>CM031235.1:602066000-602680593 GCA_018340775.1 Taxus wallichiana var. yunnanensis
TGCCTATTCAAAAGCCATAAAAAATTGATTCTAATGATTTTCAATTGAAATCCTCAAGGATACCTTTCCAATGATATAATATTTTCCTATTTTGAAGCTATGTCGAGGAGATATGGCCATTTTTATATTTTCCTATCAAGAAGTAGAGAAATGTGACATGTGGTGGCCTTTTTATTAACTCGGGGATTGGGCTCTACCAACATGTGTATATATTTTTATTTTTCTATGTTTCCGTCCCCATTGGATTATGGGATCGGGCCTTTATAAAAATTGATTGAATAAAGATATACCACATTCCTTTGTAGTTTCATACTATCTTTGAACTTGTATCAACAAGCTGTGAAGCATAAGCCAATGGGAAGGCTACATGTTTCTTCCCATTTCACCCTTTTATAACCCTTGATTGACCATTAGTAGTAAGTATTGACCAATGAGGAATTTCCATGCATGTCCTTTTTTAAGTCTTTTGATTTTCCCCCTCTTCACAATTTCTAACTTGGGCAGACTTAAATTGTTGGCTCTATAGAAATGTGCCACATGTCCTATTCGACCTTGTTGACCTTTTCCCGGACCGATGTCTTCTATCAATTTTATTTCATTCCAAATACTTTACATCTTCCAGAGTCCATCTCCCAAGAGTTTCAATGAATTCTAAAGCATGTCAACCTTTAACTGTTGGATCTTCACCATGTGTCCACATCTAAAGTTTGGTGCGTGTTTTTTTACTTTCCATGACCATATTCCGGACCCGAGAATATTATGGAATGCGGTTCATTCTAGGGAATTATGTTCCGTGGATCCTAATCAATTTAAATAACATTGGAATGTTGACATGTGTTCCTTCTGGACCATTGATCGGTGCCATGTGGTATCCTTATTTCCTTTGTGTCATAGATTTTACTTGCCTCCCATGGGTTTAATATAACCCACTTAAGTCCAACCGATTCTCCTGTTTTCCAAGACTTTGAATTTTTTTGTACAACATTGTGACTTCAACCCTTTGTATTGTGGTTTTTTAAAAACAACTACCAATTCTTTAAACTTTAGGATCTTGTGAGTTTTCAAATTCCAATTTTCAAGATGGAAAATTGATGGTAGTTTAACCATTCAAGACCTGTAAAAAATGGCTAAGTCTATTTTTAATAAGTTATCCAAATTATCCCGGGGGTTAAATTTGGGATAACAGATTGATGACCTCTAGGGGTAATTTTCCTACTAAATTTTGACTAGTAGCTTTGAAGCAATCCATTAGGCATGGAGTCAATCCCCAAAACATTGAAAAACTGATAGTAAAATTTGTAAATATTACCCTTGAGCCCATCTTGAAGCAACCTGCATGGAATTAGCACTGATTTGAAGCTTGAATTGACCATCTCATCATAAGAATTTTCTAAATTAAGTCTTATGAGAGTAGAAAATTGTTTGACCCCAAAACCTTTTTCTATTTCCTCTGTAATCGATATGTTGAAGCTAAATGAATGTGTTATGAACTTACCTCAAACACCTTTCTTTCATCATGAAAGCTTCATGAAATAGGAAATTGCAACAAATATAAAAATCATGAAACTATTTACAAACACAAAAACATACATGCTTCAAGTAAAGCATGCAGAGTGTGCATAAACACTTCATATAAAATGAAACTACCTAATTATTAGAACAATGTTCCATAAGAACTTTGAGGAAATGAACTAATATAATATGTACATGATGCAAAAATATAATTCAATGGGAATTCTTAAGATAAATCTTATTAAGCGGGATTTATAGTGTCTCACAATTACGGTCGATAACTCAAAAGAGTTATCTTGTTTACAAGTATTGATGATATAAGGCCCACTCTAAATTGCATCAAATTTAGTGTGTCTCCTTGGTTTATCTCTGTCAGCATCCCATTTCAATATCAATTCACCAACCTTAAACATTTTAAACATGGCCTTTTAATCAAACCACAACTTAGTTGATTTTTTATTTTATTCCAATTTAATCTTGACATAATTTCTCATTTCTTCAAGCTCCATTAGTTCTTCCATTTTTATTTATCTTTGGTTTTCCCCTTTAGATTCCAATTGTTTGGATAATTCAAGTAAGGTAAATTCAAGTGACAAAGGAAACCAAGATTATTTTCCATAGACAAGTTTGTAAGGAGAAGTGTCAATTTCATTCTTCATTATGATCTTATCAACCCAAAGAGAATTCCTCACCTTCATATGACACTATTGTTATCCAAAATGTGCCTGACTCATTTTTGTGGCTAACTCCTTGTGTTCTTGCCTCTCTTGTGCATCAGTCTACATTTTTTGATTTTAAGGCACTCAAGGCTTTTTTGAAATGGCACCATCAGATAGAGCTCTCTCTCAGCTTTCCAGAAAGGTAAAGTTCTCCTCCTAACTCCTTATATTTTTAAAGTTATGGCTCGGCGGAGTTTTTGTGGAAAATTTTCCCATTTGAGGCCCACAGCCAATAAGAAGCTGCCACGTGGTAGAGGAGTTCGGGGGTCGGAGGCAAATTGGAAATTTTTCCAAGTTTTGGTTGAAGGTTCAAGTGGAAAATTTTACCTTGGGGGCCCGCGGATCAATCATAGTGTGACACATGTCACGAGGGAGCGCAATAAAAAATTCGACTAAGTGTTTTCCATGGGCAAATTTTTGAATTTTGGCCCGCGGCCAATAGGAACTCGACACGTGTCGAGGGAGGCTCACGGGCGCGGGGGTGAAATGGAAATTTTTGCTAAGTTTGTTGTAAAAGTTTCAAAGGCCAAAATTGGCCCACATAGCCCGCACCCAATAAGAATGGGCCACGTGTCCATTGGAACTCGAGTGGCGGAGGAGAGGGTGAACTTTTCACTTAGTGTTTTTATCGAGTTTTCAATGGGGCGAGTTGGAGGGTTGGCCCGAGCCAACCGGAGGAGGACACGTGTCCTAAGGAGAAGGGGAGTGCGGAGCTCGGGGAGGATTTAGAAAGTTTAGCAAAAGTTTTGGCAAAAAAACTAAAAGGTAAAAGTTTTCCCCATGCCTTTGTCGACAATGAACCAAATTATGCCATGTGTCCCAAGTGGTGGGCGCGAGGAAAATGATATTTTTCCAAAGTGTAAGAAAAGTCAAAATTTTCAAAGGAAAACCCATGGAAAGGGAAGGAGAGAGAATTGCATGGCCAATCAGCACCCGACACGTGGCATCCAACCAGCGGAGTGCGGAGAATTTTTGAAAAATTTTCCAAAGACAAAAAAGAGGTAAAATTTGAAAATTTTTCCCACCGATCCATTTTTGGGCCGTTTTTGCCCTAAATCTTCAAACGATTATATCTTTTGATCCAGAGCTTAGATTTTCATGTTCTTTATATCATTGGAAGTCTGTTAAAATTCTCTACATGATTCCATGGTCAATTTATAATTTTGGTTCAGTTTGGAGAGAGAAAATTAAAAAACAGTTAAGTACATGTCATGGCGAAATGACATTTCAACAACCAAATTTAATACTGAGAATGGGTCGCATTCTTCCCAATATGGTCAAAAATGATAGGGTATGGGTTTGTAAGGTCCTCCATGCTGTTTTAATGCATTTTCCATCAATGAGGAATGGGCTCCCACATTTTTTACGTTTTCTCTCTCCTGGGCTCGACCCATGCACTGTAAAAGCTAGATTTGGCTCATTTCTTGAAGGTGGAACACTTTTTGGCATTGAAAACTTCTTCTTTCACCTCCAACAAGTGATAGTTGTAAGAATCAGACCTTTTTCATAGTTTGTAACAGGTTTATACCTCTTTGATGGTGGAATGCAAGAGATTTTATTTGGAAATGACAGTGCAAACTCTGTGAATGCTTTCAATCCTCTGTTTGTATTGTTTTTACTTCATTTTAAGATCTCTAATTGCATCTATCAGCTTGTGTATGTTCTCCCTTGTTGCATTTCATGAAATTGTGTCTATTTACATGGAAAAAATTGTTTCACCACTCCTTTGGTGCATCACCATCATTAGTTAGTTTCAATTTTTGCATTTATATCCTGTCTCCTTGCGGTTTAGAGTAGGATTAGGATCGAACCTCTGTAGTTGTGAAAATACTAGATATAAATCGAGAGGATTTTGAGGAACCAACCTCTAATCTAGAGATTCCTCTCTCATTTTTACAAGTCCCACACTTGGAGAGAGATTTCCATGTTGTGTAATCACTTTGGATGCTCTAGAATCATCTTAGAAACCTGATTTGCATCCGAGGTGTCTTTGCTGATTTGTAACAACAGTTTTGGCACACCGGATGGGACCTTAGAGGTCTCATTTTTATTACAGCAAAGTTGTTGTGCATCTGCTGCAATTTTCTTGCTTGAAAAGAGCTATAATTTACATATCTGGCGACTCCAAAGGGAAGAATCAACTGGTTTCAGTAGTGCAGGCCTGAAAACTCATGAGAAGAATCACCACAAGGTCAAGAGTTGGAGAAGAAGAAGTGTTGTTTGAATACCTGCAGTTATCTCCAAGAAGAAGGTAAAGAGGAAGAAGGATTCAAAGGTCTCCATCTCCACCAAACAGAACTCTCTCAACTCCTCCACCTGGTAGGCCTTTCATTCAGTCAACAAGGGTTTTAAGACCAATTAGAATGGCACAAAACAACCCCTATGTCAACTTCACAGGCAGCAGCCCACTTGCCCTCAATGCACAACATCCAATTCCTATTGCAGCCTTGAAGAACATTCCATACTTCATTAGAGAAAATCATACTACTCCAGATGATCATGTTAAGGATATTGCTAACCTTTGTGTAATTCATGAAATCAATGAGATGCAAGTGGTCATCAATTCTTTGGCATCTTCATTCAAGGGGAAAGCATTGTAATGGTTTAGAAGCCTTAGAGATGGTTCTATCACAAATTGGAATCAGATATGTATAGCACTTCATGAGAAATTTGAAGAGAAGGAGACAACTTGTCTCTTTTGGAGCGGTGACAACCATCAAGAGAGCTCCCAATGAATAGTGGCCGATTTCAACTTCAGATTTCAAAAGAATTGGGAGAGAATTCCGTGGCGGTCGAGGCCAAGCAGAGAAGGTGCTTTTCTCTATTATCTCAAAGCTCTAAATTTTGATATTTCTATGTTGATTCAGTCCATGGGAGGCATAACTATCCCTATGGCTTATAACATTGCCATTAGGGCTGAAAATTGTTTGATCCAAGCTGGCAAACTAGCCCCTAGACCTCCCATGCCATTGTTTCCAAGTTTAGAGAGTCCAAATACCAATCAAGCACCTAATTTGGCTCCTTCTCCCACTCCTAGAAATTAGAGTTCAAATGAAGCTTCTACTTCATCTCCAAGTGCCCCAAATGAGCTTCAAGAAGTCATGAAGCAATTGTAAAACCTAGGCAATGAGCTGGTTACTCTCAAAAGGCAACAAGCCCAAGGTTTTAGACCTTCTTACTAGCCCCAAGCTCAGCCTAACAGGCAGCCATACCAACCACAAAGACCTCCTAATCTAGCTGCAAATGTAAATCAAACAAGGCCTCCTGCCAATAGACCATTTCAGCCCTATAATCCTAATGCCATATCTGCCTCTAAGGCATTGGTGCCAACACAAAACAACGTTGCTCAAGAGTATGATTGGTGTTTTCCATGCAATGAACCTCATAACCAATCTATGTGCTTCAATGGTGCTTTGAATCAAGCATTAATGGTGACAACTACTGGTGTGGAGGGTGAAGGCCAGTCAAGGAAACAACCAACAATAAGAAACATTCCAACAACAATCAGCCCCAAATGACACCACATTGGTAAAGCGCGGCAAGTAGAAGATTTACGTGGCATGAATCAAGCGAGTTTCTCAAGGTGTTGCAGCTAACAAAAGGTCAAAAAGAAGGAATTTGGGTGAAGAATAGCCATTAGCTCCAACCAATCCACAACCTTCCATGGCTCCACAAATGGTTGGCAAGAAAAATCCAATTTCAAATGCACAAGGGCAGCCAAGAACAGCTCTAGACCAACTCAAATACAGTTATTACTTGCCCACGTGCAAGGAGTGAATGTACAAGCAAAGGGAAAGCAAAGAGATCCTTCATCACCATTCAGTATCATTGATCAGATAAAGAAGACAAATGTTAATATATCAATGTGGGAATCCCTATCTATCCTAGGCCAAAGAGACTTGTTACAAGCTGCCATGAAGGGTGGCCAACTTGAATCAGCAAGTTTAGATGCAAGAGAAAGTGCTCACAAATGCTGCCCAGCCTGAGGGAAATCATGGAGGACAGCAAGGTAAAATGTTGAAGCCCCCTCCTTTCTATGTTTCATTAATCATTGGAAATCAGTTAGTGCACAATTGCATGATAGATTCGGGGCAAGTAGCTTAGTGATGCCTAAACAAATAGCTGATCAGCTAGGGCTCCAGTATGAAACCATATCCAAAGGGGTAGTGCAGCTAGATGGGACAGCAGTAACAACAATTGGGGTGATTAGAAACTTGAGTCTTACCTTGCATGCATGTCCAAATGTTGTTGTTTTACAAGATGTATCAGTCATAGACCTTCCACCACTCTTTGCCCTATGCTTATCAAGGGACTTCACAGCCAAGATTGGGGGATATTTGTCTGCTGATTGGTCACACATGTTGTTCTGAACGAGGTATGGAACTAAGGCTACAATCAGGTCTGAACCTATTGCAAACTTCCACATTGAGCCTTACACTCCAAGTCAGATCAACGCCAATTGTTCAGCATTTGATCAAGAAGACCACCCAAGCACCGATGAAGCTGACACCAAGGTTGGAAGCATCCCGGATCTAACTCTTGATGAATGGGCAAACAAGGTACATGCTTTTGATCCTTATCAAGAAGTGGAAGAATCTGAGCTAGGGGTCTATTGCATACACGAAGAAAATCAGCCTATTCCTAGCATCACCAAGCCAAACCATGAAGATGACAATGAGGTATGGCAGCTGTTTTTTGATGGATCAAGGAGTAGACAAGGTGTAGGAGGTGGAGCCATGCTTGTTTCACCTCAAGGAGTAAAGTACTATTCAGCTTTTAGATTTCAGTTTGCATGCTCCAATAACACTGTTGAATATGAAGCCTTAGTGCAAGGGATGCATTGGGCAATCAAGAAGAAAATAAAGAACTTGCAAGTCTTTGGTGATAGTGAATTGATTGTAAATCAGGTCAAGGGACAGCATGCTACCAAGAATGATCTACTCAAGTGCTACAAGAACAAGGTATGGGACCTCATGGAAGATTTTGAGGGTTTTGGCATCAAATCCATTCCTAGGAAAGAGAATCAAGCTGCTGACATGCTTGCAGCAGTAGGGGCAGCCTTTGAAATTGTGGAAAGCATTCAAAAAGACAAGGTATAGCCAAACATCCACGTGATTATGAGGCCTTCAGTTCCGGATAACAATGTCAGTTGGCAAGTATTTGAGAATGACCAGCAAATCATCCATTTCTTGCAAGAAGAAGCTGAGTTCTCAGCTAAGAATCAAGAAAAACTAGAACAACAGTATGGTGACCAAGTGGTACAGCTGAGAACTAACAAGCTGCCCAAGGGACTTATCACTTTGGAGTCCATTTTTAATCCCAATGATCAGTTTAGGAAAGAGAAAGAAAACATTCAGGTCAAGAGAGAGGATTTAGTATCCATCTTGGTAGAAGAGAACAAATCATTGCAAATTGGAAAGATGACAACTGAACAAGAAAGGTATGAATTCATGCAGTTGTGTCAAGAATTCCCAGATGTGTTTGCTTGGAGCTACAAAGATTTGAAATGTTTCAATCCCAACTTAGCTCAGCATACCATTGAATTGGATCCAAATACTAAGCTGTCAGGCATAAACAAAGACCAGTCAATCCACACATGGAGCCTCTCATGAGGAAAGAATTGGACAAGCTGATTGAGTCAAGAATCATATTCCCAATCAAGCATCCTAGTTGGGTTACCAACTTGGTTCGAGTCGAGAAAGAAGAAGACTAGGGAGATCAGATTGTGTGTTGATTTGAGAGACTTAAATAGAGCATCTCTCAAGGACCATTACCCACTCCCTTCCATGGAGCAAATATTGCAAGTTGTGGCTGGCTCGAGAGGTTTCACTACTTGATGGCTACTCAGGCTAAAATCAGATTATGGTGAAGGAGGAAGACCAGTTCAAGACAGCCTTCACAACCAAATGGGGACTTTTGCATATAGGAAAATGCCATTTGGGCTGTCCAACGCTGGTGCTACCTTCCAAAGGGAAATGGACATGGTGTTCAAAGGTTTGATTAACAACATGGTGTTGATTTACCTTGATGATATCACTATTTTTCCAAAAATGTAGCAGACCACCTCTCTCATTTGAGACAAGTTTTCACGAGGTGCAGGAGATTTGGAGTGTCTTTAAATCCTAGAAAGTGTATCTTTCTTGCACATGAAGGAAAGATCCTTGGCCATATTGTCTCCAAAGAAGGATTAGCAATTGATCTAGAGAGGGTTGAAGCCATAAGAGCACTACCATTGCCAAGCCACAAGAAAGCCCTTCAGAGTTTCTTGGGGAGGATAAACTTTGTTCGGAGGTTTGTCCCAGATTTTGCAGCCCTTGTCAAGCCCATCACCAAAATGTTAAAGAAGAGCATGGCTTTCAAGTGGACAACAGAAGGCAAGGAGAGTTTTGAAGCAATCAAAGAAGCCATTTCTCAAGCACCAACTCTCATCAACCCGGAATTCTCCAAGGATTTCATCCTCTATGCATTTGGAGGTAATGACACTATTTCTACCATTTTGGTACAGCAGAACAAGGATAATGATGAGCAACCAATTGCCTTCTTCAGCCAGAGCCTAGATGACTATGAGGTGAAGTACTCTTTTATTGAGAAGCATGTGCTGGTAGTAATCAGAAGCTTGAAGAAATTCAAGCATTTAGTCTCAAACAACAAGGTCCAGTTGTTGGTCTCACATGCTGGGGTTAAGGACTTCCTCCTCAACAAAGATTTGAACGAGAAAAGGGCAGGTTGGATCACCCATGTCATGGAGTATGACATTGAGATCAAGATCACCAAGCTAGTAAGAGGGAAAGGATTGTGTGAGCAGCTAGTTTTAGGGAAGCAAAAAGAAGTATGCAATGAAGAAGAGGCTGTTTTGAGTCGGGACAGCCATGAGCCAAATGGCAATCAAGGAGAAGACAATGCTGCCCCCACTCCTTGCTGGACCCAAGGTATTATACACTTCCTAAGCACATGCCTATGCCCCCGAGAGATGAACAAAGACCCAAAGAAGACACTTCAGATTGCGAGGCTGTCCCATATGCCATTGTTGATGGAGTTTTGTTCAAGAAAGATGTGAATGGAGTCTTTTTGAGATGCATTAGCACAAATCAGATTCATAGGGTGTTGGAAGAATTCCATGGTGGACCAGCTGGTGGTCATTTTGCACCAAGAGTGACAGCTCTAAAAATCATGAAGGCTGGTTATTATTGGCCTAAAATTTTCAGTGATTGCTATGCATGGATTAAGAGGTGTAAGAATTGTGCATTCTTCACAGGAAAAGAGAGACTTGCTGCCCTTCCATTGCATCTAATCTCAGTTGACCAGCCATTCATGCAATGGGGTTTGGACTTCATTGGAGTCATTAATCCCAATTCAAGTCAAGGGCACAAATGGATTTTGACAGCCACGGACTACTTCACCAAATGGACTGAAGCAGTAGCACTCAAAGAAGCAAATGAGTCCAGCATCTTAGACTTTTATGAGGGGATAGCAACCAGATTTGGTATACCTGCTACAATAATCTCAGATAATGCATTGGCATTCATTGGATCAAGGTACGAGTGGGCTGTCGAAGCGGGATCTACCTAAGCACTTCATCAAACTATTACCCTCAAGGTAATGGCTAGGCCGAGTCTACAAACAAGAACTTGTTGAGGATCATTAGGAGGACTCTTGATGAGAATCAGAGGTCTTGGCATACCAAACTAAAATCAGCCTTATGGGCTGATAGGATAACTCCCAAGAGATCCATAGGTAACTCTCCATTCAAACTTGTCTATGGAAGAGAGGCAATCTTGCCCATGTCACTTGAGTTGCCAACATTGGAACTCATGAAGCAATTAGAGTTGCTAGATTTTGAGCCCATGGAGGTGAGATATGCAGAGTTGATGGAGCTGCAGGAGGTCAGAGATCAGGCATCCCAAGCAATGGAAAAGGATCAAGCTTTGATCAAAAATACCTTTGATAGGAAGGCCAAGGATAGATCTTTTCAGGTTGGAGATCTAGTGTTGAAATGGGATGTGGATAGAGAAAAACTAGGAAGGCATTCAAAATTTGATGCCATTTGGAGTGGCCCATACATGGTCACGAAGTGCAAGAACAACAATGCTTTCAATTGGCCTCATTGGATGGTGAAGAACTTCTAGATTCGGTCAATGGAATCTATCTCAAGCGTTGCTTCTAGAGGGAATTTCACCACCTTGTAAATATTAGATTAATTTTCATTCCTCCAAGTGCTTTGCACATTGTTTTTCCGTAGGTTAGTTTTGCTTTCCCTAAGTGCTTTGGCATAGCTTGCTGTCCTTGGAGATGTTTTGTAGTCCTTGCTTCCATCATGTGATATTCCATCTTCCTCCTTACACATTCTAAGTCAGTTGGGGTTATAAAGCAGAATATTTGATGGCTCCATGCCCAATGTACTACTTGAGCTCTTGGTACTTTCATCTAGTAGGCGAGATGACCCCTACGAGTTGCCAAAATTGTTATCCAAAATGTCCCACTCATTTTTGTGGCTAACTCCTTGTGTTCTTGCCTCTCTTGTGCCTCAGTCTACATTTTTTATTTTAAGGCACTCAAGGCTTTCTAGAAATGGTACCATCAGATAGAGCTCTCTCTCAGCTTTCCAGAAAGGTAAAGTTTGCCTCCTAACTCCTTATATTTTTCAAGTTATGGCTTGGTGGAGTTTTTGTGGAAAATTTTCCCATTTGAGGCCCGCAGCCAATAGGAAGCTGCCACGTGGCAGAGGAGTTCGGGGGTCGGAGGAAAATTGGAATTTTTCCAAGTTTTGGTCGAAGGTTCAAGTGGAAAATTTTACCCATGGGGCCCGCGGACCAATCACAGTGTGACACGTGTCACAAGGGGAGGCGCAATAAAAAATTTGGCTAAGTGTTTTCCATGGGTGAATTTTTGAATTTTGGCCTGCGGCCAATAGGAACTCGACACGTGTCGAGGGAGGCTCGTGGGCGTCAGGGGCGAAATGGAAATTTTTGCTAAGTTTGTTGTAAAAGTTTCAAAGGCCAAAATCGGCCCGCATAGCCCGCGCCCAATAAGAATGGGCCACGTGTCCATTGGAACCCGAGCGGCGGAGGAGAGGGTGAACTTTTCACTTAGTGTTTTTGCCGAGTTTTCAATGGGGCGAGTTGGAGGGTTGGCCGAGCCAACCGGAGGAGGACACGTGTCCTAAGGAGAAGGGGAGTGTGGAGCTCGGGGAGGATTTAGAAAATTTAGCAAAATTTTTGGCCGAAAAACTAAAAGGTAAAGGTTTTCCCCACGCCCTGTCGACGAACCAAATGATGCCACGTGTCCCAAGTGGCGGGCGCGGGGAAAATGAATTTTTTCCAAAGTGTAAGAAAAGTCAAAATTTTCAAAGGAAAACCCGTGGAAAGGGAAGGAGAGAGAATTGCGTGGCCAATCAGCACCCAACATGTGGCATCTGACCAGCGGAGCGTGGAGAATTTTTGAAAAATTTTCCAAAGACAAAAAAGAGGTAAAATTTGAAAATTTTTCCCGCCGATCCGTTTTTGGGCCGTTTTGCCCTAAATCTTCAAACGATCATATCTTTTGATCCAGAGCTCAGATTTTCATGTTATTTATATCATTGGAAAGATGTTAAAATTCTCTACATGATTCCATGGTCAATTTCTAATTTTGGTTCATTTTGGAGAGAGAAAATTAAAAATGATTAATGTACGTGTCCATGGCCAGAAATGACATTTCAACAACCAAATTTAATACAGAATGGGTCGCATTCTTCTCCAATATGGTCAAAAATGATAGGGTATGGGTTTGTAAGGTCCTCCATGCTGTTTTAAAGCATTTTTCATCAATGAGGAATGGGTTCCCACATTTTTACATTTTCTCTCTCTGGGCTCAACCCATGCATTGTAAAAGCGATTTGGCTCATTTCTTGATGGTGGAACACCTTTTGGCATTAAAAACTTCTTCTTTCACCTCCAACAAGTGATAGTTGTAAGAATCAAACCTTTTTCACAGTTTTGTAACAGGTTTATACCTCTTTGATGGTGGAATGCAAGATATTTTATTTGGAAATGACAGTGCAAACTCTGTGAATGCTTTCAATCCTCTGTTTGTATTGTTTTTACTTCATTTTAAGATCTCTAATTGCATCTATCAGCTTGTGTATGTTCTCCCTTGTTGCATTTCATGAAATTGTGTCTATTTACATGGAAAAAATTGTTTCACCACTCCTTTGGTGCATCACCATCATTAGTTAGTTTCAATTTTTGCATTTCTATCCCTGTCTCCTTGCAGTTTAGAGTAGGATTAGGATCTGAACCTCTGTAGTTGTGTAAATACTAGATATAATTACAGGAGTTTGAGGAACCAGCCTCTAATCTAGAGATTCCTCTCTCATTTTCACAAGTCCCACACTTGGAGAGAGGTTTCCATGTTGTGCAATCACACTGGATGCTCTAGAATCATCTTAGAAACCTGATTTGCATCCGGGGGTGCTTTGCTGATTTGCAACACTATGTTTTATTGAAATCCATTGTCCTCTTCATGATCCTAATGAGGTTCTTATTAGTGTATTTTCCAAGCCATTACCTTGAGGGAAATATTTGGAATAATTCTTCAAATATATACAAAATTTAAGATTCCAAAAAAAATTTAGTTACTAAGAAGGCCTTTGCATTGTCATAAATGATAGTTTGGGAATACCAAACCTTGTCACAATTTCTTCAAGGATAACTGTCTCAGTTTGCTTCCTTTAATGGCATAGCCTCTTTCCACATGGTAAAGTACTATGATATTGTTAAAACCTATTTGTGAGTGATACTTGATGAAGGGTTGATGATACCAATGAAATCCATACCCTATTGGGAAAATGGTTGATCTTATTGATTTGCATAAAGTGGGACGGTAAACAACCTTTTATTACCCATGAAGAAAACACAAACCCTAGATTTCCTGAACCACTTCTAAGAATCAAAAAATAAATTTGGGTGAAAATTAACCTACCTTATGATTTTCATTCCTGTGCCCTTAGTTGAGAAATGTCCACAAGAGAAACCATCATGGAACTCAGAAAATATCTTTTCACAATGCACACATTCAATGCACCTGATAAATACTCCATCAAAATTTCTTTTCAATAAAATGACATCAATAAATGCATAATGAATGGAATGAAGCCTCGAATGGAATTAAGCCTTAGATGTATCCTTTTAGTTTTGTTTAGACCAAGAGGACATGCACTATTAGAAAATAATCTATTCATATCACCCATCCAACTATGATTATTAACTACATCTCCTTCATTCTACTGAATTTTAGTGTCATGTTGATGTTCTTCATTGATGAAGGAATCTTCTTGTTCATTATGATCATCGAAATCAAGATTCTCACAAATTTCTCTACCTCTTACCAACTTTGTGGCCTTAATAGTCACATCATACTCCAAGATTTTAGTGACCCATCCATCTCTTTTCTCACCGATGTTTGCTCCTATAATAAAGTCTCTCACTTTAGAATGTGATACTAGAAATTTGATATTATTAGTTTAAACTCATACATTTGAACTTTTTAGAGCCCTTATGATGGAAAAAACATGTTTCTCAATATGTTTGTATTTTAGTTCCTAATCCTTTAGTGTTTGAATAAATAAATTCATTGGTTTCCTCCAATCCTTGATCATTTAGTTGAGTTAAAACAACAAAAATGCTAGATTCAGCTCCACATGCATACAAGATAAAATATTTAGCATTAATTAGGATTTACAAGTGTAGGAGTTTGAGTGATTTCTTGGTTGATATTAGTAAAAATATCCTTCCCCTAAATATCCATTAGAAATATGAATCCTTTATGGTCATAAGAGTGATAGGCTCGGCTAATGTTATAAAATTAGGAGTGAATCTCCAAGCAAAGTTGATTTTTTCAAGGAATGACTGCAAGGATTTCTTGTGAGTTGGCAATGAAAGAGACAATATGGATGAGATTATTTCTAAATCAATGGTAATGCCATCCTTAGAAAAAATATGTCCCAAAATATTTCCCTTAGAAAATGCAAAGTTACATTTCTTTGGATTAAGAGACACCCCAAATTCCCTACATTTCTCAAATATCTTCTCAAGATAGCTAATATGATCCTCACTCTACTTTGAGAAACTTGTAATGTCATCAAGATAGATAATTATAAATTTATTGAAATACCCTTTGAAATTAATGTCCATTGCTCTTTGGAATGTGGCACCTACATTTGATAAACCAAAAGGAATATTATGATAATCATATGTTCCCCATTTGGCTATAAATGCATTCTTATGTTGATCCTCCTCCATAACCTTGATTTGATTCAAGCTAAGTATCCATCAAACATAGAAAACATCTTACCTCCTGACATTATTTGCAAAATTTTCTCCATGTAAGGTAGAGGATAGTTATCCTTTAGGAGGCCTTGTTCAAAGCCCTAAAATGAATGGAAATTTTAATATCCCCATTCTTCTTTCTCATTGGACAAGGTTTTCCCCCATGTAGAGTATTTGATAAAAAAATTATCTTAGCCTGAATGATTTTGGATAACTCCTTCAAGAGGGGCTCAATCTTAGGATTAACTGGACTTTTATTTCTCCTACTTAGTTTGGTATTAGGGTTAAGATAAATGGAATGTTGAACATTGTTTGAATTAAACCCCCTTAGATCTTCATAATCCCATGAAAATAAATCATTGAATTTATGTCATAATGAAATAAATTCTTTCTTATCACCCTCATCACATACTTTCCCAAGCATAAATTCCTTTACTTTTCCAATAACAACTGATTAATAATATTCTTGACTTGTTGTTATATTATTTTCATGTCCTATGAATTCATCATCTGCTCCAAAGTGACCAATCCCATTGGAAATTTGTTTTTGTTTAGTTGAATAATATGGTCACCATAAATTTCATGCAAATTAGATTACATACTTGAAGAAAATTCAAATTAAATTTGGATGGATTACACAATCTTCTCATCATTATCAAAAACTTCCCAACTGGTCTCATTATCTAAAATAGAGGGTCTAACCACTACCTTCATTTGTTGCATATTTCCATTGACAAAATATTCATTAGATGAGAATTGAGAACCAAGATATGTCATATGATCTTCTTATTTATTAAACTTCTAAACACCACTTGCAAATCAAAAGCTTCGAAACTCTCTAGAAGTTCTAAAAAATTTATGTTTATAATTTTTTAAAAGCTTATTCTTTGTAGCACACTTTCCTCTCACTTGGTGGATGAACATTTCAGTACCTCCAAAGATTTTTAATGTTTTTATTTTCCTCTTTTCCTAAATTTGGAGACCATGCACCTATGTCTTAATATAACACCTTCCCCAACTCAATTTTTTCTTCTAGAACCATCAAAGAACATCTTCCATACTCTAGAAGAACTATTCTCTTATTACTTGAGTGGTGAAGGTGGAGTAGATCCTTATTAAAATGGAGTAGGTTTCAAGTCCATTCTCAAAACATTCAGCATAAGGATCAAACTCATAGTGTTCTTCATCCCATTCATCTAATGTAAGATCAGGAATAGGAGGAGGATCGGTCTGATCTTCTGAAACTGATTCATGCCCATGATTATGATGTATAACACAATTTTAAATGAGAGGAGTGGGGTCATAATAATTAATTTGATAAGTAAATAGAGGCTCATTCTTTATGGTAAATCTTATACCATACCTAGTTCTCAAGAGCATATGGGTCCAATTTGAAGACAAATAGCCACCTACTTTGGCATTGAAATCTCATGAAAAGAAAATGGAAAACATGGGAGGAAATTAAATAACTGATATGTCATGGGTTATATTTAATCTTGGACAAGTAAGAAGTGTTAATTTAAGATATTTAATCCTCATAATACAAAAATAGTTAAATCATCAAACTACAAGACTCCTTTAGAAATATGACTATACTTGGGACCAAGGATATAAACAATCCTTTTGGGAATTACAGAGGTAGTAGCCCCAAAATAAATCATAGAATTATATATCAAGTGTTTTCCCACAATTAATGACATATAAAATGGTGGGGTCTAAATTTTTTTGCTTACCTTCTCTTCCTATGCTTGACATATGTTGACACCAACACGAGTCTTTTCCACCAACTAGGCCAACTTGGGAAGTTGTTTGAGGGCTTCACATAGAAGATCTTATTGTGATGGAATAGCTAGAGCATCCCACATTGAAACGTTTCCATTTTCTTCTTCATTTTTTCATAATTTTGAAAGGAAGGCCCATAGGATTTTACATTTGGAGCATAATTTTCTCCTTTTTTTATTCCTACAATGTTGAGATAGGCACCTTTGGATGAATAAAACTTCCTCTTCGAGAAAGATGCTTACTAGGAAACTCTAGATTTTTTTGTGTTTATTCCAACTTCCTTCTCTTTTTGACACCATTTCCTTAACTAGAGAAGATGAAGATTGAATTATAACATCCTTTTCTCTATTCTAGTATTTTCAGCAAAATTAGTATGAGATATTCAACAACTACCCACTACTTTAGTTATTACACATAAGTGATTAGCCTCAAAGGACATGATATTGGTGTCTGGGTTAATATCTTGATCTCCTTCCTCATTTGGATTGGCTACTTCCATAATTGGTTCCTACTGATTAGAATAATTTTGAATCATAAAATCTTGATCTTGTAATACATTTACACAAACCAACTAATTATGTGGAGATCTACATGGGAAACACCATTATGTTTTTGTATTACATTATTCTACACTAGAACCAATGCTTGACTTGTACTAAGATTAGAAGTGACTGGGTAGGAGAAAATGTTACTATTGGAAGAGGTGCATTATGACCTTTCCACCTATTATTATGGTGATTTTGTCTAAATTTATGATTAGCTTGTTGGGTTTTGTAGGGCTCATAGCTTTGATTGAATCCTTGAGAATATATTTCCCGATTAGAATAATTTCTATAAGGCTAGGATTGTTTTTTTAAGGATATGGCTTTGTTAGAAAAGTTTCTAATAAAGGACTTCATCTCTTCATTCTCCTTATGTTGTGCATGACAATAGAATTTTGAGTCAATGGGTTTGGAATCCTATTTAGGAATAGGATCAATATAAGGTTGAGTAACTTGAGGCAAGTCAGTGGTACAAGGGGATGGGTGGGTTAAGAACTAGTTTCCGAGGTTGTATTACACAATTTTTAGCCTAATAGATATTGCATTGGAACCAAGAAATGTTACACCACCCATAGATTGAATCATGACAACAATATCAGAATTTAATGCTCTTAAAAAATAAATAAAAGCACCTTCTAGAGTTGTTCTTACATGGAATGGAATTTTTTCCATGTATTTTGATATCGATATTAAAATATGCTATGAGATTATTGAGATCTCTCTTTATAGTTGTCATTTGTTCTAGTAAGGAATTTTTATCTTTTTTTTTTCCAAATTGGTTACAAAGGGATGTCCTGGTTCATTCTAGTTATTAATTGATCCTCTTTCAAAATCTAAACCATTGAAGATATTTTCCCTTAAATGAAGAGGATAACATCTTTACAACTACATCTTGTTCAATAATTTGATGAAAAGTACACAAAACTTAGCTATATATTGAAAATGGTCAGCTGGAGTAGTATGGTTATCTCTAGTAAAAAAGGAATAAGTTTTAGGGATGCTACTTGAATGGGATGTTGGGAATTACGAGAAAGAGGACTACTACATGGGTAAAGCTAACAAATGGTAGATTCATTAGATGTATAATTCTAATAGGGCTTAGAATTCTAGTACATAACAAGAAAGGCCTACTAAGAGGTTGTGTGGAAAGAGTCATGTTTTGTGGTGAAGGTGACCTTTTAATTTATCTACCCATTCTACTCAAAATATGTGATAACTATAATTAATCAAAAGATCCTTCTTATGTTGCTCCTGACCTTGTTTAAATGCTTCTCATGAAATTAAGAAACTATATTGTTAAAGTAATTGATTTAAAATTTGGAGTCACTACATGTGTATAAATAATCGTACGAAGGCTGTAAATTTCTAAGTTACACACCAAAACATAGAAAAAGGTTGAATGTAAATCTTTCAAATATGCCAAAACTCTTACATCTCAAAATTGCACCCATCCCAAATCAGGTTGATAGTTGAGGGGGATTTGAGGTAACATGAGTCTCAAAGTTGTTGGACTCAAAATGAGACAAACCTCCAGAGAAGGTTGGCTTCATATACTTGTTACTACTAAAATACTTCTACAAAACAAAAACATCTACCTAATTGTTATCCAATTTTGCACACTTGGAAAAATTAGGAAATGGGGTCCTATTGAACTATGGGATAGAGAAATCTCTTCATGGGAGAGCTTTGGGCATATAGGAAAAAAATTGTTCTTTAGTGACATTTGCAATGATCCGGTCGGTTTGGAATCATTTTTTTGTTTACTCTCTTTTCCTAAGTTTTGGAGGTTTAGGATGTGCTTAGAACAAGACATTGGTTTTGGTGGGCCCACTTCTAGTCATCATAGGGATAAATTAATTAAAATCAATAATTTATGTCGAGGATGTCTTATTATGTTCACATTATTTCCCTATTTTCAAGAAAAAAACCCAATGGGATCAAAATAGGGATCAAACTCAAATGTTGAAGACACAATAGTTATAAGCTAAAGTAGTTCACGAGCATCTGGTGAGTTTCTCGGTGAGCTAATATGAGTGAATGATCCTGATGCCCTATATCTTAGGAAAAATAATGTTTTTGAAATTTCATTTCAGGGTTGAATTATTAATGGTATTGGTTATGGAGTCCAATAGGAATCAAGCAATGGGAGAATTCGTGAAGATAATGAGAAAATAGGTAGGTGTCTTGGTAGAAACTAGAATGAGGTCGAGATTTCTCTAAGTGGTTAAAAATATGCACATGAAAGGATCCCATCATATCAAGGGAGTTATCTCAATCCGTCATGGAGCATGAGCCCTTTCATGTGGTTGGGCTCGACTCTTTTTTAGTTGAGGATGGAAAATTGATGCGTTAAAGAAAGTTAGAGTATATCCCAAGGGCTCGGTGAATGGTTCAAATGGTCAAAACTGAGCTCATTTCCATAGGTTCAAATCTCTCTTGACCTAAGATAAGATGAGTCATGAAGAAAGAGGGATTTTGATCAAGTTCCATGGGCTCACTTAGGTTACATTTAACATAAGGAAATGATGGAGTTCGTTAATTCACTTTATTAAGTATGTCGAGTTAAGCCAAAAGATTATGTCTTGATCATCTATGGGATCGAAGGTAAGACTCTTTAGGTTTGGCTCAATCTTTGAAGTCGGGTGATAATGTGAGGAAGGTGAAACTCATAGTGAAGGGAAAGTTTGTTGACTAGGAGAGTCGATTTGCAATGAGGATGGGGTAGCTCATGGAAACATAGATCACAACGAGCTCTACTCGAGATAAGTTATCAACATGTTTAGTGCATATCTCAGCTAGGATCTTATAGGTATATGATGAAGTGGCTTGCCATGGAATGGGAAAATGAGAAGCATCACACACATGTAAATGAACCTTCTCAATAGTGAACAAATATGCAGTGACCTCATGTGCATGAGCTTCAATATAGGTCATGTGGGCTAAGTTGGAATTTATTCGATTTGGAATCATGGTGAAATGGACCAATAAAATACAAAGGTGGATCAAAGGGAGAACTCAGAAAACACATGAGATATCAGAACCATGACTCATGCAAGTAATAAGGGCCAAACCAAATTGGTGGAAGATTGTGAGACTAACTTGAAGAGATTTCAAAACAACTTAGGTGACGAGTTGTAACTCAAAGATGCTTGGCTTGGTCATTGAGACTAGGAAAATTATTTCCGAGTTGGAATATAGTCATCCACGAGGTAGTTTTGGAATGCACAGTCCTGTGTGAGAGAGGATTTCTCGAGTGAGCCGGTAAGAGAATGTCAATTCATGATGAGTTTAAGGAAACCATGTTGAATAGGTCTCAAAGATCGATTTGGCTCTCAAGATTAGAATAACCCAATTTGATGGCTCACTTGACACATCGAGGCACACAAGGAAGAACTTGGTGATCATTAGTAATGGAACTCAGTTGGGCCAAGCTCATGAAAAGTTGACAGGAACATGGATCAGTGAGCCATTCATGGATAAGGGAGAAAATCATTCAGCTGAGCAAGGAATGATTCACTGGGTGTCTAAGGTTCGTGGTGATACAAACATAGTTCATCGTGCTATGGGAGTTTCAGGGATCCATGACAAGGTGAAAGTCTTATGATGGTGTGTCGACATGAAAATTCCACTCGTGGGATATTTTTGGTTCTTTTCCTAGTCGAGTGGGAAAAGTGGTGCATCAAACCCACACTAAGAGTATTCAGAGTAGGTTTCTCAACATGGAAAACTGGGGATCAAGAACAATGTGCCAAGTTGGTTCATAGGTGAGATGGCAAGATGAGGTGGAAATGAAGTAATTAGGGAGTTTTTGAAGTTTGCGGCCATGGGGGAGATTTGGGTTGTTTGATCCAAGAAAATTCAAACTCTTTTTCTTGTCACAAAACCCATCAAAGTCAACTCGTGGTGATCTGAGCTACTCGGAGGTAAGTCGAAAATAATTTGGGATCGAGCTAATTCACTAGGAAAGAAGGCTTGATGATCTGGTGGAGATGGTTGAAGTGTTAATAAGATTTGACGTAGTGGTCATGACCCAGCCAAATGCATGCATGAAAAGGAGATGATCGGATTCTGGATCTCATTGATTAATGCAAGTTGGGGAGATGGTTAGTGTAATGACCATTATTTGAAATCTTGACATGATTACATAAAGCTTACCGATGTGAATGTTTGAGTTGGGCCAATAAGGACCTCGCCATGTTTGGATGAGTAACTCCCGACCAACTCTTGGTGACCTGGCAAGCGATCCAATCACCAAGTTAGTCCCTTTTTCAAACTAAAACCCTCATACAAGGAAATGAAAAACATTATTTTATTTTTATTAAAATATTTTAATAAATAATATTTTATTATTAAAATATTTTATTGAAAAATATTATTTTAATTTAATGGATAATTAAATTCATTTTTTGAATTTATAGCATAGTGGTGGAATGTTCCTTCCATGAGCAATTATTGATGTAATTAATATAGTCCATCATTTTCCTTTATTTTAGGGAGGAATTTATGACTTCTCCTCTTCTCTCTCACAAAATTCTTCTATAAATATAAATTAAAGGCTCATTTCAAAGGGTTACACATTAGTTATAGAAGTTAGACGTGTGACACAGGTTGGAAAAGTTAGACAACTTAGACAAGTGTATATTTTTTCAAGAATCCTCTCTCTTCTACAAGATAGATTTGTGGATTGGGGAAATTTTATTCCTCCTTTCCAAGATTCTAATGGAAACCATTTCCTATTTTGAATGTAATGATGTGTTGTGCATGTTGTTGAAGAAATAAAATGCATGTTTTTGACTACTCTTAGTCCTTTCATCATTCTATACTCCTTTGTGCCCTTTCTTGTGCTTGCAGATACTTGTGTGTAAGTTCATAATATTACATTTTAGGTCCTTTGAGTTATGTGCATGTCAAGTGGTGGAGTATTTCTTGAAGTTGAGTTGTGGTTTTTATTCAACCTTCTTAATTTCAACCTTCTTCATTGGAAGATTGGTATATTGTTTTTTAGATTTAGTTTAACAAAGGGAATGCATGCTCTTTAGTTTTTGGTATTATTTACCCTTTCCAAGTTGTAATAGGTGAAGTTGTCTTATGGTTCATAAAACACTCTTCAAATTAAACCTTCTCAGAGTCTAGAAACACCCTTTATTGGTACATCACCATCCCTAGTATAGATTCATTTCTTACAAATATCTTTCCCTAAAGCCCATGAAAATGTTAGCATAGGTATAGATAACCATTTTATTACATTACGAGTAGTATAGCACTTCGTTTAGGAAAGGAAGTCAGCCTTCTCGGAGGTTCACCTTGAGCCCAAGTCCCACTAGTTTGAAAGGTGATCTCATTTTACCCAATCACACTAAACATCCTATTCACATTCTAGTCATTTAGAGGGTGCAGTGAGTTGGCGATAACACTAACACTAACCTATAATTCCAAGGGACCAGGGAGGAGAATGATGCATTAAACATAAATCCTAAACTAAGGGAGGTGATTGCACCAAGAAAATGGGTGGAAATATTCCAATGAGTGAAAATGAGGACAAAAATGGAGAGGGGAGAGATAGATCATGAAAGACACAATCTCAAACTACATTCACGATCATCATTTCCATGAAGCACAACATATTCAAATCTTGGAAAAATATTAAGGCATGCATAATACACCTATATTGTCATGGAAATGCAATAAATGCAATACAAAACAAGCTAAGGAAAAATGGCCACTAAACATGAATTTTATTGCTCAAAAGGATGCACACTCCTTTATAATGCAAGAAATAAGGCAAGAATCACCTTGCAAAATACCAAAATATGATGCCTACAACTCATAAAAGTTTTGGAACAATTTTAACAAGTGATTTCTTTTAAATTTCAAAACATCCTCCTTTGTTAATGTGCCTCCACACTTGAATTTATAGATTTATAAGAAATGGAGAGATAAATGGGGCAATGACAATTTCTTAATGTTTAAACTACCTATTTTACGAAAGGACCACTGATCATCAGAGGAATAATGTGCATCTCACATGCCTATCAACCACACCATTACTTTTGGTGGTTGATCTACCTGTAATTACTCATTCCCTGACCGTTTCTCTCTCTGTGACGCTTATAGAAGTTTGCCTATATTGGATTTAGAATGGTTCAAGATATGGCCTATTTGGTAGATTTATGATAAGATCAAATCATATTGATATGATCTTTAAATAAAAAATGTGTGCGTTTTGGTTGATCTAAGGGTTACCTAATTTCTTGAGCGCATAATGGCCAAACTATTTTTTCCATTTTCACCTATTAAAATGCCATAAAAATTGATTATGAAGATTTAAAATTAAAATCCTTAAGGATACATTTCCAACGATATAAGTTTTGATTTTAAGCTCGTGGGGAAATATGGCCATTTGAATATTTTCCTATAGAGAAACACAAAAATGTAACACATGTTGACATTTGATTAACTTAGGGATTGGGCTTTGCCAACGTGTGCATTTATCTTCTTTTTTCCTTGTTTTGTCCCCCATTGGGATCATGGGCTCAAGACTTTATGAAAAGTGAGCCAATAAATATATGCCACATTCCTTAACGTTGTCATACTATCTTTGAATTTTCATCGGCCACTATGAAGCATAAGCCAATGAGAAGGCTACACATTTCTTCATAGTTCACCCTTTTACAACCCTTGATTGATCATTATGAAGTATTGACCAATGAGGAAGTTCCACACATGTCCTTTTTTAGTATTTTAATTTTCCTCCTCTTGATAATTTTTAACTTTGGTAGACTTAAACTCCTCGGCTCTATAGAAATGTGCCACATGTCCTCTTTGACTTTGACGACTTTTTCGCAAACCCGAAGCCTTTTAATAAGTTTTGTTCATTATGTGGACTTTACATCGACAATGGAAGTCCATTACCTAGGAGTTTGAGAATGTTGACGTGTGTCCACCTTTTGTCATTAGATCCTTTCCATGTGGTCACCTCCAAAGGTTGATGGGTGTTTGTTGACCTCCCTTGACCATAACTTAGAACTGAAAAATATTATGGAATGTGGTTCATTCTGGGGATTTGAGGTCCACAGAACCTAATCACTTTGAATAACGCAAAAATTTTGTCATATGTCCCTTCCTATGGGACCATTGATCGGACATCACGTGGCCTCTTACTTTCATTTGTGTCTTGGCTTTTACTTGTTTCCTGTGGGTTTAATTAAACCTACCTAATTCAAAAAAATGCTCATTTTTCCAAGGATTTCAATTTTTTTGTGAATTTTTAAAAATAACTACCAATTATTTAAACTTTATCCTCCCATGGGTTTTCAAATACCAATAGCCATTGCTTTAGGAAGATGGAAAATTGATGGTATTTTAACCATTCTGGACTCGTAAAAACTAGATAAGTCTATTTTTAAGAAGTTATCCAAATTATCCCAGGGGTAAATTTGGGATAACAAATATAACACTCACTCCCACAAGTTATCGCAAAAAAAATTCATATGCGTACTTCATCAGACATAGGTTACTACAAAAAATAATTTTTTTTTTCTCTTTCATTCTCTTGATAGTATAATTAAAGCTATAAGGTATGTTCAGTGATATTTATAGTGAAAAAGTAGTAAATAAAAAAAGGAAAGTTAATTTGAGGAGGTGGGATCAATTATTGTAGTTGTAAACTTCACAAAGGGGGGATTTATATGATGAGATATTCCTTGTATCAAAGAATTTAACACTTACTAAAGAAACCTGCAATTTTGGAAAGTATAAAACACTTGATTAAGTAGTGACAATTTATACAAAGAAATATTTTCATTCATTGATAGCCAATAGATGCAAAGTTTTAGTACAATATCTAAAATACTCAACACAAAATCTTGTGCAAGAATTATTTTCCTCCATTCTCCATGGCCGGAAAAATTTATAATAAAGTATTTACTACTTCTACTCTAGTACACCCAAGATACACTCAAAGGATAACAAAAATCACTTGAAAAAATGGTTAGAGTAAGGATTTTACAATTAAGTCTAATATTGTAGAGTAAATGCTCACAACACAATATTGAACTAATGACCAAAGTGCAACCATTAAGGACTGATCTAGTGTACTAAAAATAGAAGATCAATAAAAATTGCAGCAGAAAACATATAAAACCCAAAACACAAAAATTAAACATAGAAGCAGGCATATTTCATTCATATCTTGAATTTCTTAACAACGAAACATAAATAAAATTGTCTCAATGTATTTTTATAGTTGTACATCATCAAAACCACCTTGACATAGAATTTTAGGAAACCAAAATCCATATGCATTTCACAAAGGAAACATGCAAAGTATTCACAATTATATCTCTCAACCTTTTTAGAAATAGAAAAACTAACCCCCTTTGATCGAATACCAAAACTAACTCCCTTTGATATGAGGACAAGCCCCCATATTTATAAAAATTTGATGAGTTCTTACAATTCAATTCCTCCCCCAAAATAGTAAGTGAATCACCACCTTATTCATAAAGAAAGATATTTAATCAAAAAAGGAATGTACATTTGTCTAACTAAAAAATATTTGATTTTATGTTAGTATTTTAGGATCGATTCCATGCCTTCACTTCCATATGCAAAAATAGTTAGTTCATACTATTGAGTGATTTTTTGTCCATTTTTTTCATTTTTCTCCCACCAAATTCCATCAATTTCTATAACAAATGCTTCAAAATTGAAGAGCTTGAGGAGAACTTTCCAAAAAGACTAATTTTGAGTGATTTAGAGCTTTGGAGTGAAAGTTATGGCCATTTGAATTTTTCACGTCAAGATGAACAAGAGAATGACACGTGATAACATTTGATTGGATTTGGGAATTATATTTTTATGTGCATGATTATCTTGCCTTTTCTATTTTTAATGTGGATTTTCATGTAGGTATTTCCCATTACAAAATGTGAGCCAATAAGAAAATTTCATGCACCTTTTCCTTCTCATACTTTTATCTTACTTGTAATGGCCCCCATGAAATATGAGCCAATGAGAAATATCCATTCACCTATTTTGCATGTAACAACATTTTCTCTTAGATTCCAAGGAGATGAGTTATAATGAAACATGAGCCAACAAAAATATCCACGCTCCTCACACTATTAGATTGTTTGATAACCTTGACTAACCATCGTGAAAGGAGAGCCAATAAGGAAGCTTTGTGCTTACTTCAAAATTTAATTTAATTTTAGAAACCTTATTATAGTGTGAATCATAGACCAATAAGAAAGCTCCACGTTACTGGTAATTTTAGTCTTGTTAGAGTGTAAAAATAAACCAATGAGAAAGCTCCATGCACCTTTGTGGATTCCCATGCTTTACTTCAAGTTCACTTGATTTCATGTTTTCCTTTTATTGGTTGTGGGGTTGATCCTTCACATCATGACTTCTATCTGGGTAGACTTCATCACTAGTTTCAAACATCTATTAAAATGGAAGGGGCACCCTCATAAATCCATTTTGAAAGGCATTCATCCATGCCTCCAGAAAGCAGTGCAATACTTCATCAATTTTTGGTGGTTGGATGTCATTTCTATGTTTCCCGTTATAATGTTTCTGTAGACATGTTACCATGTATAGTTCCTTGACCGGTCAAACCACCTAGACTTGAGGATTATGAAACTCGGTTCATTCTCCGAAATGAGGTCATGAGCCTATTTTCCATTGGCCATTTATCTTGTGCCATCTGGATATGCCCTAACTCTTCCCTGTTTATTTATGATGGTGTTGAATTTATCTTCCCCACTATAGACCCAAACCGTATGAATTAGTTCATTCTACGGACTTGAATTTTACAAATACCAAATGGATTAGAGAGGCCCACAATCTCACCATGTGTTCTCCACTTCATGGGAATTTGATTTTATTGGCTAGTTTTCATATATATTTTTGATTACCATATGAATGTCCCAAAAAATTATTTAAATGACTAATTCCATTTTAAATTTTTCATTCAGTGTTGATTGCATGTTTTTTACCTTTGTGAAATATGTAAACATATCCCAAAAATCATCCAAAAATTAAAAGGAGGAGTTAGCCAAAAATAAGCATATTTTGTACTTTGATCAACTGGTCCATTAACAAGTCATTCTAGTCCTAAGATATTCTTATGGTTCAATCAAAGAAACAAGGCTTGAAAATATCATGGGTTTTGTGCTCAATATTCATAGTAGAATATCTGATATTGAAAAGAGTCTAAATTCATCTTAAAGTCTTAGCTTTTGGTCCCATAGAATCTTCAGTCTCATGGACATCGTTAAAATATTTCATTTTATTTCATTTCAGTCCTCCAACATTTCCACTAAATCCTTTATTTTTATTTTAAAAAGGCATAAGATTTCTTACAAATTGATAAGTCTCCTTTACTCAAATTAAACTTTGAAGCAAGGGGAACAATACGAAGCACACAAAACTGTTACATCTTACATAGAGTCTAGAAAAATACTAGCTTAATCTAGGGGCCTTGATTGAGCACACACATTTAGAAGAAGGAACAATAATACATTGCTAAGTCCAAAATAAATGCTTACAACTCACAACTACTCAAAACAATTTTGATAGAGTTATTTTAAATTTTTAAATTCCCCCTCACAAATGAGAGGTTTTTACATTATATAGAAGATGAGAAAAGAGAAGGAAAATAGAAACTAAAAATTTTATCTCCACCCACTAATAAGATTCATTAAATTTCTAAAAAGAGGCATGGGAATCTTATCAAGGTCATTCCTCCATGATGTCTTGCTTGTAGAAGAAGAAATGGGCACCATACCTCATTAAATATGGTTGTTGAACAATCTAGAACTACATATTTTAATTTTGGAATGTATATCCCATTTTCACCCACCTACCCTCACCTAATTCAATATTTTCAGTTTCCATGATGAAGAGAATGAAAATACCTTTCCAAAAGTATAATTTTGTAAAATTTGGAATATATGGGAGGAAGATATTCCCATGTGGATCTTGGGGGGGGTCGAGGAGGAACATAGGCTACCTAGAAATTATCACAATCCATATTTAAATATTTTTCTCATTTATTTAGCTAGTGGGTGAAATGGGATTCATAGAACTAAGGGATTTGAGGAAGAGTTCCTTTTGTACCTTTTATCTCCACTTTATCAACATTTTATTTGGAATTGTGTGTTGAGAGAATCATCAGCCTATGGGTGGAACTTTAAAACTGGTCCACCCACCATTTATTTATCCAAACTCCCCATTCTTTCAGATCTCCTTTGGTTTAAAAATATCATTTCCATTTCCCACCTCCTTGCCTTGTTCTTCAGCCTAGGAACTTGTGTGGGGAGATCCTTCCCATGAGGAACTTATTCCTCGAGCCTTCGATTATTTTGAATCCTTTCCCGCCCACAAAACATTCCCTTAAACCAAATTTCTCCTTTATTGTGGCTTGGCCCTAGATGTGTGGAATTATTACTTTCATGGAACTTGTTCTTCTTGATTCATAGGTTGCCAATAGGATCCCCACCCCCATAATACATATAACCTTCCCCAAACTCCTTTAATGGATATAAATGATAGATGTGCGAAGAACCTTGGCCTTCACATAACTATTCCATGTGTATAAAAAAAACCCAATTTACATTTTCCTCATTTCCTTACAAATTGAGATCCATTATGGGAAACTTTGAGCTGGGAGAGAACTCATCCCACTAGGAATTAAAAAGTTTTCACTACACTGAAACCTTTTCTTGCACCCCAACATCAATGTGGATATCTTGAATCCTATGGGAAGAGTTCTCTACAACCCCAAAACCCCAAAACCCGTAATACAATATAGAAAACCAATTTTCTCAAATTTTTCTATTTTTCTTGTTTTTGTGCTAAGTATGGAATCAAGGAGTTATGAAAAGAGGAGGGGAGGCCATAGAACATTTAAAATCTCCATTTTTACTCAATTTCACCCTTTTCAATTCCAAATAAGAATGCAAGTTATAAAAATACCTTAGGGGGGATTTTGGATAACACAAAGTTCAAATACTTTTAAATCTCATGTAAACTTGGCCTCTTTAATATTTATTGTAATCCTTTAACACCCTAATAGGAATTTCCCTAGTCTTTTTTTCCATATACAACACATTATAAGATGGCTGTAATGGTGGCCTTCCCATATGATTCCATACATCAAAGTTCAAGACATTTACCTCAACGTCTATGTGTATCAAAATATTACTCACCAACTAACCATAAATCATTGCATTTAGAGCTGATCTCCTTTTTATACTCATGGTTGTGGTGGAAAAATTTCATGAAGTATTTGATGCTCGCACTCAACTCCAAAATTTGGTGCCTTATCGAACAACCACTCTCCTAAAAGTGGGATGATATTCTCTTATCTCAACATCATGAATACCTCTTTAATATCATTAACATCTTTTGAGGAAGCTCATAATTTTCATGTATTCCCTCTCATGTGCCTATTCCTTTAGGCACAAAATATCACCCTATAGATCTCTTGATCACCCCCATAGTTTCTTGATATACCTCCTTCTAATGATCATCATCTAGATACTTGACATGCATAAATTCCTCTCTCCTAATGAGTGGTTTAGATTTAAGAGGCTCACATGTGCATTCTACTTATACACATGTAGTCATTAGTAAGGATGTAGTTCTGGTTAGGTTGTAGACACTAGAAATTTACACTGCTCATTTTCCCTTCATTATTCAAACTATCTTCACAATTATACTTATCAAAGTCACTATTTAATTCATATATCCCTTATCCTAAGTTTAAACCCCCACCATATTTAATCCATGTAAATATCCTTCACAACTATAAAAATCCATCTTTATCTCTCTTAAAACCACCCAAACTAGTTAAAAATTTAAATAAAGTAAAACAAAAAAAATAAAAAATCTATAACTATCTCAACCTCTTCACATTGATCTCCAATACCCCTTTAATCATTTAGCCATACCTCAAACCAAAATCCATGATTAGAAGTGGTTCCAACATCTTATGCAATTATTTCCCCCATAAAAACCAAATCAATGATTCAGTTGAATCACCAATGATTATAAATAACACTTTTTTGATCTCCCTAAGGGATTTTCAACCTCAAATCTCAAGAATCCATTTTCTCACACACCTCATTTTTGACACTAGAACATTGAGGACATCATCAAGCACTACCATGCATCAATATCAGACATTTTAAAACATTCTTGGTGACAATTTTCGTAGTCAAACTTTGAGAAGTATCTTGACACAACTCACCCATTTAGATCTTTCCTATTGAAGATTTGAGGCATCATTTAGCTCTAGATCCACTCAAGGTATTCCTTTCTCTCTGTTTTATCCTTTTCCTTTCATATCAAATTTTTAAATCAATCAAAAATATCATCTTAGAGCTCTAATATTTCATTTTTATCAAAATTATCAAAATCACGAAATCGCTAATGATTCACCATAATCACTAACAATTGGCCTAAATTATAGGTGATTCCTATCAAAATTATCATTTTATCAATTTTATCATCTTTTTATCAATTTTATTAGATCTTATGCATTTAACATTGTTTTTCCAATCATTTATCTCTGTTAGATGACAGTTCAGTAACCATTCACATGTAATTACTAGCATTTACAACCTTCAATAATCTAAAATCCATTTTTCTAGGAACAATACAATATTTTACAAGTGCTCACAATTTACACAATTTAATTTGCTGAAACTGAACAAGACATTGAATACCAATTTGAATTCCTCCACAAGATGGAAGATGAAATTGAAAACTTCTGGTATGACTACTTTAAACATGTCTAGATTACATCTACCCTCACTTGGGATACCTTCAAAGTTTCTCAAAATTTCCTATCCATCTTGAATTCTAAAGATCTTATCTCATATCTATTTATCATTTTTTATCATATATCATTATCATTTATTTTATCAATCTACATAATTTTCTATAAATGAGCTGACATCCTCCAAGGAAGTACCTTTGGATTCTTGGAATTGTCCTTTTCAAGAAACTCATCTATCCATTTATCTAATCCTTTCTATTTAGTGTCTTTGATCAAAAATTTCTTTATAGGATAGGAGGACTTACAAATTCATTTGGATGAAAAATTTCAATCAAACATCAACATCCACATCCATCTCCATGGGTATTGATAAACCCCACCGTATTTTGAGTTTGGTTTTTTTTTTATTATTTCACTTCATTAATTTAAGTAGAAAGGTAAAAACATCTTTGAAAACATGTATCTTCGTAGGTGCCTATTTCTCATTCTTCACACATTTACCTTGATCATTCCCATGCCTTTGTCTTATTTTTATGAATATATGTTCATAACTATGAGGAAAATCCTCAAACTAATTTTTTTCCATATTACACATATACCTAGTTCTTAGGAAACTTATGTTAGTAATGATCCGGGATCCACAAGTATAGCAAGTCCCGAACTTAAATTTTCCTCTACCACCATGACCTCTAATCTTATATCCTCCTGGAACCTCCATATCCATTATTCCATCCTTCATTATGTTGGGCTTCTTGTGTGTGATATTTACTCGCCATGGTGTTTGTCTCAGAGCAATCTAGTCTTATAGGCCTCATGAATTTGGTCTATCAACTAGAAATATTTTATATCATCAGTGTGCACATCATAAATCTTGCAACACATAGACATATTATTCATCATTATATGCTACAAGAGAGGGAAATCCTAAAAAATTATTCTTATTATAAATCCCATAAAACTTTAATATTATGTACAAAGTCCTAGGTGGGAAGCTATCCTTTTTATTTCCCTCTAATTTGTAATCGTGCACCAAAACCCATTAGGTGTATCATGCGCACTTAGTTTTTCAAAATATTCTCCAATTTCTTAACCATAGCTACTACTTTTGCCTCAAGAATATATATCACCACAATTTCTACACTCTTGACTTCTTCAACATGTAATTTTCTTCCAAATATTTTCATGGACTGTTATATTGTTTGTGTGACAAATCCCTTTGAAACAAAGTCAACAATCCTCCAACATGAACTAGTGTTCATGTTGACTATGATGAATATCATAAGATAGCTCAAATAAGAGTGTCTTGAACCACACATCATATTCCTCACACTTTAACATAAACCTTTCTTGATGTCCTTGAGTGGGATAATACTATTTTTTCAAACTTTGAATATGAAACTCAACAAAAAAATCAGCGTGGAATACATCATAGTCAACCGTATTCTAGTGTGGATCATACTTTCTATACAAACTATGTGCACACCCTTGAAGAGTGGTAGAAAAATTAATTTCCTTTCTATCTGAGCCTTCGATGTTCTTAGATCTCCATAAAATTTCACACTTTTGTACATACTCAGGAAAATCTTCCACACCTTTATATCTGGAAAGTGAAGAGACATCTCAAAGAAAAATGGTTATCTGTTGTTGTGCTTATTTCTACTAAAAATATTGTTGAAGTGGTTTTTGAGGCTGTTTTGGGTGTGGACCCTTCCCAGGTTAGGAAGATCTAAAACCTAATCTTCCACCAAAATTCCATCCATGTGGTGGTTTTTAAACCTCTAAGCCTCCCATTGTAACCTATGGTCTTATAGATGAACTTGTGTTCCAATTTTTTTCTTAACTCGACACCAACTTTTTGTGATGTCACAACACATATAATATTTCTTATGATTATCTATACACTAACACAATTTCTAGATGATGCACCTGTAAAAACTCCCCCAAATGTACTTTTAAAAATTGGTGCCTTCTTTGCTTCCATTTACACATCCCTACGGTATGTTTCCATTCTGAATTAAAAATAAATTATATCTACCTGTATCTCCTTCCCCTGGAGATGATCCCTTATTTCCTTCACTAACATTCCCTTCAACAACTACATGTGGATCTGGAACACCTTGCACAAGGGATAGGTAGTCATGCTAGATTATATCCACACCCACAATCCCTATTCTATCCTTTGAATTGCTCTCATTAGAATCTGATTGGGTATCTCTACTATTATTTCCTAATTAAGGAGGAAATGATATTATGGATCCTTTCTTCCAGGGATCTCAAAACCTTCTCTATTCATCATTATTTGACAATGATGCTCCATCAACTACCCTCTATCACACTTCATTATATTTGAGTCATATTTCCTCTCTCTTTTTCTTCCACCAATGCTTTCACCATCCTCTCCATTCATGATCCTGCCCTACACATGGTGGGGTTTAGTTAGCCATATGTAATATCTCAAAGTTCCAATTATATCATCAGGATATTAATAGTTAAGGTATCACGTGTAAATAGGATCCTCTTGGCTCATGTAAAAACTTGAACTCAACTTTTTCTAGATAAGAATATGTCAAAATTGTGTACTCCAAAATATAGTTGTGTATTACACCTTACTCATAATTGATCTATAACTCTATTCCATGTCTTATTCGAATCAAAGAGGGTTTGATAGTCTTCTATGTCCAAGTGTTTTTCCTTAGGAGGAAAAATATTTTAATGCAAGACTTACAACCACTTGTATAACTCTAGTAGGAAGAAGCTAAATAAGTTCTCATGAAAATAGTCATATAGGATATTCTCAAACCACTTTCGCATGTCAAAACTTGGTCTAATGTTATATCTCTATGCAAACACATCTTGGATGTCTTGTACCTAGTTTTTAATAGTCTCCAAGGAAAATTGAGATTCCATCTACATGAAACATCCTCGTATAAAATTTGAAAAGAGGTCCCGACAACAAAAAAAAATGTATTCTTTTATTTACCCAACCAGAGAAGCTATGTGTTGACACTTTATCTAGATATATCTAGATGCTCACTTAAAACACACGCATCCACTAGGTCCCTCCTTTGTTTTTATTACAAAAATTTAGCATGCATATTCATCGTAATTATAACCAAAGAAACCATTTATGCACAAAAGGTCAACATAACCATGTAAATCTATCAATACACATAATCAAGAAATAACCCATCATGACAATAACACTTATACAAATATCATAAGCATAACACTATTACATAATCAATAAGTTTGAATACATATAAAAAAATCACCATCACTTATCCATTTTAAATACCATAGTCAATGCATAAATACATAATTGATTACATTATTTATTTACACCTCTCTATGTTAAACTATGCGCGCACCAATATAGACTTCAAAACCTAGCTCATACCTAAAACTACTACATTACATCACACACTCATCATCCTCTCTATAAAAGACACACATCACATATTTATAGGGGTGGGGAATTTCCCTTCACCACTTTATGAACATTCCTAATAATAGTGTGCATACAAAATTAACCTAATTTTTTTTCTATTAATAGATCAAACTAGACATAAAATATTTTCTCCTATTAATAGTCATCCCCACACATATTATTTATCTTGATTTTCATGCATATTTATTCCTATTGCTTAGCCACCAAATCATATTAATTTTCTCTAATTTTAGACCTTTTCTTGATTAAACTCCAACTCTATTTTTAGCCCTAATTCTTAAAAGTGGCTAAGTATTTGATTTTCCACCTTTGTGTGTAGTCTATACACCAACTTGTTTAAAAATTGTGTCCGCTCCCTTGTGTTTTGTTCTATTCCTCACAATTTTTCCCTGTGCTTAGCTTTTGTGATTCATCAACACTTAGAAACTTTTCCCAACCAAGATGTATAAGCTCACTAGGGGCATCCTTCATATACCTTATGGTACGTGGGGAAAAATTTCATGTTACAAGGATGTTGTCTAAATCCTATGTATTGGGATGGAAACCCCCACTTCACATTTCTCTTAAAAAAAAAAGCATTTATCCAATAATAAATAACTCTCCAAGGATTTCTATACCCCACCAAAACATGGGGTGCGTCTACATGTGTGGAGGTGAATCCCATGTTCATGAGACTCCTAGGACTAGGTTAAGTGTTTGGATGTCATTTCCACATCATGTTACCCCTATAAATGAAAATGGGGAAGTTTATGCCACTTTATATCCTCAATATTGTCCTAAAATTCAAGAGGATAGCATATACGGTTTCACCTTTGGGATATTACAAGCACATAAGGGGGATATAGATAAGAAAATGAAAACAAAATATAGAGATATATATATAAAATATCAAATGTTTGGGTCTTCAAATAGGCAGCCTACAACACAAATGTTATTAGTTTTATTTATAAACCCAATATCTTTGACCGATTGGGTTGCAAGACAAAAATATTAGAAGCTTTCAATTAAACAAAACCTACAACTAGAAAATATTATATAAAAACAAGATAAATATTAAAAAATTTAGACTCTCCCATTATTTCTATGATAATTTTATAAATACATAATGTTAAAACCTATAGATAGTCACCAAAAACACCTAGATTAAGTTTAATTTTTATCTCTAAACAAAAACTATGATCTAGAAAAAGTGTTGATAATCGGGAAAAACACTAAACTAGGAAGTAAAATATATAGGTCATAAAATTGCTACATTATGATTAAACAGACATGAAAATAAAAATTTCTATAACACAAAGAATAGGAACAAAAAAAAAAAGAACAAGCACTGAAAGATAGAACAGAAGCACAAAAATAGAAAATTAATCACTAAAAAAACGTAAGTTTTACAGTGTACAAATAAATTCCAAAAGTCATAGTATATTGCCCAAAACCTGCACATCCAATATTTAGAAGTAAAATCACTTATATATGTCATGTATATTCCATGGGTTTCAAAAAGTGCCAATTGATAAACCTACAATCATAGATTTTTAATCTTAGAAAAAAACATTGATTCAAGGCAAAAGCATTGAACTATGTAACATAAGCAATGAAACATAGAACATAGGAATTTTTAGAGTCAAGGAATAAATTTTAATGCAAAATTTGAATTTATTATGTAAACAAGGTCATATTATTACCAAAATTATACATCCCATGTGACTCAATGTATTTAACTAAAATAAAGCTAAAATTGGGACAAGGCCCCATGGTGGGTGTTAGAATGTATATGTCAAACATTTATTAGATGCACATGTAAGCTAGAAACAAAAAAAAATCATTCCTAAATCTAATCCTCTCAAACAATACCTTATATTGAGCAAGATCAAAGGGATATAGAAGTAATACATGTAACTTACCAAAGAATAACCTCCTTGATGTTCTATATGTTCTCAAGATGATTGGTTGGATTTATTTGCTTCATATATGTGGAAGTAAATTGATAGCACTTCCCCTTTGTGGATTGAATATTTATTATGTATGCTTCATAAATATACAAATTGATATTAGAGAGCTTTTTACAAATTTTGGAACCTTTTTGTTATGATCTCTCAAAGTTGTCTTCCATGGAGGGTGGAATGCCAATTTATATATTTTAGGAGAAGAAATTGAGGGCTAAGATTCTATAAAGTAAATGGAAGATATATGGTTAGTATTGAATAAGAAGATAAAAGATTCTATAATTATAAAATTCTATAATTATGGAGAAATATCTGTTGAATTTAAAATTCAATGTAGAAGCGTAGAAAGTTAGAGAGGATTAAATAATTAGAAGTCTCTAGAAATAGAGGAGGTGGGATCAAATTATGTTTAATTAGGATTTAATGATGTGATTACATGGAGAGGCTAGTTGTAGGGTAGGTGTAGAGTACGTGGGTAGGTAGATAGGAATTTTAAATTCCTAGAAATGTTAAATGAGGTTAGTGGGAAGTTAGGAAAGGGGTTAGTAATAATTAATTTTGTGATTAATTATTATAGGGTCAAGATGGGAATTGTGGAATGATGAACCAGAGGATAAAAATATATGTTAGGAATTAATCATTTTTAATATAGATTTTATTTATTTATTAAATATGTTGACATTTTACATTTTACTATTTTTCCGGTTTTGGAAGGTGCAAAAAAAGCCAAAATATCCAAATTAGTTTATTTTGGGATTTCAATGGTGTTTAACAAGGCCAAAACTCTAATTTTCTATAACTTTGAGCTAATAGATCCTTTTGAGGTACCCTTTTTTTGAAAGTGTAAGTTTTTTTAGCTCTACATGTTGGAGGTGTTATCCTACCTTGTATAATTAAACCTCTATAAGATTAGGGGGTTTTAAAATATTGTGATTCTTCTTTCCACATTCATTATTTTATTTTACAAACACACTCAAATCTACAAATGGATCCCAATTCATTTTTTATTACTCCCTTTAACTATCATGAATGGAATAATTTGATATGACTTACTTTACTAAACAATAAGTTCTATAGGATAACTTTGGATTTACAAATTGGATAACTAGTAGTTGAAGATAAAGAGAAATGGTTTGAAAAGTGTGATAAAGCTTATGGTTTCTTGTGCCTTTCTATGTCACTGAATTTTTTATTTCATATAATTGATGCCAAAACATGCAAGGATGTATTTGACACCTTATAATAAATATTTGGGAAACATGATCTAATGAGAGGGAATGAACTCAAAAATGAGCTTATTAGGCTTATCATAGAAAATTTGACACACTTTAGGACAAATTAACCAAGTTCAAATGTGTGATAATGCAAGTGAAATATTGTAGAGTTGATAAAAAGGACTCACAACTTATTATTTTTTCCTTGCCAAACTAGATCTTTACTATTTTGTTTTTGTCTCTACCTTCCATGCAACCAAAAGTGCACTTTGAGCACAATGTAAAATGCCCTAATTTTATGATTTTGTTGTTGATTGGACTTGGGAACAAGATAAACTAATTCAGATGGTTGTAATAAACTACAATAAACCAAATTCTCTACTTGTGGGGCATGACATATATAAGGATTCAAAAGATAAGAAATTAAACAATGATAATGAGAATAAGAAGGATCATCCCACCACCAAAAAACATTATGGAACTTCATATTCCATTGATAAGCCTAATAAAGTGAATATCAAATGTGGGTATTGCACAGGTAGACATGATGAAAATAAATGTTTGAAGAAGAAGATTGACCTTCGTATGAGTCTTCTTGAGAAAAAGAACATAGGTTTACTTAATTCTATTGAGGCTTCTTCAAATACTCATAAATATTCTAAGGAAAATTAAAATGGAAAGGGAATGAAAGAATCAGAAAAGGAGAAAATAAAGGGGAGAGACCTAGTTGCAGTGGTACCTCGAACTCTTACATGGGTTATTAATTCTCATGTGTAAAACATCATATGGATTCTTCAATTTTTTATTTCAATTCCTTGGAGCGTGTGACATGTCTACTATTCAAATGGGTGATGAAAATTACACTTATATTTTTGCGAGAGGTTATGTTGAAGTGAGTATTTTAAAATTAACAATGTTCTAAGCATGCCATCATTGTCAACTAATCTTCTATTAGTATATCAAATTTCTTACCTTGGTCAAGGCATGTGGGTTAATTTCACTCCAAATTTATTATTTTAGAGAGTTTCATAGTTGACACTATCATTATATCCATTTATTTTATTTTCATACTTGACTATATTCCTTCTATCACTTTGTTTGTCCTTCATATTCTTCATTAGATTCATCTATACATGATGACACATATGAAATTGAGAAAATTTTTAATGATAACTTATCTCCTTGCACAAATGGTTGTAGTATTGATGGGGTACCCCATCTACCATCCAATTTTTTACCTTACAAATTTTGAGTATTTACTTCTTCATCCATGAAATTATGGTCCACCACAAAATTCTAGGAGAAGGCACTTTGATTCAAGACTCATCAAACACTGGGTAGTCTTATACATAGTTATAGAGAATTCCACATTCCTTATTTATTTTTACTTCATATTCACCATACCTTCATGGAACATTCGACACTTCTATGTTTCGAGGAGTATAGTTCTTTGGATATGAACCACTCCTTGGTTAGATATCCATTAGTCACTTAGTGTACTCATTCACTCCTATATGGTGATCCACTCTTCATTTCATCTACTTCTAATCTGTAGTCACTCCAGGAGGATTTTTTGCAAGTTACAAGGTGGCTTTCATAGTTTTTGCTTCAAGTGGGAATTTCTAAGTTCTACCTTCTCTTATTTATCTTTCTTTTAGGTGGAGATTTTCCCCATTGAGTTTTCTCCTTTTACTGTACTTTACAAGAGTTATATTATATGTGGGTAACTTTTCAAACCTTGTTTCGAGAACCACCTTTCATTTTTTTCCCACATAATCTATGCTTAAGGGGGTGTTGTAAGATATTATTTTTCTTGTATTTATTTGCTTGGAATAAATCGTAACCATTTTTGTGACTCATCGTGCTTACGTGTAGTGAGTGTCATAAGAGTTACTATGACATGTCTTACATTTAATAGTGTGCCATAGTATTTCATAGGATTTACATTCTCATTATGGAGTGTAACCCCTTCCTATTCTGGGAATATTCTCATGGAGGAGTTACACAATAATAATATATGTACACACCACTTGAGATATTGAGAGGATCATGATTTTGCACCATTATTAATTTTTTGACTACGGTGGTGATTTCATGGTGACTATAGTGACTATATATGCTAGTAAATTTATATAGAGACATTCATATGGTGGTTTACATGAGTTAGAGGAGTTTTGGCTCAAAAATGCTACCACAAATTTAGGCATGGGTCCATATAGTTGTGGATCAAACAGAGGGGATTTTAAGAGATAGGCATCCAAAGGAGCCTTCTATGTTTGATTGGGAGATAGTAAGTTGTGGTAATAGAGGTCACCAAGGGGATAATGCATTTTATAGATGATTTATAGATTATTTGTAATTGTGTCATATAATATAGAGTCCATCTAGGTCTTATAGGTGGGTGACAGATGTGGAAGATCTAGGGATGGTGAAGGTAGCACATTACATGATAGGGATCGATAATACATCATTGATCATTATAAACTGGATAGGGTCGTGAAAAATATTATATTGAGAAAATATATACCATAAGGATAACAATGGTATGCATGGGTAGTGTGAGAGACTACAATAATTGGGTCACATATTAGGCCTAACATAGTGATGACCAATTTTGCATGTGTCCTAGCTTAGGTATAGGAAGCATGAGTAGATATCTTGGATCCACATGTATCATTTGTTTATGTTGTATGGTACATTGTGATAGTACCTATCCATTTGACCATTCCATAGAAAATTATGACAATAGTGACAGAAGTAGTAGTGAGGGTACCGCTAAAGTAGAGAGGGGGATGGGGAGGATGAAATGGACATGGTTAGGGACATGCCTAGGTATAGTTACGGGCATATGATGGACATGGTGTACAAGGTACACATGCAGAAGTTCAGCTATAGGGACATGTAGTAGTACAAGGTGTACAAATATAGGTCGATGTATAATTATAGGTATTGATACAAGATCATGGTCGATTAGGTACATAGGTATAAGTTATATAGGTACTAGTCTATCCATAGAGGCCATAGATTCCAGGATCACAAGGAGGAGAATATGGGGATGATGGATGGGAAGATGGGGTTGGTGATGAAGATGATAGCTAGGGAGATATGGAGAATAATATGTGTGGATTCAGATTACACTAGTACATCCTACATGTCTAATAGTAGATAAATTAAATTCGGTTAATACACATAAATACAGAGTAGCATGAAAGTGATATGTCACTCTCATTATATCTCATACATTATAGACATGGACTGATTCTATGAGGGTCCAATTATAATTGTAGACACAAAATTGGGTCACACTCCCCTTGGTCCCTTTTCAAATAGCCAACTCAAACATATTCACCTAACCATGACCCTTTTACCCCACATTAATATTAGTTTAATTATTTATAATTAAAGTGATACTCATCCTCACAATATTCATTATTTAATTACCCTAATTAAACTAATTTCCACCTCACCTAGACACCTCACCCCACCACCTCACCTAGACACCTCATCACAAACCTATTCTTAGCATGTTTCCCTTTTACTAGGATTCAATATTCACTCACCATAACTAACTAAGACTTAGTCCTACTTACCTTAATGAACTAAGACTTAGTGTAACCATAAAATCATATGCCTATTATCCCTCTAACCACATTCCCGCTCATTAAAATGTAATAGTCCATTTTGATCTGCGAGAATAAATAGAGTTAGCCCAAAAGATTGCCAAGATCTGGAATTTTTATTAAACCTAGGATTTCCCACCTTAACCGATGCCGATCAACCCTAAACCAATGCTCATGTCGGTCACCCTAAACCATCTTTGTTAACCATATATTCATTTCTCGGTAACCTTGTTTGAAATTTTGGCCACATTCTTGATTTTTGTAACGAATGAGATCTGCATGCAAACAAGAAATAGTTCCCTTTCACACATCTAGATATCCATAGCCAAAGCACCAAGACTCATTCAAAGGTATTTGCATTTACGGTAGCATTCCAGGAAGCACTGTCATAGCACTAAGCACCATTCCACATATGAATCTTCACCAACATCTTCAACCACCTCTCCACCACTATGGGCATTTAGAACCCTTCTGAACTCCAAGTAATTTGGTTTCTCCTCTGTCACTTAAATTTGTATTTTCTCTTTTCCTTCATCCATTCATTTTTCCTACCTAGATCTATCCTTCAAATCTCTCTTTATCAACCACCCACTCACACCCAACCTAAACTTCAAAAAACCTATCCCAAAACTACCTCCCTCACATAGACCTCACAAACACCCTCCAAACTCTTTGTGTAATCATAGAGAGGACCCAAAACTCATTCTACAACATCTTCCAACTCCTCACAGTCACCAACACTGGTTAACCCTAACCATGATCGGTCCACCTTATACCGACATCAGTCTCCTTAATTGATATTGGTCACTATGACTGTCAACCCAACCTAACAACTCAACCCTTATCCTACCGCAAACCTCACTCAAAACCTTACCACACCTTTCTTGGACCTGTTACCTCACCCTACCCCATAGATATCTTTCCAACTCTTTGTCCAAGATAGAAGAGATCCCAAACACCCTCCACCTAACTCCCTACCACTTTCCACAGTGACCGATATCAGTCACCCTAAACCAGTATCAACCATACATAAACTGACATCGGTCACCTGGAACGGAGTCGGCTTCTGTGTTTGATAAAATTTCTTCAGACTAGTAACCAACCTACCCCACCTAAAACAACCCAAACACCTTACCCAACTTTACCAAGACCTTTTCTGTGACCCATAGACCACCTGTGTTACCCACAACCCAACTTGAAACCTTTACCTACACAACACCTTAGTATTTAATTGAATTGATGCTGATAGTAATATAAGGCACCCAAATCAGAATGCTAGCACTAGATTATTTTATTTACATGTTTAAGTTATTTTATATTGATTTATAAATAGTGGATTGATGGCCTTCTAGGAAGTATCACACTTCTCGAATCTAGCATATGCTAAGAAATCCACTATCATATACTATTTAACTCTCTTTTGTGTTCTTGTTTTATATTTCAGGTAGTTCCTCCTAGCCAAAAGGCATCTCTCACAGTTAACATTGGATCAAGAAGTCAGAATGCATGTAACGACCTTTAAAATGGCCATCACAATAGGTATCCCTCCTTGGCCCATACCCTTATCTGTTTCTTCAAATCCATAAAGAAAATGGTGAAATAATAATAGATGACAATGGAGCTACATCTTGTCACTATAGATATAGATATTACACATCAGGTTATTGAGGATAGTGGGATGGGGGATATACTATAGGAGTTACTAACAATGACTCACTATGTGTGTTCTTACAAAGGATTGTATGAGGCAGTTATACAAGAGAGCTAGAGAACTCTAGGCTACATCCAGAGGATAGGGATAAGGTTAGAGAGATTAGTTAGATCACATGGGCTATCTAGATTAACTAGATCATTCTAAATGTCGTGATCGAGGTGAGATGATAGACTAGGAAGTGCATGAGTGAGCAAGAACCACATGTGATGTTATATAGTAGACATTTTTTTTTGTTCATGCTTCATAGTGAAGGCACATTTATTGTATAGATGCCCATTACAAAGTATGATGATGTTTATTTATAAATGACATATTTGAGACATTGTATGGTGTATATATGACACTTTGAGACATTTGACATTATTTAAGATGATATGTAGATAATGAGTTAGATGATTTAATAGATTATGATGTTGTTATTTTTATACATGTATGTGAAATATTAATGAGTAATTAATTTTTCACATTATTTTGCATTTTTTAATGAGATGTGTGAATGAATGTAATGATGATATGACTAACATTACTTGTAGCTTGATATTTTATTGATTCTATATTTTGGAGCAACCTGATTTGTTGTTACACAATAGAGTAAGCACCATGATTATTAAATAACCATGATGATCAACCCATTATGTGCGTAAACATACATACATGTAGCACACAAAAAGGTAAAAACAAACCCAAAATACATAGTTTAATTTTGCACCATGGCTATATATGAACCAATATGGTAAACAAGAAACTTGTAATTGGTCAAACAAATAACTAAGAAATATTTAAAAACCTAATATGCACCATAGATGGTCACACCTTGGTAAAATATTAACCAAGATGAAACAAAATATAATTGGAGTTGGTCAAACAAGTAACTAAAAAATGTAATAATGCAACACAACTATTATAAATATATTCAACTTTGTCCTTAATGTGTTCCACAACTAAAATTGATTGATATATTTTACCCTTAACAAGGATGCATCCAAAGGGTAACATGGTTTGTGATTGATTGGGTCATTGGCCCCATGCATTAATATTTGGAAGGGAGTAAATAAGAGTCAAGATTTCCCCAAGAAAGGATACATTCAAGGGATTTATATTAGTTTGTTTTTATTTATTGATATTTTGAATTGACACCAGGATAAAAGTCAATGTGTTGAGATTTCATATTTTTGTTTATTACAAATGTTTTTTATTTTTGATATTTAATTTTTATTTGTAGTGGTTTTATATGTTTTTTTGGGAATGTTTTCTATTTTTTTATGCTTTTGAAATATAATGACTTTTTTGGCATTTTGAGATGTTTTGAATGTTTATGGGATTTTTTGAGGTTTTCGAATGTTTATGCATCCCAAATTTTTCCCTTTGGACTTAATAAAAAAATTGGGAAAATTTTAAAAATTTTTGTCGAGCCCGTAGCCAATCATAAGCTGCCACATGGCCTCACAAGGCAATGGTGGAGGCACGACACCATTTTCTCCCTTCGCAGTTTTTAAAATTTTTTGGATAATTTTGTTAATATTCTCTCGCCACCCCTGGCCCACAACAATGAAAGGCTGCCACATGGCAACATGGGGGTGTAATGAGGGGGCGGAACCCACATAACCTTATCCTTTTTGAATTTTGTTTTTGAAAAATTTGTGAGTTTACCTCCATGGTCCCGCACTCCCGCCCTACATTGGAAATCCATTCCATATATGCACGGGCCCATGCATGCACTTATCCCTTTTTCTCCCCTTTGGCAAAATTCCCCAAACTCCTCTACCACCACTGCCCTTCCTTCGTTTCTTTCCCACTTTGACTTGGAGCTCGACACGTGTCCCTAGTGACTCAGTGGAAGCATGGGTGAAAAATTGGAGTTTTCCCCACACGGGTAAATTTCAAAACATCTCCCCGCGACCCACCAACCTGAAAAAGTGGATTTTTCCCCGCTCGACATGTGTCCCTTTTGAAAAAATTCACCCCAAGGCCCACCGGCCCATAACTAGAGTTTTACAAGGAATTAGGAGGAATTCATTATATCATTGGAAACATGAGAAAATTTCCTATCCAATGGGAATGATTTAGGGAAAATTTGAATGCATTAAGTGTGAGAAAATTAAAGTTTAAACTCTAAGCTTGTTAGAGAGTGGGTATGGTGATAGTTTACCCTCCGAACCTAATTGAAACTTCTAACACTAAATTTTTTACCTTGTAACCTCTGATAATTATTAATAAAAGAAAAGTATGTTCTAGTAGATTAAAATTGTTCCAGAACCTATTAGTGACAATTGTTGTCTTACAACATGGTTGTGGACACTTCTAATCAAAAAAACATTATTCCATAATTTTCCTAACTAATCCTAGGTTGTTTCTTAGGTCTTAAGTGGGTTATTTTAATGGGCAATAAACTTGGTATCAAAGCATTGGTCCAAAATCTTGGACCATTTGGCATACTAGAAAAATTTAGACATGAAACTTAAACCTAAAAGACTTTTAAATCTAGAAAACAACTTAGTTTAGAAATTGCATATTTTAGTAGACATGGAAATTGAATAAAACTTAGAAAAATGAACTCGACTCACGCAGTGGTCTGTAAGAGGAGCAGATGGGGTGAGGGAAATTTTCACATAGACCTAGACTTACCACCACCAGATTAGGGTGTATCAACCATCCTAACCCATATTTTGCAGCCTCTTCGGGATGTTAATCTTGCTTTATGCAAGGGATTAGGAGGAGGACATGAAGCCAGACATGATAGAGCCCTTTCCATTGAGGGTAAGGTATCTCCTCAACCCAGCGAGGAGCATATAGAAGATAAATCCCATGTAGAGTCAGCTAGGGAAGAGTCACCATAGAGGGGATAGGGTGACCGAGTTTCAGAGCATAGAGAGAGGTCTCGAAGCCCTAGGCTTAGGGATGAGCATGCAGAGAGACCTAGAGGCTATTAGACCATAGCTACAGATCACATTAGGGAGATCCTGAAGCTTCAACCCTCACATTATTTAGGTGACACAGGTGGATTTCAGGAAGAGTTCTAGTTAGTTAGCTTGAGTAGTTGCTTCAAGATTTTTCCTTATTCTAGTAACACGAAAGATCGTGTTGTGATTCATCTACCGAGGCATGGAGATAGAGTATGGTGGAGGAAAGAGGAGCAGAAACTCCATGTTGATTCTAAGACAATGACCGGGAGCTATTTGAGGAGAGATTTAGAAGTAGATATTTTTCACGAGAGGTTCATACAACAATGGATAGGTGAGTTTCATGACCTCCGATAGCATATATTTTAGTAGAAGAGTATGAGAGTAGATTTCTAGATCTACTCCAGTATGTTGAGTACATGCAGAATGAGTAGGTATGGATTCACATGTTCATTTGGGGCTTGAATCTAGACATTGTAGGTGCAAAGTGTGGATCTATTGTCCATAGACATTAGTTGAGGCCATCAAGAAGGCCTATATAGCTGAGGAAAATAGGGGAAAGACCCAGCAGGCTAGAGATCGAGTTCGAGCCACATACAATAGATGTAGGATAGTAGATTGAGGGGGTCAATACCCCTTCCTCATGGTGGATAGGGTTCAACATAGTCATCATTTAGACCACAACACTAGTAGTAGTAGTAGTCCCACCCACCTCATAGACCTCCACAGAGAGCTAATGCATAGAGAGGTCAGAGTATGGGGCCTCCTCCTAGGGGTCCCATCAGGACACAGGGTGGACCTAGAGCTCAGTCAGCGAGAGCTTGCTAGTAAAGACCTCAAAAACTGCAATCTGGATCATTAGGATCCATGCCACAAACTTCCAAAGCACCTACAAGAGGTGCTTCTCATTGGGGAGGATCAGGAGGATGTTTTGGTTGTGGTGTTTGGACATTTTCAGAGAGATTACCCACGTAACCCTAATAGCAAGGGCAAGACACGATATCGAGCTAGCTGTTAGTGACATGGGATGCAGCCATAGAATTTATGCAATGGTTGAGAAGCGTCGGTGAGCATAAAAGTACATTCATTAAGACTACATGTAGCATTGGTGGTATTCCTACCTCCATCTTGTTTGAGTCTGGTTCTTCGATTCTTTCATTACACCATCTTTAGTAGAGTCAGCATGCGGGATGGTGGTAGCTAGGTACAAACATAGTTGGGATGTTGAGATTACTTACGGAGCCAAGATCTCTATAGACTCCTTAGTTAAGGAGTGTGTAGTGGATTTGGGACCTTTCACCACTACCTCGAGATCTCTGTATCCTTCCTTTGGGCACGTATGAAGTCATTTTAGGTATGAATTGGTTATCTGCACACAAGGCTAGGATGGATTGTTACCACAAGACTATATCTTGTGCAGATGACTTGGGAGTGGAGTTGGTGATTTCAAGGGTTAGGAGGCCCATTTCTATTCACACCATCTCCTCTATGCAACTTAAACGGTGTGTGTGATGGGTTTGTTAGATGTATGCTATTATAGTCAGTGAAAAATTAGAGGATAGGGCTAGTTGACCATCACTAGATGATCATCCCATTTTGAGAGAGTTTTCAGATGTTTTCTAGGGGAGCTATTAGGGTTACCACCCCCACATGAGATTGATTTTCATATAGATCTAGTTCTTGGAGTAGAGCCTATCTCATGAGCACCTTATCGGATGACCACCCTTGAGCTCTGTGAGCTCAAGTTGCAGCTTGAGGGCCTTTTAGAGAAAGGCATTATCCATCCTAGTGTATCCCCTTGGGGTGCACTAGTGATCTTTGTGAAGAAGAAGGATGGATCCTTGTGGTTGTGTATTGATTACTATCAGTTGAATAAGGTAACGATCAAGAATCGTTATCCCCTTCCTCACATTGATGACTTGTTTGATCAGATGAAGGGAGCCATGATTTTCTCTAAGATTGATCTTAAGTTAGGCTACCATCAGCTGAGGATTTTGGAGGTGGACATTCATAAGACCACCTTTCGTATGAGATATGGGCACTATGAGTTCACAGTGGTGCCTTTTGGTTTGACTAATACCCCGCAGTTGTTTATGAGTTTGATTAATGGGGTATTTAATACCTTCTTAGATTGCTTCATGCTCATCTTCCTAGATAAAATATTGATTTTCTCACATACATGTGAGGATCATAAGGGGCACCTTCATCGGGTTCCGCACTACTTTCGGGGAGTAGCAACTTTACGGGAACTTGGAGAAGTGTGCATTATTTCAGATGGAGGTGCAGTATTTGGGTCATATAATTTCTAGGAAGGTATCACAGTTGATCCTTCCAATATTAGAGCCATGATGGATTGGCTAGCACCTACTACGGTGAATGAGGTGTGTAGTTACTACCGAGATATTTTTTCAGGACTTCTCTCGGATTGCACACCCTATCACTTCCCTTCAGAGGAAAGGGAAGAAGTTTGTTTGGTCAAAAATATGCAAGCAAGCCTTCAGTACACTAAAGGAGTGCCTCACCAAAACACCTATTCTTACAATGCCGATCCTCGGGGTGAGTTCTTTGTTTGCACAGATGCTTCTTTAGTAGGGCTTAGAGGTGTGTTGATGTAAAAGGGAAGAGTTGTAGCTGTTGAGTCTCACAAACTCAAGGATTACGAGCTTAATTATCTGACTCATGATCTTGAGCTTGTGGCAATTGTGCATGTTTTGGTTCAATAGAGGAACTTTCTTCTTGTTCGAGAGATTCACACTTAGGTTAGATCACTTGAGACTTCGCCACCTCTTCACGTAGCCCAATCTCAATGCGCATAAGTGGCATTGGATGGAGTTGCTTTATGAGTATAATATGGAGATAGAGCATATGAAGGGGAAGGAGAATTTGGTAGCAGATGCTCTCAATAGACAGAGACATGTGGCTATGGCCACTTGAGTGAGCACAGATTTTTGGAGTAGGATTCTTCAGCAGCTTCCTCTTGATAGCTTCTACATTGTAGTTTGAATAGAGATCGAGTCTCAGAGACTCCTCGAGGGGAAGTTTGATGGTTTTTATTTAGGGGTAGATGGTATTCTTAGGTATAGAGGCCAAATTTATGTTCCCAGAGATGGAGGCTTGAGGTAGGAAATCTTGGTAGACACACATTATGCACCCTATTCAGCCCATCTCGGGGTGAAGAAGATGCACGCCATCTTGAGATAGTTGTATCATTAGAGATGAATTCATAGATATGTGGCCCAATTCATATCATGATGTTTGGAGTGCCATAGAGTTAAGGTGAGCATCAACATCCAGTGGCATTATTTTTCCTCATGCTATACCGGAATGGAAGTGGGACACCATTTCCATGGATTTCATTGTTAGGATACCGATGTCGAGATATCAAGACAACACCATCATGGTCACTATTGATAAATTGATAAAAGTGGCTCACTTTTCTTTGGTGAAGACCACTTATACAGCTAGAGTAGTAGCACAGATATATTTGGATGAGATTTTCAAGTTGCACGGGATTCCACGGAAGATCATTTGTGACCGTGATCCTTTGTACACTTCCCATTTCTGGACTACCATGCAGTATGTCCTCGGGATGAGAATCAACTTCAGCATAGCATATCACCCCAAGACAGATGGATAGACTGAGTGGGTGAATCAAATTTTAGAGGACATGCTTAGGATGTATGTGATGGATCATCAATCTAAATGGGAGGAGTACTTGTACTTAGTCGATTTTTCCTACAATAATAGTTTTCAGAGTTATATAGGCATGGCTCCTTTTCAGGATTTATATGGTAGAGAGTTCAGGACACCTCTTAGTTGGGACATGTTATAGGATAGAGTATCTCTTGGACCAACTCTTCTACAAGACATGGAGTAGTAGGTGGTGTTGATCGGCAAATAGTGCATGAGGCACGGGACGGGGAAAAAGAAGTATGCAGATTAGCATAGGATCGACCATATTTTTAATGTGGGCATGAAGGTTTTCCTTTGTGTCAGGCCACACAAGAGCCCTATCCATTACAAAAAAGGTTTTAATTTATCTCCTAGATTCGTATGTCCTTTTGAGATCTTGGAGCATATTGGCCCTTTAGCCCACCGTCTAGTATTACCAACCATATTTTCTCGCATACATGATGTGTTTCATGTTTCATTTTTTAGGATATATATTGCAGATCCTTCTCATGTGTTAGATTAGACATCGTTGTAAGTGAAAGATTAGGGGCGGGTGATGGTGGAGCTCGTTCGTATCCTATATCGCAAGACCCGGGCCTTCGAGGTAGAGAGGTTGATTAGGTTCGGGTGCAAAGTGGGACGGATATGATGAGACTACGTAATATGGGAGGATGCTATCTTATTACAAGTTCGGTTTCAACATCTTCGGTGACTTCCAAGAGGAAGTCGAGTCTAAGGGGAGGGGATGTAGTACCCACTTCCCTTTGACACCTTTGATCTTGATCTTGATACTATTGATTACATTATGGACATTATTATGGTTTTGATTTAGTATGATGTTAGATGTTGGACCATGGATTATTGTTGATCTTGATTCGGTTATGATACATGATGATTATTAGATACAACTTCATATGTGGATGATGATATACTATTTGACATGGATATATTTTGAATGTTGTTCGGACATGCGATTTTGGATATTGTAAGTAGACCTAGAAAACGGACATTATATGATGATGATATAGTTGTTGATATAAATTGTAAGTGATATTGTTGATTTCCTTGATGTTGTTATGATTCATATGTATAGATGATTTTTTTATTATATTTATATCATGTTGGAAGTTACGATATGGCCACGAGGTGAAGGAGGTATTTTTGTTTTCTGATTAAAATATCAAAACAAACATTGGGGGATTGGAGACCAACCACATTGGAATTCTAGATGAATTCAACAAGGTCACCATAGAAACATGTTTTTGTGTGTGTGTGTGTGTTGTCTTGTTAGGGATTCCATGGGGGATCACCTTAAAAGGTGACCAAGGGGTTTTGTGTATTTTATTTATGTGGTTCCTTTTATTATTGTTTGTATGTATTGTATTAGTGATGTGTCCCTTTCTTTTATTTAATTAAATTGTGGTAGATTAATGTCGGAAAAATATGGTCAAAATTAAATTAATTAAATTGGGACATAAGGAAGTAATTAATAAATTTGTTGACCCTTGTGTTAAATGTTGTAATTGATGTGTAAGTATGTGTAAGAGTTGTGTAAGTTATATTTTGGAGTATGAAACACTCCACCTCCTTAGAAATTCAAATTTTTCCTTGGAGGCTATTTTTGGAGGCTTGTGGGACAAGTAAAACTTGTCCCATACCTCTTAATTTTATTTAGCAACCATACCTATGGTTGGAGGGTTGATTTTAAACCTTTTGAATGCATTTTATCAAGTTACATATTTTAATTGCACGCTTCTTACATTTTATTTAATTTAGTCCTTTGGGGTGTGGGTTGGATTGGAGTGTGGAAGTAAATTGTCATAATATTCACCCACCTCTTAATTATGCATTGGAGAATGAAATTTTACTATTGTGTTGGAGTTGAGGATGTGTGATGTGGCATCCTACATGGATCCACCTCATCCTCTTCTCTTACCTCTTCTATAAAATTGAAACTCTTTGCTTTGTTTTGGGTTGTTGAAACATTTTGCGTGCTTCCTTGGGTCAATTTCTTTTTGTGGATTGGAGCTCTTTCTTTTAGAAGGAGATTGAAGAACTTTGCATGCTTGTTGGTTGCTAATTTTGGGACTATATATTTGACTTTGAAAGCTTGTTGTTTTGGAACAAATATACCATGGAGAGGTAGGAGCTTAGCTCTTCATTTATGTTGTTATTTATTTTTGTGTTTGTGTGAATGGTGAATGTTTTGTGTGCTTATTGGCTGTTTGGGTAGACTACCATAGGAATGGTGTAGGATAAGGCTATGGGGAATCCATGTGGGGGTATAAGGGAATTCCAGTGGCATTAGAATTCTTATGGAGGGAGTTTGGGTATGGGATCCACCTTGGAAAATAAATAGCTTGCATTTATTACTTTTAGGGGCATAAGGAAATATGTGGGGGCATAAGCGAGGATTTTAGGGGGCATAAGGATATGTGTAATGATTTATATTGGTAGTTTGATAGGTGGATTATCATTTCCCATTGGGAGGCATAAGAATATTCCCCATAGACCTTTCTCCTTTGGCTTGCATGATGAAGCCTAAGTTTTGTGTGATGTTTCAATGCGTTGTAAACTATTGTTTTTTTCTTGTGTTTTAAATTTTAAATGTGCATGTTGAAAGACTTTGTGATGTGGAAGCCTCTTGTTGCCATGTGTTGAAATACTTATCTTATTACATTGTGGTTGGAGCTCGGGGGCCAATGTAGAAGTATCGATTCTCCTCTTCATTGGATGTCTTGGTTGGGTGGAGAGCGTTGCCTTTCCCCACTTTTGTTGTGATCAAATTGGAAGAAAAGGGAATTTACATGTTGCTATTCTAGAGTAGAGGAAAATATAGTTTGACAAAGTACCTTGAGAAACAAAATCTTTTGTAACCTTTCCCACTTTGAAGTGGATGAAATTTGTAAATATCTTGTAATGGAAAGACATTTGTATTGAGCTATGAAAGTTGTAAATTTGAAATGTGACAGATTTATATACTCTATTCTGTTATTAGAAAAGAAAGACATGTATTCTGTATGCTATATTTTGAAAATATATATATGAAAGGAGTTGTAAAAGATTCATTGAATTAATGGAAGTTGTCTTACCTTGTTCAGAATGGCATTGTTATATTTAAATTTTGTATTTGAAATCCCTGGTTGGAAAATGGAAAGAAAGGAAATATGTATGAAGGAATTGCATTACTTTGTCCTTTTGAAAATATGACAAAATTGGAAATCAAACTTTACATTTTAGCTTTTAAATGGTTTTTTTATATCAACTAATTGTATTAGACTAGAATAGAAATGAAATTTCCATATATGGAAGATGAAATTGATAAACAGATCCTTTAGGAATTGATCTCTGTTGTAAATTTAAAACTGGAAAATAAATTATATAAAATGAACAGTTCAAACTTGAAAATAATAATCAACATTGAAACATTAAAATTTAGCATGCTATGATATCAATGAACTCAATTTGACAAAAAAATACTTAAGGAAATAATTTAGAACATTGCAAAATCAGGCCCAAACTTTTCATAGTCATTTTTTTGTCAAATGTTGGAAAATTTGAATTGGAAATCAATTGAGAAAAATTTCCTTTCAATACATCTTAAAATCCTTCTCAGAATAATTCTCCATGTCTGTTTGGCATGTTGAGTGAAGGAGGAGATCAAATTGAACAAAATTTTATAAGTTAAAATTTACCAATTTTCTTTTAAAAATCCTACAAGCCGTTTTCTTAAAATTGACCCCTTAAACTTTATCAAAATCTAAAATTTATGATTTTTGTGCAAAGAGGGCATCGAGAGATTTCCATAAAGTCCTCATTTTCCCAAAACCGAGCTTTCTATCAAAAGTTATGGCCTTCTGAAGTTTTCTTCATTGGCATTAAAATTTTGGGAAAATTTTCCTTGGCGGGCCCGCTGCCCGAATTTTTTCCTTGAGACTTAGTAAAAAAGCTGGGAAATTTTTTAAAATTTTTAAAATTTTCTTCGCCACCCCGTCGGCCTGCATCCAATCAAAAGCTGCCACATGGCCTCACGAGGCAATGGCGGAGTCGCGAAACCATTTTCTCCCTTGGTGGTTTTTTTAAAATTTTGGAAAATTTTGTTAATATTCTCCGCCGCCCCACTGGCTGCGCAGCCCAATGAAAAGCTGCCATGTGGTAGCATGGGGTGACAGCAGAGGGGCCAAACCCATGCAACCTTATCCTTTTTAATTTTGTTTTTGGAAAATTTGTGAGTTTACCTCCGTAGCCCCGCACTCCCACCCTACCTTGGAAATCCATTCCACAGACACGTGGGCCCGTGTGTGCACTTATCCCTTTTTCTCCCCTTTGGTGAAATTCCCCAAACTCCTCCGCCGCCCCGCCCTTCCCTTGTTTCTTTCCCACTTTGAATTGGAGCTCGACACATGTCCCTGGTGGCACAAGTAGAAGCATAGGAAAAATAGTAGACTTTTCCCCATGTGTGGAAATTTCAAAACATCTCCCAATGACCCGCTAACCTAAAAAAGTGGATTTTTACCCCGTTTGACACATGTCCCTTTTGGAAAATTTTCACCCCAAGGCCCGCCAACCCATAACTGGAGTTTTACAAGGAGTTAGGAGGACTTCTTTATATCATTGGAAAGGTGAGAAAATTTCCTATCCAATGGGAATAATTTAGGGAAATTTTGAATGCATTAAGTCTAAGAAAATCAATTGGAAAATCTTATCCTATTAGAGAGTGGGTATTGTGATAGTTTACCCTTTGAACCTAATTGAAACTTCTAACCCTAAATTTTGAACCTTGTGACCTCTGATAATTATTAATAAAAGAAAAGTATGTTCTAGTAGATTAAACTTGTTTTGGAACCTATTAGTGACAACTGTTGTCTTGTAACCTGGTTGTGGACACTTCTAATAAAAAAATTATTCCATAATTTTTCTAACTAATCCTAGGTTGTTTCTTAGGTCTCAAGTGGGTTGTTTTAGTGGGCATCACAAGAAGCATTAGTTTTTATAGAATAGGAAGAATGAAGACTAGAGGATTTGATAGATATTCTTTTGAATTTTAGAGAAAGATTCTTGACATTCTTGATTCTATTTGAAGTGTACGTCTTTTTTGAGTAATTTATTAAAGTGATGAAACTTTCCTTCTAGTTGCAAGATGAAATTTATGATGAATTGGATTTTCCTTTAAGGTCATTTAGATGTATGATATTTTGTGGAGGAGGAATCTCAATGATATCTTTGACCTTTATAGATTCAAATTATATACCTCTTCGTGAGACAATGAACCACAAGAGTTTTCCCAAAGTTAAACGAAACACACATTTCATTAGATTGAGTCTGAGCTTGTATTCATGTAACCTTTCAAAGGTTCAACTCAAAAATATTGGATGATAAAATCATGTTTTTAAATTTTCCAATATCTCATCTACATAAAATTCCATAATGTTATCTATCATGTCAAGGAAAAGTACTATCATTTATCTCTCGATAAGTTGTATTAGTGTTTTCCAAAAGGCATGACCTTATAACAAAATGTGACCCATGGTGTAGTAAATTCTATCTCACATTAATCCTATTCAGAAATTTATAAATGAATATAACCAAAAATCCATCCATTAAGGAGAGCATTTCATGGCATGTCATAGATTCAACAATCATATCAATATTTGGTAGTGAGAATTCATATTTTGGACATGCTTTTTTATATCATGGAAATATATGCATATTCTAATTCCCACGGTTTTCTCAAAGCAAATGGTAAAATATTTGATATCTACTTTGAATATTCAATTGGTTTGATAAAACTCTCTTCTAACATTTTTTAAGTTCTACTTTGACCATTAATGTAACTTTGGGATGCATTTTTAAAAGTTTTTTTAGTAGTTTGGCATCTAGATGAACTACGAGGTGGTATACCATAAGGGAAGGGTACACCCCTATAATATCCTTATACTACCATGAAAATATATCTTGGAACTCAATAAGGATTGTTGTAAATGCTTCTATGTATACATCTGTTATGCTTGCATCAAGTAGTAAGAGTTTAGGATGCTCATTTGTACCAATATTGATGTTAATAGTGTCCTCTACTAGAATTTTTTGAAGCGTATTTTTCTTCAAAGTATGTTGTAGGATGATGTGGATCATCTATATGATTTTAAGGATATTCCCCTTCTCTAGTGCCTTATAATTTTTTACTAGGAGATACGTATTGTTTCTTTTTATTATTTTTTCATTTTTCATTTTTGGTTTCTCAGTTGACACCTCAATTAATTGTGCACTATGGGAGATTTTGTTTTACATTTTTTTATTTTTTATTTTCTTGTTTTTTTACATTGGGGTACTCAAGATATTCACCAAAATAATCATTTACATTTAGGTTGATATTGAATCCTTTATTGTGATAGGAAAGTGAAAGTTTAATATCATAATTGCATAAAGTAAATTCGAAATCTTACTCTTCATTCTTTCCCTTACATAGGAAGTATTACACTGTTAGTGCTCAATTGTGATCACACCCATTTTTCATTTAAAATTTGTTATTCCAAATGGTTGGAAGTATTTTCTATCTCCCTGTATAGATGCGTGAAAAATTTCTCCCTCATTAAGTTGCCATTATCAGTCATTTCCTTGGGTCATAGATCACATTGAGTCTTGGTATTATTTACAGTCTTCTCTTCGTGGGGAAATTTTTTGTTGTTGGGAGACTTTCACAATTATGTCTCCTCTATAAATATTGTCCCAACATCCATGGACACGTGTTCATCTCTAATTGGACATGGCACAAGAGGGTCTATTTGGTGAACTTGTCACTTTTGTCACAATTGTAAAAAATTCCAAATTGGTCCCGTGGCCCGATAGTTTCTAATTGGCTATTCAACAATGTGAAGTGGAAAAGCAATTTTCTTACTTTGACCCTAAAGATGTACACGTGTCATAAGATGAGTGGTTGTGGGAAAGTGGGCCTGTTGGAATTTTGAGACATTATGATGAAAGGCGTAAAAGTGTAAAAGGAATGCCTAGAGCCCGCAAATGGACATGTGGCCGCTTTTTAAAGTTAAAAGTAGGGAGGCGGGTTGCCGGAGGACTTTGGAACTTTTAGACTTGTTTTTAAAAAAGGAGTAAGGTATAAAAGTGAAGCGCGACCCCGCAAGTGCCCGGAAAAGCCACATGTTGAGTCTACATCAAAGACGGAAGGGCGGGTCACCGGAGGTATTTTAGAAGTTTTGGATTTGTTTTGAAAAGGTAAAAAGGTGTAAAAATAAGCTATGACTCCACAAACGCCCTAGGAAATCAATGTGTTAAACCTATATTAAAAGTGGGTGGGTGGGCTAAAATTTTTAAAAGTAAACAATTCTTTTGAGTGGCATAAAATTCAAAAGGCCCCCCAGTGCCCGCCTCAACTAAGATATTTTCAACATGGAGGGGCTACGTTCATTTGAGGTCACACCTTTGAGTCTTAACTTTAGAGTTGCGCCAAGGAGACACGTGGAGGATTCCACTGGATCATCTATATGAGACTTCTCAACAATCAAGGAAAATTTCTTAGACCCGGGACACATAAAGGGCCCATGCCTATTTGGGGACCTACCCCTGAATTTTACTTTTGAAAGTGCACCAAGGAGACACATGGAGGTTTCCACTGGATCTTCCCATACTTATACTTTTCAAGCGGCTAATGCTACTTTCTCGGACCCTAGGCACATGGCACCTTCCATTGGTTATTAAAAATTTTCAAAGGTAGATATAAATTTTCTGGGCTGAGACACATGGAGAGCCCACAATTTTTGGGGTCTCCACTTTTAGGCACCATATCAAAAGTGCACCGAAGAAACACATGGAGGCTTCCGCTAGCTCCTCTTTATACTTAGACTTTTCAATGGCCAAGGAAACTTTCTTGGGCCCAGGGAATGTGGAAAACCTACACTCATTTGAGTTCCCACCACTATACTTCATCTTTGAAGTTGTCTTTGAATAAACGTGGAAGCTTCAGGTAGACTTTCCCATGCTCAAAATTTTTAGTGACCAGTGCAAATATCTCAGTTCTAGGCACGTGGAGGGCCTATGCTCATTTAGGAACCTACCTCTAGACTTCACCTTTACATTTGCACCAAGGAGACACATGGAGGCTTCCACTGGCTCCTCTTTACACTTGGCTGACTTAGACTCGCAGCATAGATATGTGGTATAATCCATGTGAGGAAACTCATTTTTGAGAGGCATGAATGTAGGTATCTATTCCTCAAGGTGTATTCTCAAAGGATAAAAGGATTTCTTGTCATATCAATCTATATGGAGCAACCTGAGAATTATTAAAAAGGGGATTTCAAAAATAAAAGAATGATTAAAATATCACAAAATTTATGACATGGCATCCCATTCATAGTTGAGGAACTGAGAAATGTGATCAGTTCATGATTTATCCACCTATCAAAAGAAAGCAATATATTTTCAAAGGAATAAACATGATTAAACAATATGGTGTAAAGAGGAACATTATATTGAAGATTTAGACTTTTGGGGAAAATTTTAGATGAATGAGCGCATGAAATTGTATAAATGCAATGATAATACTCTTGCATAGGGGGTTAATTTTTCTAAGAAAGTTTGAGAAAAACCATTTTCCCGAGAGACCGTCGAGAAACTTGTTTATTTCCCCGTGTTTGTAGATTTAGTCATGTCAAGATGGTTGCAGTAAGTGTACACCATTGAAAAGCTCGAGATTGTTTAAGAAACTCTCCCCTACTGATAAATCTAGTGAACCTTGAATGAATTTGTGTTGATCATGAGCATAATTGTGTTTGCTTTTATTTTAGAATGTTTTCAAATAGTTTTTCATGTTCTTGTTGCAATATTATGTTAAAATCCCTCCGAATCATAGAAGATCTTATCCACTTGGTAGTATTGTGGCATTTACAATTTCATTTTGAGGAGCTTTCATCTTGTAATGAAATAAAAAATTTAAAATCAATTTACTTTCACCTGTGTTGACAAATATTTTTTGTTAGCCTATGAGTGTAACTTAGGAATGAATAATCGGTGATTTCTAACATTTAATTGAGACTTTGACATGAGCCTTTGTGTTGAATTCTTGAAGAGTGTATTAAATTGTGCATCTATGGGCCTCCATTGATACACACCTTACAGTTGAAGGAGCTATTTTTGAAGCATTTTGTCTCGTGAGTGTTCTAATATTTGTAAAGGCTCTCAAGTATCTAGTATAATCAAATTTATCTTGCTTAACTTCCCACCAAAAACTTCTCAAATGATAAATCCTACATGAACTACCCCTTTTTGTTGTGTATCCAAAAAGATTTAACAAATTTCACTTTGCCAAAATATGTAGAGACAATGAGGTTTCAATTATTGTATTTAGTAACCCAAACCTTGTCCAGAAACATCTCGACTCTCTAGTGTGAAAAATCGTGAGAGTTAGATTGTGTTGTAGTGATCATATTTTCTCAAGGTTTTCGTGAAAATTGTGCAAAGAAGGATCTCTTGATATATACTTCACCAACACGGGTTACGAGAATGGATCCTCTCACCTGGTTTAAGGCATAACCTAAAGTAGTGAGGGTAGATCAAACCCTTAGTAAGGTGATATCCATTTCTACAATGCATGAGTGACAAAGAGTCAGCCGAATCCCCTCCCGGCTACAAAATGACTTATATCATGATTTTTCTGTTTGTAAGCATCCTGCAAGTTTTGTGATGATGCTCAATCCTTGCAGAAGAATCAATTTGGATACCAAAACCTAAGTGGCACCATTTCAGGAATATTTGAATTGTATAGGATTATTTGAACACCGGGACCTATTTGTGTGGCAACAACACCAAGTGGTTCCATTTCTAGGGATTATTTGAATTCCAGTGGATTATTTGAACACGGGACTTATTTGTGTGGAAACAACACTTGAAGTGGTGCTTTTTCTCAAAAGTATTATTTGAATTACAAAGGATTATTTGAACACAGACCTATTTGTGTGGAAACAACACCTAAGTGGCACCATTTCTGGGACTATTTTTACAAATGCATACACATGCCAACCCTGGTAATGCTTCTTACATGGTTTAAGTACAAATAAGTTGTTTAAACATCATCCTTTGTCGATATTTGTGTAAGATTACAAGTTCATTATGCAGTATTTCTAGTTTCTAGTGGTTATTGCACTAAATTTGCATCAATATTGATAAATGTGGGTAAAGGAAGGTTGGATTTGTTAAGCTTTATAGAAATTAAGCATTGATAGACACTTGATAAGTTACTTATAGTGCATATTCACAACTAAGGTAAAAATACTCAGTGGTGACTCCATTTTGAATTGAAATTTTGAAGATTACCGTTGTCTTAACCCGTGTCAAATGAAATTTTTCATTGATATTTACAAAGCTGGAGTGAAGAAGGTCATTCTTCTCTAGGGATCCTACTAAAGAGTTATTTTCAAAACTAGGAAAGACAAATTCAATAGGAAAAAAAGTCTTGAAATTCATTGGAAATCAAGAATCAAGAAAGGATTTATCAGTTCTAAAAGGCTATCAATATGTGGTTGAATATAGCCATACGTCTTCAAGTGATTCTGAACCAAGTAATATTTATATAAGTTTGAGTTCTTCAACTGGAGAGGGGCCATCAGTTGTGTCTGAAAAGTGTGCCTCTCATTTTTCCATTGTTTCTTCCAAGGTTGATATGATTTTTCAAGAAACTGAGTCATTATAGGATATTTAATTTGAGATTTATACTCTTGTGCCCTAGAGACCCTCGTCTGTTATCATTTTTATTCTCCTACAAGATCACCTCCTTAAGGAAATATGGCCCAACCTCCACCTAGACCTCCTTTTGTTGTCAAAACTTTTGTACCTATAGATTTCAGAGGTATGGATGGATATCCTAATATGGTGACACAAGATGTCGAAATAGGTTTCCAAAATTTCAAGGGAATAATTTCATCAATCTTTGACCAACATTTTAAAATATTTGTCAATATGATTGAATTTTTTGAAATTGAGTTTGAAGACATGTATATAAATTGTTTATTCATATTCTTAAGGAGGATGCACATGACTAGTACAAGGCTTTACCAGATAATTCGATAGATTCATGGACTAAGATGAAAAATGCCTTTAGATTTCAATATGGGGACAAGATAGACCCCAGTTCCTTTTATCTAAGTTTGAAAATATAAAGAAAAATCCAAATGAATATGTCCATGATTTCAATACTAGGTTCAATAAAACTTTGAAAAGGTTACCTATAATCTTAAGGCCAAGTGATGAATCTTGTTTGATAAAATATTTTGATGCTTTTGATAAAAATGTTGCTTATTACTTGAGAGATAAGAACCTAGGAACATTGAGGCAGGATTTCACCATGGCCTTACAAATAGAAAATAATATCAAAGTAGTTGGAAAGCATCCTAAGAGAGAGGGTGTCAAGTTAATCAATCTTGAGAGGCCTCAATCAAAAAAATTTGTGGATCTGGAAGAGGTTGTGAAGAATTTGGTTTGATTGGCTACAGAGATATCTTATAAAATAGCTACAGCAGAAAAAGGGATAGGACAAAGTTCCTAGGGTCAGCACAAGCCACACGGTTAGGAGAGATTTGGAAATCATCCTAGAGGTGATCACATACCAGATGACAGAGGGAAAGGGCTCATGGAATCGAGAAATAAATAGCCCCAACCTAGGGATAATAGATTGGTTTCGATCCTTTGACTACCTGGGTTCTGCTACTATGAAGGAAGATAATGTTATCAAGTGGTGTGATAGGTGTTTCTTACAACACTCCCCATGTGATGTAGATCAAGAAGTTAAGTAGATGATGAGACATATGATGATGTGTGCATTATGGAATGCCCTATGAACTCACAAAGAGGGGAAAACTAAGTGAATTGATAAGTTCCAAAACTATTGAAGACTTATTGGATTGTGTTCACTAGGTATTACCTCTTCCTCCTATTAATACTTTTGAAATTGGTATGGTACAATAAATTGATCTGCCTAATCATGATTTTGAATACTTAAGGGCCTTGATGATTATAAAGTGTGATGGAGGGATCCCTTCTGAAGAGGAAAGGAAACTGTTGATGAATGCAGTATTTTCTCAGGAGAAAGAATATAACAACAAAGGTAAGGCTGTCAAAGGTGGGGGACACAAACCAAGCCAAAAGTTCTAGTTCTTACCAATATGCCAAAGGAAACCCCTAAGAAAGATACATATGGAAAAATCCTACTTAACCCAAATAAAACCTGCACTCCTGCCCATGCCCAGACTCTAAAAATTCTATACTATCAGATGAAACTGTGAATCTTCCTCCTAATATTGTCCTACCCAAATATATTCCTTGTGACATAGCCCAAATCTTGAGTCAGATCAAGGTCACTGTTCCCATTTTTGAATTACTCAAGATCCCTAAGCATAGGAAAAGGGCATTCGAATATTTGGGATTTAAGGAAGAAAATATTACTCAGGGAAAAAGTGTTAATAATATAGAGGTTCCTCCCATTATTTTTGAAATACCACAAGCATTGGAGGAACTGGGTGAATCATCTGAGGTGTATTTGGGAACTTCTCTGGTTGAGTCTCAGTTGGATGTCGATCCATTTTTTACCACTTTGATTATTAAAGATAGGTTGGTACATAACTACATGTTTGATTCAGGAGCCTCATGTAATGTAATGCCTCTTGAGGTAATGAATGAGTTAAATATCAAGGTAACAATAGCTTTCGGGAAATGTACTGCTATGGATTCAAGATAAGTGCCGTAATTGGATATGTGAAAGGAATGGTAGTGCAACTAGCATCCTATCAAAGAAAATGCTTAACCGTGAATGTAGTTATTGTGGACTGCCTTGGCAAGTGTGGAATGTTGTTGTCTAGAAAATGGGAAGCTAGTGTGGGTGGAAGCGTACACATGGACATGTCATATACAACCATATCGTTGAGGGGAACCCTCTCGAATTTATATGGTGAGAAGAAAATTTTGCATATCATTGAGGACCCTAACAATGTTTCTTATGAAGTATTGTACACAGAGATGTCGATGTCGGTAACTTTGTGGTATATGCTGATATTAAGGAGCATAAAATTGATGAGTGTGATTATTATGAGCAGGATGGTTCTCCTTAGACCTTGATGTTTGATGGGGCTTGTTCTAGATATGGTAATGACACTAGTGTTGTTTTGATATCTCCAAGCCAAGAGGTTTTTAACTTTTCTTTTACACTCAATTTTGGGGTAAAACAATATTGTTGAGTATGAAGCACGCTCTTGGGTCTAAGGATTGAATGGAAATATGGTGTTAGAGACATTTTTGTTAAAGGAGATTCGGTGTTGATAGTCAAACAAGTCATAAATATGTATGCTACATAGAATCAAAGAATGAAGTAATATAAGCATGCAGTTTGGGACTTCATTGAATTGTTGATTCTTTCAATATACTACATCATGATAGGAAGTATAATATTGCAGCAAAAAAATTGGCGTATTGGGATCTAGGTTTGAAAATTTTACAATGTCTCCTAGTTTCAATATATTATTGAAATATTGACCAGTTGTCTATCCTCGATAATATCAAGCATTGGCATGCTTTTGAAGATGATGCCAGTCCAAAGGTTTTGGAAAATAAAGGAGAATTTTCCAATCAAAGTATGGAATGGGAACCAATGGTTTGTGTAAATTATGGAAAAGAGACCTTGTTTGGTAAAGAAATTACCCAATTGAAAACCAATACTATTCCGAGAGGCTTGGTTACATTGGAATCAAATATTGATAATGTTGACCACATTGTTAACAGATACATGTCATCCTTAAGAGATGTTGAATACCATAACTTGGGCACAAAGGATAAACCTAGGATAATATGGATAGGCAACAACTTGAACAAAGAAAAAAGCAGGCATATGTCCAATTGTTAAAAAGTACCAGGACTACTTGGCTTGGTCATATTCGTAATCGAAAGCATACAGAGAAGACCTTTTTAAACATGAATTACCTTGGAAGCTAATGCCAAGCCATTCAAAGTAGATGAAGGGAGAAGGGAATCCCATCAAAGACATCTGAAGTTTAGGGAGAAAATGAAGAAATTATTTGACAAAAAGGTTACCCCAAGGGTTTTCAGTGTAGGATATTTGGTGCTACTATGGGATAGCAGACATGAGGATAAGGGAAAACATGGAAAGTTTGACGCATTATGGATGGGCCCTTATTCTATTGATATTAGGATCGGAAAGAACACCTTCTTCCTAAAAAGGTCTAGTTGGGGAATTTCTTGAGTTGCTTGTAAATTCTAGGCACTTGAAACATTTCCTTGATTGATTTCTCATAATCAAGGCACACATCATTTATACAAAGTGTATAGTCTTTTTGTTCTTTTTTGTTTCTACATTTTTCTGGTTTGGTTCATCCAAGTCCTTGGCGGCTAGTTTTTTTTGGTTTCTCAAATTGTTCTTGGGAGGTTGGAAATTGTTTTTCTACTTTACAAGCTTGTTCTTGACTCTGTTTCCTAATGGATTTTTGGCACATGGTTTGTTATGTTATTCTTGTGGAATTCATTGGGAGTTCCCATCCCGAGTTGAAGTCCGGTGTTGGTGCTCAATTGTAGTCTCGCCCCTTTTTCATTTAAAATTTCTCATTCCGCATGGTTAGAAGTATTTTTGTCTCCTTGTATGGATGCATGAAAACTTTCTCCCTCATTTAGTTTCGTTGTCATTCATTTCCTTAGGTTATAGATCACATTGAGTCTTGGTATTATTTATAGTCTTCTCTCCGTGGGGAAAAATTTGTTGTTGGGCATGTTTCACAATTGTGTCTCCTCTGTAAATCCTATCCCAACATCCACGGACACCTGGTCCTCTTTAACTAGATGTGGCACGACAGGTCTATTTGGTGAACTTTTCACTTTTGTCACAATTGTTAAAAATTCCAAATTGGTCTCGTGACACCGATAGTTTCTAATTTGCTATTCAACAATGTGAAGTGAAAAATCAATTTTCTTACTTTGATCCCGAAGATGTACACATTTCATAAGACTAGCGGTTGCGGAAAGAAAGTGGCCCTATTGGAATTTTGAGACATTATGATGAAAGGCATAAAAGTGTAAAAGGAATGCCTAGAGCCTATAAATGGACACGTGGTTGCTTTTTAAAGTTAAAAGTGGAGAGGCTGGTTCTTTGGGGACTTTGGTACTTTTATCCTTGTTTTGAAAAAAGGAGTAAGGTATAAAAGTGAAGCGCGAATCCGCAAGTACCAGTGTAAAGCCACATGTATAGTCTACATAAAAGAAAGAAGGGCGGGTCATTGGAGGTATTTTAGAAGTTTTAATTTTTTTTTGAAAAGGTAAAAGGTGTAAAAATAATTTGTGACTCCACCTTTGGTGCCCTAAGAAAGCCACGTTTTTAACCTATATTGAAAGCGGGTGGGTGGGCCAAAATGTTTAAAAGCACACAATTCTTCTGAGTGGCATAAAATGCAAAATCTCCTCTAGGCCCGCCTCAACTAAGATCTTTTCCACGTGGAGGGCCTGCATTCATTTGACATCTCGCCTCCGGGTCTTACCTTTAGATTTTCACCAAGGAGACATGTGGAGGATTATATTGGCTCCTCTCTATACTAAGAATTCTCAACGGTGAGGAAAATTTCCTAGGCCGGGACATGTGGAAAGCCCGCATCTGCTTGGGGACTTGCCCCTGAATTTTACTTTTGAAAGTGTGCCAAGGAGACATGCGGATGTTTCCATTGGATCTTCCCATACTTAGAATTTTCAAGTGGCCAATGCAAATTTCTCGGACCCTAGGCACGTGGTACGTTCTCTTTGGTTCTTAAAAAATTTCAATGGCTAGTACAAATTTTCTATCCGAGACACATTGAGATCCCAAGCTTTTTTTGGGGTCTATGATTTTGGGCACCATATCAAAAGTGTGTCGAAGAAACATGTGGAGGTTTTTGTTGGCTCCTCTTTATACTAATCCTTTTCAATGGACGAGAAACTTTCTCGGCCAATGGCACGTGGAGAGTGTGCACTCATTTGAGGTCCCACCTATAGACTTCATCTTTGAAGTTGCGCTGAACAGACATGTGGAATCTTCCGCATGACTTTCCCATGCTTGGAATTTTAAGTGACTGGTGCAACTCTCTCAAGTTCTGTGCATGTGGAGGGCCCGTGCTTTTCAAGAACCTACCTCTGGACTTCACCTTTGCAGTTGTGCCAAGGAGACACAAGGAGGCTTTCATTTGCTCCTTTACACTTGTCCAACTCGGACTCGCAGCGTAGATATGTGGTATAATCCATGCAAGGACACTCATTTTTGAGAGGCACAAATGTAGGTATATATTCCTCAAGGTGTATTCTCAAAGGTGAAAAGGATTTCTTGTTAGATCAAACCATATAGAGCCACTTGAGAATTATTAAACAGGGGATTTATTACACAACAAAATAAAATAATGATTAAAAATACTGTGAAAAGTTATAACATGGCATCCCAATCATAGTTGAGGAACTGCGAAACGTGATCTAGTTCATAATTTATCCAACTAGCAATAGAAAGTAAGATATTTTCAAGGGAATAAACATGATTAAATGGTAAGTTGTAAAAAGGAATATTCTCTTGAAGATTTAGAATTTTTGGGAAAAACTTGGGATGAGTGAGCGAGTGAAATTGTATAAATGCAATGAGAATACTCTCGCATAGGGGGATTAATTTTTCGAGAAAGTTTGAGAAAAACCATTTTCCCGAGATACCATCTCGTGAAACCTTTTTATTTCCCGTGTTTGTAGATTTAGTCAAGTTAAGATAGTTGCAAGTGTACAGCCATTGACAAGCTCTAAGATTATTGAAGAAACTCTCCCTACTTGATGAATCTAGTGAAACTTGAATGAATTTGTGTTGATCATGAGCATAATTGTGTTTCATTTTATTTCAAAATGTTTTCAAATAGTTTTTCATGTTCCTGTTACATTCTTATGTTAAAATCCCTCTCAATCACATAATATCTTTTCCACGTGGTAGTATTGTGGCATTTGCAATTTCATTGTGAGGAGAGATTTCATCTTGTAATGAAATAAAAAATTTAGAATCACTTTACTTTCACCGTGTTGACAAATATTGTTTATTAGTCTATGAGTGTATCTTAGGTGTGAATAATTGGGGATTTCCAATGTATAATTGAGTCTTTAACATGAGCCTTTGTGTTGAATTCTTGATGAGTGTATTAAATTGTGCATCTCTAGGCATCCATTGATACAAACTCTTCCAGTTGAAGGAATATTTTGGCTATTTTGAAGCATTTTGTCTATGAGTGTTCCAATATTTGTAAAGGCTCTCAAATATTTGCTATAATCAACTTTATATTGCTTAACTTCCCACCAAAAATTATCAAATGATAAATTCTACATGAACTACCCTGTTTGTCTTGTGTATCCACAAAGATTTAACAAATTTCACTACCAAAATATATAGAGACAATGAGGTTTTAATTATTGTATTTAGTAACTCGAACCTTTTCCGGGAAGCATCTCCAATCTCTAGTGTGAAAACTCGTGAGAGTTAGATTGTGTTGTATTGATCATATTTTCTCAAGGTTTTCATGAAAATTGTGCAAAGAAGGATCTCTTGATATCCTTCACCAACACGAGTTACAGAATGTGTCCTCTCACCTTGGTTGAAGGTACAACCTAAAGTAGTGAGGGTAGATCAAACCCTTAGTAAGGTGATATCCATTTCTGCAATGCCTGAGTGACAAAGAGTTAGCGAAATCCCCTCCCCGGCTACAAAATGACTTATATCATGATTTTTCTATCTGTAAACATCCTGTCAATTTTGTAATTCTACTCATCCCTCATAGGAGAATAAATTTTGATACCAAAAACACCCATATATATAGTAGAGGTAGTTCCTATATTTAAGGAGAGATAATCTCCATAAATATCTCCACACATAACTCCTAAAACAAATCCATGTTATTTTACGTGAGATTTTTTTTTTTTCTCACAAAACTTATATTGTTAATGAGTTAAGTAAGTCCATATAGGAGTCTTAAAGTGTAGGTGATGACTTAATTAAGTCCATGAGGGATATTTTTGAAATCGTATTCTCTAATCATTTGAAAATATTATAGGAAATGGAGGAAGATTTAGTATCGATATTTTTGGTTAGCAATAGATTAGGGATTAGGAATTTTAAGTACAATTTATGTAGAGGGTTGCTTGGCCACAAGTAATGAAATTTTTTTGTCACTTTTCCACCGCATAATTAAGATTATGGATTTAGATGGTGGCCAAAAAGTTATGTTTTTATTTTATGAGGTAAATAATGGAATTGAATTTGACATTGTTTGAGGACTGACCCTTGTCTTTGACTTTTTATTTTTCATTTTTACCACATTTTGGAAAGGGTTCCTTGAACACATTTATTTTTTCATTTGGAATTTTTGTATTAGATGTTTTTTATTTCAATATGCATGTGGTTAATTAAATATTGGATGTAATGACGAATTTTCCTACCATGATCCATATTACAGCCATTGATATGATGGTACTCATAGTATTCATTTATTTGTACCAATTTTATTTTGGTTTCCCTTATTTAAAGGGCCTTTTGATTGAATAAGCTACCATATTAGCACTTTATAATTGATGGAGAACAATATAAATACTTTCTCCGAGAGGCGTAAATTACATTCATTCAACTTCATGTGGAGTAGTTTCTTTACCATAGATTATGATTCATTGATTGTTTGACTTGTTTGGTTTTTATTGATGATTTTTAACATTTTAAATTAGTAATCCTGTCATTTACAACTTTTTTGATTTGATTGATTTTTTTATTTATCTTGAATTTGATGACTATCCTTATGAGATTGATATTTTGAAGGAGTTTTGATTACACCCTTGGTGATGATATCCCTCAAAGTAGATGATCATTTTCAATTACTTCCTCCAAGTTTATGATGAAATGCATTTGAATTTTTGAACGATAACTTTGGATTAAGATTTAGGATGAAGATACTTACCAATTTGTTTTTAGGTATGGAATAAGGGAACAAGCTTACGATTCCTCTCGCATCATTGTAGAAATGATTGGAATGTTCATTATTCCTTTTATTTTGTTTTAAAGGTCCATCATAGTGACTTCAAAATCTAGGTTGAAGGATAAGTTCTTAAAAAATGTTACCTATAATTCGGTGAAAGTAGTGATTGATCCTTTTGGAATGTGTAAAAAAAAATCTAAGGGTTTTCCTCATTTTTTTAAAGGAAAATATGCAAGAGATATATGTTGTCATAGATCATGTTATCCTTTATACTTTTCAAATTTATGGGTTTAAAATGATTGAGGAAATGGCATGCAAACCATTTCTTTGTCAAATGAATATGGAAAAAGTTCTTCAAAATTAATATTTTTTGTTCATTTTTGCATTCCCATTATAGTTTCTTTCATGCTTTTCCATTATTGTTTGAATGGAGACATTTTTGAGACATTTCCATGGTTTTTGGGTTTTTTGATGAGGTTGGACTTTTCTCTATTATTTTTGGAAACCTTCAAGCTATATGAGAAATTTAAATTTTCATCTCATGAATTTTGGCTAGTAAGGATTTGTAACACCCATGTTATGATTCATCCAAATTAGAGGAATTTAAGAAAAAAACAAACAAACCACTTAAGATCAAATATTTCCTCAATAATTTTCATCTTGCAGCTAATTAATCCAGCATAATTAAATGTTTTCAATCCATGTGATAACAAATGATAATCATGTGTAGCTATAGGTTTTAACTCAATATTCCTAATCTCCTTGCATCAATCTAACAAGTGTGTATAACTTGTATATTGTAGCACCCAAAAAATTAGGCACACAAATACAACAATAAAAATACTAGAATAGTTTTTTTGACTTACATTTTTCATACACAACACCACATGGGAATGCTTAGGATAATTCAACATCACCCAAAACATTTATACCAACATGGACCACACGTACCGTAAGATGAGAAGTGATTATATTCACAAGGAAATATGACACACATAACCAAGCCTCGCTTAAGAGGCTTATTTAGCAAACATGTCATCATTGTAACTACCCCTTATCCCTCCAAGAAGAGATCCTAGTTAGCCTTAGGTTCCTATAAAGTATACACACAACATCAACTTTGACAGGCCACTTTATCCCTCCATTATAACAAGATCTTATACATCCACTAAGACTATCAATGAATATCCTTGTTTCCTCTTAAATTACACACACACACACACACACACACACATATCACTTATTCATTACTTCACAAGCTACACCTTATTCCTCCAATAAATAATGATGAGACCTCACCCCAACAAGAAGATAACACATCCACACAAAGAAGATGATGTTAATATAAACTAAAATTTCCCAATAACAAGGTCATACAATGATCAAATTTCCCAAATTAAAATAACAGAAATGACATGCAGCCATAATACAAATCACGAATAAGAGCTTACCACCTTACAAAACTTCCATGGTTATTAATTATTACAACATGTTTCAATAATTAAACTTACGAGTTTTAAGGGAACTTAACATGTGATCATACATTCTCCTTTATATTTCTAGACTAAATTTCCTTTACATCATTTAACATTCAACTTAAGATGGTTTCATTTAATTTGGTTTGTGTACCTTATTGTAATTAATTATATAACTCATTTGTTAATAAGGACATTTGTATACACATGAGGGTACTAGTTATTGTCTCTAGAATTCATTTATAAAGGGCATGTTTATTTAGTTTAGCGTCATACATTCATTACACAATAGGAACTATTGTGAAAACAAGAGGGGAAAAGTCTATCGTTTAATGGTCTAAGGATCACGATCCTCTCTTTTATTTATACTTTAATAATTGGGTAGGTTCATTTTAACGTTTACACAACATGAATTTATTTTCTCACAACATAGAGAGCTTAACCAAGTTACAAGAAGATCTAATTTCACTTTTCTCTTAGAATATCATCTCATGATTACATTGTCAAGACTAAGCATAAGTTATAATTTTGTTATTTTCCACAATTAAATCTTAATATCGTGTTAGAGAAAACCATGTTGATAACTACAATATGGAAAGGAATTCGTCCATGACACAAATCCTCAAAAATTCCTATCAAGAACAACTATGAACTTTGTCACCTAGGACCCTTCATTACTTACATGTCGGCTCAAGAGGGTTTGCATTGGATTTTAAATCGAATCCTCAAGAGGTACCAACTTAAGGGGATCTAAACACCTTGTTACACACATAGAAACCAATCCTAAGGGGAAGGCCACAAACTTAAGATAGTGTTTAACCCTTACCATTCCTATCAGATGGGATTGCGACAATGTCGCTAAGTGTGCATGGTATAAAGATAACTTGGATTTGGGTTCTTATTTTCCTTAAGCTAGGGGTGCCATTGAGTGTAATGATTTAGGTTCACCTTAAAGTTTTAGTTTTCTACGTTATGAAGGATCACATGAGAAGGGTGGACATACAAGGGTTTTATACTAAGGTTGATTATTTTATTTAGATTTACTTTCTACATTTTAAGGTAAATATCACAACACACTAAAGATTTAATCATTAATTTCACACTGAAAATGCACTATAAGATGTCAAATTCAATTTCAATTAACATAAATATCCAACCTTTTTACAATTCATAATTCGAACAAAAATAACACCCATGATTAAATATACATTTTCCCAAACACCCCAAAATAATGAAAACTCATACTCATTACAAAATTCAATAATTAAAATTTCAATATATCATAGAATGTTTATTTAGCCTCTACAATTTCATTGTTTCAAATAACATGAAAATATGATATTATCAGTAACAATTCACTTCCTCCATGTATCTTGATACCTACAAGTATCTTGCATGGTCGCACAGCACAAATGCTAGCATGGCATCCACCTAAATCTAGCATAATTAACATTTTTATTTTTCATTTACATAATCAGAATACTTCACACACAAATAAAGAGGGTTAGAGATATATAATCATTTCATTGCACTTCATTTCTTAACTAAGGGAGGAGAGAGAGAAGAGGATAAACAGAGAGAGAGAGAGAGGGAGAGAAAAATATGTTTTCCTAAAAGTCCAATTTTTCAAAACAAGCCACAACATATCATTTCATACAATTATTTATAAGTGTCAATGAGTTTTTACATCGGTTTATTGACTTAACTAGGGTCATACGACCTTATTTTACATTTTCCTACTAGTTGTAAAAACATCCAATTTTAGCTCATAGGCAAATAAGTTACATTCAAAAATTGACTTTTGATGGGAAAATGCACAACAGGTAAATTCATATGTGCTCTACTATATACTAAGAATTCTGAGAGTTGATGGAACTTAGAACTCGGTGAATCATTTACGAATGGCGACTAATTTTTGGGTCCACTAGTCGTAATTGGACTGGTTTGGACATGGTCAAACATCGAATGAAGGCCTATGAAACTCCTTTGGTAAAATAGATAGCAATGTGTTTTTATATGAACTAAGGGTTGGAGATAATTTTCATATAAAAATACTACATGTTTGTGAAAGCGGATATCCATTTCCTTGCTCTAGGGTCAAAATGGCAAGCCAAAATGAAATGCAATTTTTAACTTTAACTAACTACCCAACACTACAAATAGGGTCATCAAGGATCCTAACATGCTACGTAAAATGGTTAAACAATCAATTTAGGGTTATGTAAAAGTTTTTGACGCATCTCACAATGGAAAAAAATAAGATCAAACCTTCGCCGTTATGGTTGGATTTTCAAAGAGGTATTTCACGTGTTGATGAAAATCATGATTTATTAAATTTTAGATAGGAATGAGTTATAGGTTTAAAATAGGATTGAAATGAAAATCATCAAATAAATATGTTATGGCTATCTAGTTTGGTTATTTAAATTTCCCAAACATCCCAAGAGGGATTTTAGAGTATGGTTGACATCCAAGAGTCATTTTCATTTCATAAGTCACGAGGTAACATTTTATTTATTTTCACTATAACTTCATTCTAAATAACCAAGAGTGTAGTCTATTTCAAAGGTTTAAATTTCCTATTATGTTGCAAATGAAGAACTAAAAGTACAAAAGTTATGAAATAAAAAGGTAGAAGACCATGCCTTGAGGAAATGGGGACGATCAAAGTTGTAGATCTCGGTTTAAGGCGTCATAAAAGGCATTTCATCAAAAATCTTGCGTGCATCCGAACACTCGTCCATTTTACTTTTCTTGAAATTATCTAAATCCACTTCAAAAAAACATTTGCTCATATCCATATTTTAAAGTATTATATGTGGCATTTTTCATACAGTTCACATGCTACATGCATGCCCCCATATTTTATAAATATGTTATCTTATTCCACTTTACAATCTTGGCCACGCTCATATTATTCATGTATGATCAAGTACTTTTTGGGATGTTAACTCAATCTTATGATCATTCTCAAGCATCGCCGAACAAGATTCTTAGTATGCCTAAAAACATTTGTCCATGGGTCTCTTTAAAAATTGATTACACCACAAAGAATGGCTTAGGCAATACCCTTCTATGTTTAATTCCAAAATGGTGGGACTTCACATGATAAAATGTAAATAATTACCCCTACATACACACATAAATCTCTATGCCATAATTTTTCTTCAAAACCTCAGGTTCCATGTAATATGGACTGCTAACTATTTTAGAAAACCTCTCCCTTGGTTTAAAGAAAATAGAGAGGCCAAAATCAATAGCTTTCAACGCTGAATTTTCCTTGTTACTTGTAAAGAGAATAAATTTCAAGCTCGAGGTCTTGATGCATCACCTCATGTTGTGAAACATTTGAACTACTACGATAATGGTGTGAGTAACAATCGTTGCAATATGCTTGATGTAATGTCCCCGATGACATGTTATCCAATATTTCCCTTCCCTCACACAACTCTAGTTTGGCACAGGGAAGAGTGAAAGAGAAAAATCTTGTAGAGACATAAGTGGGATAGCAGGAAAGGTCACTTTCAATTTATTAAATAATTCATCCACTCAAAATAAAATATAAAGAGTAGGAAAATTGAAGTGGAAGCCTTTGTATACCCCAAGAATGGTGTTGCAAGGTTTTAGCACATGTATTCTCATTTCCCTATTTCCTTTGAATCACAAGTGCACCAGCCTATCATCCAATATTAAGTTGAGTGCTCACCCAAGGCACGCGTATGCACCGAACCCCTTATTTATGGGAGCCTTGTAAGAATGCTTCTCTTTTAATGGAGGAATGGTTACTAAATCATAAACACATGCATTTAATCTAATACAAAGGTAGAGGAACTAGCTCTAAGCACAAATGCACCATGATGTAAACGTAAACATTACAACAACATAATAGAATCAGATCTGAACCATGAACAACAAGAAGAACACACTAGGGTTTGATCCATAGACATAGATATTTGGAATAGAGCATCATATATTGATTATAATCATTTACAATAGCCATATTACATCAAAGAGGGTCATATCAGACCAAATACATCAAGGAATGACAATCTAACCCTACAAAATGACTCTAAATAGGAGATGTATATATTTTCTTTCATCATAGCCCTTGTCTCAGACCCAAGCGCATTAATCCATAACATCATCCCTTCTTAGCCTCTATTCTAGAATCAACCTCCCTTCCATCAACATTAATAGCAACACTCCCAATTTTAGATCCAAATGCCTCCTTATATAGAAATAGGGGCTCTCCTTCACCATCATAACCTTATCCATGATCAGGTCATATGCCAGGTGGAAACGTGCTTCTCCATACTCGAGTGCTTATGCCAGCTTGCAAAAACCTCCACTAAATGTAATGATCCTCCCTGAAATATTACTTTCATGGAATATTCTTTCCTTGACCTCCAAGATTCTAGGTTGGAACCTTATCCACTTGTCATGCCTACTCAACCCTTCATGTGTTTTCCATGTGATACCATATTCGATGAAATGACTAAGTCCTTGAACCCTACTCTTCTTCTATGAACAAAATTTTTCTCTTGTGTGCCATTCATTGAGTGCCTTTTCGTTTACTTGTCTTCCTCTACCTCTACCTTGGGAATTAGTCACTTTCCAAGGCCCAAAATTATGCCACACTAAAGTTATTGTCCATACTAAAAAAAAAAGTGATCTTCTATAAAGAATAAAGAATGGAAGGAAGGAATAATCTACACCCAACTTATGCCAATGAATAAAATAATTCCATCACTGTTGAAGAATGACTGGGAAATATTTATTCAATCCCACAACAATATTACTCCAAGGATCCACCTCATCCTGCGCTTGCTAAAATAAATCTCCTATTAATGCAATGACTTCATCAAATGATAACTCCTCACCTTTAGCCTTTAGTGTATGAACAATATTTTCCATCTACTTGTGAAGGTCACTCATCGTGTCGATCCTTCAAGTAACCTAGAGATTTAATTCCTTCACTTTATTTTTAATCAAGACTCTCAGGCCTTCAATCACCTTGGAATTATTCTTGACCTCCAGTATTAACTTGTCCCATTCTACCCTGTTACCCTTGTTCTTCTCCTGAAACTCCTTCAAGTCCGCCTCATGGGTAATAACCAATATACCTGCCACCTTGTCCCTATCTCCACAGTTTTCATAGAAAACTTCAGCCATGTGCACCATGGTTTTAACTAAGGCAAGGAGCTCGGAGTACCAAGTTATGGTATCTTCAATATTTGATTTCTCCTTGGCCCTCTTTTGTGCAATAAATTTCTCGGTTGAATCTAATGCAAGTGGTGGCTTCTTCATCGTAATCAAGCACATCAAGTCCTCTAGGTAGAGAAAGGTTGAATCATATTTTTGTGTAGGGGGCCAAATCTAAGCATGCTAAAATAATGGAGTCTATGATAGTCTCTACTTTCATGTAAGCCTCACACACTTTTTCCTTTTCCTCTCTTAACTTGTCCTTTAACTATGCAATTATAGACTCATTCCCTTTTATCTCCTATATCTCTTTATTATCTCCTTATTATTTTCCTCCATTTCCTCTTCCAAGGTCCTGATTCTTTTACTCCTCCTAAATAACCTTTCCTCTACTTCTACCAATACCTTGTTGAGCGCATTACAAGCCTGCTCATCTATTAGCCACTGTGTATCCACAATAAAATTAACCTCATTAGGGTTCTATGTTTCTATCATGCATCTAGATCAACTTAAAATTTAGGCTCATCAACATGTGACTTGACGATCCATGATAATATTTTCCTTGTGTGCATGTACGCACTATCCTTCTCAAATGAATACCAATAAAAGAGTTGGTTTATAGGCATTATGCTTTGGAAATGTGCATGCAAGACCTTATTTGCATCATTAACATAATTCATTGTGTGTCTTTGTGCCATCATGCCTTTGCCAACTATGTAAGATCCTGTTGGTAAGATTACTACGAAAACCTTCTCCTTGTCTACACTCTCTTCCATTTCTCTCAATATTTCCTCAGTGTTGTGCTCCACCTCATGCTTCACCACATTCTTTATGATACTGCTACTTCCCTTTCCCTTTGTGTCATGCGTAAACTGTCCTCCAGCTAAATGGAGAGGATTTTGTGTAAGCATATTCACCTCTTCACTTCCTCCCATATTCTAAGTAACCCCTTAGATCCATTCTACTCTTCATTAGATTCATGTACATTGTACATAGGGGGATCATCACCTTCCTCATGCTCCTTATCCTCCTCGGACTTGTCACCCTTCATGATCTTTTTCTCCTTAGAGTCTTAAGAATGCACCATCTTTTTCTTTTTCTTTATTGGTGAAAACTCTATCATAGGGGACATTTCCTTCTTGGGTGAATTCTCCGTAATGGATAATTTATTCCTTCGGGTGTAAGTACTTAGAACCGCACCGACTCGTGTGCCATAACGGTCCGAACTATACACACAATCAACACCCTTCTTATTGTAGTTTCTTCTCTTTCTCTCTTCATTCCTTTCTTCATGGCAGGGTCCTCTGGGATGGATACATCATCCTCAACATATTCTCCTTCTCGAATTTGGGCCTCTAGGTGTATATACACCCTCGCTACCATTTTTACTACAATAGAGATTGACACGAGCTTTACCATACGTACATCATGAGAGACATACTTCTCCACATACACATGTTTCTTAGGGTACACCAACATTCTACATAGTGCATGGTACTCTTAATCTACCTCACTTTAATAAAATATAAATTTCTTGGCTTTTTGAAATCATTAACAACGCTCTAAAAATATTAAGTGTGAATGTAAATGGTAACTTACACCATGGGATTTTGTGCCATCCGTCAAAGTGAATCTACCTATGTTGAAGTGTTGATATAATGATGCCACAAACTCAAGCTCACCATGCACCACTCAAGCTCACCATGCACCAAGGCTTGTAGTTTCTCAAGGGTTATCCATTCTACCCCAAATGCATCACACATTCACTTGTACCATTTCTCCAAGTGTGCCTTATGTGATGTAGTCATCGTATGACAAGTGTATGCTTTAAAAAAATTTCCAGGGAAAGGGTTGTCTTAAGGACCTACTCCCAATCATCTCTATTTGGCCCATCGGCACTCGATCTTTGAAAACAAAATAGTTAAAATGAAATTACCATACATGATCTTATCCCCATCATGCATCGTATCTATGATATCCTCTACAATGAAGGCCGAGAGGTTGTAGATCATTCCCTCTGAAATCTTCCTACAAATTTTCAACCATCTCTTGTTCACTTACATCTAGCCCTCTTGTCCATTAAACTTGATCAGTGGGTGCATGAACATCTTCATGACTGGGTTGGTAATCTTGCTCATATCAAAGTATCATGAACCCTTCTTATACTCATATTTTTAGTTGTCTCCTTGACTATGCCCTTCTAACTCGCCATGTAGATAAGTCCATTGTACTTAGAGATCAAATGAGCAGTTAAGTGAATCCTCCTTCTTATGAAGTAAAACTAGTCTTCATGCACATGTGACATCAGCCATTGGTATAACTGTTAGGTTTACCAAAATATGGCAACTCATAGAGTTGTAAAATCCCAGCCTTCTCCAATGCGGTTTTCACATAATAATCATAAATAGGTTTGTCATCCTATGTACTTTCTCCCATAGGGCGTACTAGTTCTAACGTCATTTTTTTCTTTACAGCTTCTCATCCTATGGTTATAATAACTAATAGCCATTTATTTTACGTGAAACACCCAATCCATCCAAAATAAAACACAATTAGGGTAGTGCATCTCCGTGTACCATTCCTCATTGAAACTAGTTGATGTGACTAGATTTCCCTTTCCCTTGCATTTTCCCTTCTTTAGTGAAGTGTGTGATCCCTTCCTTGGTACCATTTATCTCATCAAATATTTGTAAGTTCCTCCTTATGTCTTGTTTCGACTCTGCTCAACCCCTTGTCTTCACTTGTTCAAAATTTCTCTAAAACCCCTGTGATGCCTAGTTAAAACAACCCACTTGACACCCAAGAAACTACCTAGGGTTAGTTAGAAAATTATGGAATTTTTTTTTCTTGATTAGAAGTATCCACAAACAAGTTTCAAGACAACAATTGACATTATTATGTTTCAGAACAAATCTAAATTCCTAGAACATATTTTTCCTTCATTAACAATTTTCAAGTTCACATGGTTCAATTTTAGGGTTAGAAGTTTCAGTTAGGTTTAGGGAGTAATTTACCCCATACCCACTCTCTAACAGGCTCAAAGTTTTAACTTGATTTTTCTCATACTTAATGCATCCAAAATTTCCCTAAATCATTCCCATTGGATAGGAAATTTTCTCACCTTTCTAATGATATAAGGAAGTCTTCCTAACTCCTTGTAGAACTCAAGATATGGACAGACTGATCGTAGGGATCAAATTTTCCCCAAGGGGACACGTGTTAAACAGGGGTGAAGAGAAAATTTCAGGTTGGCGGGTCACGGGGTGGCATTAGGAGTTTTTCCTTGTGTGGGAGAAAATTCCCATTTGCTACTGTTCCTTCACGGGTCTTCTAGGGACACGTGTCGTGTCCCGATCCAAGTAGGAAAAGGTGAGGGAAGGGTGGAGTGGCATGGGTTTATGGGACATTTCGTCAAAGGGGAAGAAAATCCAATTTGGCCTCCATGCACCCGCGGATCCACCAGGGACATGTGTCACTTCACCATACTCCATGGGGAGAAGAGAGACATGCAGAGCAACGGGGAGATTCTATGAATTTTACCAATGGGATGAGATGGGGTGAAAGGGGTAAATGCATGTGTGGGTCCGCGCGTTCGTGGAAGCAAGTATTCCTAAGTTAGGATGGGAGAGCGGGTCATGGGTCTTTTATCAAAAATTTTCCAAAGGCAAAAATTTCAAAAAGTGATGGAGTGCTCCCTCCTCCACTGTCACCCCAAGGTGCAATGTAGCACCCTCTGGTAGGTTGCGGGTCGACAGGGAAAAAGATGAAAATTGGTATAACCTGTTAGGTTTACCAAAATATGGCAACTCATAGAGTTGATAAAGCCTAACCTTATCGAGTGTGGTCTTCACAGAATAATCATAAACAGGTTTGTCATCCTATGTCCTTTCTCCCATAGGGTGTACTAGTTCCAACATCATTTGTTTCTTTACAGTTCTCATCCTATGGTTATAATCACTTATAGCCATTTATTTTATGTGAAACACCCAATCCATCCGAAATAGCATGCAATCGGGGTAGTACATCTCTGTGTACCATTCCTCATTGAAACTGGTTGATGCGACTAGCTTTCCCTTTCCCTTGCTTTTTCCCTTCTTTGGTGAAGTGTTTGATCCCTTCCTTGGTGCCATTTATCTCATCAAGTCTTTGTAAGTTCTTCCTTATATCTTATTTCTACTTTTCTCAACCCCTTGGCTTCACTCCTTCAAAAATTTCCTAAAACCCGTGATGCCCAGTTAAAACAACCCGCTTGAGACCCAAGAAACTACCTAGGGTTAGTTAGAAAATTATGGAATAATTTTTTTCTTGATTAGAAGTGTTCACAACCAAGTTGTAAGACAATAGTTGACCTTATTAGGTTTCGAGAACATATCTAAATTACTAGAACACATTTTTTCTTCATTTACAATTTTCAAGTTCACGTGGTTCAATTTTAGGGTTAGAAGTTTTAGTTAGGTTCGGGTAGTAATTTACCCCCTTACCCACTCTCTAATAGGCTCATAGCTTCAAATTAATTTTTATAATACTTAACACATCCAAAATTTCCTAATTCATTCTCATTGGATAGGAAATTTTCTCACCTTTCCAATGATATAAATAAGTTCTCCTAACTCCTTGTAGAACACAAGATATGGATAGGTGGACTTTAGGGATCAAATTTTCCCCAAGGGGACACGTGTCAAGTAGGGGTGAAGAGAAAATTTCAGGTTGGCAAGTCGCGGGGTGGTGTTTGTTTTTTTCTTGTATGGGATAAAATTCCCATTTGTGCCTACACCTCCGCGGGTCCTCTAGGGACATATCTCGAGTCCCGATCCAAGCAGAGAAGGTGAGGGAAGGGCGTAGCGGCGGGGTTTATGCGGCATTTCGCCAAAGGGGAAGAAAAGCCAATTTGGCCTCCATGCACCCGTGGGTCTGCCATGGACACATGGTGCTCCACCATTCGCCACAGGGAGAAGAGAGATAGGTGGAGTAGTGGGGAGATTCAGTGAATTTTGCCAAAGGGAGGAGATGGGGTGAAAGGGGTAAATGCGTGCGTAGGTCCGCGCATCCGCGAGAAGGAAGTCTTCCCAAGGCAGGGTGGGAGCACGGGGCCGCGGGTCTTTTATCAAAAATTTTCCAAAGACAAAAATTTCAAAAATTGATGGATTTCTCCCTCCTCCACTATCACCCCAAGGTGCCATGTGGCACCCTCGGTAGGTCAGCAGGTCGAAGGGAAAAAGATGAAAATATTCCCAATTTTTTTAAAAGGCCTAAGGGAAAAAATGATGCCGCACCTCCGCCGTTGCCCCGTGAGGACACGTGGCAGCCTCTGATTGGCTAAAGGATGGTGAAGGAAAATTCAAAAATTTTCCTGAACAAATTTTTTAAAAATATTTTCCTAAGGATCTTAACGGGAATTTTTCGGGGCCAAGGACCGTTAGGAAAATTTTTCCCAAATTTTCCGCCAAGGCAGAAAAACTTCAAAGTGCCATAACTTTTGCTAGAAAGCTCAGTTTTTGGCAAACAAAGAGTTTCTAGAAATCTCTCAATGGCCTATTTGCACAAAAATCATAAATTTTAAATTTTGATAAAGTTTAAGGGGTCAATTTTACAAAAACAATCTTCAGGATTTTAATTAGCAAACTGGTGATTTCCAACTTTCAAATTTGATTAAATTGGATCTCCTCCTTCACTCAACATGCCAAACAGACATGGATGATTGATCTAGGAAGGATTTAAAGTGTTTTATGGAAGTAAATTTGCTCAATTTAATCAAGTTTGAATTTTTTCCAACCGATAGAAAATGGTGAGGAAAGGATTCACTCAATTTTGCAATGTTCTAAATAGTTTTCTTAATTTTTCTTTGTCAATTTGAGTTCATTGATGATGTAATATGATAAATTCTAATGTTTCCAATGGATTATTAAGTGCAGGTCTGAATCTGTGCATTTTATTTAAATTTATTACCATTTTATGTATTTACAACAAAGTATTTCAAAATGTATATAAATTTTATTCTTTAAATGTGGCATTTCACTTTTAAACTGATCTATTAAATTCAGTTGTTTATAAACAAACAATTCTGAATCAAAAGCAATTACTAAATCTCATTTTTACACATTCCCAAAGATATCAAATGCAACATCATCTCCACGTACATTTTCTTTTCTTTTCAAAACAAAGATCTGACTATCTCTTTTACCATACAATGAAACATTGAATTTTAATTCAACAATGCATATGAGAGAAGATCTTTCAATTCTTTATTAATTTCAACAGAAATACATCTTTCAAGTTTGATCAGAATAAAAATAATTCTATTTCTTTCCAATAAATGTAATGTAATATAAATTCCTTTCACAATTCAAACATACAACTTCATAATCAAATTACATACATCAATTCTTCACAAGATACATATTACAATTTCATCCACAACAAGTGGGAAGGGTTTACAAATGGATATGTTTTCACAAGGGATTTTCACACTACATTTTTTCCTTTGCTCCGTGACAGTAACATGCACATTTTCTCTTTCTCCAAGTTGATCGAACAAAAGAGGGGAAAGGTGATTCTCTCCACCCAACCAAGACACCCAATGAAAGGAGAAGCCTTCCTTCATCATTGGCCCCCGAGCCCCAAGCAAGATACAATAAAAGGTGTGATTCAACCCATGGCAACAACTGGCTTCCACAACACACAACATTCTTTCACATGCACATTTTAATGTAAAACAAAGTTCAACACAAAACAATAGTTTGAACTACAATAGAAACATTCAAATCAAAACTCATGCTTGATCATGCAAGCCAAAGGAGCAAGGTCTATGGGGGAAGCTACTTATTCCTCCCAATTGAGAATTGGGCATCCACTAGTAACAAACCACCTAAATAATTCATCACACACATATCCTTATGCCCCCCACAAAGGAAGAAATTCAAGCTATTTCTTTTCCATGGTGGATCTCAAACCCAAACTACCTCAACAAAATTCTGATGCCAATGGCATTCCTTATCCCCCCACATGGATTCCCCATAGCCTTCTCCTACACCATCCCTATGGCAGTCTACCCAACCAGCCAATAAATAAAACAAAACATTCTCCATTCATACAACACAACAAGAAAATAACAACATGAAAAGAGAGTTAAATTCCTACCTCTCCATGGTAACTTTTTTTTCCTAATAGCAAGCTTCAAATGCCAAAAAAACAGTCCAAAACAATAATCTCCCAAGCATGCAAATCTTTCTCCAAACTTCCTCCAAAAAAAGAGCTCCAACACAAGAAAATGCACCCCAAAGAAGTTGCAAAATTATTCAACAACCCCAAAACAAGAAGAGAGTTTGAATTATATAGAAGAGGGAAGAAGAGAGGATGATGTGGATCCATGTAGGATGCCACATCACACATCCTAAAATTCAAACACAAAAGAAAAATTCATTCTCCTAAGCACAATAAAGAGGTGGGTGAAAATATGACAAGTTACTTGCACACTCCAAAAGCCCACACCTCAAGGGACAACAAAATTAAAAAAATGTAAGAGAGTGTGATTAAAAACATGCAACATGATTAATAAAATTCATTATAAAAGTCACAAATCACTTCTCCAACCATAAGTATGGTTGGTAAATTAAATTTAGAGGCATGGGACAAGTTTTACTTGTCCCACAAGCCTCCAAAAATAGCCACCAAAGACAAATTCGAATTTGTCATGGACGTGGAGTATTTCATATGCCAAAACCGACTTACACAAACTCTTACACAACTTACACATCCCTTACATATTTAATACAAACAACCAATAACTCTTATAATTACTTTCCCATATCCCAATTTAATTTATTTAAATTTTAATCATATGATTCTCACATTAATTCTATCACAACATAATTAAATAAAGGAACACATCACTAATAAAATACATACAAAAATAATAAAAATAACCAAATCATATGTACATGTGTAATACCCATGGTCACATGTAAAGGTAATCCCCCATGGGAATCCCTAACAAAATACAATACACAACACAATAAAATGTGTTGTCATGGTGACCTTGTCGAATTCACCTAGAATTCCATTGTGGTTGGTCTCCAATCCCCCGATGTTTTGTTGTGATATTTTTAACCTGCAAAATACAAATACCTCCTTCACCTCATGGCCATATCAAAAATCCAAAATGAATATAAATATAATCACAAAATCATTTAAATAAGTGAATCACAATAACATCAAGGTAGTTTAACATTATCACATATAATTCATCCCAACAACTATATCATCATCATAAAATATCCAAAATCACATGTCTGAACAACATCCATAAAACATCCATGTCAAATAGTATATCATCATCCACATATGAGTGTCTCTAATTAATCATCATGTATCATATCCAAATCAAGATCAACAATAATCCATGATCAAATGTCTAATAGCATACTAAATCAAAACATAATAATGTGTATAATGTGATCAATAATATCAACTCAAGCATCAAATGGTGTCAACGTGAAGTGGGCACTACATTACCCTCCCTTTAGACTCGAATTCCTCCTAGAAGTCACTAGAACAAATGTGAAAATTGAACTTGTAATGAAGTGGCATCCTCCCATGTAGCTGAAGTCTCATCATATCTATCCCACTGCACCCGAACCGGATCAACCTCTTTGACTCGAAGGCCCAAGGTCCTGTGATCGAGGATGCGAATGGGATCCACCATCACCCGCCCCTAACCCTGCGCACTGTAATGTCATCCAATCTAATACATGAGAAGGATCTGCAATATATCTCTTGAGAATTGAAACATGAAAAACATCATGTACGTGAGACAAGCTGGGTGGAAATGCTAGATGGTAGGCCAAAGGGCCGATACACTCCAAGATCTCAAAAGGACCAACGAATCTAGGAGCTAACTTATAACCTTTTCTATAATGGATAGGGCTCTTATGTTTCCTGACACGAAGGAACACCTTCATGCCCACATCGAAAATACGGTTGATCTTATGCTGATCTGCATACTTATTCTACCTATCTTGTGCCTCCTGTAATCTCTACCTAATCAACACCACCTGCTACTCCATGTCCTGTAGAAGAGCTGGTCCAAGAGATACTCTGTTCTCTAACCTGTCCCAGCTAAGAGGTGTCATGCACTCTCTACCATAAAAATCCTGAAAAGGAGCCATGCCTATGGAACTCTGGAAACTATTATTGTAGGCACACTCCACTAAGTACATGTACTTCTCCCACTTAGATTGTTGATCCATCACATAAATACTAAGCATATCCTCTAAAATATTATTCACCCACTTAGTCTATCCATCTCGTCTCTGTGGTGATATGCTATGCTAAAGTTGATTCTCATCTTGAGGACATACTAAATGGTAGTTTAGAAATGTGAAGTGTAGAAGGGATCGCGGTCACAAATGATTTTCTACGGAATCTTGTGCAACCTGAAAATCTCATCTAAGTATACTCATACCACTTCTCTAGTTGTATAAGTGGTCTTCACCAGAGAAACATGAGCCACTTTTTTCAATTTATTAAACATGACCATAATGGCATCATGGTGATATCTCGACATCGGTAGCGGAGAAGACCATATGCCTCTAAGGTAAATCCATAAAACTTCCCCTCAAGGGGTCTCGTGACTCGATCTTTGCTCAAACAACAAAGTAGAAGCTATCAAGAGGAAGCTATCGAAGAATCCTACTCGTAAATCTATACTCACCGAGGTGGCCATAGCCACATGTCTCTGTCTTACCGAGAGCACCTGCTACCACATTCTCTTTCCCCTTCACATGCTCGATATCCATGTCATACTCATAAAGCAAATCCATCCAATGCCACTAACGAGCGTTGAGATTTGGTTGCGTGAAGAGGTGGTGAAGACTCAACCTGATCAGTCCCGAGTGTGAATCTCTGCCCAAGAAGAAAGTGTCTTGATCTAACTAAAGCATGCACAACTTCCACAAGATCAAGATCATGGGTTGGATAATTAAGCTCGTGATCTTTGATTTCGCGAGACTCAAAAGCCACTACTCGCCCTCCCACATCAACACACCTCCAAGCCTTGCTAAAGAAGCATCCATGCACATAAAGAACTCACCCTATGGATCCAAAGATCGCAAGAATAGGTGATGTAGTGAGGCATTCCTTCAGTGTCCTGAAGGCCTAATTGCATCTATTCGACCAAAAAAAATTCTTCCCTTTCCTCTGAAGGGAAGTGATAGGGTGTGCAATATGAGAGAAGTCTGAAAAAATCTCTGGTAGTAACTTGCTTATCCCATGAAGCTACACACCTCATTCACTGTAGTGGGTGCTGGCCAATCCATAATGGCTTTATTCTTGGAAGGGTCGATGCGATACCTTCCCCAGAAATGATATGACCCAAATACTGCACCTCTATCTAAAAGAATGTACACTTCTCCAAGTTCCCATAAAGATGATTTTCACGAAGACACTAAAGAACCTTGTGAAGGTGCCCCTCATGCTCTTCACATGTACATGAGTATATCAAGATTTCATCTAGGAAGATGAGCACAGAGTGATCTAAGAAGGTCTTGAATACCCCATTCATCAAACTCATGAACACTACGGGGGCATTAGTCAAACTGAAAGGCACCACTATGAACTCATAGTGCTCATATCTCATGTGGAAGGTGGTCTTATGAATGTCTACCTTTAAAATCCTTAGCTGATGGTACCCTGACTTAAGATCAATATTAGAGAAAACTATGGCTCCCTTCATATGATCAAACAAGTAATCAATACGAGGAATAGGATAATGATTCTTGATCATTACCTTGTTCAACTGGTGGTAATCAATACAAAACCACAAGGATCCATCCTTATTCTTCACAAAGATCATTGGTTCACCCTAAGGGGATACACTTGGAAGGATAAGGCCCTTCTCCAAAAGGCCCTCAAGCTGAAACTTGAGCTCGCAGAGATCCGGGGTGGTCATCCAATAAGGTTCCCGTGAGATAGGCTCTACTATAGGAATGAGATCTATATGAAAATAAATCTCACGTGGGGGTGGTAAACCCGGTAGCTCCCTCGGCAGGACATCTACAAACTCTCTCAAGATGGGATGATCATCTAGTGATGGTCCACTAGACCCATCCTTTGATCTGTCACTATCTGTCACAGCATACATTTGACAACCCTGTCGCACACATTGCTTAAGTTGCATAATGGAGATGGTGTGAATAGAAATGGGTCTCCCGACCCTTGAGATCACTAACTCGACTCCCAAATCATTAGCACAAGATATAGTCTTGTGATAACAATCCATCCCGAGCCTGTGTGCAAATAACCAATACAAAACCAAAATGACTCCATTCAAGCGCAAAAGAAGGATATGAAGATCTGAGGTAGTGGTGAAAGGTCCCAAATCAACTACACACTCCTTAACTAAGGAGTCTATAGGGATCTTAGCTCCAGAAGCCATCTCAACATCCCAAATAAGACCTTGTCTAACTCGCCACTAGCCTACATCGCTCTACTAATGATGCTGCAATGAAAGAATTAGAAGAACCAGAATCAAACAATACATAGGTAGAAATACCACCAATGCTACATGTGGTCTCAATAATCGTGCTCGATGTTCGCCGGTAGTTTTCAACTATCGCATAAATCTTGTGGCTATATTCCATGTCACCAATAGATGGCTATGAAATCTGTGCCTTACCCTTGTTGTTAGGGTTCTATGGGAAATCTCTCCAAAAGTGTCTAGTAACTCTACAACCAAAACATCCTCCTGATCCTCCCTAATGAGTAGCACCGCTGCAAGGTGCCCTAGAAGCTAATGGTGTGGATCCCGATGATTTAGCTATGGTTTGCTAAGGTATCTTCTAGCGAGATCTCACCGAATGAGCTCTAGGTCCACCCTATGTCCTGATGGGACCCCTAGGAGGAGGCCCCATACTTCAACCTCTCTGTGCATCAGCTCTGTGGAGGTCATGAGGTGGGTGAGGCTGCTTTACTACTATTGTGGCCTAAAGGATGACTATGTTATACCCTAGCCACCACGAGGAAAGGGTATTAATATTAATTATATGTGGGTCCGAGACTCATTCTCTAGCATGTTGAGTCTTTCCCGAGTCTCCTCTCGTAATATAGGCCTTCTCGAAAGCCTCGGGTAAAGTATGTGGGTAGTGGATCCAAACCACACCTCTAATATCTAAATTTAGGCCCGAATGAACCTATGAATCCATACTGCTCATCCTACATATACTCTACATACTTTGGAGTAGATCCAAAATCTACTCTCATACTCTCATCTTGAAAGAGAATCCTGTTGGAGGTCATGGAACTCATCGATCCTATGTTGTATGAACCTTTGTGAAAAATACCTACTCCTGAATCTCTCCTCAAACAGCTCCCAAGTCACTATCTCTAAATCTACATGGAGCTTCTGCTCCTCTGTCCTCCATCATACTCCTGTTCCATCCCTAAGTAGATGGATCACAACACAAGCTTTTGTGTTGCTAGAACAAGGACAAAGCTTGAAGTAACCTCTCAAGCTCACTAGCTAGGCCTCTACCTAAAATCCACCCATGTCACCTGAGTAATGTGAGGGCCAAAGCTTTAGGATCTCCCTAATGTGATCCGTAGTTGTGGTCTGACGGCCTCTAGGTCTCTCTACATGCTCATCCCTAAGCCTAGGGCTCTGAGACCTCTCTATGCTTTGGAACTCTATCACCATATCTCCTAGGTGGTGACTCTACTCTGGATGACTCCACATGGGATTTCTCTCCTATATGCTCCTTGCTGGGTTGAGGAGATACCTAACCCTCGATGGAAGGGGCTCTATCATGACTAGCTACATGTCCTCCTCTTAATCCTCCACGTAGAGCGGCATTGACATCTTGAAGGGTCTGTAAGATCTAGGGTAGGATAGCTGCTACACCCTGATCTGGGTGGTGGTGGTGGTGGTGGTGAGTCTAAGTCTTTGTGAAGGTTCCTCTCACTCTGTCTAAGCCTCCTGCATAGACCAAAGTGAGAGTTATTTCATTTTGATAAGTTTTACACAACTTCCATGTTTACTAAAATATACAAATTCTAGCTAAGTTGTTTTCTAGGTTTAAAAATGTGCTAGGTTTAAGTTTCATGTCCCAAGTTTTCTAGTGTACCCAATGATCCAATATTTTGAACCATTGCTCCGATACCAAGTGTGATGCCCGGTTAAACCAATCCACTTGAGACCCAAGAAACTACCTAGGTTTAGTTAGAAAATTATGAAATATTTTTTTCTTGATTAGAAGTGTCCATAACCAAGTTGCAAGACAATAGTTGACCTCATTAGGTTCCAGAAAAAATCTAAATTACTAGAACATATTTTTCCTTCATTAACAATTTTTAAGTTCACATGGTTCAATTTTAGGGTTAGAAGTTTCAGTTAGGTTCAAGGAGTAATTTACCCCCATACCCACTCTCTAACAAGCTCAGAGTTTCAACTTGATTTTTCTCATACTTTATGCATATAAAATTTCCCTAATTCATTCCCATTAGATAGGAAATTTTCTCACCTTTTCGGTGATTTAAGTAAGTCCTCCTAACTCCTTGTAGAACTCAAGATATGGACTAAGCGGACTTTAGGGATCAAATTTTCCCCAAGGGGACACATGTCAAGCAGGGGTGAAGAGAAAATTTTGGGTTGGTGGGTCATGGGGTGGCATTTGGAATTTTTCCTTACATGGGAGAAAATTCCCATTTGTGCCCATGCCTCCGTGGGTCCTCTAGGGACACGTGTTGGGTCCTGATCCAAGCAGGAGAAGATGAGGGAAGGGTGGAGCGGCGGGGTTTATGAGACATTTTGTCAAAGGGGAAGAAAAGCCAATTTGGCCTCCATGTGCCCGCAAGTCTACCACGGACACACATCTCTCCACCATATGCTGCGGGGAGAAGATAGATAGGTGGAACGGTGGGAAGATTCAATGAATTTCACCAAAGGAAGGAGATGGGGTGAAAGGGATAAATGCGCCCGATCATCCATGGAAGGAGACAGGCAGGAGCACGGGGCAGCTGGTCTTTTATCAAATATTTTCCAAAGAAAAAATTTCAAAAAGTGATGGAGTTCTCCCTCCTCCACTGTCACCCCAAGGTACCACGTGGCACCCTCTAGTAGGTTGCGGGTTGGTGGGGAAAAAGATGAAAATTTTCCTAAAAAATTTTAAAAAGGGCTAAGGAAAAAAATGATGTCGTACCTCCACCGCTGCCCCATGAGGACACATGGAAGCATCTTATTGGATGTAGGCCAGTAGAGAAAAATTCAAAAAAAAAATTGAACCAAAATTTAAAAAAAAAATTCCTAAGGATTTTAACGGGAATTTTTCGGGCCTCGAGCCCGCAAGGAAAATTTTTCCCAAATTTTCCACCAAGGCAAAAAAACTTCAAAGTGCCATAAATTTTTCTAGAAAGCTCATTTTTTGTAAAACAAGGACTTTCTATAAATATATCAATGCCCTCTTTACACATGTATCATAAATTTTACATTTTGATAAAGTTTAAGGGTCAATTTTACAAAAATGATCTTCAGGATTTTAATTAGCAAACTGGTAATTTTTAACTTTCAAATTTGATTAAATTTGATCTCCTGCTTCACTCAACATGCTAAAAAGACATGGAGGATTGATCTAGGAATAATTTAAAGTGTTTTAGGGATGTAAATTTTATCAATTTAATCAAGTTTGAATTTTTTCCAACAATTGACAGAAAACGGTTGAGGAAAGGATTGGCTCGATTTTGTAATGTTCTAAATAGTTTTCTTAATTTTTATTTTTCAATTTGAGTCCATTGATGATGCAACATGCTAAATTATAATGTTTATAAGTGGATTATTAAGTGCAGGTCTGAACTATGCATTTTATTTAAATTTATTACCACTTTATGTATTTATAACAGAGATCTATTTCTTTCAAAAATGTATATCAATTTTATTCTTTAAATGTGGAATTTCACTTCTAAACTAATCTATTACCTTCAATTGTTTATAAACAAACCACTCTGAATCGAAAGAAATTACTAAATCTTATTTTTACACATTCCCAAAGATATCAAATGCAACATCATCTCCACGTACATTTTTTTCTTTTCAAAACAGAGATCTGACTATCTCTTTTGCCATACAATGAAACATTGAATTTTAATTCAACAATGCATATGAGAGAAGCTATTTCAGTTCTTTATTTATTTCATGAAATACATCTTTCAATTTTGATCAGTAATAAATGTAATTCTATTTCTTTCCAATAAATAGAACATAATATAAATGTCTTTCACAATTCAAATATACAACTTCATAATCAAATTACATACATCAATTCTTCACAAGATACATATTACAATTTCATCCAGCAAAGAAGTGGGAAGGGATTATAAATGGATATGTTTTCACAAGGGACTGTAAAACTACATTTTTCCTTTGCTCCAGACGATAAAATGCACATTTTCTCTTTCTCCAAGTTGATTAGAACAAAAGAGGGGGAAAGGAAATGCTCTCCACCCAACCAAGACACCCAATGAAAGGAGAAGCCTTCCTTCATCATTGGCCCCCGAGCCCCAAGCAAGATACAATAAAAGGTGTGATTCAACCCATGGCAACAATGGATTCCACAACACACCATTCTTTCACATGCACATTTTAATGTAAAACAAAGTTCAACACAAAACAACAGTTTGTAACTACAATAGAAACATTCAAATCAAAACTCATGCTTGATCATGCAAGCCAAAGGAGAAAGGTCTATGGGGGAAGCTACTTATGCCTCCCAATTGAGAATTGGGCATCCACAAGTAAAAACCACCTAAATAATTCATCACACACATATCCTTATGCCCCCACAAAGGAAGAAATTCAAGCTATTTCTTTTCCATGGTGGATCCCAAACCCAAACTCCCTCAAAAAATTCTGATGCCAATGGCATTCCCTTATACCCCCCACATGGATTCCCCATAGCCTTCTCCTACACCATCCCTATGGCAAGTCTACCCAACCAGCCAATAAATAAAACAAAACATTCTCCATTCATACAACACAACAAGAAAATAACAGCATGAAAAGAGAGTTAAATTCCTACCTCTCCATGGTAACTTTTGTTTCCTAATAGCAAGCTTCAAATGCCAAAAACATAGTCCAAAACAACAATCTCCCAAGCATGCAAATCTTTCTCCAAACTTCCTCCAAAAAAAGAGCTCCAACACAAGAAAATGCACCCCAAAGAAGTTGCAAAATGATTCAACAACCCCAAAACAAGAAGAGAGTTTGAATTATATAGAAGAGGGAAGAAGAGAGGATGATGTGGATCCATGTAGGATGCCACATCACACATCCTCAAATTCAAACACAAAAGAAAAAATTCATTCTCCTAAGCACAATAAAGAGGTGGGTGAAAATATGACAAGTTACTTGCACACTCCAAAAAGCCCACACCTCAAGGGACAAAAAAATTAAATAAAATGTAAGAGAGTGCAATTAAAAACATGCAACATGATTAATAAAATTCATTATAAAAGTCACAAATCACTTCTCCAACCATAAGTATGGTTGGTAAATTAAATTTAGAGGCATGGGACAAGTTTTACTTGTCCCACAAGCCTCCAAAAATAGCCCCCAAGGACAAATTCGAATTTGTCATGGAGGTGGAGTATTTCATACTCCAAAAATGACTTACACAAACTCTTACACAACTTACACATCCCTTACATATTTAATACAAACAACCAACAACTCTTATAATTACTTTCCCATATCCCAATTTAATTTATTTAAATTTTAATCATATGATTCTCACATTAATTCTATCACAATTTAATTAAATAAAAGAAAGGAACACATCACTAATAAAATACATACAACAATAATAAAAATAACCAAATCATATGTAAAGGTAATCCCTCCCATGGGAATCCCTAACAAAATACAATACACAACACAATAAAACGAGTTGCCATGGTGACCTTGTCGAATTCACCTAGAATTCCATTGTGGTTTGTCTCTTATCCCCCATTGTTTTGTTGTGATATTTTTAACCTGCAAAATACAAATACCTCCTTCGGCCTCGTGGCCATATCAAAACATCCAAAATGAATATAAATATAATCACAAAATCATTTAAATAAGTGAATCACAACAACATCAAGGAATTTTAACATTATCACATACAATTCATCCCAACAACTATATTATCATCATAAAATATCCAAAATCTCAAGTCCAAACAACATCCATAAATCATCCATGTCAAATAGTATATCATCATTCACATATGAGTGTCTCTAATTAATCATCATGTATCATATACAAATCAAGATCAACAATAATCCATGATCAAATTTATAACAACATACTAAATCAAAACCTAATAATGTCTATAATATGATTAAAAATATCAGCATAAGCATCAAAAGGTGTCAAAGGGAAGTGGGCACTACAAAACCCATGCCCTAGTTCTAAAAACCCTAACCTGGCAAACTCTCCTTCCACAAGACAATGCAAATACCCATGGGAATCCACTAAAAACCCTCCTTTTCCCATTGGCGTGTACTATTTTCCACTCTAGTTCATAAATCTGTTGAATTTTCTACTTCACATGTAACTCCCCACAACTTATGTTGCAAGGATGCCCTAGTTCACAAGAGCTTTTCCACAAACAATGGAAGGTAAAAAGAAATAACTTACCCCAACCTTCTATTTATAGCTTTTTTATTTTTCCTACATAAAATCACATGCCACCTACCACCATTCAACCGCATTAAAGTCAGATTTTTCCAATATCATCCTCCTACGCATTTTTTCTAGTGTTTTTCCTTCACATGCAAACTCACACAAAACTCTCGTAACCTTCGGCACACAAAACCGCATCGACCATAGATCCTCACGTGTGATCCTAGTGCCAAAGTCAATATTCCTCTCGCATATTAATCTAAGCTCTTGTCATCACCTACCTCATGTTTCTCTATGATTTTATCCCTATATATAGTTTTTATAAAGATTTTTGACACCAATCTCCACCCATAATCACTTCTTCTACATGTGCTCCTCTAAACCCATGCACTTTTGATTTTCTCACTTGGGCCGCCAATCCACATCACTCCCAACACTTTCTTCTTACTGCACTCTTCAATAAAACTCTCCTTTACACTCTCTACCCCACACTAAATAGATGTGCACTCCTCTGCGCATGAAATACCTTTAGATAGTAATCGCCCACCGGAACATAAACATGCCTATAACAAACAAACTAAAAATACAAATAAAATCCATGATGAAAGGAAACACATATAAAGGAAAATTCATTAAGGGAAATCGTAAGATAAATGGAAATACCACCTTATTTGTAAACACATAGAAGACTTATTTATAATAGGGATTCAACCTAATCCTATTAAAATAATTGGGCAACCGTGTCCTATCCAACGCTTGTAATCGGAAAGTGCCCGAATCAAGTATATAGGATATAACAAATAGCCCCAACCAATGCACTTTGATTTTCCTAGGATGGTGTAAAAACTTTGAATCCTACAAAAGAACCATCTTCCCAAACTCAAACTTCTTGTTCCTAATATGCCAATCATGGCATGCCTTTTTTTTAGCTTTCTCCTTCTTTTGACTTCATCAAGAAATGGATCACCTCTCATCTAACTCGATAAGCTTATCAATGTGTTCCTCTAATTATTTTCCATCCACCAATCCTCCTACGCACGTAATATGCAAGGATGGTAACATGAATTCCACAGGTAGAAATGCTTCCACACCAAACACCAATTGAAAGGATCTCGGCCTTGTTCAAAATTTTATAAGTCATGCGATTTACCCATAACACCGCAAAGAATTTTTCATCCCGGTCCCTCCTTCGACATCGCAAATATTATTTAACATGTGGCTCAGTATCTTTCTAAATGCCTCAAAATTCCCATTAGCACGAGGGTGATATAGCATTTTTTATGTGCCACCATGAATTCTTCCAATAAGATCATAATATTAAAAATTAAAAAGTGAGTACCCCTATCACTTGTTAAACTCAACAAGCATCCATACATGCTGATTATATTCTCCCATAAAAACCTAGCTGATGTAGCCATCACGTAATCCTTCATAGTTACCAATTCCTCCCATCATGTAAGATATTCTTTTCATGTGATAATAGAGTACAAACCTATCATGTGCGTAAATGGGAAATAGGGCCCACAAAGTCAATTGCCCATTTTTCAAATGGCTCTACACTAGTAATAGGTCTTAATGGAATTTCATCTCTCCACCCTATCTTACCAAGGCACTGGAAATGGTCACAAGCCTTGCAATACTCTATATAATCCTTATAAATTGTTTCCCACCAAAGACCTACCAATAGGATCTTACATGTAATGGCATTTCTTGCATAGTGACCTCCGAAATGCCACCATGATCTTCCTCCATAATTGTAGTATGTTCATGTTCTAGTACGTAGTGGCACAAAACCTCATCCTAACCTAGCTTGTATAGGTCTCCGCTAATCAACATATAGGGTGCGACATGTATAGCTAATTGTTTCTTCTCTAAATACTTCATTCCATCTAGAATCTGAATCATTTGTAAGAAAACAACAATATCTTCCAAGTCGAGGGTACGCTCTACAATCTAAAAATTGTGCATCCGGATATATGTCCACAATGCTCTATGCATCCTCACTAGATTTAATCTATGTTGTATGGTCAGGTCCAAAAATTGCTCTTTCCTTGTTTTACAACGATGAAAATTCAAATTCTTGATATAATAAGATCCAGTAATATATGTGCCCTTACAAAACAAGCTTGTATATCAAATAATTTAATGTCATGTGGTCTTTATAGAAAATAAAAGGATTTGCTAGAAAATACTCGCCTAAATTTATTCATTTTGTAGATCATTGACAATTCCTTACGCTCTATGGTAGTATAATTTTGTTCAACCCAAGTTAACTTTATACTTGCAAAAATAAGGGGTGATCAATAATCCCCTCTCCAGTTGTTTTAACATTATTCCTATGGCCATACCTAATGCATCAACATGTACATGAAAATGATTATCCTTAGAGGGAAATCAAAAAATGGGCGTAGTCATAAGTTTTTTCTTTAAAGTGTCAAAAGTCATCTACCTGCGCTTCACCCTAATATAATTTACTCTTATGTTGGAAATACTCTTCTAATGGCTTGGAGATCTCGGCATAGCTCTGTAATGAATTTTATGTAGTAACGTGTTTTCACTAAGAATCGTGCATGACACTCGACTAGTAGGATCCTCTAAACCTAAAATAACAACTTAGGTAGGGTCTACCAATAAGCATTCCTTGTAAATAATGTGACCTATTAGTGTGCCAAATGGAGTAGCGTAGACACATTTGTTAATGTTTAGAGATATACTTAGCTACTTGAACCTCTCAAACATAAATCTCAAATTGTCATAGTGATCTCTTACTAATCCATATATTGTCCAATCATCCAGGTAAACTTGAAGAAACTTATGTATGAAGTATTGAAATTCCTTTACCACAATGCGCGAAAATACCACAGGTTTGTTCTTCAGCTCAAAAGGCATGAGCATATAAACAAAAATTCCCCATTCAGTTGTGAAAGTAGTATTCTCCTTATCTTCCTTCACAATCCTTACCTAGTGATAACCTGAGAATCCATCTATAAAAATAGATTTCCTTTCTTGCTATACCTTCCAAGATATCCTCAGTAAATGGGGTTGGGAAAGGATCTATGAAACATGCAACATTCAAGTCTCTATAGTCTACACATATCCTTATCCTTCCATCCTTCTTGATACTAATCACCATTGGGCTCACCCATTCAGATTCCTCAATTTCCTCAATGATTCTAGATTCTATCATCTTATCAATTTCCTCCTTAACCTTTATGTGTAAATTCGGGTTCATCCTATAGGGCCTCTTCCTGACTGGGGTGCGCACCTTCCTTTAACTTAATGCACATTTCCCCTAAGGAATGATGAAATCTATTTAACTCATGGTATCCACATGAAAATAAATCTTGGAAGTCATGCAACAACTCAATTATTTTTGAAACCTCCTAGTCTAACTAGTAATCTCCAATGATAGCTTCGTTTGGTTCTACTTCTGAACCAATGTTAAACTTGTTTTAAAGGGATCATGGTATGCACATGATTTCTCATCTGAATTTTCCAATACTTCATGCATACCCTTTCTATGGTTAACATTAAATTTTTGACCTCCTTGCCATCTATCACATAGACTAACTTTACTTCTTCCTTTTCTCGGAATATGCACTCAAGTTGTATCTCCTTTGTCTCTTCTTCTTCTAATTCTTCTACAAAGAGTGCCCCAAACTCAGGTTCTCCTAACAAATACAGTATTTGGTCCTCATCCATGGCACTATCTCCCAAGGTAAGGTGTTTGAATACCTACAACACCTCATTCATTGATGGCTTAGAATATTGATACTTAAAATTCTGGATAATATCCAATGTTAACTCTTATCAATTACCCGCCTAAAGAAATAACTCTGAATGGATATACCATTCACGTGCACAACCCTGCAAGATGAAGTCGAACTTATGTACCCATAGGGATGGAGGAAAGGCTTCAGGGAAGACCATCCAAGTTCTCTCACACTCCTGGAAATGGAATGAGGTGGATTCCTTCCCATCATAGTCGCATATCTAAGATGGTGCATTGCTTTGAAGAAACCTAATAGAGAGTGCAATTCTCACTTTGCACCACTCTAGAATATTATCTTGATGTGTCACCCACCAAAGTGCGTTGATGTCCCGAGTAAGGTATAAGTAAGCATATTCCTCCTTTCTATTTGACATGTCCACAAAGCTTCCATTGTGTGTTGAAATAAATCTAGGTTACCTTCCCTAGTATAACTTGGTAATTTCCTTCCTTTTAGGTGCCTAACTATGCATGCTTTGGTATCTAAAATGACAGATCCCTTCAGTTTCTCCCAATAAACTCATAGGTCCAATGCACCCCATCGTCACATGAAATGTTGCTTATGTCACTCATGGACTGAGGATCTTCCATGTGAATGAATCTTCTCTATGGATGGATAATTATGGGGTCCCTGATGGTGCACACATATATTATGTCTAGATCCTCTTCTCCTAAGGGTTCCACATAAGGCACAAACCTTTAATATGTCAATGGGATAATCATGGATCCTTTTTGTTCTCAAAGATAATGTATCCCTAATTGAAGCGCATGTCAACATTATTTATGTAACACCCTACATGCCAAAGTATTGAAGGAAATTGTTAGCCTTAGCGAGTTCTAGAACCTCAAAATCCCCAGTAAACATTTCCCCTTGAATGGTTATGGATGCATCCTTCAAAACCGGATGGAAATAGCCTTTTTCTAGTAGCCATCTACAATATATTTTAAGGTGGATGCAATGGAGACCTTCCATCTGATTCCATGCATCTAAGGTAAGGAAATTGACTTTCATGCCTGTGTCAATCAATATGTTTCTTAAAATCCATCCATCAACCACCGCATTTAGTGTGATTTCCTTATCATAGTGTTGTCTCTTGAAAATCACTTTTTCATTTTCCAAGTTAAATTCAAAATTTGGAGTTCTCGCCCTCTTAAAGTATTTAAGCCCAATTAAAATTTTGAGGAAATATCAAAATACATGCCCTAGTGTTGTTTAAATATTTGTTTTGCTCATTTTGAGAAATTCTCTATCTCCCGGATCTCGTGCACGTAATATCCTCCTTACAATCCCCTTTTTGATCGAAATTGTTCACTTATTCTATGGTCTAGGTCATAAAATCATTTTTTTTCCTCCATGCCTCCAACTAGCGAAGGAAATTAAAAAATTGGACTCAAAATGATGAAGTTCTCTTCCTCTCGTGTATTATTTCCACAGATTGGGAACGATGGGTGTTTTCCTCCCGTCAAATTTTTGCCTCATCATCCATGGGTACATGGACATACCTAATTAGAAGCGGGTTAGAGGATAAATTTGTGTTTTTTATCCTCTTTTTAAAAAGGTGAAAATTTAAAAAGTGACCCGCAGCCCCGATCAGGCTATAAAAGAAAAAGTCAAAGTTGAAGCCCGCAGGGAAAAAGTCAAAGTTGAATCCCATCGTTGAAAATTCAAAGAAAGAAAGTGGGCCATCAGGGAACTTTTGGAATTTTAAATAAATTCCCAAAAGTGAAGTAAAATTTATAGAGTGCTCCACGGCTCCACCAAGGTCTTGGGCCCGCCGTTGAAAAGTCAAAGAGGGAGAGTAGAACGGTGGAGAATTTTGAGTTTTTTAGCCTTTTCCAAAAAAGGTTAAAATGTTGAGAAAAGGGTCACGACCCCATTTCTAATTATAATATGGCACATGTCAAGAGTTCAATCGGAGTAGTGGGTCAGTGGAGAAATTTTTATTTTTGATCCTCTTTGCAAAAAAAAAAAAGGTGAAAAGTTAAAAAGTGACCCGTAGCCCCGATCAGGCTTTAAAGGGAAAAAGTCAAAGTTGAAGCCCATAGGGAGAAAGTTAAAGGGGAAGTCGACATTGAAAAGTCAAGGTAGGAGATCGGAATAGCTAAGAACTTTGAGTTTTGAGCCTTTTTCCAAAAAGGTTAAATTGTTGAGAAAATGGCCGTGAGCCCATTTCAAATGAAAACATGCCACGTGCCTAAGTTAAAAAGTTGAAGTGAGGGTGTGGGAAAATTTCTTCCAATTTGCCAAATCTCTAAAAAAATCATAAAATGCAAAGGGCTTTCCCGTACCTACTCTAATCACTCCCTACCATGTGGATGACCCAATTTCAAATATAAGAGAAAATCAAATGGTCTATATTCAAACTAGAAAATCAAATGTAACGTTCACATTGCAAGATCTAGTTTTTAACCTGCCATGAGTGTTTTCTTTACAATGGAGGAATTTGAAGAGGTGTAAATGATTTGTAAAGTTGTAACCATTTTGGCATGAGATATAATGGCTCCTCGGAGCCATTCCAAGAGGTTGGCAATTGATTTCAAAAAGACTAGAGTTCTTTGTACCTAGAAAGACAGAAAATGCCATACTTCTTCTATTTTCCCTTCTCCTTAGAATTTCCTCTATTCTCAAAGCTCTATACAAACTCTTCTTTAGCTTCAATAATAAAAGAAGGAATTTTCACCTTTTTGATTGAGGGATTGATTGGTACCTTGTGACCAATGAATTCTATTCGGTCTTATAGCTTCTCCTACGGATTTGTTTTTCTTGTAACTATAAATGCATGCAAATGAAATTTCTAATTAATGTGTGTGGGCATCTAATATTCTAATCATAACATTAGTTTTCTCCTACCTCCATTTCCACTCCCCTTCCCCTTTCCAAGACAAAGTTTCTTCTCTAGCGAGAAATTGCTAGCTTTGCCACAGGGTCAGTGGAGTGCCCCTGTTGGATCTCTAGTTGAAAGGCCACCATTGAAATCCACCTTTTTGCATGCACCTACGAAAGCTGCACCATTCAAGTAGATGGACTTAGATTCCCATAGCATTGGCTTGAAACCCACCAATTTGTCCACAAGACAAATTTTCTCGTCGATACTTTTTGGCACCCATCGTGAGGCAGATTTTACTGACAAAGATTCGCACCTAAAAACGACCTCATGGTCATAAAATACAAAAAAAAAGATTCTAGAAGAAAATTTCTAGAGATTGAAATAATCACACAAACTACATGGATGTAAATCATGGCTATTTTGGGAAATCCTCCTATTGAGAGACCTGATTTACTCTTTCACATCCAAGAAGACATTGCTTCGATCGAGAGAAGTTATTTGGCATAATAAACTAACTATAAATCATTACTTCATTTCCATAAGGATTATGGACCTGGAAGAGGAACGTGCTGTCAAATTGGAAAGGCAGAGAAAAATTATAGCACCCCAAAGAAGAGCATATATTTTCAAGCTGGCGGATAGAAGATTCACCTGGAAATAGAGACAAGGAGGACAAACTGATCCCATTTTTTAGGAACTTCAAAGGAGACAAGAGCTACTCGGAATCCAGAGGATTCCTTTTCAAGCAACCGGTCACATTGGGAACTTGAGTGTTGCCAATCCTTTGGACAGTGAATTTTCATACATAAACAAGAATCTTGTAGAATTCACTGACGTGAAGACTGAAGAAGAAGCTAGAGAAAGAGAAGAAAGACCCAACAAAGAAATAAAATATCAACTCAAATAAATTGAGAGACTTCAAGCTGAGGTAGATGAAAGAGCAAGTAGTAGAAGCCTGCAACCTTAACAAGGTTGGAAGATAGAAACAAACAAAAAATGGGGATCGGGATCATGAGTGTGAATGAGATCATGAATCCCATAGGCCTAATGTACCATGGGGAGGAAACACCAGTCCAATGGCTCTTTCTCAACCACTCCATGAGCTATCAAGAGGTTCAAGGAAAAACTTTCCAAAATTCAGAGGGGATGGTTCTTAGCTCCCCGAAGAACATGTAGCAGCATTCATCACTACTTGTGGAGTGTTGGGAGTTAAAAATGAAGATGTTTCAGTTAGGATCTTTGTGGAGTCACTCCAAGAAAAGGATACCAAATGGTTCTACATGTTTCCCCCAAGATCTGTCACATGATGGGAAGATATAAGAAGTGCATTTGAACATAGGTTCAAGAGCACAAAATATTGTCAAGATCTATTAGTCCAATTGGTTCAGATGAAGAAGGAGACCTCTGAATCAATGAGAGATTTTTTATCAAGGTATGATAGGTTGACAAGAAGGATCCCAAAAGATGTGGTACCCCTAAAAACAACTTGAAAAGGTTCTTCATCAGTGCTTTTCCATCAGAAGTTGGTTTCTTCCTCAGAAGAGCCCAACCAAGAACATTGAGGGAAGTTCAAGACTTTGTAATTGAGACTGATGATGATCTAATTATTTCTGGAAAAGTGAAAGGACCAAATGGGAAGCAAAAAGGTCAGAGTTCAAATTCAGTCACCACTGATCCAATGTTCCAAAAAATGGCAAATGACCTAGTTTCTTTGAAGAAGCAACTATCACAAATCACAATGAGGAATGCTCCAAGGAGACCAAATCCTCCTGATAGACCAATAATTGCTCCACCTCCTCATAGGATTTCTCTTGAAGCACCACCAGTCAATGCCATCTATGACACTAGGGAATCAGAAGAAGGAGCAGACATTGAGGAAACTGAAGAAGAAAGCATGGATGACTATGAAAACTATCTTGAAATTGAAGAGGTTGGCATGCACAATGGCTTGATTGAATATGTTGATGATGAGGAGGAAGGTGATGAAGAAGCTCCAATTTTTTCATGTGTTGTTTTCACTTGTGCACAATCCAAGAATGGTGTTTCATCCTCAGTAGTTGCAACTGAGAGTAGGAAGAACAAAGAATATAGATCTTCAAAGCCTCCACTAAACAAGATCATCAGCAGGGGATCACCATTACCACCTTCCATGGAATCAGCTAGAGAGAAATCAGATTCACCAGTTGTCAAGGATCACACTGCTATGCCAAGTAAGTTATCTGATTCTTCTCACAACTCAAAATTTGTTAAGAGCAATTCTCTTCTAAATGTTGGTTTTGCAAGAACATCTAAATTTCAATTAAAGGCTACACCCCCATCTCCTTCCAAGCCAATTGATACATTTGAAAAGGAGAACCCAACACCAAAAGTAATGACACATCTACCATTTAAGTCCTCATCTACCATAACTTCATTTGACTTTGTAGAGCATGCTAGCAAAACCAAAGTCCAACTCTCTGAAATTGAATACCTATAAACACATCTTGCCAGTTTGATAGATTCATCAAGGAAGTCTAGGTGGTAACTATACATCCCCAATCTCTAATTCTAAAGGCTTACTTCCCACACCATCCACACCATCTTCTCAAAAATATGTTATCCCTCAGTGCCTCCACCACCAACAGAGTTGATCCTTTTTACCTGTCACTTCTCATCAAAGTTTTCCAGCTAAACAATTGTATTATACATTCTGGAGCCTCAGATAATGTGATGCCAAAAAAAGTTACAAATGCTCTTGGCCTCACTTTTACCTGGGTAAATGGCACATTCTACGTAATGGAATCCAAATAAGTTCCATTGGTAGGAACTATTAAGGATGCTCGGGTTGCACTAGTGATTAACCGGCAAGAAGATTCTCCCGACCATCTTGGTGGCGAGACATCCCAACATCTTTTTGTATGTTGTTGAGTAGAAGTTTTTTTAGAGATATAGGTGGAGAAATAAAAATAGATTGGTCATCTACAACTATCCTAGTGAAAGGAGAAATGAAGAAGCTGTTGCCAGTTAGAAAAATGAAGTTCACTAGTAAGGAAGTATGATGATCCAAGAGCTAATATCCTTTTTCAAGATTGTGGGCTTGGAAATTACCTCCTTACATCATAGAAGGAAGAGGAATTTCCACTTCTCATGGAGGAAGAAGAAGACCAAATCTGGACAATGGAGTTTGATGGCAGTCATTCCAAAGTAGGTTCAAGAGCTGGTGTAGTATTATACTCTCCCTCCAATGAGGTATATCCTTTTTCCTACAAGCTGCAATTTGACAATACAAATAATACAGCAGAGTATGAAGCATTACTCTTAGGCATGAATACAATAGAGGACATGGGAATCAAGAAGTTGAGATGCAAAGGTGATGTAGAGGTTGTGGTAAAGCAGGTCTGCCAGCAATATCAGGTGAAAAACCCCAGACTTAGGCACTATAGAAATAGAGTGTGGGACTGCATTGAATCCTTTGATGCATTCTCCATTGAAGCTATCCCTAGGGAGAAGAATGAAAATGTTTATTCTCTAGCAGTGTCAGCTTCCTTAGTGACACCTCATCCTTCTTTTGGCAAGGATAAAGTGACCATTGAGATGGTGTTCAGACCCAGCGTACTAGATAATGCAAATCATTGGCAGGTCTTCAATGATGACAATCAGATCCTAGCCTTCTTATAACAAAGGGATAACTTCAATAATATTTTCTTTGAAGGTAGTGAAAACCCACACTGTGAATTAGTCCCCAAAGAAGAGAAGGAAGGAATTGAAGGAATTGATGGAGAGGGAGTAATAAAACTAAAAGGAAACAAAATCCCTAGAGGCCTAGTTTCTTTGGAAGACCTCTTTGACAAGAATGAAAGTTTCATCCAAGAGAAATAAAAATATTCTTCTCAGTGTCCATCTAATTTTGATCAAGAAAACATTGGCACTTCAGAGAATCCAAGGATGGTTAACATTGGTAAATGTTTCTCACCAGAAGAGAAGAGAAAGTTTGTTGTTTTTCTAAAAAATTACTCAGATGTCCTGGCCTATTCCTATGATGAACTCAAATCTTTTCAGCCAAAGGAAATGCATCACTCCATTCCTTTGAAGTAAGGAGCTAAGCCCTTCAGGAAAAAACAAAGGCCCTACAATCCAAATATTTCCAATGTTATCAAAGAAGAGGTGACAAAGATGCTCAATGCTAGAATCATCTTCCCCATCCACCATTCAACATGGGTGGCTAACATTGTGCTAGTAAGGAAGAAGAATGGGGAAATAAGGATTTGTGTAGACTTCAAAATCTGAATCAGGCATCTCTCAAGGACAACTACCCTCTTCCAATCATGGATCATATTTTGTAAGCAGACACTAGATCTGAAATTCTCTCTTTGCTTGATGGAATCTCAGGGTATAACCAAATCAAGGTGGCAGAAGAGGATTGTAACAAAATAACCTTCACAACACCTTGGGGTACTTTTCCTACAGAAGAATGCCTTTTGGCTTGATCAATGTTGGAGCCACTTTCTAGAGAGCAATGGACTTGGCCTTCAAAGATTTGAAACATTGCATTTTCATTTACCTTGATGACCTCATGGTTTTTTCAAAGAAGAGGGGAGATCATATCTATCATTTGGAGCAAGTCCTTGCAAGGTGTAGAAAACATGACATTTCTCTAAATCCAAAGAAGTGCATTTTTGGAGTCACAGAAGGTAAGTTTCGGGACACATTGTGAACAAACATGGAACACACATTAATCTTGAGAGGATCAGAGCTATCCAAGCACTAGCCTTACCAACCAGCAAGAAGGGAGTTCATTCATTCTTTGGAAAGGTAAACTTCCTTCGTCATTTTGTGCCTGTATTTTCTGAACTGACTAAGCATATAACTTCCATGATGAAGCCTCAAGAAGGTTTCAAGTGTAATAGGGAAGGAAAACTAGCATTTGAGGAGATCAAGAAATCCATTTCTAAAGCTCCAACTCTTGAATCTCTAGATTTCAACAAGGATTTCATCATGTATTGTTATGCATAAGAACATACACTCTCTGTTGTACTTGTTTAGAAAAATGATGAAGGTTTGGAAACAACCATTTATTTCATGAGCTAAAGTACAACCAACTAGAGAAACATGCCTACATAGTGGTCAAAGCTATGAAAATTTTAAAATTCTACATTCTCAATTCCCATACAGTGGTGATGGTCCCTAGAAGTGCAATTAAGTCCATTTTTACTCAACAAGATCTTGGGTCAAAGAGAGGATGTTGGATTCCAAAGACCCAATAGTATGACTTGGAGATTAGACCCTCTAATCTGGTAAGAGGAAATGGTTTGTGCAAGCTGATTGCTGAAGATGAAGCTCTCAAGGCTCAAAGCAGGAGAAAAAGATGGTGTTTTCTCAACCTATTCAGGAGACAGTCCACAGGCACTCTTTGTCACCACTACTGATGAGTGGTATGCTGACATTGCTTACTATCTAAGTTATGGATAAGTCCCTCCTCATCTTGATTACAAATAGAGAATGAAAATCAAGCTAAAGGCAGCCAAATTTGTGATCCGGAATCATGTACTTTACAAGAGAGGCCTAGATGGTTGTTTCCTCAGGGTGGCTAGATAAGGAGTAACAAGAAAAGTTACTCAGGGAATATCATGATCAAGCTTGTAGTGGAAATTTCTTAGCAATGGTCACTGTACATAATATCCTTAGAGGGATATATTATTGGCCCTCCACCTTTGTAGACACTCAGGATTGGGTTTTCAAATGCAAAGCATGCCAACAATTTTTTGGAAATCCACAACTAGCTGCACTACCGCTCAGGCCTGTGGTGATTTAAAACCATTTCAGAAATGGGGGATAGATTTCATTGGTGTTCTGAATCCTCATTCTAGTGTAAGGCATACTTATGTACTCACTATGACTGATTACTTTACTAAATGGGTGGAAGCCATCCTGACCAAGCAAGCCAGCTCTAAAACAGTTTGTAACTTCATCAAGGAGAATATCATTGTTTATTTTAGAATACCATAGAAAATTGTTGTAGACAATGCCACCTATTTCTCTTCCAAGGAGCTCATAGAGTTTTGTTATGGCTTTGGAATCTCCCTATCTCAATATTCTAACTACTACCCATAGGGATTTGGGTAAGTTCAGTCAAGCAACAAGAATATTGTGACCATTGTTTCAAGTTGGTAGATGAAAATCAAAGGAACTGGTACAAGAAGTTATATGATGCATTATGGGCTGATAGGATCACTCCTAAGAAGGCAATAGTTATGTCACCTTTCCAAATGTTGTATGGAGTTGACACAGAGATTCCCCTCATAATTGATATTTCAGCTCTCAAGTTGCTTTAAGAAATAGAAGATGGTCAATGCAAAGACTCCATTGACAAGAGGATCCTCTTCCTGGAAAATCTGGAAGAAAGCAAATGCCAAGTGGTGGATAGAATTAAGGAGCGTAAGTTGAAAGTGAAATTTTTTTGACAAGAAGACCAAAGAAAGGAATTTCAAAGTTGGATATTTTGTCCTACTATGGGACAAGAGAAGAGAACCAAAGGGCAGCCATGGAAAGTTTGATTCATTATGGCTGGGCCCATTCCAAATTCATGGAGCTTGTGGTGAGAATGTTTTTCTCCTCTCATACTTATATGGAATTCCATTAGAATTTCCTTGAAGTGGGAAATACTTGAAACTGTATCATCAGTGAAAGTGGGTTTTCCCCACCTTGTACCATAGGTGATTTCATAGGTGTGTTTTTCCCTTTTCTGTTGTCGATTTTAGTTTAGGTTTTTTTGCTTTTTGTTATGTTTGGTTTGGCTTGTGTGTTTCCTCCTTCTTCCATTATTTCTCAGAATTTTACATGAATCTACAAGGCCCAATGGATAAGGCACTGGTCAATGTTATACGGTTTAAAAATTGAGATTCTGGATCCTCATACCATGTCTTTGTCATGCTCAGTCCATGCCATGTCCCCAAGCTAGAGCCAGTTGTTGTCTCCCGAAAATCACTTTTCGTTTTCCAAGTTAAATTCAAAATTTTGAGCTCTCACCCTCTTAAAGTATTTAAGCCAAGTTGAAATTTTGAAGAAATAGCAAAATTTGTGCCCTAGTGTTGTTTAAATCTTTGTTTTGCTCATTTTGAGAAATTCTCCATCTCCCGGTCTACACATGTAATATCCTCCTTACAATATATTTTTTGATCGAAATTGTTTACTTGTTCTATGGCCTAGGTCATCAAATCATTGTTTTTCCTCCATGCCTTTGGCTCATGAAGGAAATTCAAAAATTGGACTCAAAATGATGAAGTTCTCTTACTCTATGTATTTTTTCCATGATGTAAAGCGATGGGCGTTTTCCTCCCCATCAAATTTTGGCCCCATCATCCACGGGTATGTGGACATACCTAATTAGAAGCGGGTCGGTGGAGAAATTTTTATTTTTGAGCCTCTTTGTAAAAAAGGTGAAAATTTAAAAAGTGACCCACAACCCCGATTAGGCTATAAAATAAAAAGTCAAAGTTAATGCCCACAGGCAAAAAGTCAAAGTGGGAGAGTGGGCCATCGGGGGACTTTTCAAAATTTAACCAAATTCCCAAAAGTGAAGTAAAATTTCTAGAGTGCTTCGTGGCTACATAAAGGTCTCAAGCCCGCCATTGAAAATTCAAAGCAAGAGAGCAAAACGATGGAGAATTTTGAGTTTTTAGCCCTTTTCCAAAAAAGGTTAAAATGTTGAGAAAAGGGTCATGACCCCATTTCTAATTAGAACATGCCACATGTCAAGAGTTCAATCAGAGCAGCGGGTTGGCGGATAAATTTGTGTTTTTGAGCCTCTTTCCAAAATTAAAGGTGAAAAGTTAAAAAGTGACCCACAGCCCCGATTAGGCTTTAAAGGGAAAAAGTAAAAGTTGAAGCCCACAGGGAGAAAGTCAAAGGTGAAGCCCATCATTGAAAATTCAAAGCGGGAGAGTGGAATGATGGAGAAATTTGATTTTTTGATCTCTTTTTCCAAAAAAGGTTAAAATGTTGAGAAAATGGCCGTGACCCCATTTCAAATGAAAACGTGCCACGTGCCTAAGTTAAAATGTTGAAGCGGGGTGCGGGCCAATTTGTTCCAAATTACCAAATCTCTAAAAAATTCACAAAACGCAAAGGGATTTCCCTTGTACCCACTCCAATCTCTCCCTACCACATGGATGGCTTGATTTCAAATTTATAAGAGAAAATCAAATGGTCTATATTTAAACTGGAAAATCAAATGTAACATTCACATTGCAAGCTCTAGTTTTTAACCTGCCATGAGTGTTTTCTTCGCAATGGAGGAATTTGAAAAGGTGTAAATGATTTGTAAATTTGTAACCATTTTGGCATGAGATATAATGGTTCATCATAACCATTCCAAGAGGCTACCAATTTATTTCAAAAAGACCGAGTGATTTGTACTGTAAAGATAGAAAACACCATACTTCTTCTATTTTCCCTTCTCCTTAGAATTTCCTTTGTTCTCAAAGCTCTGTACAAACTTTGATTTATCTTCGATAATAAAAGAAGGAATTTTTTCCTTTTTGATTAAGGGATTGATTGGTACCTTGTGACCAATGAATTCTATTCAGTCTTGTAGCTTCTCATGTGGATTTGTTTTTCTTCTAACTATAAATGCATGTAAATGAAATTTCTAATTAATGTGTGTGGGAATATGATATTCTACTCACAACATTAGTTTTCTCCTACCTCCATTTCCAGTCCCCTTCCCCTTTCCAATACAAAGTTTCTTCTGTAGCGAGACATTGCTAGCTTTGCCACGGGCTCAGTGGAGTGCCCTGTTGGATCTCCGGTCAAATGGCCACCATTGAAATCCACCTTTTTTACATGCACCTACGGAATCTTAACCGTTCAAGTAGAGGGACTTATATTCCCATAGCGTTGGCTTGAAACCTACCAATTTTTCTACAAGAAAAATCTTCTCACCAACACATATTCAATAGTGTGAGGCGGTAGATTAACATATAAGACTTGTCTCTCATGCTAATGTCCAACGCGGGTCACTTTTTCTCTAAATGATTCCCCTAATAGAGGAATAATTTTATCTTTGTGAAATATCTGGCATACCTCCGTAACTTCATCCATATCCTTTTAAGGGACCCCAATTCTCTTTTTAAACTCTAACTTCCTTGACTGCTCCTTCGGACATTGAATCTCCCCTTGCAAACTCTTAATCACCTACATGGTCTCTTGGTAAACCTCCCTCTAATGAGGTAGATCAAGATATTTCCCATGTAGTACCTCTTCTCTTGTAATGATGGGCCTTTTCTTTGGTTCTTCCTTGTACATGTGACATCTTCCCACATGGTTACTAAGATAGGTTCCAACTTAGAGTCATGCGCTAATGTAGGTATCCATTGTGGATCAGCTTGCTTCACACTCACCATCCCTGTGCCCTTTTCCTTCCTATAGTTTTGGCTCATGTGCTCATATAACTCAAGGAACTCCTCATACTTATTCTTCTTCCTACACCATGAGCATTGTAGAAAATTTGGACACTTGCACTTGTAGTGTTAAGTATATCCACAATTGTAACATGTTAAATGGGGAAATTCACTCTAACCTCCTTGACCACCATGAAATTTGAAACCTTCACAAAAACCTCTTCTTTGATTTCCTCCATCTCCATGCCCTTCAAAATGACATCCTTCATTCCTTGAAATGCACCCAATGTTAGTTCGGTGCACACCAGTATCAATGGAATCATGCATTTGGCCTATCAAATGGAATTCCTTTGTATCATGGGTTGTATATGTATAGATCTTACAATAATAGAACACAATATTTTGGATCACGTGTTTCAATAAAGGGAATCTACTTGCATTATGATCTCTATGAAAAATTTCAAAATCCAATGACATGATGCGAGACCATATTTAATGGGAAACTCTCCTTTGTGTGTTCTTCTATCTCATGATACATATAGCATAGTACACTTTGAGTTTCATAAACTAAATTCACAAATAGTTTTTCAAGTTGCTTTGGCATGATAGTAATCTGTGCTTCCAAAAATGGGCTTACCATAGTGTAAATGCTTCCTATAGCTTCAAAGTGCACAGATCATATTTTAAGGTCTCGCGTGGATCTATGAAAGTCTTATGGAAAATGCTCGTCTAAAAGGTGTTATCAATACTCTAACCAACCATTGAGCATGATGAGATTAATGGATATCATAAGAAAACTTTGACAAGAGAGTCTTATAGCACACATCATACACCTACACACTCTCTACCATACCTTGTTGAATTTCTTTGAGTGCGTTGATGCTCTTCTACTCGAACTCAAGAATATGAAATTCTATCAAGAAACCATCATGTAATGCAATATAATCCACCATTTTCTGATGGGGGTCATACTTTTGGTACCATTTATGTGCAAGCCATTTTAATGTAGTTATAAATTGTCTTTCCTTCCACTCTAGGGAAGTGATACCCTTAGCGCGCCATAAAAATTCACATTTGTGTACATGCTCTGTAGCATCCTCGATACCCTTGTAATCAAGTAAATGCAAAGACATCTCATAAAACACCTATTGAGGTGGTTATGGTCCTTTTCCACTAGTTCCATAACCTTAACCTCTTCATGTATTGCCACCACCACCAAATCCACTAATGCCACTAGCTTTTATTCCTCTAGATCAACCAGATCCTCCTCCTGTACCAGTTAAAGGACCTAAGTAGTAGTTTTTCCTTGCACCCCTCTTTGTTGCATTGAACTGTGCACCAACATTCTATGATGTTAAACCACTCACATACATGGTACCCAAACCTTTCCCAAATTTTGTGCTAGATTGGATGCCTCTAAACAAAGGAAATGTTTGTGCTTTCATAGATGAACAAAATGAAAAATTATATCTACTAGGTGCTTCTCGACCACCACTACTAATACTACTGGATTAATAAAATGTCTCTCGGCAAGAATCTGGAAAACTAAGCGCAAGTGTTTGGTTACCATGTGGGCTAAGATGCGCACCTACTTCTCTCCTCCTTTCTACATACCAAAATCTCTCACTAGAATCTGAGTGGGTTTCTCTCCCGTGCTCACCAAGATGGGGTAACGTAAATAGATTAGGTTCTACATCTTCTACGTGTGAACCTCACATCCTTCTTACAACATCTACCTCTATAATTCCATTACTCCAAAAACTTCACATTATCTTTCCAACTCCTTTTATTATGCTTCATTATACTTGAGCCACCTCTCTTCTCTCTCTACTTTTTGCACAAGGTCCGCCATCTTTCACCACACTAGCTTCCCAGCCCGTGCTTAGTGCGAAGATAGACAACCATAGGAAATTCCTATATACTTAGAGTGATTATCAATATTTTAATGGCTAACAATATAACACACAAGAACGGTCCTCTTGGCTCCTCAAGAACTCAAAATCAACAATCTTTGGGAAATAATAAGTAGAAATCACGTATTCCAAGGTATATCTAGTCAACACTCCACTCCACCAATGATCAACAACATGAGTCCAAGTCAGATCAACATTATACAACCTCTGATATTCTATTTGGGTCTAAACACAAGGTCTATAATACCAACATATCCTTGATGCATATGTTGATAACCATTCATACAACTCTACTAGGAAATAAAAAAATAATGTCTCATAAAGGTCATGATACAGGTTCTCTTCTACCCATTTACATGCATCAAACTCATATCAAGTACTAAATCATTGTGTAAACTCATACTCTATGATTTTAAGCAAAGTCTCGACGTTGTCTAAGGTCAAGTGTCCTATCATCATGCACCATTATCACAAAAATTTAAAAGACATCCCGGTAATTAAACCAAAATTTACTCTCATTTCACTATTTCCTTTAAATCCCAAGCGCATCAGCCTATCACCCAACATTAAGATGGGCTCTCACCCGAGGCACACACAAGCACCAATCCCTCTTTATGTGAGCCTTGTAAGAATTCTTCACCATTAATGGAGGAATGGTTGCAAAACTAGAAACACATGCATTTAATCTAATACAAAGGTAGAGGAACTAGCTCTAAGCACAAATGCACCATGATGTAAACATAAACATTACAAAAACATAATAGAATCAAATCTGAACCATGAACAATAAGAAGAACACACTAGGGTTTGATCCATAGACATAGATATTCAGAACATAACATCATATATTGATTATAATCATTTACAGTAGCCATATTACATCAAATAGGGTCATATCAGACCAAATACATTAAGGAATGAAAATCTAACCCTACAAAATGAATCTACACAGAGATCCTTAGCTATGTTCTTTCATCATAGCCCCTATTTTAGACCCGAGTGCATTCATGCATAACATCATCCCTTCCTATCCTCTCTTCTAGCATCAACCTCCATTACATCAACATTAATAGCAACACTCCCACTTTTAGATCCAAATTCCTCCTTATATAGAAATCGGGGTTCTCCTTCACCACCATAACCTTATCCATGATTAGGTGCATGCTAGGTGGAAATGTGCTTCTCCATACTCAAGTGCTTATGCCAACTTACAAAAACCTCCACTAACTATAATGATCCTCCCTGGAATATTCCTTTCATGGAATATTCTTTCCTTGAGCTCCAAGACTCGTGCTGGAATCTTATTCACTCATCACGCCTACTCGACCCTTTACATTTTTTCCATGCGATACCATATTTGATGAAATAGCTAAGTCCTCAAACCCCATCTTGCTTTTGTGTTCCAACCTTTTCTCTTGCAAATCTTTCCTGAATGTCTTTTCCTTTACTTTCCTTGCACACGCATGCTCTTCCTCCACTCCTTGACTTAGTTTCTTTTTGGGGACCAATAGTGAACGTAGCATAGGTGTTTAGAAGTAGAAGAAAATAAATAAATACAATGGACATTATGCCTAAATGAAGTTCCTTCTAATCCTTAATATTCTTCTTGAGCATACAACAAAAAAATAGTGGTAGGTAGTCATTTTCACCTTTCCTTATCAAAGAAAATTGAACCTTCTTTAGATGCAAATACAAATATAGATCAATTGATCTATATCTAGTTAAATGAGGATATAGTTGGGTTCTGATTTATCTTCGTGTACAGGATGATTTAACCCATAATGGGACTGATTTTAGGATGGCTATTAGCAAGAATTTAGCAAACTTACCTATAACATTTTGAGTATTTACATGAGATTATAGAACCCTATTTTACCATTTTTAGTAAAGTAGACGTCGACTTTGCACTCACTGCAACTATCCAATTACTGCTAAATTTACAATGTTAACTTGGGTTTCACCATGGTTAATGCCTCTAGATCTTGAATAAGGTGTTTGTATTATTATGCAAGGAAAATTACAGGTCTGAAGGATGTTTAGGATGTGTCTTGGATTTCTTTACCATGTCCTAAGGATTAATTATTGCTGGTAAGGTGTCCCATGCTCTCCAACCTATCCCCGCTCTTCCTTCATCCTCACACCTCCCTCCTGCCTTCTTGACATTTGTATGCATGCCCATTCTTCCTAACCACCAACCATTACATTCCACCAACCTCTTCTTATTCTCCACCTACCACTACTTAGTTTTATTTATTTGGTTATTTATTTATTTTAATCTTTACTAATGTTCATTTCAATTTGTTTTATTAATATACATATATACATTTTCTAAGTTAATCAATTATATATTAACAAGTATATACATGTTTTGGATACATCAAGTACCTATCTCTTAAACACACTTATTTTAAAATGTTGAGAGTTCTAAATATCATTTTGTTTACTTTGGAGACCTATAAAAAAATTAGTATATTAAATTATTGTTATTATTGTGTTAGTTTTAAAACAATATCTCGATTTGGTATAAATTACATATTTTATATATATATATATAAGGATGTTGACAATAACATTTTTTTTTTTTGAACCAAAACAAAATGGATAAATAAACAACCATAAGTTGAGGATGATGTTTGATGCTCGGAGACGTAATAGTGACCTAGCATAGGTCATGCCAACAACTAAGAAATGAATTTATGCCCTAACATTAGTTTCAATATCCTCATATGACTTACACAAAGCATGCATGAGGTCCGATACCTCCCAACTTGTTTAAAAAAGGTGAATTACACTCTCATAGATACCATTGGGAAAGGTGTGGGGGTGGAACCACACCTCATCGATTGGGCGCAATGAATTAGGGCACTACATATGATTTTGATTAACCCTTTAACATCTTATGAGAACTATGTGCATCTCCTAAGTGTCTACCTAGAAAACATACAAGTTTCATTCCATTCGGTATCTAAAAAAATGAGTTAGGGGAATGGTGAACAGACAATGTAATCAACTAGTTACACTACTTTGTCCAAAGGTTCAAGTGTTGCATTGCAAGCTTAGTTTCATGACCACACATAAGTTAATGAAACTTGTCTTGCATAATTTCACAACCATCTCTACATAGTCATCTAGATTTTATTTTGTTGTTTAATAAATTAATTTTTAGTTTTGAAGAAGTAGAGTCCATGACTCACCCTACTAATCGAAAGGATCCTATCAGTTCCACCTTAGGATCCCTATGGGAAATATAGTGACCACGTAATGATTTTCATCATTACATCCTCACTACCCTTCCCATATCCATCCTAAGTTGACATAGGTAGGATACCATCGTGAAAATTATAGGACATAGAACCTATGCTTAATTTATGCTTAAGTTATCCATGAAAGATGAAGTAAATAAGTTCATATTTAAGACATGTTATAATGTGTCGATATATGATATTAGATTCTTAAAAGAGGGTTATAGTAACTCTATGAGCTACTATCTTTCATTATTTACTCCTATATATCTATCACAATGTAATGTTTGTTGTTAAGTATAAGTTTACTAATTGTGTTGCGCATTGAGAAGTTTCATTACATTACTTTTTACGAATAGTCCTCAATTTCTTATAATCATTCATTATCATAATTAGTTCTATTATTTCCATAAGGTAAAATTATAACTTTGTCTTATTTTCATTATATTGTTTTTGTTATCATTCCATGTTTTATCATTCAACATATTAATGAATCAATGAAATCAGCAATAAATGTATAACATAAGATTAATCATCTTTATTTACAATCGATTTTATAAAAATATGTAAATTAATTTATACCCAACAATACAATTACAAAACAACCAAATAATATTCATTGAATTAAATATGGATAATCCCTAATTTTCATTAATAATGATATATAATTCATCATCATAATACATTACACAAAATTCCCATAACAACTTGCTAAGATAATTCATTCACATTTATCTAATAAATACAGTCCTTGTTAGATTTATAGAAATTATCACATGACATAATTCAATTGTAATAACCCTACCATTCACTTCATGAATGTCATTCCTTCCTTAAAACTGTAGGTGAGATAAAATGTATATATGGGTCAATTTAAAGAATTGACATGAGTTCACTAACTCATATTCCTTGTTTTAATTAAATGGAATAATATAATAATTTAAAGTTAACTTTTTTAAAAAAATAAACATCCTAGTTTATTAGCAAGATAATTATCTCATGCATACACGAAATGATACCTCGTATTGTAGTAGTATATTTACAAATAATATATGAATTCAATCTAATAGTCTTAATTATTAGATTGTTAAAGTGACATACAATTGCAATTATTTATTACAATAATCAAATAATATAATTTATATATACATCCTTCAATTCCTTTAATATTTTGGGTTGCATACAGTGTATATATTCTTCAAGAATAATATCAACAGAAAATACCTTCAACTATGTATAATTGTTATGCTCAAGTAGATTATCATAAACTAACTTATTACCCATTTCCCATACTTACTAATAACTAAAAATAATGGATCATTTACTTTTAAAGTCAAATAATAAACCTAGTGTATACATTTCCAATTTCTTACTCAATAATTTATATTCCCGTAATGAATATAGGTGAGAATGAATGGCATCAAAACTTTAGAAGAAAACCATACATTAATCATTACTTGACTAAATTTCATTCCTTTAAATAATAAGTCAAACAATCATATTTATAAGGATATAAATCATTGTTAATGATCAATTAAATTGATGTATTTAATACCAAAACACTTCCGAATATATAATTAACCAAATAATTTCTACTTCTCAATGGTTTTCTCCAACAACTAGTGGTAGAGAGAGAGAGAGAGAGAGAGAGAGAGAGAGAGATTTGTAGTTCATATTTTAATAAAAACCATAACTACACACAAATAGGCAATCCATTTCATAACTAAGTAGGAAAGATGATTTACAAACAATCTATTTCAACAAATATATATTTTGGCTATGTTTATAATTCACTTTAACTAGATCAAATAAAGTCTAAAAATGTGTTTCGCACCAAGTTCCTAATGAATACCAAATTCGAATATGCTGAAGGAGAGAGTGAAACCATATCATTCGTGTTATATAAAACCTTATAATACATAATAAGTGAGTAAGCTCAAAAGGATTAAGTGGTTCTTGTTTAACCAAATGAAGAATTAAAACTGACAATAAAAACAACCCATCTCTAGGAGAGATTTCAAAAATTAAAATGAGTTTTAAACCATCAAATGAAAAGCTTGAAATAGTTGGATACAAATCTATCGGATAATAAAAATCTTCATTCCAACTTCAACTAGGTTTATATATGCAACCAAAACCCATACTAAATTAGCTACAACTCTAGATCTCACACACTAGCACATCTTTAAACCTAATTCACTTACTATATTTATGCATGCACCTAGTAGTTTTACAAAAACATCATTAGAAAGCCATTCAATATTTTGAATTTAAAACTAGGATCAATCCCAAAACATGTTCAATAGAACCGAATCAACTATGTTTTATTCCGTAGGTCCCATGTTTCAACTTACAAATATGCATCTACCTAGTTTGTATTTATTTCTCTTCCAAAACAAATCAACACTTAAAATAGCCAACACCAAAATACATTCGATTTCTCATTTAAAAAAGATTCCAAGATAAATTTATTTGTAATTCCATATTTAAAAATCAAATATATGAAACCAAACATGTATTATTCATTTCATAATGAGAACATAAAAAGGTGAGTGAGAAAACCCATGCTTGGTTTTGTCTTTGTTTTCTGTAATGTTCCCTTGAAATTTGACTACAATTGGAATGCTCCCATTCATGTTTCATGCATAGACACACAAACATATTTATTGAAATATCTCCAACAAAACCTCCATAAGAACTTCTCATCAAGCCAAAAAAAATAAATGAATGCAAACCATGCAAATGGAGGAGAAGAGTGAATGCATGGTTATTTTTTTAGGAAGCTATCAGTTCTCATAATACCACATTAAAATCCTTTCCTTACTATCAACTCCACGTAGTGGCTGCTAAAAAAACCTCCACCAACTATAAAAATTGAAAAATCAATAATTGGAAGTACTTGAATGGTCTATGATCATATTAGTTGTTAACCAATGGTCCATGCTATGTATTAAAACCAAACTAAGGTTTATGATGTATGGTCTATGACCATTTTTGTAACCAAACATTGCACATGGTGGTCCCAAGAATCATCCAATGCCAATTTAAACTTAAAAACTATACCAACCATAATGGTCGTAAGACGTTTCAAAAATAAATCATAATTATTTTAACTATTACTAATAAGAGATATATATGTGTACATATATTTATATATACATATATATATATATATATATATATATATATATATATATATATATAGAATTTATATATATACATATTTATTAGTTGATTTTAATCTTTTATGTGTGTGTGCATTTGTGTATTATACATATATTTTCTTCTCTTATAATTAATTATATTATCAACAAGCGTACTTCCTTGTATTCATTTGTAAATATTTTTAAAATATCAAGAGAACTTAAATATATGACAAGTTAAGATGAAATAAAAATGAAAGTTGATATCATAGACCAGTCATAAATTTATTCTTCATTTAATGAAGGACTTAAGTCGGGAGATTACATACTTCCCCTCTTAAAATAATCATCATCCTAATGATTTAAATTTAACATTAATAATAATGTCGATTGAAAGAAAACTCAAAACTAACACCAAATAAAAATAGTTTATTTTCTCATAATTAGGAAATTTTCCATAATTTCATCCAATAATAGTTTTAAAACATGACTGTATACAACCTTATATCAGCAAGTTATTTCAAAATAGTCAACAATATGGCTTAAATTTCCATACAATAATAACAAGTACTAAATAATGTATAACATGAATCCTTAATATATCATCAACATATTTTTGTTTATTGAAATAGAAAAGGGAAAATAGTATTCATTTCATCCAAGTTCTCCCAAGTTACGTTATCCTCATAATATTGGTCTCATTGGACCTTACATTATGTAATATCACAATTTCTCGGGTGCAACTGTAAGTTTCTAGCACTCATATAGGCTCAACCATGATGATTCCGGTCACGAACCTGTAATGATTTCCAATTTATGACATGTGTTACATCAAAAACATACTTTTAAACAAAAAAATAAGAAAAACATCATGCATTCTAGACAATGCGTGAGGTAATTGTAGACACATAATAACACACTTGGGTACATTTTTAGGTCTTGAGCACATACTTGCATTAATATGATTCATAAGTGATAAAACTAGTAATTGACAACTATCTTTGGTTGCTTTTCTTAATTTCTTGTATTTTTTCTAGTATTTCACACCCTACAGTCTAGTCGGTACTTTATTGTTTTATCTTTTATGACTCTGTTGGTGCTCATTTTGAGCTCGCCCCTTAGTCTAAAAATGCCTCCAAAAATTTCCATGTCTTATTTTATATCATTTTGAAATACATCTATTCAAAGGATAAACCCATGTTGAACCTAGGAAAATATTGTGTTGGTACCATAAATTTGATGTGAATCTTCCTTCCTAATCAAAGTAATCACAATAACGTTGTGACAGGAAGATTTTTTAAAAACCTATTAAAATACTTAGATCAATCCTTGCAAAAATCTTTTTGTATCATCCTTAGTTAATCCTCGGATAAATTGCATTTTGTTTCCTAGTTCCCAAAGGCATGTGGCATGTTTTAATTGGTTTTGCCATTTTGGGATTTACTTGCATATTTACAATCTTTACATAATATGCAAAGTGCAAATAAAATCCTCGAGACCTGATCGAATATTCCAAGGAATATTCAAGGTCATACGATGCAAAGTGAAAATACATCCCCACTCAATAATGGTAAACACATGTCTAAATAGTATTGGAGTGGGAAGGCGTAATTTTTATGCACTATTGTATTATGCACCTGATGAAGAGTAAAGTGAAAATTTATGCCCGAAGCTCGACAAAGGACACATGTCGGTGTTTCAAGAAAAGTCAAGAAGCAGATGTTCAATTCAAACTTATAGTGTTGCATTCCTTCAAAATGTAGACAAAGTTACAAATAACCTCCACAATCCCACCGCTCTCCAAAGAAAACATGTGGATAAATTATATTCAAATAAAAGGGGAAAATTGAATGGATAGGATTTTTGTATTCATGAATACCTCCATTAATGCATTTTGAATGGATCAAAGTAAGATGTTTAAAACTTTTTCAATAATTTCAAATTATTACCTTGCATGCAAGAAATTGAAATCCCTAGCTTTGTTGAATCTATAACATAAAGAGGAAAATTGGTCTATGGAGAAGTACGTTGGAGCAAGAGGGTTTGGAGCCATAGGTAAAGAGAAGAATTTAAGAAATTTTATGAGGAATGGGTGATTTTTGTATTGAATTTTTATTATTTTTGTTTGATTTGCGATTTGTAAGGAATTAAGAGGGGAAATTGAAACACATAAGATGAAGCCCATAGAATTGGGATTTCACGTTGCTTCCAGTATCACCAATAATTGGGACACTATTACATATACAAATTTGTTAAACGCTGACTTGGGTGATTTTTTGCAAAGACTTTGTGATCCAAATAAAAGTGAATTCATTGTCACAATTAATGTAAGCCATATTTCCCTAGATGTTTCTTTCCCTCACTCTGTGCATTGTCTAGAGATGGAAAGAATTTGTGATGAGAACTATGATCTAGTAAAAAAATAAGTCTTAGATGGAAGTGGTGAAGCGGCATTGAACATAACACCTAGAGAATTTAGGTTAATGTTATGGATACCCAACTAGTAACCATAGACATAGGATCAGATTTAGAATATTTTTAAGCCAATAAGAAGTATTATGTCGGGATCATGAATACCAAGTGGTTGTTGTGAGATAGAAAGTCTACCATGAGAATCCTTAAGAAGTTAGTCGGATCACATTTTATGGTGGAGGTTGAAGACATAATTATGTTGTTAAGTAGAATGGCTGGATTGGATATGGCTTATGAATTAAAGAATGGATGTGTCCATACATTGTGGTTATATATTAGAAAATAAAGTAAGCATTTACCGAGAAACATTATAAGCTCCATAGATTCACACACAATTTTTGAATTAGCCATAAAAATCAACATGGATACCACTTCTAATCTTGAGTTCTATATGATTTCATAGTTGATTTACAATATTTCAAGACATAAAAATTTTCTGGCCTCCAACAACAAAGAAATTTCAAACATCATAGAATATATGATGTTTATCCCTAGCTAAATCTACAAAACTAGAAAAGAAATGTTAGACTGGTAAATGATGCATTTTTTGCACATATAATATGTCTTTTCAAACTAGAATGGGAGCAGTATAGAATATTTGAAGAAGCTAGGAATGCAATATTGGAGTATGGTTGATTTTTTATTCAACATAGGTTTTTTACTTATATCGAGCTAGTGGATTTGATGGGAACCCATACAAATTGCCTAGATATGTGGATGACAAGTGGGCCCTGTGTGAACTTTCTAGAAAATTAGCACCAGTGCACAAAATGATTACAGGAAACATAAGACCAATATTAAATTTCCTATTAGGATTGGAGGATATTCTTACCCCACTACTAAATATTATAGGTTAATATAAAAAGAGATGGAAAGTTTTTAAATGCATAAATTTTAACCTAGGAAACAATATAATATCAAATGGGTTGTTAGTTCTAATTTAGGAAGCTCATGTGAGCATGAGCCTCATTTTGAGGATTATTGGATGAATTACGAGAGATGAAGAGAAAGTCGGACTCGAGAGGTTTTTCTCGAATTACCCTAAAAATATCATTGATTTTAAGATTTATGTAGTACCTCAAGGAATAACAGATGACCAAAAGATAATGAGTCAATAATATATCAACCAAAATATTAAGGGACCATCAATTACTCCCATAGTTTAGGGAGAAGAAGAATCAGATAATCAACATAAGAGAATTCTTAATGTAATGAGAAGAAATTTGAATTGGTTACAAAAGAAAAGTATGGGTTTGTCTATCTAGAATATTAAAGTGTTGAATGAATTCAAAGATTTAGGAATCCTAAAGGAAGATCTTCCTCCTTTAAAAAAATGAGCTAATAATATTGATCCATTGGGAGGAAGATTTCCTCAATTTCCTACCAAGAAACCCACTTAAGGTATTATTGATGAATGGAATGTTGTTGTTAGTGAGACTAGAACCTCTATGTCTATTTTGAAAAAAAAATACAAAGTCAAGATAATACTTTAAGCACTTTGAGAGTGCTAAAAATAAATTCAAGATAATACAACCTTTAGTAAGGGATATTAACATTTCAATGAAGGAAAGTTGCCATGATTCAAAGAAACACAAAATAAGAGAGCACGAAGTGATTAATCATGTTCCCCTTACCGAGGCTCAAAAAAATTTGGTTGTTACACTAGCAGGGAAAACAATACCACCACGTGTTAAGGAAAATATTCATGATACTCCACTTGTACCACCATAGGTTATAGCTACATCCGTTTTTCCGACAGGAGTAGTGATAAATTTGTCTAAGGAGAAAATAAATCATAGTATCCCCATATCAAATCAGCGTAGTATAATTATAATAGAACAAGGGCAAGGAGAATCAAGTGTAATGCATTTTGAGGGTCAAAATCCATCTCAAATCAGTTAGTCACATGAACACGTGAAAATCTAATTGAAATAATAGATACAAATGCTCTCTATGAAATTCCTTCCCTTGAAATCACTGATGTTATAGTTGAAATATATACAATGAGAGATAATAGTGTCCCTAAGGTAGAGGAGAAGATAAGAATGCCCAAGACATAAAATGTTGAAATAGAGGTTCAAATCCAATATGTTAACATTAAAAGTTACACACTTACAGGGGAAAGAAGAACTAGTAATACAAGGACTAGTAAATGAAACATCTACTAAATCATTATCTCTACTAAGGATGACCCTCAGAAAGAGTCGGGTGTTATACATGGTGATTAGAAAACTCAAGATGTTGGCCCTAATAAAGAAATTATGTTGAAATCCACAAAGGAAGATACTGAAATAGTGAAGATCAATGATAAGTAGAATGTTCAAATTGATGATAAAGATCAAAGATTAGTCAATGTGTCCCAATTCACCAAACAAAAATAGGAGGAATTGCTATAACAAAAGGTCATCGATGTACAAACTCGGAAGATATTTCCACAGAACATTAGTCTTTGAAAGAGATATATGATACAAAGAAGGAAGATTCATTCAAAGTGGAAAGTCTAGTTAAAGAAACTTTAGGAGAAACTACAAAAATACTACCACTCTAGTGAAAGGAAAAGACTAGGAAGAAACAATAGCTGATAGTAAGGTTCAATAAATAGATAGTCAATCCCAAACTCAGGGACAAGGGAAAGAACAACTGGAAAAATGGAATTGCATGATGAATCCAAAATCCATCAATAGAAGAGGAAAATCCACAAGAAGAGGTACCTTTATTAGAGAATCCTCAAGATGCATCCAAAAATTGGTAGTTTTCTCTAAAACTCCACAACCCACATCACATGAAGTGAGTATGGGAAGTACTCTCACAATTGTGTGGTTAGGAGCACTCATTCCACGTAAAGAGAAGGAGATAGTTCAAGAAGAAACATTGGATATAAGAAGTATTGTATTCCCAAAACCTACAAGATCTCCTAAGAAGGCCACAATCCTAACTAAAACCCATGTAGTTAAGCAAGGATTCAGGACTTTGGAAATAGCCACTCCACAAAGTGACAAATTGAAAGGTGAAATCACAATGAGTGATTAAAATGTTACACATATATCCTTGGGAAAACCTACAAGATAAATATTGAAACAGGATGCTACACTGGTTGTTGGTGGTTTATTGTAAAATATGGATGAAGATAAAGAATCCAAGAAACAATTAAAATAAAAGGTTAAAGTACTATCTTCATATGTGTAGAAATGGGTACAACCTGATGATGAAGTGAAGGAAATAACTACTTCCATAACCCCAGAAGTCTTAAGTGAAGTAGACAAATCCAAGGAAAAATTTGATGTCGTGGATAAATGGAGCGAGGAGTTATTAGAAAAATGAAATAATATTATAGAGGACACAATGAAATGTTATGATGAGTTAACAAAAAAATCCAATGACGCCGAGAGATCGGATAGAAAATTGTACTAATGAATTGTATTTTTGGAGGGTATTTTACCCAAATTTTAGGTTGTAATTGAGTTAGGTGATCAATTGATTGAAGAAGAAGAGATTATTTCACCAAAATAATTTTGCATACACAATACTTACCTATATGCATTTCAATATAGGATTGAAATTCTAAAATAATTCAAACAAAAAATGTGTATAGAAAGGTTCTCAATTGTAGAATGCATTGATTATCCGGAATACAAATTTGAAAAAATGATACCTGGTTAAAATAGAATTACTTATGGAAGCCTAAGGACAACTACCTTTACAAAGGTTTTTGATCAAAGAATTTATGAAGTCCCTTTCAACTATAGTATAATTAAGAGGTTTTTACCATGGAACAAATGATAACCAAATTATCAAAAGGGATGAGAAAGAGTAAGAGTGCAATGAGAGAATTTGATCAAATGATAAAAAGATAGTGTAAAATACTCATTATCCATGTTGGACCAAATGAAGAAGAAATATTCATAATATTTCATAATTTTGATGCATATAATGAAATAATGTAAAAAGTACGGGAAAGCATGTCAAAGAACTTGAAGCTGATCCCAGTATACCATGAATAAGCTTAGGCTTGTTTCCTCAAAACTTTCTTTCATCATTATGTTTATCTTCAAAATTGTATATTTACATGAGTATGAAAATTTCAATTATACATGTAAAATAATGTAATACGGTATGATTTTGTTTTGTTTTAATAAAATTTTAAATATATTATCAACATAAAATTCATCATAACATTTTGAGATTTCTACATTTGTGAAAAAATAAAAATGGGAATCTATAGGGTCCCATCCTAGGAAAATATTTACATACATCCTTAATATTATACCGAAAAGGTAAAAGGGGAAAGACACTTTTTATTCTATCATTAAGAGATCCTATGTGAAAAGAGGAATCTTATTCAAAATCCTATTCTTTCCTAACTATAAATTCCTCGGTCCCAATATCGATATGTATAAATAAAACATTCCCTACTAAACTATGGGACATGTCAGAGCCATAAGTTCATCGAAAATTGCCCTAGGACCATCCAAAACGTGAACCAGCTCTAATTTATTCTTATAGGAAGAAACCCACTCCTTAATACTTAAACCACCCTTGGAAAGATCCTTCTTCCTTGATTATTTGAAGGTAGAAGATGGAATGGAGGTATGTGCAAAATTTGGGACTGAAATTATGGTAGTTTCGGGCAGATTGAGTAGGAGGTTTAGATTTGGACTCACCCCTACATTTCTTCATGAAGAATGATGATGCCCTAAGAGTTTTTGAAGGTAAAGATTCTATTGGAATCTTCTCAAAAGTAGAAACACATTGCTCTAACTCAGTCACCTTGCGAGAAAGAGTAGACATAGTTTCTATAAAATTTCTTTCATCAAGCACATAATATTTTGTAGGAATTTTTTCACAAGTAAATTTCTCATTACAAATAAAGGAATGTGTATTATCAACTACACCCTTCATAGCCATCTTACACTTAAGCCAAAATTGTTTTAATCCCTTAGGATTTTTTTATTTTCCCACCAAAACAAATGAAATTCCATCATCTTGAAAGAAGAGAAAATGGGACTAATCTGGATTACTCTTGAATAAAAGCTACCCGAACAACTTGAGTATTCAACATCCCATTTTAGACTTATGGATCCAAAATCTCAAATAGAATCCTCACGAATGCTTCATTTGGGCCCGATAAGTCAAAATTTGAATTTGGTTCTTCAAATGAAATTTATTTCAAACTGGATGCTAATGCTACCCCCACCTTATTACAGACAAATAATTTCACTAAGCTTATTTCACTTAAAAGAAGGGATGTGAATTTATAGTGAAGATGAGGCTAGAAAATTAAGCTAAAAAAATCATGGTGAGTTGATTTACGAGATTGTCTATGATATCTACACGAGGGATATAAACATCAAGTAGAATGATATCACTCAAAAAAAAGAGGTAATCGGCCTAATGTAACATAACACGTGTGGAAATACTCAGCTCAAAAAGATATGAAAATAATTGTGTTTATTTTGAGGTATTTTCCCAAAAGGTGGGAATTATTAACATCAAATCAAACTATTTGAGGGCTCAAAAATCATTAAAAAAGGTTTCTCAACCTACCCGAAATAGGAATGATCAAGTTGATGATGTCAAATGAATGACATATGCATCCCATTCATAATAAAGGAATGAAATATATACCTGGAAACATTTATAAAGATCTCTCCACATGGCACGATAGGTAATGAGATATTTTCAAAGCATGAGAATGAAATAATATTCCTTGAAAATATTCAACATTTTGGGGGGGAAAATCAAGAAAAGAATTGAATATTGTATAGATATGAGAGGCATGTTCTCATATCAGAAGGGGGTTAAAATTTTCTAAATTTTAGGAGAGATAGAGATTTTGATGTGCTTTCTTGAAATCCAAATTTTTAATGAGATGCATGTGAGTTGTTTTACTTCTTGAAATTTTCTCTCTGTCAAGATGGTTACAAGTGTATAACCATTGATAAACATTGAGATCAAAGGTTTTATGTTCCCTTGTTAAGGAAATTGAATATATGAAAATGAACTATGTGCATACTTATTAAGTTTTGTTATACTTTGTTCTTAAGACAAGTATACTTTAAATCAGTAATGTATTTTTGTTATTATAATCTTTGCTTATGGCTCCTATGAGATACACTATAACTGGTCTCAATGGTGGTATTTTGGTAATTGAATTTTTACTGTATTCAAATCCTTCTTTTAAGAGTACCAAACATAACTTTAAATTCATAATGCCGCCCTTCTATTGCTAAACTTTTTGTAAGCCTTTGAGTGTATCTTAGGCATAATAAGTAGTGAGTTGTGAATATTTTGTCAAGATATTTACATGAGCTTTCATGTGTAATTTATTGAAGATTGTATGAAAACATGCATTCTTGGGATTCCATGAGTGTATACCTTCTCTCTAAGGGAATATTTCTGACCAATTGAGTGTCCTTTTACCTAGAATGATTCCTGACATTGTTGGAGTTCTAAGAAACCTGTCATAGTAAATTCCATCTTGTTTTAATTTCTCGTTCATATAAAATATAAACCTACTACTACTAAAATCCTACAATTCGCTTATGTTTACCTTTCCTATAAGCATTTATCAAGGGACTTTACAAATTTTAGTTCCCTTTCCATAAATATGTAAGAATAGATGAAATCTCATGTTGTCTAGAGTAACCTAAGTCTAATTGGAGTGACATATGCACTTTTTAGTGTGACAACTTGTAAGAGTTAAATAGTGCATTCATTGGCCATGATCATCCAAGAATAAATCATATATTTTCAAAAGGAAGTTAAGAGACTAAAGATTTCAATTATCCCTTCACATTTTTAGGTTACATAAAGGGTTCTCTCACCTAGGTCAAAGGTAGGGCCTAAAGTAGTAGGGAAGGTCATCCCCTTTGTATGTGTCACCAAGTCCTCCCAAAGCTAGATAGGAATGAATATGTTAGACATCTTTCCCAACTACCAAATCACATAAAAAAATCATGTCATTCTCAAAGCATATCAATTCACTCAATGATGTTTCCTAGCCCCAAAGGAGGTGTAAATTTAAGTACCAACATGCTTCTAGTGCCGTTCATCGAGGAGTATTTCTGGAATTAAGAAAGAATACATCTTTGGTAATATTTGTAGTGTATCGATAGAAATTCTTGTCCAAAACCCAGTCTTTTGTTGATATTTTCTAAAATAGAGCCCAATGTGAATTTTTTTACTCTATATTTTTCGAGCACAAGCAATCATTCCATTAAATTTAACTTTAGAAGGAGAATCTTTCCAAGAGATGTGAAAATTTTCAAATATTTACTAATTTACATGTAAAGACATCATCTAGCAAATTATTTTAAGTGATCAACACATCTAAGGTGCAAAACCTTAGTGGAAGCTCCTTCTTCTATGAGAATTATGGTGATGGCTAGTGCAAAGTATATAAATCTTGGTTGATTAACTTGTCAATTTCACAAAGCTGGAAGGAAGGAGATCCTTCTTCAAATCAGATCCTACTAAAAGATTGTTCCTAGAGTTAGGAAAGACTAATCCAGGGAGAAAACAAGTCTAGAAAGCCTTGGGTGATCAAAGGTCAGAAGAAAAAGTTGTACCTATTGCTGAAATTGATCAACCTTTAGTGGAAGATTACTCCAACACTTCAGATAGTTCTGGATCAAGTAGTCCTTGTGCCAATTTATATACTCCAGCTCAAGAGGGTCCTTCATTTACAAGTAATTAGGGTATTCTTCAATTCCCTCCTTTATTGATTATAAATAATAGAGTATTTTGTGAAACTAAGTCATTAAAGGATCAATACTTTGAATATCACACTCCATTTCCTTAGAGACCTCCAGTTCCCCATCATTTTAATCCTCCTATTAGAACACCTCCTCAAAACAATATGGTACAACCTCCACCTAGACCTCATTTTGTAATAAATACTTATAAACCTACATATTTTCATGGGATGGTTGGTTATCCAAATGAGGTCCTAGATGAGGTCTGAAATAGATTATCTAGATTTCACAAGAATAATTTAATAAGTGGATACCACTTCTTAGACTCTTCCTAAATACTATGGAATATTTTAAAATAGAACATGAGGATGTATATGTAAAGTTATTTATACATACTATAGATGACGATGTTAGGGAATGGTAAAAATCACTACCCGATAATTCAATTGATTCTGAATTGAAATAAAAATGCTTTCAAGTTATAATACGGTGATAAACTGACCCTAGATTTCTTCTCACTGAATTTGAAAACATAAAGAAAAATATGAATGAACTTGTTTTTTATTTTAATACCAAATTCAATAAAACCTTGACAAGACTACCTATAAATCTGAGACCTAGTGATTAATCTTGTCTAATAAAATATTTAGATTCCTTTTGGAAAAAAACCTATTATTCGAGAGATAAAAATCCTCGAACTATGAAGCGGGATTTTTCTATGGCTATTTAAATCGAGAATAATATCAAAGTAGTTGGGAAGCCTCAAAAAGGGAGGGTGTAAAATTTATTAACCTAGAAGAAACTCGGACAAGCAAGGTAGTGGTTTTAGAGGAATTAGTAAAGACCCTAGTAGGGCGAGTTAAGGAGATTTCTTACAAACTTGCTAGAGTGGGAAAGGCATAGGGGTAAATCATCAACCTCAACAATAAAATAGATTTAGAAATCATCCCAGAAGTGACCATATAACATATGAAAGAGGAAAAGGACCAATGGGATCAGGAAATAAGTAGTCAAACCCTACAGAAAACAAATTAGTACTTGATCCATTGACTCGCTAGGTTATATATGGTTGAATAAGATCATATCATTACATGGTGTGATAAGTGTTTCCTACCACATTCTCCTTATGAACCAAATGTTTATGATGATGCCACCGATGAAGATACTTTTGGTGATGTTTTAATGTTGGAATGTGTTGATCTCGCACCATAAAGGGTTTCTTCTACTGAATTTTTGGGTGTAAGAACTATTGAATCCAGGTTGGATTTGTTTGGAATGGGTATCTTCTCTTCCTCATGTTACCAATGTTGATATAGATATGGTTCAGTCTTCTTTTGAATTACCTAACCATGATTTTGAATATTTAAGGGCTTTGATGATTAAAAAATATGATGGGGGTATTCCTTCGAGGAAGACAAGCAACTACCGATGAATGTTGTCATGGGAAAAGAAAAGGAATATAAACTTCGACGCAGAGTGGTTAAAGGGTCCAGCCCATCTGTAAAAAATAAAACACTCCTATTAACCAATATCTCCAAGAATGTTCCCAAGAAATATATGCCAAATAAACACCTTGTTGTTACTACCAGGCCAAGTACATCTAATGTCGCTTAAGTAATAAAATATCTTATCCCATCAATAAAATAAATTACATTTTCTCCCAACACTGCTCTACCCAAATATGTCACTAGTGATATGGCTCAGATTTTGGGAAAAATAAAATTAACTACACCCATTTTTTTAGTTGTTTAGAATCCCTTAGCACAAAAAGAAGATCATTTGAATATTTGGGATTCAAAGAGGATATATTTTTATACATAAAGAGGTAAATAATGTGAATGTATTGCCTACTATAGCTGAAGTGGAAGTGCCTCAAGAACAATAAAGTATGGGGAATCCCTAGAGATATATTTAGGAACTTCCTTGGTTGAATCTCAATTGGATATTGATCCATTCTTTACCTATTTGATTTTCAAGTGAAAAATTGGTTCATAAGCGTATGTTCGACTTAGGATCCTCATGTAACATAATGCCCTTGGAGGTGTTGAATGAATTAAATATAAAGATTTTTTTTTTTTTTTTTGGAAAATTTCATGTCATGGATTCTAGGGAGGTACCAGTTATTAGATATGTAAAAGGACTAGTTTTTAGCTTTCTACCTACCCTGGTAAATATTTTACCATGAATGTAGTTATTGTTGATTTCCCTACTAAGTGGGGTATGTTGTTATCTAGAAAATGGGTTATAAGTGTGGGAGGTAGTGTACAAATGGACATGTATTATGCTATGCCACCATACCTATTGAAGGAAATTTTGTGAAATTAAATGAAGAGAAAAATATGCTCCACATTATTGAAGACCCCATGAATGCATCTTATGAGGTATTATTCATTGACACCAATTTATATAATTTTATAGGGTATGCTTATTTTGAAGACCAATGTATAAATAATGTTACTCATTTGCAATATGTTGGTATTCCTTGGACCATGATATTTTGTAGAGCATGCTCTATTGTGGGAAGTAGAGCTGGAATAGTCCTCACATCTCCAAAATGAGAATCTTTTAACTTTTCATTAAAATTAGATTTTGAATGCACTAATAATATTATAGAGTACGAGGCATTGCTCCTAGGTTTAAGAGTTTTTTGGAAACATAAAATCAAGGATATCATTGTTAAGGGAGATTCTGAGTTGATTTTAAAACAAGTAAGAAAATTGTATGCAACCAAAAATAAACAAATGAAACAATACAAGCATGCGGTATGGGACCATATATTATAATGTTTGATTCATTTAATATATTGTATCATGAAAGGACTCGAACGCAAATAGGTAATAAATTGGATGTCATTTCATAACACTTCACTAACTTTATAGTACCTCCATTTTGTAATTATGATGTTAAAGTATTGGCTAGACCTTCTGTGCCTAATAATGTCAAACACTGGCAAGTATTTGAGGATGATGCTCAGATACAGAGATTTATAAAGAGAAAAGATGAACTTTTAATCAAAATATTGATTTAGAGTCAATGATTTAACTATGTAATGGGAAGGAGACTCTTTTTGGGAAGGGAGTGTTCCAACTGAAAAAATACAATTTCGAGAGGGTTAGTTTCCATTGAGTCCAACTTTGATAGTGCTAATAGAGTAATTAATAGGCCTATTTATGCTTCTAGAGATGTTGAAGAATGCAACTTGGGGACTCAAGAAAATCCTAGAAAGGTGTGGTTGGGCTGCAATTTGAACAAAGAAGAAAAGAAATATTATACTAAGTTGCTAAGAGAATATCAAGATTGCTTAGCTTGGTCATATTCTGAGTTGAAAGCTTATAGAGAAGATTTATTTCAACATGAGATACCTCTAGAACCCCATTCCAAACCATTAGGTAAAACAAATTCCCATCAATCTCCTTCTCTCTCTCAAGATGCAAGAAGAGTTGATAAAGATGAGGATGGAGGAATAATACTGACCTACTAGATATCCTTCATGGGTGGAAAAACTTGTACCAGTCAAGAAGAAGAATGGGGATATAAGGATTTGTGTGGATTTTAGGAATCTTAATAAAGCATCAATCAAAGATAATTATCCATTGAAAAATATGGATAACATGTTACAATTAGTTACATGGTCTGAATTATTGTCAACATTGGATGGTTTCTCAGGGTACAATTAGGTAGTGGTGAAGAAATTTGAACAATTTAAAACTTCCTTTACTACTCCATGGAGAACTTATGTTTATGTGGGATTCTTTTTGGAATCATGAATACAGGAGAAACTTTCTAGAGATGGATTTTGTAGGGTTTATAAATGACTTCATAGATGTATATCAAGATGATATAACAATATTCTCAAAGAAAAGAGGTGACCATATGGATCACCTAGCAAATATGTTTCTCGGATGTAAGGAGTATGGGATTTCACTAAATCCCAAGAAGTGTCATTTTGGAGTCCAAAAGGAAAAAAAACTTTTTGGGGCATATTATATCTAAGGAAGGGGTCATGATAGATCCCGAGAGAGTGGAAGCAATTGGTAAGGTTCCTATCCCCAAATCTAAAAAGGGTATTCAATATTTTTTTGGTAAAATAAATTTTATTAGGAGGTTCATCTCCACTTTTTTGAGATAACTATTCCTATAAAAAATATGTTGAAGAAATACCAAGTCATCAAGTGGGAAGAAGGATCTATTCAATCTTTCACTAGAATAAAGGAAGCACTAAAAAATTCCCTAGTATTAGTAATTATTGACTACAAGAAAGCATTTCAATTTTTTTTTTTTCCTCTAAGAATACCATTACATCAATATTGTTGCAAAAGGATGAAGAAGGAAATGAGAGGCCTATTTCTTTTTTCAGCAAATCCCTGCAAGGTGTTGAGTTGAAATACACTATCATGGAAAAGTAAGATTTTTCTTTGGTATAAGTGACTAAAATATTTAGGCCTTATATATTAAGTTCTAATATTGTAGCATATGTTCCCCATATGATGGTTAAGGAAATTTTATCAAAACTGGAAATATCTAACAAGAGATGTCATTGGATGAATAGGTTGCGGGAATATGATATGGAGATACAAACTACTAAGTTGTTTGGAGATTTGGGACTAGCTAAGTTGATTGCTGATAGTAATTTACAAGTAATGTGAGATAAATGTCATTGAAAAAATAAGTGTGATCCCAAAGAAAAGGTGAGAAATTCTGTTTAGTATAAATATGTAACCTACTACTTAAATAATTTGGAATGTCTTGTACATCTAGACAATAATCAAAGGAGAACACTAAAGCGGCATCCCAAAAATATGTCATGACTTATTTTTGTTTAGCATGGAAGAATATAGAAGGGGTATTATTCAGATGTGTTTCTTGAAGAAGAATCTCCCAAAATATATTTAGAATTCCATGGGTGAGTATGTGGAGGCCATTTCGGTAGAAGAGTTACTACTCACAAGCTCTTGAGGGAAGTATATTGGTGGCCATAATTGTTTAAAGACATTGTAGTGTTAATAAGAAAATTTGAAAGTTTCAATGCTTTTATAGAAGGTTGTAACATGTAGGTTCCTTTCCTTTGTAACCAGTGTCAATTGAAGCCCCTTTTAAGAAATGGGGAATGGGTTTTATCAAATAAATATAAAATCCTTCAAGTGCTAGACATAATTGGATCTAAGTTGCTACTTGATTACTTCACCAAATGGGTTGAAGATATTCCCACCAAGAAGGTAAATGAGCAGGTAGTTATGGATTTCCTTTTAAATAACATAATTTACAGATTTAGAGTACCTGCTAAAATAGTTGTTGATAATGTTTTGAGCTTCATGGACAAACCATTAGCATCTATGTGCAAGGAATATGGTATCAATTTAGTCCTCTGTATCAAACTACAACCCTCGGGGAAATGGCCAAGATGAATCAAGTAACAAGAATATTCTTAAGATACTCCAAAGGACATTAGAAACCAATAAAATACAATGGGGTGAACAACTCAAGTTTTCTTTATGGGAATATTGAGTTACTACAATAAGAGCTACTTGAAACAATCCTATTGAACTCGTTTATGGAGTCTAAGCTCTTTTCCTTTACACATGCAATTTTCTTCTTATCAATTCATGCAATAACTTGAGAGTGAAGAAGAATTAAATCCTTATGAGGCAAGAATAAACCAAATATTGGAGTTAGATGAAGAAAGAAGAGAGTCTCACTAAAGACATTTGAAGTTTAGGGAAAGACTCAAAAATATTTTTGACAAGAAGGTAACTCTAGGGCATTCAATGTTGGAGATTTGGTTTTACTCGGGATAGTAGGCATGAAGATAAGGGAAAAATTGGAAATTTTGATTCCCTATGGATGGTACCATACTCAATCAACATCAAAATTTGTGAACATACATTCTTCTTAAAAGATAAGGAGGGAAACTTATTGGAATTTCTTGTCAATGATAGCCATCTCAAGTAATTTCTAGACTAAGCCCACACAATCATGCATGAATTTTTGTATAGTGTACATTTTTTGTTTGTTTGTTGTTTTTGTTTCTAATTTTTTTGTTATGGTCTATAATGACAAGTAGTCTCGGTATCTAACTAATGTGTTGTGCATATCTTCTTAGGAGACCAAGTGTGTGTTACAAATGACTCTGTTGCCGAATGGATTAAGACACTTGGTCTGTATGTATGTATTTTTTTCTTGTGGAAACCACAGGGGGTTCCCATTTCTGATTCGGAGCTGCTTGGTGCTTTTTTGAGCTCACCTCTTGTTCTTAAAAATACCTCAAAAAATTTACATGTCTTGTTTGCTAGAATTTTGAAATATGTGTATTTGAAGGATAAACCCATGTTGAACCTAGAAAAATCATGTGTTGGTATAATAAATCTGATGTGAATATTCCTTCCTAGTCAAAGTAATCACAACAACATTGTTACAGGAATATTTTCATGTAAAACTTATAAAAATAGTCAGATCAATCCTTACAAAAATCTTCATGTATCGTCCTTTGTTAATCCTCATGTAAATTACATTTTTTCCTGGTTTCCAAAGGCACGTGTCATGTTTTGATTTGTTTCACCATTTCAAGATTTACTTGCATATTTACAATATTTACATAATATGAAAAGTTCACATAAAATCCTAAGACCTGATTGAATATTCCAAGGAATATTCGAGATCATACTGATCAAAGTGTAAATATATCCCCACTCAGTGAAGGTAAACACGTGTCTAAATAGTATTGGAGTGGGGAGATAGAATTTTTGTGCACTCTTACATTAAGAACTTGATGAAGAGTAAAGTGTAAATTTATTCATGAATCTCGATGGAGGACACGTGTCATTATTTCAATAAAATTCAACAAGCTAGTGTTTGGGTCAAACTTGCAATGTTGCATTCATTCAAAAAGTAGACAAAATTGCAAATGAGCTCCATAGTCTTGCTACTCTCCAAAGAACACACATGGATGGATTATATTCAAATAAAAGTTGAAAACTGAATGGATAGGATTTGGTGTATTTATGGCTAGCACCATTAATGCGTTTTGCATGGATCAAGGTAAGCTTTTTTAAAAAATAAGTCATTTCAAATTATTACCTTGCATGCAAGAAATTATAATACCTAGCTCTGTTGAATCTACAACATAAAAATGAAAATTGAATTTGTGGATAAGTACATTCGAGCTAGATGATTTGGAGCCATGGATACAGAGAATAATTTTAGAAAGCTTGTGAGGAACGAGTTATTTTTTGCATTACATTTTTTTTCTTATTGTTTGATTTTCGATCTGCAAGGAATTAAGCGGGAAATTAAAACACATAAGATGAATCCCACATAATCGATATTTTAAGTTGCATCCAATATCACTAGTAATTGGGACACTATTACGATACAAATTTGTTAAACACTAACTTGGATGATTTTTTCCAAATACTTCATGATCAAAATAAAAGTGAATTCATGGCCGCAATTTATGCTAGCCATATTTCCCTAGTTATTGCATTCCCTCCCTCATGCATTGTCAGAGATGGTAATAAATTGTGTTTAGAACTATGATTCGGTAATATAAGAAGTATTAGATGGAAGTGGTCAAGAGGTATTGACCTTAACACCCATTTAGGTTAATGTTAGGTCTACCCAAAACATTGAAACTAGTAACCATAGACATAGGATCAGCTTTAGTAAAATTTGAATGCAAGAAGAAAGATTATGCCGGGCTAGTGAATACCAAGTGCTTATTGACATATAGAAATTATACCATGGTAATCCGTAAGAAGTTAGTTAGATCACGGTTTGTGGAAGAGGTTGAAGACATAATTGTGTTGTTAAGTAGAATGGTTGGCTTGGATATGGCTTATGAATTTAAAGAATAGACGTGTCCATACATTGTAATTATATTAGAAAATAAAGGAAGAATTTTTTGGGAAACATTCATAGATACAGCAATTCACACAAATCTTTTTGAATTATCCACAAAAATCAACATGGGCACCACTTCTAATCTTGAGATCTATATGATGTCATACTTGATTTACAATATTACAGGACATAAATTTTTCCCTGGCTTCCCAAAACAAGGAAATTTCATATATCGTAGAGTATGTGATGTTTATCCCCAAATGAATCTAGACAACTACAAAAGAAATGTTAGACAGGTAAATGATAGTTTTTTTACACCTAAAATATGTCTTTTGTAACCAAAATGAGAACATTATAGAATATCTTAAGAAGTCAGGGATGCAATATTGGAGTATGGTTTCTTTTTTATTCAACATAGGTTTTTACCTATATTTGAGCTAGTGGATTTGATGGGCACCCATACAAATTGCCTAGACATGTGGATGATAAGTGGGCCTTATGTGAAATTTCTAGAAAATTGGCACCAGTGCACAAAATGATTATAGGGAAACACAAGACCAATATTAAATTTCCTATTAAGATTGGAGGATATTATTGCCCCACTACTAAAAAATATAGGTTAATGTAAAAAGAGATGGAAAGGTTTGAAATAGATATATTTTAACCTAGGCCCCAATATAATATCAGATGGGTTGTTAGTTCTACTTTAGGAAGCTCATATGAGCATGAGCCTCATTTTGAGGATTATTGGATGAATTATAGAGATGGAGAGGAATTTAGACTCAATTTTTTTCTCAAATGACCCTTCGACAAATCATTGATTTTAAGATTTATGTAGTACCTCAAGGAATAACAGATGACCAAAATATAGTGAGTCAATAATATATTGACCAAAAGATTAAGGGACAATCAATTACTCCCATAGTTTAGGGTGAAGTAGAATAAGATAATCCACATAAGAGAATTCTTAATGTAATGAGAAGGAATTTGAATTAGTTATAAAAGAAAGGTATGGATTTTTATATCTAGAATATTAAAGTGTTGAATATATTTAGATATTTAGGAATATTAAAGCAAAATCTTCCTCCTTTAAAAGGAGCTAATAAGATTGATCCATTAGGAGGAAGCGATCCTAAATTTCCTAGCAAGAAACCCACTTCAGGTATTATTGATGAATGGAATACCATTTCTAGTGAGGGTGTAACCTCTATGTCTGTTTTGAAACAAAAAATAGAATAAATGCTCTTAAAATCTATGCAAAATGCCCCCATCACCCAAGTAGTGCCTATACAAGCTAAAGGGGTAAGCATAACCAAACCAAGGAATACCCAGATAATATCTACCGACATGATTATATAACATTGGAAAGATTATAAGGAAGCTCTAGTAAGTGATAATCCACGGTCAAAGTATAGTGTGCCAAAGAAAGAGAGGCGTCGGACCTCAAGAACTTTGAGAGAGACAAAAATAAAGTCAATATAATAAAAAATTTGGTATGGGATAGTGGAATTTCAATGAAGGAAAGTAGCCATGATTCAAAGAAACACAAAATAAGAGAGCCTAAAGTGATTGATCATGTTCCCCTCACCGAGTCTTAAAATAATTTTGTTTTTATATTAGAAGGGGAAAAGCTACAACCATAGGTTCAGGAAAAGATTCATGATACTCCACTTGTACCACCATAGGTTACAACTACAACATTCTTTCCGATAGTAGTGGAAACATTAGCCTAAGAGAAAATAACTCATATTATCCCCATATCTAATTAGCCTAGAAGCATTATAATAAAACAAGGGAAAGGGGAATCAAGTGTAATGCAGTTTGAGGGTCAAAATCCACCTCAAATCAGTCAATCACATGAACAAGTTAAAAATCCAATTGAAATAATAGATACAAATGCACTTGGTGAAATTCCTCCACTTTAAATCACTGATGTTACAGTTTAAATATATATAGTGGGAGATAAAAGTGTCCCTCGGGTAGAGGATAAGATAAGAGTACCCAAGCCATCAAACGTTGAAACAAAGGTTCAAATCCAAGATGTTCACATTGAAAGTTCAACACTTATAGGGAAATAATAACAAGTAATTCAAGGACTAGTAAGTGAAACATCTACAAAAAGCATTATATCTACTAAGGATCACCCTCGAAAGGGTCAAGAGTTATATAGGGTGATAAGCCAACTCGGGATGCTAGCCCTACTTAAAAAATTATGGAAAAATCCAAAAAGGAAGCTACTGAAATAGTGAAGATGAATGATAAGGAGAATGTTAAAATTGATTATAAAGATCAAAGATCAGTCAATGTGTGCCAATTTACCGAACAAAAGAGGAGGAATTTCTAAAGAAAAATGTCACCAATGTACAAACTCGGAAGATGTTTCCAGAGAACATTAGTCTCTAAAAGAGATAGATGATACAAAGAAGGAAGAGCCATCCAAATTACCAAGTCCAATTAAATAAACTTTAGGAGAATCTATATAAATCACTACCACTCTAGTGGAAGGAAAAAATAAGGAAGAAACATGAGCTAATAGTAAGGTTCAAGAAATAGATAGTCAATCCCAAACCCATGGACAAGGGAAAGAACAAATATAAAAATGAAATTTTAGTGTGACTCTAAAAACCAATAGTAGAAGTGGAAAATACACAAGAAGAGGTACCTTTATTACAACATCCTCAAGATGCATCAAAACAATTGATATTTTTCCTTTAAACTCCACAACCCACATCACATGGAATGAGTATGGGAGGTACTATCACAACTAGGTGGTTAGGATCACTCCTTCCAAGTAAAGAGAAGGAGAAAATTCAAGAGGAAACAATGGATATAAGAAATATTGTATTCCCAAAACCTACAAGATCTCCTAAGAAGGCCAAAATCCTAACTAAAACCCATGTAGATCAACAAGGATTCGGGACTTTGGAAATAGCCACTCCACAAAGTGACAAGTTGAAAGGTGAAATCATAATGAATGATTATAATGTTACACATATCCCATTAGGAAAACCTACTAGAGAAAGCTTGAAACATGATGCTACAATGGTTGTTGGTGATTTTTGTAAAATATGGATGAAGATAAAGAAACATAGAAGCGATTAAAAGAAAAGGTCAAAGTATTATCTTCATATGTGTAGAAATGGATACAACTGGTGATGAAGGGTAGGAAATAAATACTTCCATAACCCCCAAAATTATTAAGTGAAGTAGAAAAATCCAAGGAAAAATTTGATGTTGTATGTTGGTACCCAAATAATTCTTCCCTGGTTTTGGCAATTTTGGATTATTCATAGATTTGTTTGAAAAGGTGGATTAGTATGGGGATAATTTTCAAAAGTTGATTGAGTAACGTCAAACTAGGATCTCGGGTATACTCAGTAAGAATGCAAGGGTAATAAATGTATTTTTACCCCATATCCTAGAGGCTTGATATCTTTGGGGATGTTCCCTGATTCTGAGAAAATGCCTTTGATTGGTCATTTTGAATAAGTTATAATTTGGGGACCAGTTTCCTTGTGCAAATAATTGTCCAAGACTCGGCCTATTCACATGAGATCAATAAAAATGAAGGCTTGGTGGTTCATAACTTATAAAGGAATGAGTATAATAATTATGACTTTATCTCTTTCCCACGATATATGTAACTAAACATGATATATTAAAACATGAAAAAAATTGAAAAAATTTCTTTGAAGGTGTTTATACGCACCCAAAATTACATGTGCTACATTATCGGGAGATAGTTACAAAACTCCCCAATGATGATTCACATCCTTTAATAAGGTGTTCAAGCTCCAAAACCTATTCACAGTGTATATTTGTAGCCTAGACATCCTTACTTAGCTTTTCCATGCTTTCTTCTAGCTTCCCACTCATTTTTGTGCATGTTTTGGCTTTAGTGACAAAACCGCATCACAGTGGGGTGGCATTCCTAGGACCACATCCCTATGCAAGGCAATGGTCCGAATGCTTTTTCCAGAATTCTTCATGCGTGTTTTTGACATGTGATGCTTCACTTAACTCAACTTTTAGGGTGTGTTTGTGAACCAAATTGCCTAAAAATAGTCTTATTTGCATGGTATTCCTTCCCTCTTCTATTTTAAAATAGATTTAATTAGTTGAATTGCCTCTTCATTCCTTGTGCATGAAGGCACATCCCATCCTTAATTCCTATATATTATATGTTTGTATTCAAGCAAAGGGCCTAATAATTTTGTATATCTTGCATTATATTGCTGTTACGATCTTGCTAGGAATTACATAGCCAAGCTCTATTCTCTTGTGCTATCTCTCTTCTACTTTCATTGCATCTTGACTGCCATCAAGCTTCCATTTCTCAAGAACCATCCTCTTGCTTCTATTCTTTCATTCCCAATCCCTTGGACTCCTATGAACACTCGGAGAAATAAAGGATGAACTGAGGGGACAAATTACTACACAACTAGATTTACCTTTGTTATGTGAATTGTAGGTTGGATTTGTTGTTTGATTTCCTTCATTCTTACAATTTATCATCATTACATCATATCAAATAGATTAGAAATCAATTTCCTTTCATTTGCAAGTAATTAGTTAATTTCCAAGAGGGTTTGAATCTTTCATAGCAACTCCTGGTGACGGATCCTCTTCTGTCCCTATGGATTTGAAGGAGAGAATATCTATAGGAGGTTATCTACACATCATAGATTATTTGGAAAAGTTTTTTTAAGTTAGTTTAGTTTCAATACACTCAACACAGGTGAATAACCACACCGGGTTATTTTTCTTGTTTAGTTTTAGTGTAGAAATATTTTAATTATTTAGAATAGAAGAAAATTGTTGTTTGTGATTGTAATATTTTAGTTTTGTGATTTGTTTAGATTAGTTTCCTTTCAACAGTAGCATAGATTGTTAATTTCATTTAGTTTACATGGACACTTCAAACTAGTTTAGTGCTTAGATACAAGTTAGGAAAACAAACCATAGGGAATTTACACTACCCATTCATAGCCTCTAAATCTCCCTTTTGTCAACTCAGCTACTAGGAGATCACACTACCAGATATTAGTCACTGATCCTCCTATAGTTGGCTGCACACATTCAACATCAGCTGCTCCGGCATGACCTCAGGGGGTCGAGTATGATTGAATATCACGTTTTCATTTTCATCCAAAAAAATTGGTGAGCCTGACATGAACAATTAATTCCTTCTTTTTTCCTTTTCTTTCATTGGTATTACATCACCTCTCTATTTCTTCCCCAATTTGGTAGGTATTTTATACTTTCTAAAATATGTCTGGAAGAGATTTTGGTGGGCCATTTGGCTCTGATAGACATTACACCAATGTTCAACCACAACAACCCCTTCTCTTTCAAGGTGGGGTGACAATTACACAAGCAACGTCCAAACCTCCCCTAGTTACACTTCAAACCCCATTAGCTATGTAAGGATGGAGGAGGTTTTTCAACCGTTAAACATGCAATACGGTCAACCCAAAGTAGACCACGTTGTTTTTACAAATGGAATAGGTTCTTACCATAGGGTCTTGTCAAGACCTCACATTGCCATGTAATCAACATAGGATGATCTATTTATACGAATAGATAATCCTCTTCGTCAGATAGATGAGTCTTTGGATAGAATGAAGGCTTCAAACTCGATATTTTGAATACCTATTCTAAGATTCATAATTTTGGGGAAGATAAGATTTATAACACTTTGAAAAATTCATGACAGGGTATCATGAGCCTTCTCAATTAAACCCTATGCCACGGGAACTCCAACAAGGGATTTAATCCTCTCCAAACGATCTCATTTCTACTTTGGTAGGGAGTAATAGAGAAATATAAAGTGTCAAGACTTTATAACCAACACATGTAGTAGGGAAGAACATTGATTATTGTTGTTGCGAATCAGCAATGCACCCCTGGATGTTGATCAGATTTCTAGTTTGATCATACTAGCATCCAGTGTGATTGCACAACATTGAATCCTTTCCCCAAGTGCGGGAATTGCAAAATGAGAAAGGAATCTCCAATTTAGAGGCTGGTTCCTCAGTTCCTCTGGTCAGATTTATCACTTACAAGTTGCAGAGGTCTATATTCCTAACCCTACCCTAAATTCCAAAGGAGACAGAGATAGAGAATGTAAAAATCTAAAACTAATGCTAATAGGTGATGCACCAAAGGAGTGGTGAGAATTTTTACTTCTGCAAATTGACATAGTCCATAAAATGCAACAAAACAACATGCACAAACTGATAACTGTAATGAAGAATCATAAATTAGTCAAACAACACCAGCAGAGGATGAAAAATTAATCACAGGGCCTGTATTGTTATTTTAACATCAAAATCACTTGCATTACAACACCTGGGAGGAAAAAATGAGTTGCAGTTCTTAGAAAAGGTCTAATATTCCACCAAAATCACTTCCAAGGTGAGAAAGGGGACCTGCAATACACAAAAAATGTTCAACCCTTTGAAAATGAGCCAAATCTGGCTTTTACAGTGTAACAGATGAGCCCATGAGAGAGAAACGTGGGAAAACATGGAAGGGATTCAACCATTGACCAAAACACATTCAAAACAACATGGGCATCCTTACAAACCCATCCCCTGACATTTTTAGCCATGCTGGGAGAGAATGCGAGCCATTCTTCATTAAAAACGGTGGTTGAAACGTCATTTTTGTCCATGACCATGTGCCAGAGGTGTTTTTTGATTTTATCTCTCCAAACTCCATCAAAATGAAAAAATGACCCTAGAATATTGTATATAATTTCACCATCTTTCCATTGATATAAAGAACGTGAAAAACCAAGCTCTGGATCGAAAGATATGGCCATTTGAAGTTTTAGGGCAAAACAGGGCCAAATCGGGTTGGCGGGAAAAAATTTGAATTTTTGCACCTTTTTGGTCATTTGGAAAATTTTCCAAAATTTCCCTGTGCTCCACCACTCTAGGTGCCACGTGGCGGCATCTCATTGGCTGCGGGCCTTTCAGGGAAATTTTTCCAAAAACTCCGCCGAGCCATAACTTCAAAAATACATGGAGTTAGGAGGAAAACTTTACCTTTCTGGAAAGCTGAGAAAGAGCTCTATCCAATGGTGTCATTTCTAGAAGGTTTTGAGTTCCTGAAAAGCAAAATATTATGACTGAGGCACAAGAGAGGAAAAAAATGAGAGGAGTTAGCCACAAAAAATGAGCAGGGGCACATTTTGGATACTTGATTATCTAGTTGTGAGAATAGGATACATCCCTTCCAATGAGCAACCAATGCAATATCCTTTACAACAAAGTTATCCAATTCATTCAAATATAGGTGATCTTATCACATGGTTAGACACACTAGGGATGTGTCCTCATCCTTCTAAAGCTTATCCTACGCAAGGTATGGCCGGAAGTGTGTTCTTGAATGCCACCACAACAAGCAACGTGACGTTCCCTGGTTTTACACTTTTAGTCCATATCCTAGTACTATCCCACCTTACATGCATATATATTCAAAAAATCCCTAGGTGGACCCATATACCATTCCTTCTCCCTACATGGCATATCAAGGAACCCCATACACTCCCATCAACACTTATAATGCATCTTATCAAAATCCTCCTCCTCTACCTCCTCATTATGGATCTTTGATGGTGGAATCTTATGCAATGGGTACATACGTTGAGTACATAAATGAGCCTCTTGACTTCACCATACGTGGTGTCATGCTTCCACGCCCATTTCTGGATCTTCCAAAAATTAAGGGAGAAGGAGACCTGAATTCTCATATCAAGGCCTACACTCATTTGCTTTATCAGGGAATTTATTCCTTGGGATGTTGTAGTTGCTAAGATCTTTCAAAAAAATATCAAAGGAATCACATTGGATTGGTAATATAGGATACTAGAAGCTTCCATACATTCCTTCAAATAAATTTTTCTAATTTCATCAAAGCATTTGACATGAACAAGTTGTTGCATACAAGGATTAGGGAGTTCTTTCATATTAGACAAGAGAAAAATGAATTTCTCACCCATTTCATCTAGAGATGGAGCTAAGTTCTCTATTCCTCTACAAGTGCACCCAATATGGACCAGATGGAACTTTTCCATCTTTTCCTTCACTCACTCAATCGAGAGACTAATGAATAGGTCCAAAAGTTTCCTTTCTTTAGTTCTAAGGAAGTTTTGGAAGGTGCACTTTGGATTGACCAAGCTGCTATAGATAGTTGGCATAAGATCTATGGTCCTAACGGGAAATTGGTATCTCCAAATCAAAATAATACAAATTATCAAAACAATGATGCCAACAACCAAGGACATAAGGGTTTGAATCGTAATGATGGTGCTACCACAAATAGTGCTATTGATCAAACCAAGAATGTTGGTTTTCCACACAACAACAATAATAACAATAACAACAACACAAGCAATCAAAGAGGCCCTAACATTGTGTCTTCCTCGTCAACATGATCGATGTAAATTTTCCAATGCAAAAACCAAATCAAGCCAATGTCTAAACCAATATCAAAACTCTGGCCAAGGGGCAATGAATCATTGTTATAACAACCAATTTCAAAACTACAACCGAGGCTATAATCAATAATAGCAAGACGCTTATCAAATACCAAGATATTATGACCCTAACCTATACTTTTGTTTCCACAAGGTTCAAGGTCACGATGATAGGAATTGTCATGATTGCAACAAGTTTCTAGAAAGACTTCTGAAAAACCAAAGGCAAATCTTTGTAGACATGTTCCTAGAAAATCCTGAAACAAACTCGAGAATCTGACTATACAGGACATGTAGCTCCTCAGAAAGCTAATGTGAGCATATTTCAAGATCCACTCCCTACACATCCTAAAAATTTCAAGGTGAATTCACAAAACACAAAAATGCATTCCTATAGGAAATAATGACCATGAAGCCTTGACTTCCAATAACTCTCGGGTCACTTCTAACCTTGATACAAATGATAATGTAAAAATATTGGGATTTGTTGAGCTAGAGGTTGAGCATGAAATTAATGAACAAACTCATATGAAGGAGTATATTTCACAACCCCTACCTAATATTTCCTCCCATAGGATGACATTCCTATAATCAAAAAACCAACGAGGAGCACTGTGATTTAATATCGGATTTGAACAAGACCTTTTCTAACATTTCATTCCTAGATTTCCTAAAGAATTCACATGCATATTTCTCTGCGTTGCTCAACTCACTAGGTCTTGGTCATTTAATCCATGTTTTATCTCCTCCTAGCACTCAAATAAATCATATTGACTTTGACATATATCTTCAGGACGTAACAATAGGGATACTTTGGGTGTGTTTTTGATATAGACAAGATTCCATCGACATTGAAATTTCCTAAAGAGGTGATCCTACCTTATTTTTATAGGTCTAGGTTTATGACAATTGCATTAAGAGAGCCATGATTGATGATGGGGCTGCTGTAAATGTGGTTCCCTTATCTTTCTTTCAAAAGTTGGGATATGGGGAGACAAATTATTCCTCTATGAGAAACACTTCACAGGGTATGAAAATCTTAAAGAGACCTCGATTGGAACCATAGTTCTTCCAGTCAAACTTGGTCCAAAACCATCTTGTGAGTTTTACATTATCGAAAAGGAAAAAAGTTATAATATTATCCTCGAGAGACCTCGGATTCATTGAATGAAGGCTATCCCTTCTACCTTGTTCCAGGATATTAGATTCCTCCATTTGGGTAGGGTATTCATCGTTCAAGGGGATCCTCAACCCTTCCATATACATTTATAAAACCTCAAGAAGAAGAAAGGATTCCATAAAGAGTATGAACTTCCTGCGAATCAATTGAACAAAACACCTCCATCGAAAGAGTTAGCTACGATCACCCCGGGCGTTCCAAAGGCTGAATTCGTTGACTCAACAACATTTAAGGTGGAAAAAATAGATAAGGGTAAAACAATATCTGTAGAAATAATGTCCACTAAAACCACAATGGAAATTATGAAACTCTTAGAGAGTGATAATCTAATCTTCCTCCCATTTGAACCACAGAATATGGGTAGTCTTCTTGGTTTAGCATCTCTTCCATCCGATGACCTAGGTCTAGGTGTAAACATGATAGAATTAACAAATGAAGAAGGATAATTTGAGATTGAAATGATTCCCATCAAATCCATCTCTAAGGGTTGTTCTATTCTAAACCCCGTTTTTAACCCATGTGTGTCTGAAACTAAGCTTTCCATATCCATAGGGAAAGGCTTCATCATTCAACAAGTGTCACAATTAAACACAATGATCTACATAGGAAATAAGGATGAGCAACATAATCATTCTCACCCACACACCATCTCTCGATAACATGATAATGAGTGTACAAACACCTCTTTCAGAAAAATGATTTTAGTGATTGGACATATACACTTCTGGGCAAGGGTTGTAAGTCTAAACCCAGAATAGTAGGCCCTTTTCAAGAGAATGGAAATTTTGAGGATAATGGTACTCCATTGTGTACTTTTAGGGCTGAATAATTTGATATTCGTCAACTTTATTCACCTTATTTACAATGACATATAGCTTCACCTACATTTCCATATGTATATTATTTTATCTACATTGCATTTTCATCTACCAATTCATTTCATAAATTTGTGATCAAGGGACTTATTCTTATAGCAATTCCTAAAAACTTCTGAAAACATTGGTAAAACATTCAAATCATCTCTCTTCAAATTTTCATGGTATCATCAATTTTTTCAAATCATTTCATCGATTCAAAAGGATAAGATAAAATTTTGACCATGATCATACCAAGGCATGCATACTTGGTCCTCGCTTATAGTCTCTTTTTGGATTAGGTGTCTTTTCCCATAGTCTATTCTAGAAGCTTCATGGTGTCACATATATCCCATAAAAGTATATTTGGAAATAAGAACATTCTAAGAATTTTTCCCAAATGAGTAAGACAAATACAAATCCACGTAAATTTTTTATTTTACACATTTCTTTTCCCTACCAACCTTTGGTGTTGAGCCTGCATCTCATACTGGTAATGTAGGGTTAGGAAAGGAGAGAAATTACCTTACTCACCTATTCCTTGTCCATGGTGATGAGCCCAAGCTTCCTCCTGGTAGCATGGGGCAAGGTGTAGGGGGTCTCTTTGAAAAACTTGAAAGTTAGAAGCAGTTCATTCAAATGCTGTGAAATCATAAATCAAAACAAAGTGAGTTAGATGTCCAAAATTCCAAAAGATCTTAAAACCTAAAAACCATATTTTGTCAACCAAGTGGCCATCTATGGATCTAAGTCTAGATAAACTGGAAAGCAATTCACATTCTAAACTATGAAGCAAAATTGAGTAGAGTGAGGTTGTAGTGTCTCAATTTGGTTTTTCCAAATCTTTATCTTTCTCTCATCATTACCATTCAAAAAATTCCATAACTTGTGCCCTTTCTTGCTCTTGGTGTTGATCCCCCGCATCTTACTGGTTACGTGGAGTTAGGAGTAGGGAGAGTTCATTCTCTTATCATATCACTCTTTTGCCACATTTTTCCAAAACAATACGAAGTAACAAAATGTTCTTAGAGAAAGATAAAGTTAAACATCACATTGTGTTTGCTTTATCATATATATGCATTAAGAATCAAAAAATAAATTAAAAAATCATTATGTTATCATTCATACCCACTACATACATTTTGGAAAGCATAAAAAATGGAAATTCTAAACATCTAAGAGTACACACGTGAATCAAATCATCAATAGAAGTCAACTCTATGAAAGGAATAACCGAGCCAAAAAAAAAAAAAAATATGTACATATCATGGTGTGTCATAGTTTTGTATAATGCCATCACACACTAGGTGTGGTCAAAATTCTCATAATGAAAAAATACAAAAACATCATATATGCCGCACAAAATGGAGACTAAGAAATAAAGACACTCTGCATATCCACCTTTTTGAGGCCACTTATGACTACTCTAGTTACAAATTTCGAGGAGCTCTTCTCAAAAGTATTCAAAAAGCAAAGGGCCAAGCCTAACGTAAAATACCATCCCCAAATACAATTCAATTCAACCATGCTCAAAAATGAAAAAAAATGGTCAACGTGGGCCCAAAGCTCAAAAATCACCAAGTTGATATGCACAAATGAATTGAAAAATGAGTTTGTTTTGGTATATATATGTTGTTATAACTTTGTTTTGAGTGCATATGTTCGTAGGGTGGAGCACTAGTGCGGTGTATATTTCAAAATCCCCGCACAAATGGTAAGTCCTCTTGTCATTTTAATTTAGTGTTTATTTTTCAAAATTTTATCTATCTACACTTGAGTCTTCTTTCTCTATTGCAGGAAGCAGAAGTTTGGGTAGTGACATTTTGACACATGGGTGTGTCATGTATAGCTTCTAACTCCCCATTTTAGGAATTCCATACTTGAACTCTACATTTTACACCTCTTCATGGATAAGATGTTTCTCTGAGGGGGAAATGTGTACACACCAAAAATTACATGTGATACATTGTTGGGAGATGGTGAAAAAAGTCCCCAATGATGATTCATGTCCTTTAAGAAGGTGTTCAAGCTCCAAAACCCATTCGCAGTGTATATTTGTAGCCTAAACATCCTTACTTATCTTTTCCATGTTTTCTTCTAGTTTCTCACTCATTTCTCTTCATGTTTTGGCTTTAGTGACAGTAACCCCCTCCCGAGTAAGGCAAGCGGTCCTAGGACCACCTCCTATGTGCGTGGCGACGGTCCTGAATGCTTTTTCTAGAAATCTTCATGTGTGTTTCAATATTTTATCTATCTCGCACTTGAGTCTCATTTTTCTCTTATAGGTAGCGAGAGTTTGGGCGGTGACATTTCAACACACGGGTGTGTCATGCATAGCTTCTAACTCCTTATTTCAGGAACACCATACTCAAACTCTACATTTTATTCCTTTTCATGTCTAAGACGCTTCTTCGAGGGGGCAATATGTATGCACCCAAAATTGCATGTGCTACATTATCGAGAAATAGTTACAAAAGTCCCCAATGATGATTCATGTCCTTTAAAAAGGTGTTCGAGCTCCAAAACCAGTTTGTAGTGTATATTTGTAGCATAGACATCCTTACTTAGCTTTTCCACACTTTCTTCTAGCTTCCCACTCATTTATGTGCATGTTTTGGCTTTAGTGCAAATTCCACCTCCTAGGCAAGGCGGCGGTCCTAGGACCACCTCCCAGAGCTTGGGAAGTGGTTCTAGGACCGCCTCTTAGGCTTGGGCGGTGGTCCTAGGGCTGCCTCTCTACATAGGGTAGTGGTCCTGAACACTTTTTCCAGAACTTTTCATGCATGTTTTTGACATGCGACACTTTACTTGACTTTTAGGGTGCGTTTATGAACCAAATTACCTAAAAATAGTCTTATTTTCATGGTATTCCTTCCCTCTTCTATTTTTAAATATATTTAATTAGTTAAACTGCTTCTTATTTCCTTGTGCACGAAGGAACATCCCATCATCAATTCCTATATATTCCATGCTTGTATTCAAGAAAAGGGCTTGATAATTTTTGTATCTTGCATTGTATTGTTGTTATGATCTTGTTAGGAATTGCATATCCAAGATTTGTTCTCTTGTGCTATCTCTCTTCTACTTGCATTACATCCGGACTACCATCATGTTACCATTTCTCAAGCGCCATCCTCTTGCTGATGTTCTTACATTCCCAATCTCTTGGACTCATATGAACACTTAAAGAAAGAAAGGAAAAACTGAGGGGAAAAATTAGTACAAAGCTAGATTTACCTCTATTCTGTGAATTCTAGGTTGGGTTTGTTGTTTTATTTCCTTCATTATTACAATTTATCATCGTTACATCATATCAAATAGAGTAAAAATAAATTTCGTTTCATTTGTAATAAATTAGTTAATTTCCAAGAGGGTTTGAATATTTCATAGAAAATCCTAGTGAAAATCCTATTCTTCATGTCCCTATGGATCTCGAAGGAGATAATATATGTAGGAGGTTGTCTACACATCATAGATCATTTGGAAAGTTTTTGTTTTAAGTTAGTTTAGTTTTAATACACTCAACACAGGTGAATAACCACACCGGGTTATTTTTCTCATTTATTTTTAGTGAAGAAATATTTTAACTATTTAGAAAAGAAGAAACTTATTGTTTGTGATTGTAATATTTCAGTTTGGTGATTTTTTTATATTAGTTTCCTTATCATAGTAGCATAGATTGTTAATTTCATTCAGTTTACATGGATACTTCAAAATAGTTTAGCACTTAGATCCAAGTTAGGTAAACAAACCATAGGGAATTTAAGCTACCCATTCATAGCCTCTAAATATCCCCTTTGTCAACTTAACTAATAGGAAATCACACTACCATATCTTAGTCACTGATCCTCCTATAATTAGCCACACACATTCAACATCAAGTTACTCTGGCACGACCTCGAGGGGTCGACTTTGGTTGAAGATCACATGTTCATTTTTATCTATACAGTTTTCTTATTGATCAAGAAGATGAAACAAAAAATGCAAGAGGATGTTTGATTAAATGATAGGTGTACATGCACATAAGGAAAATTCGAGGAAAATTTTATGTTAGCCAAAATGTGCCCCTGCTCATTTTGTGGCTAACACCTTGTGTTCTTGCCTCTCTTGTGCCTTAGTCTTCATTTTTTTATTTTTAGGCACTCAAATATTTCTGGAAATGGCACCATTGGATAGAGCTCTTTCTCAACTTTCCAGAAAGGTAAATTTTTCCTCCTAACTCCTCATATTTTTCAAGTTATGGCTCGGCGGAGTTTTTGTGGAAAATTTTCCCCTTGGAAGCCCATAGCCAATAGGAAGCTACCACGTGTCCCAAGAGGTGGTGGAGAGGAAAAAAAAACTTAGAAATTTTTTCAAGTTTTGGTCAAAAATGCAAAAGGAAAATTTTTGCCCACAGACTGCGGGCGAATTAGAGCGTGACACACTGTCGGGAGAGGAGGCAAAGTAAAAATTTTTGCTAAGTGTTTGCTTAATTTTTTTGAAATTTGGCCCGGACAATCGGGACATGCCACGTGTCTAAAGGAGGGTCGCTGGTCTTTGGAGGAAGGATGCAAATTTTGGCTAAATTTTTCCAAAAATTCAAAAGCAAAAATTTCCCCAAGGCCCGAAGCGAATCAAATTTTTCCACGTGTCTTCACCATCATGCGCGGTCGACGGAGGACAAAACGGAAAAGTTGTTAAGGGTTTTCCAAAATTTTCAAAGGGAAAATTGGACCAGAGGGCCCGCGGCCATTAATATTGTGCCACGTGGCAGAGAGGGCAGGGAGTTCGTGGCGTAGAAGAAAAAAGTGAAAATTTTCTAAGTGTTGGCCGAGAATTTTCAAAGGCAAAATTTTGGAGGAGTGGCCCCGGCTAATAAACTTAGGACACGTGTCCTAGGGTCCAAGGGGAGTTCGGAGCTCGGGGAGTTTTTGTAAAATTTTACAAAGTTTTCGGAAAAAAATTCAAAGGCAAAAGGTTAGCCCATGCCCCCAGTCAGCCAATCAGACACCGACACGCGTCCCGGACCGGCGGGGCACGGGGAAAAATGAAATTTTTCCCAAAGTAAAAATGTCAAATTTTCAAAGGGGAAAAGGCCGCGGGAATTTTTGAGAGCCAGGCCCGATCCAATCAGAGCTTGACATGTGTCATCCTAGGAGGCGGAGTGCGGGGATTTTTTGAAAAAATTTCCAAATGCAAAAAAAGAGGTGAAATTCGAAATTTTTTCCGCCGATCCGTTTTGGGCCTGTTTTTTCCCTAAATCTTCAAATGGCCATAACTTTTGATCCAGAGCTCAGATTTTCACGTTCTTTATATCAATGGAAAGATGGTAAAATTATCTACATTATTCCATGGTCAATTTTGAATTTTGGTTCATTTTGGAGGGAGAAAATAAAAAACGCTTCTGGTATGCGCCCATGGACAAAACTGACGTTTCAACAACCAATTTTAATGCGAAATGGGTCACATTCTTCTCCAGTATGGTAAAAAATGTTAGGGCATGGGTTTGTAAGGACCTCCATGCTGTTTTTAATGCATTTTGGTCAATGAGGAATGGCTCCCACGTGTTTTCACATTTTCTCTCTCCTAGGCTCGACCCATTGCACTTTGTAAAACCCGATTTGGCTCATTTTTTGTGGGTTGAACACTTTTTTGCATAGCAAGCTTCTGTTTTCATCTTTAGCAAGTGATTTTAGAAGTATCATACCTTCCAGGGATTGTAACAGGCCTTTTTTGCCTCTTTGGTGTTGGAATGCAAGGATTTTGATGTTGAAAATCACAATGTAGGCTCTGTGAATGCTTTCAGTCCTTTGCATGTGTTGTTTGTTTCATTTCAAACCTTTGATTACAGCTTATCAACCTGTGCATGATGTTTTATGCTGCAATTTCTGATTTGTGTCTATTTGCATGAGTAAAAATGTTCACCACTCCTTTGGTGCATCACCATCATTAGTTTAGTTTCAATTTTTGCATTTCTTATCCCTGTCTCCTTGCAATCTAGGATAAAATTAGGATCTGAACCTCTACAGTTGTGCAAATAATAGATCTAATCAGAGGATTTTGAGGAACCAGCCTCTAATCTAGAGATTCCTCTCTCATCTTGCAAGTCCCACACTTGGAGAGAGGTTTCAATGTTGTGCAATCACACTGGATGCCCTAAACATCAACTTAGAACCTTGATTTGCATCCAGGGGTGCTGCTGATTTGCAACAATAGTTTACAAGTAAAAAATGGGGATTCTCTTTATGAGGCCCCAACCCTTCATTATGTAATATTGTACAAACAAAATGATACAACTAAATGCATACTCTAGGTGCTTTTTCATGGTGGTAATAAGTTCAGGTATTCATCCCATTAGGCATTCAAGGACCACCATTCGGAAGTTGTTCTTGGTGCTTGATGAATTAATCATGAGCCTTGACACCAAACACAAATTGAATGGCCCTTGTCAGGCCCTTAGACATCCCCTTTTCATGTAACACATCAATTCTCATTCTCATGTCTCATTCAGGATGTCCACCAACTCCATCCTCTACTCATGTTTGTTTGCCCATTCAGGAAAAGTGAGTCCACTTCTATAATTTGATTTGGGAGGCCAGCATCTAGTTTTGTGAGCCTTAGAAGTGGGCATGAATCCACCAGCTAAAACATCGGAAGGGCACGAACCTTTTGAGAGGATACCATCTACAACCCAACCATAGATTGAACCTCTTCCATGGAAGACTCAAAAGTATCCAACCACTCCTCCAATCCTCTAGCACAACCACTGCAATGGGCCTTCATCATTATCCCCTTGGTGTTGAGCATAAAATTGAAGTGTTATTTCTAGAAGAGAGGGAGCATAGTAAGATCTCATCATAAGCTAGTGGGATTTATGGACACACAAGAAGTAGTAAGACCAGTGATTCCTCATAGCCTCAAGAGTAAGTGAAACTCAGGGAAAACTAGATGAAAGTGTAGGGTTTGAAAGACAAGAAAAGAGGGACACATTTCAGCCAGGTGATTTATAAAGGATAAAACTAGGGTAGGCTGATGAAGGAAATCTTGGGGATTTTCCTTGGCATTCAGAACACTAACAATTTGGTAGATTAGGGCCTCATTAGGCCCTGTAAGTTGAAAAAATTGGCCTATATGGGCTAGCTCCTCCCCTTGAGGATTTTCACTGAGTGAAGGTGAAGCCATTCACTAGGAATTTTGAAGAAATTTAGTGGGCAAGGAAGGAGATGGTTCTAGAAAATCTACAAAGAACTTAGGACTAGATAGGTGATGAAGGAAAGGAGTTGATAGACCACTTAAATAGGCATGGGGTGGCATTGACGTGGCAAAGAAAAATCATTCCATTATTAATGCCATATCAATTTTCAATTTCTTGGTACATGTGAAATTTAAATGAAAATAATATTGTTTATGAGGAGCGTGTCACCAGAGAAGAATTAACTACCCAAAAATTTGAGAATGTCTCATCACATTAATTTTTCTGGCCACATCATGATTTTACACATGTGAAAAATTTTAAATTTAAATGTGATATGACCTAGAAAATATCTTCCTATGTCATCAAATGATGTACACATGATACAAAGTGGCAATTGGCGTAACGGGTGGTCATTTGAGAATAATAGTTTATGTCTTCATGGATGCCCAAAGCAGTTGAAAACAACGATAGTTAGTCTGGATATCTGAGGAATATTCCTTGAAACCCTAAGAAGATAAGATGATTTTTATATATGTAGAGGGAGGTGGTTTTAAGAAGAGGAGAGGATTTTTTCTACACATGGATGATGGAAAATTGGCGGGAAGGTCCTGGGAGGAAGAAAAATTTGGTGAGAGTTCACAGTGGCATAGCAAACCATGGAATGGGAACTTGTCGTGATGAAGGTTTTCTCTGTGAAAACTAGTTAGCAGGAATTTGTGTTAAGATGATTGCATATTATACAGTCATTAATAGACTTTGAGAGTATTAATACATGTTTCCCTTGTCTTTTACTATGTTTAATGGTTGAATCTGATGAATGTTTCTGAAATCGTGATATTTTATTTTATTTATTTTTCTCAAAGTGATGTTGGGTGGGAATGATGTATTTTTTGTGTTAAAATTATTTTTGGGTCATGGTGAACTCGGACCTTTGAACATATCTTGTACTCACTCAGATCTCATCTAGGAAATGTGTAATCATTTGTTGTTTTTTGGTGGTACCTTAAAATCCTTTTTCTTAGACATGTAAAAATCTCCATATGGACTAAGTAGAATTTGCGAGTACAATTAGTAATTTCTTGGGGTCCCTTGATCTAGACAATTCGAGCATGATTTCACATATTAAAATCTTTCCTTAGGTGTACTGAGCTAGATTATAAGGAGTTTAAAGATTGACTTACTTTCTTCACCTACATCCATGTTGAGACATGGATAGACTATGGTTAGCCCTTTGGTTATCTTGTTTCTCATTATTTTATCTCGGGTTCCTCTCCCCTTCTTTTCTTCTCCTCTCTGTAGGAGTTCCCCTCATCCCATTTAAAACTCATATAACTCTGTAACAAAAACATGACCCATTCAACGGGTTTCAGATTATTTTGATAAGAGCACATGAACGCGCCTAAAGAAAACATTAAAAATTTGATATAATCATGTTGTTCAAGTATCCGAATCAAATTCCTTTGTTATTAATTTTATCATCACTTTTTGGGACATAATATTTTAGGTCGACATTTACTTACCCTTTTGTGGTCTCGCATCAGATCCTCTAGTGTTTTCGGTGCTTCATGACTAATCCATCGAGTGAGCATTACATCTAGTGGCTACACCCAACCCCAATTTTCTCCTCTTGGTGTTTCCAGAGTACTGATCTAACTCCACACCCTAACCTCTGTACTTTCACGTCTACAATCTCAGGTCCTCTCACCCTAACTTGGGCACAGTAAAAAATAGCGGGCATCACAGCCACACCATTTTTCTAAGTGCCTCCTATCAGCCCCCTAAAGAAGGGTGGGGAAAGTGACCAGAGGAGGCGTCACCCCGGCTACTGAGACAAAAAGTCCCATGGGTCTCCCCTCGTCATTTGGCCTCTCCACCTTAGAGCACCCTTTTCCCCCAAGGGGGTGTGTTTTCTGGAGTGAACATTATGGATAAATGGAAGGAGGAGTTATTTTAAAAATAAAATAAGATTATATAGGACACAAAGTGAAATGTTATGATAAATTGAAAAAAAAAGCCAATGATGCTAGAGAACAAATAAAAAAATGTACTAATGAATTTTATTTTTGGGAGGGTATTTTACCCAAATTTGAGTCGAGTAGTTGAGTTAGGTGATCAATTGATAAAAGAAGAAGATATTATTTCACTATAAGAACTTGGCATGAAACATACTTACCTAGATTCATTTCAATTGAGGATTGAAATTCTAAAAGAAGTAAAAGAAAATTTGTGTATAGAAAGGGTCTCAATCGGAGAATGCATTAATTATCTAGATTACAAATTTGAAAAAATGATATCGATGAAAATATAATTACTTATGGAAGCCTAGGGATGGTTTCCTTGAAAGAGGTTTTTGACCAAATAATTTATGAATTCCCATTCAACTAGAAAATAATTCAAAGGTTTTTACCATGGAACAATAGATAACACAATTATCAAAAGGGTTGAGAAAGAGTAAAATTGTAATGAGAGAATTTGATCAAATGATTAAAAGATACTATACAATACTCATTATCCATGTTAGACCAGATGAAGAATAAATATTCATAATATTTCATAAATTTGATGCATACAATGAAAGAATGTCAAAAGCATAGGAAAAGGATGTTACGAACTTGAAGCTAATCCCATTGTACCATAAACAAGCTTAGGCTTTTTTCCTCAAAACTTTCTTTCATCATTCTATTTATCTTCAACATTTTATATTTTCTTGAGTATGCAAGTTTCAATTATGCATGTAAAACAATGTAATACGATATGATTTCATTTTTTAATAGAAACTTAAATTTATTGTGAACATGAAATTCATCATAAAATTTTGATTTTTCTGCATTTGTGAAAAAATCAAAATGGGGTTCTATAGGGGAAAATATTTACATACATCCTTGATATTATACCAAAAAGGGAAAAGGGGAAAGAAACTTAGTTATTATATCATTAAGATATCCTCTCTTAAAAGAGGAATATTCTTCAAAAGCCTATCCTTCCTAACTATAAATTCCTTAGTCCCAACAGAATTTGTACAAATAAAACATCCCCTACAAGACTACGATACATGTCTAGAGCCATAATTTCAATGACACTCACCCTAGGACCATCCAAAATGTGAACCAACTCTAATTTATTCTTGTAGGAAGAAACCCATTTCTTAAGATCTAAACTACCAATGGAAAGAGCCTTCTTCCTTGATGCTTTTAAGGTAGAAGATGGAATGGAGGTATGTGAAAATTTTGGGAGTGCAATTATGGCATTTTCTGGAGCAAATTGATTAGGAGATTTGGATTTGGACTCACCCCTACATTTCTTCATGAAGAATGATGATGCCACAGGAGGTTGTGAAGGTAAATATTTTGTTTGCCTCTTCTCTAAAGTAGAAACATGTTGCTCCAACTCAATCACCTTGCGAGAAAGAGTAGGCATAGTGTCTATAAAATTCCCTTCATTGAGAACATAATATTATGTGGGAATTTATTTCATAGTAAATTCATCATTATAAATAAAGGGACATGTATTATCAATTGCACCCTTCACACTCACTGGAGTTAAGACAAAATTGTTTCAATCCCTTAAGAGTCTTTCGATTTTCCCACCTAACTAGATTAAAGTACATCATCTGGAAAGTAGAGAAAATGAGACTAATCTTGATTATTCTTTTGATCATATCTACCCAAACAACTTGAGCGAGTTAATGTCCCATTGTAGTCTTCTAGCCATAATCTCAAATAGAATCCTCATGAAAACTTCATATGGGCCCAATAAGTCAAAAATTGAATTCAAGTCTTTAGATGAAATTTATTTCAAACTAGATGCTAATGTTACTCTAGGAATATTGTAGACAAATAATTTCACTAATATTCTCACACTTAAAGGAAGGGATGTGATTTGTAGAAGAAATGGTGGGAATGTATAGTGAATATGAGGCTAGTGAGTTAAGCTAAGAAAAATCATGGTGAGGTAATTGCTGATATTTTCTATGATATCCACACGAGGGAGATAAGCATGAAGTAGACTGATATCACTAAAAATGAGGTAATTGGCCTGATGTAACATAACACATGTGGAAATACTCAACTGAAAAGATATGAAAATAATTGTGTGTGTTTTGAGGCGGATTCTCAAAAGGTGGGAAAGATTAACATAAAATAAAACTATTTGGAAGAACTCAAAAAATCATTAAAAAGGTTTCTCAACCTACCCAAAATAGGAATTATCAAGTTGGTGATGTCAAATGAATGACATAGGCATCCCATTCATCATAAAGGAATGAAATATACACCTAGAAACATTTGTAAATATCTCTCCACATGGCACGATAGGGAATGGAATATTTTCAAAGAAGAAAAATAAAATATTGTTCCTTAAGATAATTACTTTAAAAGATTTAAAGTTTTTGGGGAAAAAATCCAGAAAAGAATTGAAGATTGTATAGATATGAGAGGCATGTTCTCATATCAAAGGGGGTTAAAATTTTCTAAATTTTAGAAGAGAGAATTTGATGTGCTTTCTTGAAATCTAAATTTTGATGATATTCTTGTGAGTTATTTTACTTCTTTAACTTTTCCCTGTGCCAATATGGTTACAAGTGTACAACCATTAATAAACATTGAGATAATGGGTTTTATGTTCTCTTGTTAAAGAAATTGAATATCTAAAATGAACTATGTCCATGTTTATTAAGATTTGTTATACTTTGTTCTTAAGACAATATACTTTAGATCAGTTAGCTATTTTTCCTATTGCAGTATTTTTTTATGGATCATATGATTTACACTAGATATGGTCTCAATGGTGGTATTTTTGTAATTGAATTTATCTTTGTATTCAGATCCTTCTTTTCATTGTACCAAACACGTTTTAAATTCATAATGTCATCATTACGTTGATAAGATTTTTGTAAGCCTTTGAGTGTATCTTATGTGTAAGAAGTAGTGAGTTGTGAATATTTTTTCAAGATATTTACATGAGCTTCATGTGTAATTTCTTGAAGATTTTATGAAATCATGTATTCTTGGGCCTCCATGAATGCATACCTTCTCTCCAAGGGAATGATTCGATCAATTGAGTGTCCTTTTACCTAGAATTATTTTCGACATTTTGGAGTTCAAAGAAACCTCTCATATTGAATTCCCTCTTGTTTTAATCTCCCATTCATACAAAGTATAAACCTACTACTGCTCAAATCCCAACAATTCACTTATGTTTTCCTTTCCTATAAGAATTTATCAAGTCACTTCATCAATTTTACTTCCCATTCCATAAATATGCAAGAACAGATGGAATCTCACATTGTCTAGAGTAACCTGAGTCTTGTTGGAGTGACTTATGCACTTTCTGGTGTGACAACTTGTAAGAGTTAAATAGTGCATTTGTTGGCTATGATCATCCAAGACTAAATCATATATTTTCAAAAGGAAGCTAAGAGACTAAATATTTCAATTATCCCTTCATATTTTCAGGATACACAAATGGCTCTATCACCCAGGTCAAAGGCAGGGCCTAAAGCAGCAGGTAAGGTCATCCCCTTTGTATGTGTCACCCATTCCTCCCAAAGTTAGGTCCAAATGATTATATTATACATCTTCCCTGACTGCTAAACAACATTAAAAAATATTGTCATCGTCGAGCATATCAATTCACTCACAGATGTTGTCTGGCCCCAAAGGAGGTGTAAATTTTGGTACCAACATATTATAGACACCACCGCCCAACTAGGATTCCAACACCCCTAACCTCTTTCAATTTTTATCTCTATTTTAGGATTCTTTAATTTTTGGGCATCTTATTTTATTATGGGTTGACATTCTAGATGTCAATTACGAAATTAAACCAATGGAATCATATAAATGCAAAGATATATGACCAAAACAAAAGACCAATCTCTAATCATCAATTATCATCACCTAAGCTTTCATCCAAAGGAATCTAATAGCACTAAAGGCATCAATCTAGCATCTAATCAAGGGATAAGGGACTGCATTTTTACATACACTTCGTTGGAAGTGGGAAGTTCATTTTTCTATCTACACATCTATTTACACTAGTACATCTAGCTATTTCCCGTTGTCAAGTGCACTTTCCCAAGAGCTTCCTAGGGAATGATTATTTCACAAAAGCACAAGAACTACATGGAGTATAAGATGTAGTACAATACTTAGTCATAATTTTACTCGATCGGGTGCATGGTGGGGTCATTCCGACTCCCCATATTTCATATTTTATTTTTGGGATTTTATGTAGTTTTATGGTTTTATAGGTCTTCATCTCTTTGTAGGTTACAATTTAATTCAATGATCATCTAGTGATATACGAGATGACATAAAACGAATACCAGTGACACTTTTGTGACACTAGGAAAACCATGTTCCAAGCTCTTGTATAGTCATAGGTGCCTATCAGAGGTCTCTAGTGCCTAAGATCCCTTGCCCCATTCCAGGTTCCCTTTTTCATCCTCATCGACAATTCCATAGTTTACTAACCACAATTACGACAGTCTAACCTTCATGTTCATGAATTGTTCCAATCCACATCACCTTCATGGAAGCATAAATTAGCTAAGTCACTCTTTTCCCTCTCTTTCACTTAGGGTTTCAAATTTATCTAACTTATTGGTTATGTTAAAATCTATATTTTTGAATGTAGTTATCATATGTGACTGCAATATCAAGTGTTTAGTAAAAATATGTTTTTGTTAAATCATTTGGTGAACCCGCATTCGAAAACTCTTAGATCCTCCTTTCTCCCTAACATTACTATCTTAGGATCTTCTCATAATGGATGTTTCCATCCATGATTTATTTATAGATAATCTTGATTATAAGGCTAAAATCAATTCTCTTGTCTAATACTCGTATTCCTTCCAATACTCATCTAGACCTTATGTATTAATTATGCGTAGCTATATTTTCAAAACAACTTACTTTTCCATCGATATAGCTTCTGCTATTTGTGTTTATGAAAATGATCTTCCCATGTATATACTGATTCAAATCTATATCATGGGTATTAAGAAGACAATATTCGATATTGGATCTAAGAAAAATATTTGTACTTTATCACTCCTTCAGAACCTCATTCTTTCTTGACTAATGTTAGTAGATCATCCATTTCTTTTCATGTGTATGATTCTTCTACACATCCATGCATAGGTACTATCACTTTACCTCTTACAACCAAAAACTATTCCTATAGTATTCTTTGTTATCGATGTCATAGTTCAATACAATTTCTTACTTGGTAGACCATGGCTTCACACTATGTGTGCATTACCTTCTATAGATCATCGGTGTGTTTAATTCCTCTATGATGGATATGAACATACTATTGTTGCTAACCATGACACATACAAATATTGTCACCTAGACCCAATCATTGTATTTCCTACTCCATTTCATACCACTCGTATGCATCCCATTAATGATGATCAATTCATGGAACATCCCGCCTCCACCGCCACCTTGTCTCCTCTTACTTTGGTAATATTTAGGCATTATAAACTATACCATCCACGTCATCTTCCCATGTACACCTAACATTTGTGCTTCCTCATTGCACATGCACTCTTTTCACAAGTAAATTGTATTCACAATGCATTCCATTTTATCCTACTTTATTTGATACTATTTACACACGTGATGTCTTGGCTTGGATATGATTCACACTTCGAATGATCTCCTCTCTTCACCTCCTTATCCTAACCTCTACCACATATATGTTCACACCACTACTACTTATGACCTCTACATCTCCCATCTTTTAGTATTTCTTGCATATACTTATCAAACTTATCCAATTACACTTGGGAATTCTTATCTTGACTACATTGGTGGCACTTTAGATCCTAATCATATTGATATCACATTTCCCATGCCTTTTGACCGAGTTTCTATCTACAATGATTAATTTATTTTCTATACACAAAACCTTACTCATTGGTATGCACACATCACATGGTCATCCACTACCAAATTTTCCTGATGAAGAATATGATATGGGAATGTATAATTTATGTCGTAATGGATCTTTACATGATCAACCTAATACTATTTCTTACCATGTATATGACGCTTCTACATTTGGATTTGCCCATGAAAATGATGATCTCTTAGATGATGTTACTTAATTATTATTTACATCATACACTTTGGGGGAATCACACTTATTCTCCCCATTCTTAGCATTATTAGTTGTCTATCATTTCTACTATTATGCTCGGTGTAATATAATTTCGATCTCTAAGAGATCCCAAACAACTTTATACATAACTTATATAATCACTACCTTATGACGCACTCTAGTTCCATGGTTCATACTCGACTACTGAGGGTATAAATGTAAAATGAACCTCACCCCATTCACTCATCACGCTTTGTGTGTCATGATCTATCTCTATAGAATACACATGTTCAAACAATTTCCCGATGACACACTCTTGTTATATGGTTCATTCTTGATTATTGAGGATTCTTTTAAATATGAACCTCATCTCGGACATAAACATCTACTTGGAGGGCACATTTTTCTTATCACATTCATATTACATACCATTCCATCTCACTCATTCACATCATATTGCATTTCTTGGTTGCATTTACTCTTACTTATACTTACATCTACACTTTGTTTCCCATGCTAGACATATACTTAGTATGTCATTATATTTTCTATATACACATGCATGTTCACTTATTCTCTAGTTTTGAATGTATAATTCATACATATATTTACATGCAATAATGATGCTTGGCACTATACCTCTTACTAATCCCATCGAGGCTCCTGGGGGAATCTACTTTCTCATATAGCACATGTGTTATTGTTTCAATTATTACTACATCCTATTTTTACTAGCAAACTAATTTCTATTGATACATACATGCTTTGACATAACTTTTATGTTTCTAACATGCTAATGGGTCCTTCATGCACAAAATTTTATTTGAAGGAATATATGCCACTATGATTGTTTGTTACACATTTTTTTCATTGTTTTCCATTATATGTTATTTTTGTGGGCTATGCCCTTTGTCTTGTATGCACATTTTATGTTTTTGGACACTTTGGACCTGATTGTCTTATGAAATTATCAGTGATGTCCCATGTTTGAAACCCTCTTTTCGTGGTTAATCTCGTCTTTATTCTTGGTAAATTTTCTTCTATTACATTTTTCTATCTTTTTCTACAAACACATGTTTCTAGCCATCTTGTTTGCATGGTCCTTAGTTTATGCCATGCGCATCCCCCACCAAGGTATCTAATTCAGATCATCTTTAGGGTATCTTCTTTGGGCTGCATGCTCCTATCATTTTCACATGTACCCCAAACAAGGGGGCATATATTGGGTGAATCAGCTACCCCATACAACAACTCAAAGCTACGGTTTAGATATGCACATTACATAATCAACACATGTTAAAATTACAAAAATGACCCAAAATTTGACTTAGGTCCTCATTTTTGAATAGATACCAGCACCCGAGATACTGAGAAAATAACACTGGGAAATGTTGACCTTTCCTAGACACCTATGACTAGGGGTGGTTACGATTACTTTCTCAAATCAAAAATTCCATAGCAGTTCACAGATCACATTGCAAAGTACGGGAATAATCCTCCAGCAAGAAGAATGCATTATTTATCCATTTAAAATTAGAATAATACAAAACTAATATGGTACAAGTTGGAATAAAAAAATATCACACCATCTGTAGTGGTGTATAATTTGGAATTAGACATAGAAGGAGAGTAAAAATATACCTCTCTCCCTAACACTCTTTTATTGTGTCATGAGATCGCACAAAAAAATCACACTTAGCATGAGATCATCCAAAAAAACTCATTCTTGGCATGATATCACCCAAAAATTCACTCTTGGCATGAGATCACCCAAAAACTCACTCTTCTACAACATGTTTAGCACATATTTCTATCCTTTTACACTCATGTTCATTAGGCACACACTTTATTTTTAATACTTTTTCACATTTACATGATTTTACATACTTTTATAGAGTTTTCATAATACATGACTTTGACTACACTTTCACTCTTCTTTTACATGTCCATCCTTAATATGCAATAATAAGTATCCCTACATCAAGACAAAAATAGGTACAACACATTACAACACATATGCTTCAACCCTGGTTCACTTCCTCTTTCTTAGCTTCCATGCTTCATTTTTATCACTTCATGTTTTCACTTGTCCACTCGGCACACATTTTTCCATCACACTCTATATGGTAATTAGGTATGTACCTTCTAACTAATTTGTGTTATTGATTATTCAATCAACAACATAAAGTGGGGGAAAATGTAGACGCATAATCATGCACTTGGGTACATTTTTAGGTCCTAAGAACATACTTAAATTCATATGATTCCTAAGAGAGAAAACTAGTAATTAAAACCTACCTTTGGCCTCTTTAATTTGTTTCTTGTCTTATTTTAGTCTTTCACACCCTCAATCCTAGTCGATACTTCACTTATTTATATTTTATGACTTTAGACACTAAATCGCAGCTAGGAAAGCATTACCCATGTGCCCTCATCCTCTCTAGGCGCTCTCGACCTCTATCTATCTTACTTTCTCTTTTTTTTTTTCTTCTTTTATCGTCTAGGCATCTTATGTTCTTATGAGTTGGCCTTCTAGTTTTCAATTAAAAAAATCAACTAATGGAATCATATAAATAAAAATGTATATAACAAAAATAATGGAGAAATCTCTAAGTATTTATTATCATCACCTAATCTTCCATCCAAAGGAATATAAGAGCATTAAAGGAATCAATATAACATTCATTCAAGGGAAAAGGGACTACATTTTGTGCATACTCTTCATAGGAAGGGGGAAGTTCATTTTTCCATTCACAAATCTATTTACTGAGTGGTACATATATCTATCACTTTATATCAAGTGCACTTGTACAAGAGATTTCTAATGCATGATTATTTCAGATAATAACAAGAACTATATGAAGTTTGAGATATAGTGTAGAGCTTGGTCCTAATTTCACTCATTTGTGTGAAGTTTGTGGTCATTCCAACTCGCCATATTATATCTTTTATTTTAGGATTTGATGTAGTTTGAGGTTTTTGTAAGCTTTCATCTCTTTGCAAGTTACAAGAAAATTTGGTGATCATCTAACGACATACAAGAAACCAAAAGTGACTACCAACAACACTTATACGATAAAATAAAATATAGGTTACGAGATCTTGTACGATCACAAGAACCTAGCAAAGGTCTTTAGTACCTAAGTGATCTCGCCCCATTCTAGGAACCATGGTCCGACCTCATCCGATAGTTTTAGAATTTACTGAGCATGGTTGTGATAGTCTACCCTTCTTGTTCATCAGTTGTTCTAATCTAGATCACCTTCAAATAAGTGTACATTAGCTAAGTCACTCTTTACCTCTCTTGCACTTAGGGTTTCATATTTATCTAAATTATTACTTATGTCAAAATCTATATTCTATCATTTAATTATCATATGTTACTTTGCAATATCTAGGGTTTAAGAAAACTCTATTTTTGTTATATGAATAATGGAAATCTATAGGCCACTAGACTTATTACTTCAAGGATTTCAAAAGGTCCCACATATCTAAGTGAAAAATTGGTTGCTTTGCCAAATGAAATAGAGCTCTTTTTTCGATTTATCCTAAAAAATAATTTTTCTCCTTGCTTCAAATATTTTGTCAATTTTTTTAAATCATAGTAGATTTTCCACGTATCAGCTACCTCTTTCAAGGTCACACAAATGAGCCTTACTTTTCCATTTCAGTCAACTTTTTTGGGCCCACTTTCTATTTGTCCTTTATGTTATCATAGCTAATAGGATTTATACACTTTCTCCCATACAACGCTTGAAATGGAGACATTTTTAGCGAAGAATGGTAAGTTTTGTTGTAGGAAAATTCAATCAATGGTAGGTATTCCTCCCATTTGTATCTTTTATCCATGCAATACATTCTGAGCATATCCTCCGTAACTTGGTTAACTCTTTTTGTTTGACCATCTATTTTAGGATGGTAGGTTGAACTAAAGTTTAGTTTTGTTCCCAATGTAGAGTTTAAAGTTTTTGAAAATTGAGAGACCGTCATAGGATCCCTATCTAAAATTATCAGTTCAACAATCCGTGCAATCAAAATAACATGCACAACCCATTTTCCATGTACATGGGGAATCATCCTTTAGATTTTCTGATATTAAGTGAGCTACTTTTCTCAATTTTCAATCACTACCAAAATCATGTCATGCTTATTCTTGGATAAAAGCAATCCTTGTACAATATCCATGTTGATTACCTTATATTTTTAATGCAACATTATATGAGGATACAACAGTGTGTGGGATGCAAGTGCTCGGCCTTAACATGTTGACATTCAAGACAATGTGAAACATAATTCTTCATATCCTTCTTCATTCCTTTCTACAAATACATTTTTTTACATCAGCCAATAATATCATTACTTTGGGATGCCCGGAATATGGAGCATCATGAAATTCCTTCATAACTTTAATTCTAAGGTCATTACCCAAGGGTAAATAATTTTTTTATCATAATGTAAGACTCCTTTATTATCAAACTTAAAACCTTTATATCTATTATCACTCGAATTTTTCGCTAACACAATTTTTACATGTTGATAATACATATTAGTTTGCATTTGTTTCTTAACTTACTCCTCAAAATGTGTTATAAGCGTCACAATTATAGAAATATACTTCTTGTGACTCAACACATTAGCCACACATTTTTATTTTCCTTTAATGTAACTAATATAAAAATCATATTGAGATTAAAATTCCAACCATCGACGATTTCTTGCATTCAAATTGGGCTACGTGAAAATATATTTAAACCCCAAATGATTTGTTTTTAGTTAAAATGTCTTTCCTAACAAATAATTCTCCAAATTTTTAAGGCATGAACTATGGCAGAAAGTTATAAGTTGTGGGGAGCATAGGTATACTCATGCAACTTCATTTTTCTACTCTCATAAGTAATTATGTGAAAATTTTGAAGAAGTATTCCTCCCAAACCTTCTCCTGAGCCATCAATTACCATGGTAAAGTTTCCATTAGGATCTAAAACCTTGAGTACATGTGTTGTTATAAGTTTTTTCTTGACAAATTAAATGAATTTTCAAAATTTTCAGTCGATAAAAACTTCTTATCCTTTTTATATAATGAAGTTATTGGCCTATCCACTTTTGAGAAATATTTTACAATTTTTTTGTAGTAATCAGCCAACCTCATAAATATTCTTACTTCATGTACAATTTTAGGTGTTCACCACTCAATTATAGCCTTGACTTCAAAGGATCAATTAAAATCCCATCTTTGTTTATAATGTGGCCTAGATATTGTACTTCATTCTGATAAAAAGAACATTTCAAAATCTTACCATAAAGTTTCCTTTTTCTCAGCACTTCTAACACTATTCTCAAGTGTTCATTATGTTCCTCTATGTTCTTTAAATAAATCATAATATCATCAAGAAAAACAAGAACAAACTTATCTAAGTATTCTTAAAAATATTATTCATAAGATTCATAAATGCAGCAGATGCATTAGTGAGTCCAAATGGTAAAAAATTAAACTCATAATGCCCATATCATGTTTTGAATGTTGTTTTATGAATGTATTCATCTTTTATCCTTAGTTGATGATAACCATATCGTAAATTGATCTTTCAATAGATAGATACATCTCTAATCTAATCTCGAGAGGTCATTAATCCTTGTGAAAGGATATCTATTCTTTATTTTTGCCTTGTTAATCATGTGATAATCAATGCATAGTCTTAATTTTTATCTTTCTTTCTTTTAAATGATCAAGTGCTCCCTAAGGAGACACGCTTGGTCAAATAATTTCTTTTTAAAAAAATTAATGAATTTGTTCTTTGAGTTTGAATAACTATGTTGTTATCATTCTATATGTTACTTTTTATATTGGTTCGGAGTTTTAGGTTTAATGTCGGTAGTAAAGTAAAATTTTATTTTAGGAGGAATTCTAGGAAATTCTTCCCAGAAAGACATCCTTGTACTCTTATAAAAATGGAAAATACTCGAGAGGAAGTCTTATCTTCCTCACTAAAATCAGTAATTTTGATTGCATACAACATGTGGCCTTAGTTTTTAACTTTCTTAAGCTACATTGCTGAGATTTTTCTAACTTTGAAATCTCTTGTAATACTTTGAATGCTAACTATTTTCTACATGTCATCAAGACATTTTATTAATTTTGAGAATAGTCCATTGTTGATTTTTGTTTGTAAAACTAATTTAATCCTATTATGATGTAATATGAGACTAAAAGAGCTACGTAGAGGTCAAGTTCGGTAGGAAAATTAGGTAATTCTAATGCTATGTCAAATAGAAATTGGTCTACCATATGAATAACATCATTCCCATATTGTACAATCCATATAGTTTTCATGTATCTAGCTTTCTTAGATAGCTTTCTAGATAAATTAATAGAAATAAATAAATCAACTTCACTTTGGTGCCAAATAAAATAGTGTACACACAAAATCATGCACTTTGAGTCATTATTTAGTGTCGGTCTCATACTACTATTCATATGGTTCTTAATCGAAAAGAGTAATAATTAACCCATTTCTTTTTCCATCATTTATTTTCTTTTTGTCATTACATTCGATCTTACACCCACATTTACCCAACCTATATTTTCATCCTTTGGTTTTCCTATTTCTTACTAGGGTGCTGCGGGAGACCTGGTCCCCTTTGGGGTGTTGTGATCCTCTTTGCACTTTACTCTCACCTTTTGGATAGTTTCTAGCCATTTGAGATTTTTATCTTTTTGGTTGTCTTCCTTTTCAAGGTTAATTATGAGATTAGAAAAATATAACCATATAAATATAAAGTTGTGTGACCATAATGAGGGACCAAGCATTAGGCACTTAATATCACAACTAAAGGTTGAATCCATCAAAGACATTTAAAGCTACATTTTCTTCCATCTAGCTCCATCAAAAGGCACAAAAGGATGGTTCATCTGCATCACACTTCATAGGAATGAATTTAATTGCTTCCATGCACACATTTACTACATTCTACATCTAGTCATTTTCTCACTACTTCACAAAGTGTGACTAGCACAAGAGAAACCTAGCGCACAATTTCACCCACACACCTAGAACTACATTGGGTCTTATATGTATTACATACATGTAAAAGGCGGTGGTGTAGATGTAGATCATGTAGGAGGAGATGAAATTTTTTCTAAAGTGTTAATAGATCCACGATAGAGTATTATAGGATTAGTAGAAGGAAGGATGGGTATTTAATTTATACTCTCTAGGAAATCGAGTATACAAGGTGTCTTCAAGTAAGAGTCATCTACATCAAAAGGTGTAAATTTTGGTTTTCCTAATTTTTCATCAGTGGGTTTGACATCATTGAATTTGTCATTTGAATCTCCAAAATCATTTGTTTGCAACATTATCATGTTTTATAGCTTTGTCAAAAATATTGCATGGAGGTATACTAGGGGTAGGAGTAAAGGGAATCTCAATAGGTTGATTAGAAATGTAGACGGAGGTGGGCACTATAGGGTAAATGATTAACTAAAATAGAAATATTATAGTGTAATATAATGTTATAAGAGAATTAAAATAATTAAATAAATGAAGTAATAAAATACTTAAATACGCCCAAGTAAACTATGTCATAAAATGTGAAACCCTAATGTGTAAGAAGGGGTAAGAAATCCTTAGTTGACTCGATGTTATCATAGGATTTTATTGTAGTGTGGACCAATTGAATAGTGGGAGAAAACCATCACACATGATTATGAGAAAGTACATATATGAACTATCTAGATAAACTTGGGTGCCTAGAGAGGGACAGGGACACACGTGATCACCCTAATATGAGATCGGGCACCGGGTCTATGAAAATGGCAAGGAAAACTCCTCTGGAGTGTCGTTGTATGTTCTCCTATGGTTTCTTCCTATCATGTGAATGATGTTCCACTTCGCTAGATGTTTTTAAACCTACTGATGAAAAATCACCTACAAAACCCTAGACAAATCATAAAAACCCTAAAAATAAGAATATGCATATGAAGGGGTTGGAATATCCTCGTTTCTAAATGGATGGACTTATCATTGAGCACTACACTACATCTCGGACCCAATGTAGTTCTAAGTGTGTGGGCACAATTGTTCCCTAGATTTCTCTTGTCTTAGTCACAATTTGTGAAGAAGTGAGAAAATAACTAGATGTATAATGTAATAAATGTGTGTATGGAAACAATTGACTCACCTCATATGAAGTGTGATGTAGATGAACCATCATTGCGTGCCTAGAGATAGAGCTAAATGAATGAAAATGTAGTTTTATATTCCTTTGATGGATGCAGCCATAGGTGGTGATAGTAAGTGCCTAGTACTTGGTCCCTCATTATGGTTATATAACTTTATATTTTTCTAGTTCTCTTGTTCTAATTTTTAATTAACCCCAAAAAGGTGGACCACCAAAAAGATAGAAAGTTCAAACGGCTAGAAAGTAAGGTACAATGGCAAAATACATGGGTTAGTTATTATAATTTTCACTTAAGAACCATATGAACATTAGTATGAGACCAGGATTAAATAATGACTCAAAGTGCATGATTTTATGTCTACATCTCCCCCACTTTATGTTGGTGAGATGAAAGCTCGATAAAATATAGTAGATAGATATGCATGCTAGATAATTCATGTACGGTGATGTATATCCCAACACGGACATTTTGGTTTCCCTTACTACCCATATCTTCACATGTTTTGGTGTGACTTCCTCCATAATCGCTGATAATGGATCTTTCTTTAAAAATAAGGACATTAATTTTTTTTTGCCAAATTCAAAATTAAACAATCATTCTTCACACCTTATTATTTGAAAGGAAATGGCCAAGCTGAAGTCACCAATAAAAAAATATCAAAATACTACAAAAACAATTACTTACGGTGGAAATGGTGGCATAATCAATTATTCTACACTCTTTGGGCCTATCGTAATAGTGTTCGCACACCTAGTAATGCTACTCCATTTTCCTTGGTTTATGGTGTCAAGGTCGTCATCCCCCTTGAACTTGAGATACCTTCATTGTGAGTTTCACTCAAAGGCATTCTTAAGGACAATGAATATTGAGAAAACTACCTACACAAGCTAGAAATGCTTATTTCACATCATGTGCACACACTCAATGCCTTTGTGCATATCAGTCTTGCATTACATGCACATAAAATCACAAAATATGTTCTCGAGAGTTTAACATTGGCAACCTGGTCTTAAAAAAAAAATCAGAAAAATACAAATGTAAACACTCCTCTTAAAGGTGAATTTAAGCCAAATTGGCTTGGTCCTTACATCATCACTAACAAACTCGGTGGTGGAGTTTACCACCTCGCCACCCTTTTGGGAAAGACACTAAAAAACCAACTCAATGTAACGTATCTTAAAAAATACTACACCTAAAGCAACACTCATTTCGTGATGACACACTCTTGTGCTTCGGTTCACACTTAACTATTAAGGGAATTATTTACACATCAACCCCACACACTACACAATAGAAAATAAACATCACACATCTTCACATATCTTATATACATACATCCTACATCTTGCATCTTACATCGACATCTTACATTTACTATGCTACACATCATAGGTCATCTACACATCTCATATTTGTTGGTTTAAAAATCATCGGATGGGCGGATCATCAGGAAACAAGCCAACAATGTATAGGGCATATAGCCCCTCTTTAAGATGGCAAAGTGAAACTAGTTTATTGCTATTCTACCAGTAGGAACCTATGCAAGTCTTACAGTATTCTACCTTCAGGGGGTTTGGGATCTCATCCCAGTAGAGGTAGTTCCAAATGATGAATGAAAATGCGAGAGGGGAAGAACGGAGGAAGGATAGATCTGAAGGGAGAAAAGAAATGAATTCCAAGATAGAACGGTCAAAAGGTTTATGCTTTGGGCTGGTAGTAAACAGAGCCAAACTTACTCACATAAACAAATAAAGCAATACTGATGAACAAATGAAAAAAGCAAGAAAGAATCCAACAGAAAAGGAACACAAATCTAACTTAAGAGAGATCCAATGCACATAACACATAAATTCAGCACAAAGTCTCAATGTATGTATTAATATTTTCTTCTGTTACAAGAAAGTACAAAGTCTTTCTCTCCTCACTTCTATTTTTCATACAAAACTGTCCACATAGAATACAACAAGTATTCCAGTATTTATAGAAGGAGGAGAGAAAAAAGACAAAAAGAAGCCAACCACTTATTTACAAAATATCTACAAAATATCTAAAAGTCAAAAGTTGACTTTAGGGCAATTTTAGGATGGCATCATCCCATGGTGCAACATGGATGATGTCATCGCGTGTGCCAACATGCTTTTAAATATTTTACAAAAATGGAAAATCCATCCCAGAGGAAGCTATTCATCGTCATCTCTTGGCTCAAATTTAGCTTCTAGCTGAGGCTCAAGAGAGTCAATGTGGCACTGTGCCCGATACTCTACAAACTTGCTGATCATCTTTTGAAGTTGGTATTGATCAGGACCCTAGAAATGGTCGTGAATAACCTCGCAAGTTTCCTTCTCGATCTTGAGCTTGTCAGGAAAGTCAGTGAACTCCTCATTTTCTTCAATAAAAAATCGATGAAGTCACGGCAGGCTAAGAGGTTGTTGATGGACTCTCGATTGAAAGTGACCTCTTGCGCCAGACCTTGAGAGACAATAGCCTTAAAGCACTGAAATGTGTCATCTGCTTCTCTTAATTCATAGGATGTTGTGAGCAGTCTAGGAGACATCTTGAAACTATTTTCTCCATGTTGTGTAGTGCTTCCAAGGCTTCTTCCTTGATTTTGTCGATTCTTTCTAGGATGAATTCCATTTGATCGACCCGAGTAATCTAAAGTGGTGAGAGATTTGTAATGTGCTCATGGGTGATCGATAACGTTGACCTTTAACAGGTCATCAGCTAAACAATTGACCATCATCTAGAATGTTCCTTGCTATAACTTAGCGTTATCCAGCTCCACAGAAAGGGAACCTGCTACTGCCTGTAGCTCTTTATTTTCCTGAGTTATACCTTGGTGCAGCAAGGTGAACTTGCCAATTATTGCCTGACCATCCTGGAGGATCTTCTCAATCCAGGATGACATAGCTATACCTGTTCAACAATCTTTATGTATTCATTTATCTTCTCATTTGGGAGCACTGAAGCAGTTCCGCTGCGATTCTTGAAGGTACTTTGCCCATTTTCTGTAAAGCTTGGAGGAGATGTTGGTTCTGCTCTTTGAGTATTCTCTTTTCCTCTTTCATTTCTTGCAGCTTCTTATAGAGGGCATCCATGGCTGATACGGCTTCTCCTTGTAGACTTTTTGATGATGTTCCCATTGTGACTTGAGTCACTGTGAAGTCTGTAGGAGACAGATCTTCCTTCTTCTTTATGGGATCGGATAGGCTATCTCCATGACCCTTTCTCCTGAGGCACTTTTTGAGAAGCGAGTTAATGTTTTTGCTTCTTATGTCCCTTTTTTGAAAAGACAGAGAAGTCCATAGCTGCAATGGGGAATTTTTGTTGTGTTGACTCAGGTGGTCAAAGATCCAACCAGGACTTAGGGGAGTGGGGCCAGAAGAAGAAGAAGAAACGAGGGGTGAAAGGGGAAGCAACTATAGCAGACTTGGGGAAGAAAGTGGAAACACTCGGTGGTGGCATGGACAGAGAATCCAATGTGCTAGTGCTTACAGGGCCTGGAGTCACTACAAGAGAGGAGAAAGAGGTAGAAATGGAAGGGATCTGTAGTTGGATGGAGGGAATACCAGGCGATAGATCTCTAAGGAGGAAAAGATGGAAGAAGTGGGAGATGGAAGGGAGGAAGACAGAGGAGAAGAAACAACCAAAGGAGTGGTTACCTGAGGAGGAGGAGGGAGAGGAGTAGAAGAGGGAATAGAGGGCACCTCCATAGTTGTAGTTGTGACAACATCCTGAGTGGATGTGTCTATTGGAACATCTACCACTTCTTCTTTTCCTGGGGACACTAAGTCCACTATTTGCTTTGAGGCAGAAAGAGGGCTATCAGGAGCTTTCTCCTACTTGCTTGATTCTCCAACTTCATCCTTTCCTTTGCCCTTTGGCAAGTGATCTGGCTTTGGAGGCACTCTTCCTAAGGGGGAAGTAGTGAAATCCACCCCAAGGTAGATGAGACCATTTCATTTGCACCAATGTTTGGTGCATTGCAACATGGGCTAGACCCTTTCTTCTATGGTCTTGGGTGCCTTGGTTCTATCGATACTTGTAAATGGCCAATCATCCCCATCCGTGTCAAGGTAAACCTGATCAATTTCCTGATCAGTTTCTTGGAAATATTTTGGGATGATGGCAACTCCATAGTGGATGATCTCTACTAGTGCCATCTAGGAGTGATCCTTTCACCTGATTTCAACTTCATGGTTGACGTCTATCCATATGTCCTCAATCTCTGGGACATGGATGGGATTGATATTTGCCTTAGGGAGGTAAGTCTGGCAGTCAAAGGTTGGCCTTGCCGGGAAATCATGCTTCAAGTTGAGCAATTCCAGCTCTGTAAACATTTCCTAGGCTTTACCCAATGAGGCGCAGGTGTATCTACCAACCATGAGGGGGAAAGGAGTTCCACCCTTCTTCCTTTTCATACATTTCTCATGATATGTAATTAGCTACCTTGAGAGCTCCAGAAGGATCAGCTTGGGCCCTGCATACCTTGGCAACCTTGTTGGTTCTCCCAGGAAGTTGGCAGCCCTGAGATACGTGAAGGTGGGGAATTGTGTAAACAAAGCCCCCATTTCTTTGTGGCAGTGACCACGCTCATGCTGGTCTAACCATGTCTCATGTTCGGCCTCATTAGGTAGATCACCTCATAGAAAAAGGCATCATTGATCTTGTTGAATTAGGCGATACTAGCCTTGAGCCTTAGCTCCTAGTAGTACTCATATATCTTGACCTGAGGCCATATCCCACTTTGAATCAGTCCTAGATACTCTCTCTCTGAGGAAACAACATATACGACATAGGAGTTCATATAGAACCTCCCAGTCGTTGAAACTGTTGGAGTTGCTGTGAGATAGTATCACTGATAATATCTCCCCAGCTGAAACGTTACTCAGGCACATTCTTGCTTATGGTCTCTAAGTACCTGAGCATCCATTTGTGAAAGTAGTGGGCATCAGGAAGTCTAAAAAATCTACTAAGGAAAGTGATGGTATCACTTAGCTCCTCTGAGAAATCAGTAGTGGATGGTTTGTGGCCATCTACTCGCCACCTTTTTGTTCTTCAGGTAAACCTCGTTCATCATCTGCATGCACTTGTCCTCATTATCGGTCCAAGTCTTTATGTAGTCTTCTCATCTTACTGCCACATACTAGCTATGGTGAGGAATTCCTAACATGACTTCAAAGTGCCGGGCTATGAGGTTAATGACCACCTTGCCCTCTTTGTCTTCGACACATCTTGTGTCTTTATTGTAACAACGGGCCACTATCATGATGAACTCATTATTGATAGCACTTACTGGAAGACCTGCTGTAAAATGTAGCCCATTGCCCACCAGTTTGTCCATCCATGGGCTACTAGTAACTTGTTTGGTTCTGGCCCAGAAATCATCCATATCTATGTGCCCAAGCTCTGAGTCTCTGATGTCAAGACTACACTCTACAAGCGAGTCAAGCATCCTAACTCTCTGATATTTGTATTTCATTTCTTGCTCTATCAACTTAGCTTTTCCTTTAGACTTAGTTGGCTTCTTGCTCGATGAAGACATGTGTGAGCTCGAGGGTGGTTGTTGTTGTTGCATGGAGAATCAAAGAGGTCCAACATAGAAGAGCCATGTCAACCATCATGTTATCCATAATAACACTTGCAAAATGAAAAATGATCAATTTAAAAGCCTTTGGGTGCAAGGCACAACTTCACTATAGGCTGTAGAGGCTTGAATTAGCAAGGCACACTTTTGAGGGTGTTGCATGATAGAAGGTAGTGCAAAAGGGGTGGGGTGTAGATTAGCTATACACAACAGGTAATGTTGGTGTTGAGGAAGTTGCGCTAGTGCCCTAGGAAAGTGCTTTGACAAGGCACAAATTTGCTTGATGTCGCATGCTCTTTTGGTGCACCTTGGCGCCCCCTTAGGAGATGTTGCATATAGGTTAGGCACACCAAGGGTTTGGCTTGTACGGCACGGGTTTGGTTTACACAACATATAATGTTGTTGTTATTGTATTTGTACCAACGCTTGTGCTTTTCAAGATTTGTTCTATGCGCGGGAAGGATTCATGCTGCATGGGTGGGAAGTGCACCTATGGCACGACTGTGTGGTTTGTAACATGAAAGGACAGTGCGCCAAAGGAAAAAAGACTACTTTTTGCATTGTCTGATCTCTTTTCCCTTTGCATGACCCTTTTCTCTCCTTTTTAATTTTTGCAAAGTGTCAAAGAGAGGGTTGGTGGGATTTGCAGCAAGGCAGAGCCTTCTCAGATACAAAGGATGGTTTATTCAGAGGTAGAGCCTTCCCAGATTTGTAGATCTGGAGGAGTGGGAAGAGGGGTTTTCAGCTGGCTGATTTGGTTTTTAAATTCTTTTTAGGTTCATTGTATTTAACATACAATCCTAATCACCTAACCTGACATAAAAACCACAAACAACAAGATGGGTAGAAACCACTTACCAGGATATATATAATGATGAAGGACAGATGTGGGATCCACAAGCGTGAGGAATGACACGTGAGGCTGACGAGGATAACTGACAAGTGCAGAGGAAAGACTTTTCTCAATTTTTAATTCGTGAAAATGACAGGTTGAATGCACCTATATATAGAAAAATGCACATTTATTGCACCACCAACCACCTTTGGTGTGGTTGGTGAAGTGTTGACATAGAGGTTTTAGTGCCTATGGCGCACTTAAGATGATGTCAACATAACGTTTTCAGCACCAAGGAGAAAAGGGGGTGCACATTCTTTTGTGTTGACACATCAATTTTTGCACCTTAAGCGTGTTTCTTTGGTGCAGGTTTGAGGATGCTGGCATGTAACTCTTAGCACCTTAGGGGTGCAACTCTTGTCATGTTGACATGCCTTTTAGGGTGCCAAAGGATCTTCAAAGGGGTACACTTTTCTTGATGTTGCCACAACAATTTTTGTGCCCAGCTCAAAAAGGCTGAAAAATGGCTAAGTTCTTAAAACTTGATTTTCGGAAGGGAACCTTTAGGCCATTTTGAATGTTAATAGACCTTTTCAGGGGACCAAAATGAAATTTTGGCATGGTTACCTGTAAAATTGCCCTTGTCAATTTTACAGGATAACAACTGGCTCTGTCTGGGGACTATCTTTAAGTGAAACTTAAGGGTAGAGAATCCCAATCTTCATGTGCCTATCCATTGGGTTACAGAGAGTCAAAAACAAGGGCGACCAAAAAGAAAGAAAGGAAACACACAACAAACAGAAAGCAAACACATGACAAAAGAAATTTGTACAAAGAAGAGAGGAAGCTCTACTTCCTGAAGAGCTTTAGATGTTGCCCGCTATAGGGGAGCGGGAGCTTAGTTCCATCCAGATATGAGAGATAGAAACTATTCTCTCTGTTGAGCTACTTGATTTTGTATGGCCCTCTCCAAAGAGATTCAAACTTTCCGTGCATACCTTTTGGTTCTCTTCATTTGTCCCATAGAAGGACAAGATCCCCTACCTGGAAATCTCTCTACTTGGATTTCTTATCGAACAACCTCTTGACTTGATTATGATGTTTGGTGATCTTTTTGACCACTTTTACTCATTTCTCTTCAAGTTCCGTCAGGTACATAATTCTCTTTTCCAGAGAACTTTGAAAAGTTTCATCTTCGATAGCTCATGCCAAGCATAGAGTAGGAAGTTCCACAGAGATAGGGACTTTAGCATCAGTCCCATATAATACGACATGCCTTTTATGGCGCAAAGGATCTTCAAAGGGCACACTTTTCTTGATGTTGCCACAACAATTTTTGTGCCCACTCAAAAAGGCTGAAAAAATGGCTAAGTTCTTAAAACTTGATTTTTGGAAGGGAACTTTTAGGCCATTTTGAATGTTAATAGACCTTTTCAGGGGACCAAAATGAAATTTTGGCATGGTTACCTATAAAATTTCCCTTGTCAATTTTACAAGATAACAATATTACATCTAACACACTCTACTTTGCACATTACACATTTTTGCATATTCTCTTCTATGCTTTGTAGCCACTACTGCTGATGTACTCTAATCTCATGGTCAATCTTTGGAATATTGAGGGTATACATCATAAATGGACCTCATCACCCTTACACATTCCTCATTTAATCTTCTCTCATGAGACACACCTATATTAAGTGATATATGGTTTAGGCTATTGGGTCACTTCTCCTAACATCCTCTCGTGATAGGCTACATAATCGCCTTCACCTACACTATTTAGTGTTATACGCTTTAGGATAAATCACCACTCATTTATATCAATATTTTCATGATATACGCTTAGGCTACAAAGTCCCATATACTTCATCTTTAGGTCACATATCATCAATACACACTCATCACGGTGAATAACACACAACACATAGTTTAAACATTTCCCAATTGCACACTTTCATTTATGGTTCATTATTAACTCGAGGGGGCATACTTAATTTACCTTACTGCATGTACTTCCATTCACTTAGGGAACACATGGCTTCTATCATTCACTCTGCATTCCATTCCATCCATCCACAACATACTACATTTTATGGTTGCATATACTTTTGCTTACACTATCTCTTATAGGTTCTCTCTAGTACACATGCTAGATAGATATTTTGTATGTCATTATCATTATCATACACACATGTGCATTTACTTTCTTTCTATTTTTTATTGTAGGCTATATAGGGATACTACACATAGCATGGATGCTTGAATACCAGTCCCACAAAGGATCATGGGGGCATCCACATTCGTTTGCTATAGGTTTTATTGTTTAATTTATTTTCATAGCACACTATTTTGGTTTATACAAATTTTTACATATGATTTATGTTTCTAACATGTTAACGGGTGCTTCATGTGTAAAATTTTTACACAAGGATGTTTTCTTCCATACTTGTTTGTTACATTGTTTTCTATTTCTTGTTCTTGTTTGTGGGATTTTCCCTTTGTTTTGTGTGCATACTTATTTTTTTGTGGCCACTATGGCCTTGAGTGTCTTCCAACACTCTAAGTGATGTCCCATGTTTGTAATCCTCTTTTTGTGGCCTACATTGTCTTCTTGGGTGTTTACATTATCTACTTATGTTATATCTTACACAATATTTGTTTGGCTTACACTTGTCTTCTACATTAATTTTTGTTCGTACTAAAACTTGTTTCCTAACCACTTGTTTGTGTGTGCTTTGGTCTTTACTAAGAAAAATTCCCTTCCCCTTGCAAGGTATATTTTCAATTTACATCACTAGTCCTCTTTTGGGGTTGCATTCTCCTATCTGTGACGTCGCATGCACGCCGAAGAGGTGGGCATAAATTTGATTAACACAATACACATCATAGTACTGATATAATTAAGTTTCCAATTATCATCCATGACACACTTGGTTACATAATGAGTGGGTTCACAATAGTTTCTGAGAACTCCATACACAGCTGACTTTTACGGGGAAGATGTCCTTAGCATTCTAGGGAGCAGCTATAGGTTGGAGGAAAATCGAACTTCCCTCCTCAAACTTCTTTGGCTAGTGGTGTTAGATCACCCAAAAAAATAGATAGTACAAATATCTCTTCACAACTCATAGGAAGCGAGTTACTAATTGAAGGAACATCATAATTTCCTTCCTACACTTCTTCGACTAGTAGCATGAGATCGTCTAAAAACCTTGCATTTCACCTACATTTATAGGATCCTTTTTACCCCCTTATTCTTGTCATGGATCAAGTGCACATGTTCATTTTTTTTTTTTCTTACTTTCTTTACATGCTTTTAAATATACACATGCATTTTTACACATTACACACATACATGCATATTTGACTACTTGATCGTCTTCTCCTTTGCGGCTCCATTCGTATGGCAATAAAGTATTCAAAAACACACACATGGTAGGTATAAAAAACACATGATACTAACCATGTAGGTATACTACATACATTTCCTTCTACACACGTGCTTTCATCCTAGGTTCACTTTTTTCATCTTTAGTCTCCACGCTCCATGTTTTTATCTCTCCATTATTTTTTTAGTCTTTCGGAAAAATTCTACATCAATATATATATATATATATATATATATATATATATATATATGTTATGCATATCTATATAGTTTATGTTACCAATATTTTCACTCACCAACATAAAGTGGGGAAAATGTAGACACAAAATCATGCACTTTGAGTCATTATTTAGTCTCGGTCTCATACTACTATTCATATGGTTCTTAAGAAAAAAGAGTAATAATTAACCCATGTCTTTGCAATTGTTTATTTTCTTTCTTTCATTACTTTCGATCTTTCACCCACATTTTACCAGTCTATATTGTCATTCTATGTTTTCCTATTCCTGATTATGGTGCCTAACTAAGACCGGGGCACGCTATGAGCCCTAGTCCCCTCTAAAGTGCCCCGATCCTCTTTTAACTTTACTCTCACCTTTTGGGCACTTTCTAGTCATTTGATATTTCTATATTTTTTTGGTTGGCCTTTCAGGGATAATTATGAAATTAGAACAAGAGAGCCATATAAATATAAAGTTATATGACCATAATAATGGACCAAGCACTAGAAACTTACTATACCCACCTAAGGTTACATCCATCAAAGGTATCTAAAGCTATATTTGCATCAATCTAGCTCCATCAAAAGGCACACAAGGTTGGTTCATCTACATCACATTTCATAGGAGGGGATTCTATTGTTTCCATGCATACATTTATTACATTTGACATCTAGTTATTTTCTCACTACTTGAGAAAGTGTGACTGGAAGAATAGCAACCTAGGCCAAAATTATACCCACACAACTAAAAATACATTGGTTACGAGATGTCTTTGTAACACTCTCGGTGATAAGTCCATCTATTTGGAAGTTGAGGATATTTTTAACCCTTCATATAAATCTTTAGTTTTTATGTTTTGATTCTTTTCCTATGGTTTTGTAGATGATTCTTCATTGCAATTTTACAATGAAATCTAGCAAAGTGAAGAGACATTTATACAATAGGAAGTGAACACGGAAAACATCCAACAATACTCCAAAGGAGGTTTCCTATCCATTTACATGAGACCATGGAACCTATATCTTATACTAGGGTAACCATGGACACCCCTATCCCTCTTGAAGCGCCCTAGTCTATCCAACCATTCCAAATCTGTGCTTTCTTATGCTCATGTGTGACATTTTTCTCCTCTATTTACCTAGTCCACACTATGACACAATCTTGTGATAACATCAAATCAACTAAGGATTTCTTACCCACTTTTTGCACATTATGGTTTTACATTTTATTTCTTAGTTCACTTGGGTGTATTTTATTATTGTATTACTTCATTTATTCAGTTATTTTCTTTGCTCCTATATCATTATATTACACTAGAATATTTCTATTTCGAGTTAATAAAATAGTAATTGGTAATCCTTAAAGCTTACATGGCACTTGATAGGGGTATCTTGTTTTTATCTGTCGATTAGCCCTTTGGATCATGAATTATTTATTTATGATTGTTCCCCTGATTCTTTTTGGGAAACTTGTTAGCATAATATTCACCACCACATTTAAAACATCCAACAAAAAAGCCCTTTCCTATCAAATTTGTTTTCATTAACTACAACATTATTCTTCCCATTTATCTTTGTATTTGAGGCAAGTTTAAATGTTTTATTATTTATAAAGTATTCATTTAGCTTCATTTCTTCTTCCGCCTTGTTTTTCTAGGTGCTCTTAGTGCGGGTGAGCTAACACTCTTCTTACGATTTTCCTCTATATGAGCTGAAATTTATTGTAGTTTCTATTCTTGTGTAATGGATTTTCAAACACTAATTCCATATTATATGGCCCATGAACATATATTTTAACCTCTATATTTGGGTTTAAGCCCATGATAAACTTACAAATTCTAAATTTTTCATATTTTTGTATTAAGCAACATATTTCAATAACTTAGTGAAGTTCATTCCGAATACACAACCACACTTAGTTTTCTCTATGATAAATTTTGAAACTCAATTTTTTTGTTGAAGTACGGTTGGGGAAACTAACAATAATGGAAGTAAACCTATAATTTTCCCTATGTGATGGAGGAAGTATCATCTCCTAATTCCATATTTTTGTCATCCCATTAAGAGGAAACCTCATTGAAGAGTTGTAAAGCACCCCAAACTGCCTTGGTTTCTTCCAAAAAGTACCTTATTTTGAAATAATTTTCCATCTCACTCAACTACTTCTCAGCTCCATCCCCCAAATTCTTTCCATAAAAATTAGGTTTGTTGATCCACTTGATATCTCTTGATAGTTTAACATCAAAGTGAGCTCTTTTATTCCCTTGTTTATTTTCAGCATTAGGTTATTCTAGTTGTTTTTCCTCATTTGCTACATGTTGTTCTACCTCAGGTTCTTCCTCTTCATTCTCACCAACAAACTACCTATCTAAGGCGGTTATCTAGTTTTGGGTGTCTTGAAGAATTTGCTAAATTTCATCTAGATTTTAAGTTATTGAAGATTCAACATTCGTTAAACTTGTTCCATCCTCATTCTTTTCTCTTCTCCTAACCATCATATCCTATTGAAAAGAGGATAATACATCCATTAGCGTTATGAACCCATTAATTCTAAGTGCTTGATAAAGCTTTCAATTTGATACCAAAATGTAACACCTATGTTATGATTCATCCAAATTAAGTGAATTTAAAAAAACAAAAAACAAATCCTTTAAGATAATTTATATTTCCTTGATGATTTTTAGCGTGTAGATAATTAATCTATCATAATAAAATGTTTACAATCCATCGATAAAAAATGATAATCATTTGTAGTTGTAAGGTTTAACTAGATCTTCTCTCTCTCTCCCTTAAATTACTCTAACTAAGTGTGTATAATGTGTATATTGTTGGTTAAACCTTTAGCACGTTATGATAATTATTTACATCTCCTAAGTGTCTACTGGAAAACATACAAGTTTCATTCTATATCGTATCTTAAAAAATGAGTTACGGGAATGTTTAACGAGATAATGTAATCATCTAGAATTACAATACCTTGGCCAAAGTTTCAAGCATTGAATTGCACGCTTAGTTTCACGATTGCACAAAATTCAACAAAACTTTTCTTCCATCACCACAAAAGCATATCTACACAATCATATGGATTTAATTTTTTTGTTTAATAAATTAATTACTAGTTTTAAATAAGCGAGAATCCATGTCTCACCCTACTAATCAAAAGGATCCTATCAGTTCCACCTTAGGATACCTATGGAAAAGATAGTGTCCCCTTAATGATTTTCATCATTACATCCTCACTACCCTTCCTATAGCCATCCTAAGTTGGTATGGGTAGGATACTATCAAGAAAATTATAGGACATAGAGCCTACGATTCATATATGTTTAAAGTTATCTGTGAAAGATGAAGTAAATAAGTTAATCTTTAAGACACGTTATAAAGTGTTGATATATGATATTAAATTCTCAAAATAGGGTTATAGTGACTCTACGAGGATACTATATTTCATTATTTCCTCCTATCAGACTATCACAACATTATGTTTATTGTTAAGTATAGGTTTACTAACCATTTCCACATTGAGATGTTCCATTACATTACTCATTACAGATAGTCCTCAATTTCTTATAATCATTAATTATCATGTTTAGTAGTTTTATTTCCTTAAGGTACAATTATAAATTTATATGATTTTCTTTATATTGTTATCCTTATCCTTATATGTTTTATCATTCGACATATTTGTTCATTAATAACAAATCAATGAAATCAACAATAAATGTATAACATAAGATTAATCATCTTTATTTCTAATTTTTGTATAACAACATGTAAATTATTTCATACCTATCAAGACAAGTACAAAACAACCAAATAATAGTCACAAAATTAAATATGGATAATCCCTTATTTTCATAAATAATGATATACAAATCATCATAATAATACATTATGCAAAATGCCCATAACAACTTAAAGATAATTCATTTGCATTTATCAAATAAATCCAATAATCCTTTTCATATTTATAAAAATTATAACATTTCGTAAATCAATCATAATAACCCAATCGGTCACTTCATGAATATTATTCCTTCTTGTTAACTATAGGAGAGAGAAAATGTATATATGGGTGGATCAAAGAAGCTGGCATGAGTTCACTAACTCATATTCATTTTTTTATTAATTAAAATAATAGAATAAGTTAAGGTTAACTTATTGAAAATGAATAAACATCCTAGTTTATTAATAAGATAACTATATCATGCACATATGAAATGATACCTCATATTGTAATAGTATATTTACATCAATGAGTTCAATACCAAAATACTTCCAGATATATAATTAACGAAATAGTATCTACTTATCAATGGATTTCTCCAACAAACAATTTTTTTTTTTGAGAGAGAGAGTGCGTGTGTGTATTTGGTAGTTCATATTTTAATAACAACCATTACTACACAAAAAGCAGTTAAGCCCATTGATAACTAAGTAGGCAAGATGAGCTAAAAATAGTCTAACTCAACAAATCTCTATTTGGGCTATGTTTATCTTTCTATTTAACTAGATCAAATAATGTTCAAAAATGTGTTTCACATAAAATTCCTAATGAATACCCAATTTGAATATGCTCAAAAGAGAGTGAAAGCGAGATCAGTCACATTAGATAGAACCTTATAAAAGATAATAGCATCAAGCTCAAAATGAGCTAAGTGATACTTTCTTAACCAAAGTAAGATTTAAAAACTAAACAATAAAAATATCCCAAATCTAATAGAGATTTCAAAAATTTAAATGATGTTTAAACCATCAAATGGCGAGCTCAAAATGAGATGGATAAAAACTATCAAACAATAAAAAGACTCTTCATTCCAAATTGACCTAGGTTTAGATATATTGCAAAAACCCATATTAAATTAGTTATAACTCTAGATCTCACAAACCAGGACGTCTTCACACCAATTTTTTTACAAGATTAATGCATGCACCTATAGGTTTTACACAAAAATCACAAACAATAAATTCAATATTCCATATTAAAATCAAGATTAATCCTAAAACATGTTCAACAAAAATGAATCAACCATGTTTTATTCCTTACGTCCCATATTTCCAACAAACCCAATAGTATATAATGTGCTACATTTCCATATTTCGAACACAAACCGGACCGAGAATGTCATTAGTCATTCATTCACCAATTTTCCCATATATGAATTAAAAATTAAAACCCATGTGTAATCAGTTCATAAACTTGCAAATATTCATCTACCCAGTTCATATTTCTTTCTCTTCTAAAACAAAACAAGACTTAAAATAAATAACACTGAATACATTCTAATATCCCATTTAAAACACATATTTCATGATAAAAACATTTGAATTTCCAAATTTAAATACCAAATATATGAAACCTAAAATGTATTCTTCATTTCATAATGAGGACAAAAAATAATGTGAGTGAGAAAACCCATGCTAGGTTTTTTCTTTGTTTTCCTTATTCTTCCCTTAGAATATGTAAGAAATTAGAATTCTCCCAAAAATACCATAAATAAAAATATTTCATCAAACATATATTCATGTTTATATGCATGCAGACCCAAAAAAATATTTCCAGAAATATCTCCAAAAAAACCTCCATACAAGACTTCCATGCTGAGCCAAAAAAACCAAGCCGAGTGTAAACCATGTGAATGTAGGAGAGGAATGAATACATGGTTATATTTTTAAGGAAGCTACCGACTCCCGAGGAAGCTGCATTAATTCATTTCCTTATTATTATGTCATGTAGTGGCTGCCAAAAACTCCACCAATTTTAAACATTTAAAAATTAATAATTGCTGACCACTTTAAATGTTATATGACCATATTACATTATTAACTAATTGTGTCCATGTGAATAAATCAAACTAATTTAATGAAAGGAAACTAATATCAAGTAGAATCCTAACCTAGTTAATTACCAAAAACACCATGATAAAGCTATGAAAGAACAAAAGCTAATTAATGCATCTAAATTAAACTTGAAAACACTAAGCTAATCCTCGCTAACTTGGATATGTTTTCTACAGCGTAGTTACTCCTATGATTACAATGATATTAAAGGACATATATCTCCAAGAAGAGGAAAGGATCTCCTCAATATGGCTTAGTTGCCATTTATAGATCTACCTTTACTACTCTTTGCAAAGAGAGGATAAATGGGTGTAAGATCAATAAGCTTCTTCAATGGTGGAGAATGCTCTTATCATGTGCTAATAATAACACTAATCAAAGTGTGGTGTAATTTTGAGAGGGGGATACTAGGTTCACTATATAGCTTTCTGATTTGGCGAGAAGCTACAATCCTAGTGAATGTGGGATAAAATTTAAAATAAAATTAGAAGGGATAAGCATGATTAGAAATAATTAATAAGAATTAGCAACTCATGGGAGTTGGAGATGATTTAATTAATAAAATAGGATTAATTAATAGGCCACATAAGCTTAGAAAATTATTTGGAGGTGATTTAGGTGGAATTTTGTAGCATTTGGAGGATTTGTAATAGGGTTTTAACCACTAAGATGTTTTATTGATTAAATAAAGGATTAAGAAGTCTTAATTAACTAACAAGTAGTTAATTAATAAGAAGAGGATTATAATTAATGAAGTGTCGTTAATTGGCATCCAGAATTAAAGAAAATGCTAGTTAATTAATGAAGTGTCATTAATTGACTAAGATAAAGGGAATGTTATATAATTAGCAGGAAATAAATAATTATAACGAGAATGATGGGAAACACAATAAGAGGTGAAATTTTAGTAGTAAAATTTTGTAGTAAAATATAGGTGTCTATAGTTTCCCCTCTTTGGGGTGGTGTAGCAAAAGCGACGTCACTTCAAAGATAGTAGATAGTTACATACATCTCAATTTTTGAAGGAAAATGAGTACAACGAAGGATTCCCCCTTGAGTGTCGATGTAGTGATAAAAGAGGTCGATTGAATATCGAAAATAACGATGAAAAATTAGCACAAAAAAAGCGTACTACAGCGGTGGAGATTTGAACATGGCTCGGTTGTCCGTTTATTCAAATTAATTAAGTGGAAAATAAATGTTATGGTTCAAAAAATGGAAGAAAAAAGGAGGGGGGGGGATAAATATAATCCCTATTTCCCCAGGTGGTGTTGATGAAAAATGGTAATGAAGAAAATGGAGATAGCTTTCAACCCATCGGCTCAAGATCCACTTGTTATCATCATTTCTCAATGTAATCAACGAACCATCTAGCTCGGGAGAAACTTTTATTCAATACAAGCATGCAAAAAACGTGTAAAATGTTATGAAAATCCATAATACTAACATTTTTTCACTACCCACAAGAATGAATCAAAGAAATATTCATGAAGAAATCCATTACAAGAAATTAAACAAGCAGACCAACAAGGAAACAAGCACAAACAAACATACTCAAACAAATAATGTTCAAGATACTTACACCAATGTTTTGTATTCTAGTTGTAGTTCTCACATGTTTAAGTTATATGAAAAGGGTTTAAAATGGCACCCAAGCAATGATTCATGCAAGGTGAACAAATGGAGGATGTAGAAGTGCTTTATGAAAAACTAATCGTGCTCTATAAACTAGCCCCAAGAAACTATTTGTGCGAGGAAAGAAAGACATAGCAAATAAACCAACTTTATTAATTGAGGTAGATCAAAATGATCCACATGTCACACATAAGAATAGGCGAGAACCAATGAAATATGTTTTATAGGCTAATTTTGATATTCTAAGGTCATTGTATCCTATGAATGATTCGGATGTGTAAATGCCTTTTACAAATTTTTGGATTTTTTAAATTCTACTTTTTTTGGATTTTTGATATTTTGGGAAGAATGTGATATAGAATAATGATGGTATGCATGGTATACTTTCAAAAATCACTGGGAAGTAAAAATATTCCCCAAGGAGAAGAAAAGGTCACTGGAAAGCAAAAATATGGTACATTGTAATGAAAATGTTAGTAAAAATGATAATTTTATTAAAATAATGATCACAACGGAATGCCAATATGTGGTGGGAAGAAAATAGAGGAACAAGTTAGTAATATGGCCCCTGGGAGGAATTAAAAATGAATAATTGGGGCTAGAAGGGTATAAATAGCGAGGATGGGAAGGGTAAAATTCATCATGATCAATTTTTTCTAGTTTACTCTATTGATTTTGTATGAGATTTTATTCTAACATGTGATAGAGATGACATGAATCAACACCATACACATCATTCTAAGCTGAGTTAAAGAGTTCGGAGGTTTCTATAAATGGTTTCTCATTAAGTAACATAATTTTTTTGAATTTAAGTGCATTTAATTCTCTTTTTAGCTAAGATAAGTTAATGGGATAACTCTAGAACAACATTTTAAGCACGATAGCATGTCCTCATATGGAGTAGCATTAAGGCCACATCTTTAGCATTAAAATAGAATCATGAACATTAAACTACTTTTGAATTAGGTTAGTGCACACGATAAAGTGAAAATAGGAGCATGAGATTGAAAATAAGTGCACTATTGTGAAATGTGCTAGCATACAAATGAGAGTATGAGCATGAAAATGAATGCGCTAGTGTGAAAAGTGATAGTGTGCAAAGACATTCCTTAGCATCATAGAAGATTCACTAGCTTGAAAGGATATGTCCTAGTGCAAACTCGAACTTTTAGAAGGTTTTTAGTAGAATTTTTAAGATGATAAGAAGTTATTAGAGGAATATAGTAGTGATTAGAATATTTTAGAAAATGTTCTTAGAAAAAATGATGTTAATTGTTTGTTTCTTAGATGATCTGCAGGAGAGAATACGGCTCTGTATTTACGGGAGCATCATGGATGCTGCAAGCTTATGAGATGACCTTTCTCACATCGCGAGTAGTGGGAGTTGATTTTTATGTTTGAGGCTACGAGGTTTATCTTTTATTACACAACTTCGCACATTATGTTGGATCATAGCCTACTCACTACCTTAACAGAGAGAGATGAAACAGTGAGAGTCATACTTTCGATTTCCCACGAGAGAGATGAAAATGAATACTAAGGATGTGTATCAAATATTGTGATTTCGATCTAGGGTATTTTTTTTGTATGATAGGAACCATGGCCGTATTTTAGGACACATTGAGCATAAGTTTTAGTGAAAGAATATACCCTAACAACATATGGATGTGCACCTATATAAATGTTTTAAGAGTAGAGGTATCACACTAATTCTAGTATACCTCATGGCTCTTATCGGTGCTTACTTGCTTCGATAAGAGTGTGACCCATTTTCCACTTGGTTTGATATGAGTTTTCAATGATTGATGGATGGGGAGGTTTTCACCTAGGTTCAAGTGCATATTATCCCATTTATTTAGAGATTTACATTTGATAGCTTATATATGTATGAGGAACCTAAGTCCTATGAATTTGTTACAAATTTGGTCATGGGATCACATTTCCATTAGATTACCACTTGGAGTGTTGTGAGTTATAGAACCATATGATCCATCTTGCATGGGATGGGAGCTAGTAGGAGATGGCATTAGATATCATCTAGGAGATACTTCTTACTATAGGTGATACTTTGATGACTTGCGGTTATAGATCGTGACATGAAAACCATACCATTTATATTAGTGGCATGGGAATGTAGTCAGGATGAGCATTTCTGGGTTGAGAACTTTTTAATAGGTAGATGTAGACATATCACGGAGTTATATTGCATAGATAGAGTACAATGAAATATCAAGGTCATCAAGGTATTTCGGGGATGAGAGTGCATGAGAAATTTGATTTTGGCCCCACATCAAACTATAAAGATCATTAGAGAGTTATTAGGGTATCATCCCACAACTATGGGATGGATGAGAATAGATAGTGGAATCAAAGACAACTACAGATTATGGAGCGTAGTGTGCGAGAATGGTGCCTTGATGGATCATTATTCTAGCACTTTGGTGATAACATTTAGTATAGTTGCGGTAGTAATAGGACTCCATGTCACGAGCACTATAGGATATCACCATATTAGGCCAGCCGAGAGGATGATGTCGACTTACAAGAATCCCATGGATAGGGATAGGAATAGGGCTAGGGGCTAGTTTAATATACTCCAAAGGTTTAACCCTAAGTATAGGTAAAGCATGAACCACAGTATACAGCCATAGGTATAGTAACAACGGGTTCTAGTTATTTAACATGTGTATTTACATGTCTTATAGTAGCTTGATTATAACAGCAAGTGGCTCAAAGGCCATTATTACGGTAGGTGTCAATGATACGGGTTCTACCATCACCCCTAGAGTAGGGAGTCCACATATTGCAGTAGGTGGGGTGATGGAGATGGTGATGGAGTATAGGTCACATGGGGGCCACTCTGATGATAGATACCAATCCCAAAATATAGAGTGATTTCAAGAGCAAGTGGGCCATCGGTGGTCATTTTGTAGTTCTGAGAGGGATATTGATATGATGTGGGTTGATGTATCATTATCAAAGTTCGGACCCTATAGTGATAGGTAGATTAGGGATCCATAGATTAGGCTGCCCTTAGGAATTAGTTATAATAGTACATGACAGATAGAGATCAGGAAATAGTTTTGTATCATCAACTTGTGATAGAGAGGACATATTGGGGAGGTGAGTGGACTCGGTTGCGAGGTGGATGTAGCTCATCTTATAAGATAGTGTGATGTGCTTCACCATGCACTAATAATAGGTGGTGTCGTAAATTTAATATATGATTTTGCATTAGCTACAGGTGAGGCTAGATAGTATAGGGCTCTCTATCATGTTGTAGTGCTAAAGGCACAAAGGGAAGTACCTTATATTCAGATTACAAGTAGTCAATTGAGGTCTAGATCACATAGACTATCCAAGTCTGCAAGATCAGTGTAGATGCCTCCACTTAGTCAGATGCCTCCATCGAGTCACAGGTCGGGAAGTCCTGATGTCAATGAGAGTCATGGTTGACTCTTATATCTATCTATTTTTAGTATATTCCTCATGATGAAGGCACACAATTTTGACACGATGTATATGTATTTATTTTAGTATGCCTCGATATGAAGGCACACATTTTTATCCTTCCCATATTGGGATTTTGTGTATCGACTTTATCGAGACACATTTTGTATATGGTCATTGATTATTTTGACATGGATATGATGATGGAATTTTCTATTGATCACATTTTGTTTTATAAGATAGCATTTTATTCCACATTTTAATTTGTGATTACGATGAGGGGAGATAAAAATTATCCCTTTTACCCTATTGATGATGTTATATGATGTTAGCTTAGCATACATGTTGATTTTATTTTATAATGATGTAGCTTAGAATTTTATTGATATGTGATGATGTTATAGATGTGATGATATGAATGTGAATGATGTAATGAAAACATACAATGTAAAAACAAAGAACACAAGTATAATGAATAGTTAACAAAACAACTATACACACACCGAACAACACAACAATATAAAGTAAGAAATATTATAATCAAGTAAAGAACAAACTAACATAGAAAACACATAATACTACACATTACATACATAAAAAAAAAACAAGTAATAAAACACAACTTTGTTTTTGGGAACACTTTTGAAACATTTTGTGATGTTTGGTATTTTCGCAAAACAATGTTATATTGTTTTGGTTTTTTTTTCTACAGTGATACTTATTTGAATCTTTTTTATGTTTTCGTAAATTTTCCCAATCCATGGATAAGAAAATTAATATGTATTGATTCCCTAGCGATATATGGGAATGTATAAAGGAAAAATCTGAACATATATACAAGAATGGGATCAACCGGATCGGGGCCACAAAGGATAGGATCAAAAGGATATCAGAAATAGGAAAAAATCTAGCTTAGGAAGAAGTGATCGTGCCCCTAGGTGTGAGATACTTGTGAACAATGAATCCTCCTATGGCATCGGAAACTGATTTTCACCAAAGAAATTATCCAAAGTGCCACCATTGTGTGGTTTTCACCCTTGGACACATTTTTTTTTTTTTATTTTTTGTTTCTTTTTCTTATTTTTATACTTTAATTTTTTTAAGGACCCCAATTCTTAGGCATAGAAAAATTTGAGTTACATGGCATTTATTGGTTCCCAAATTTCATCACCATCAGGATAGGAATTTTATATGCTTCGAACTAAACTTGGCCACCACAACTAATGATCCTAACAAGTCGAGGTTCAAACTTACGTCGAGAGAAAAACCTCTACCCATTTACTAAGATACTTAGTAGCGGTTATGATATGATTATGGCCATTTGAGGAATATGGAGTGAACTTCCTTATGAGATCAAGTCCCCATTTACATTATGGTCATGGTGTTGTAATTGTTTGTAAAGATTAGGATGGATCATGTATTATATTTCATGTTTTTGACATACAATACATTTTCACACATACTAACAACAATCAATTTCCATAGTAGGCCAATAATAGCCTACTCTCAAAAGTTTCTTAGCAAGATCCACTCAACTTGTATTTGCCCCAAAAATTCCTTCGTGCACCTCTTTAACCGCTAAGATAGATTCTTCCAAGCTAAGATATTGTAACAAATTCCCATCATAGCCTTGACGATAAAGAGTGACCCCACGTAGGGTATAACAGAATATGCATTGGATAAGGTTACATTTTTCAGAATGGGTAATGTTAGGAGGAAAGGTTCCATCATGTAGGTAATTATAGATATCAAGGTATTATGGGGATAAGGGACCAAAAACTTCACATACCAAGAAATATTCCGACATGTCATATGTAGGGGTCGTCAAATGTTCCACGAATAACAACATGTCAATTTTACCTGGTGGAATGTGTAACAAAGATCCAATTATGGCCATGGCATCAATTGATTGATTATGTCCTATGGGTATCTTTTGGAAGGTGATTTTCACAAAGAACTCTTTGAAGTATCCACCATCTTGTTATAAGGGATGAGATTCTAATCCTTCACCTTATATTCATTTTTACTTGTTTGATATCCCACTTTACTGAATTTTTCAATCCTGTAATAAGGTCTACATACTCGGCTATATTATTAATGTAGGGAAACCAATTCAAAAATCCTGAGGAATTAACTAACATGTAGGAGTGATAATAATAAATCCTACTTTTGAACCATGAAAAGTGAATGATCCATTAATGTATATCGTCATACAATAGATTCCTCAATATACATCATAGAAGTGTCGAAAGATTCAGATTTAGTAGTTTGGTTCTTATAAAAGGGGCTTCATCGAGTTGATCAACCAGCACTTTCCCTTTGATTTATTTCTTGTTGACATACTATATATGAAAATCACTAAGCAAGATAGTCCAATTATCCATCCTCCTCATAAGTATGGATTCAAACAAGAGATATTTTATCATGTCAACTATAGATATGATCTTGGTTTTATTGTTTAGAAAGTAATGACAAATATTTTGAAATAAAAACAAAAAACAAGAAATCCTTTTCAATTTGTGGATAATTTAGCTTATAAGATATCAACATGGCACTAAGATAATAGACAAATTTTTCTTTTTGATTCAAATCATACTAAGCCAAAAGCACGACAATTACAAATTGAGTGTTTTAAATATATAGTATCGGGTTTATCTGTGGTAGGTGGCATAAGAACCTGCGGGTTTTCTAAATACTCCTTGAGTAAGGCGAAAACTTATTTTTGTTTAAGAACCCAATGAAAATTGACATCTTTGTTGAGAAGATGTGTGAAGGAATGAAATTTATCAATAAGCTAGGATATAAATTTTTGATATCTTGGATCTTACCTTACAAGCTACGTAGATACTTGAGGTTCTTGAGAGGAGGTATATTTTTGATAGTTGTGACCTTTGTTGGGTCAACTTCAATTTATCTTCTTGAAACAATGAAGCCTATTAATTTTCTGATAGTACCCAAAAGACACACTTCTTTGGGTTTAGCCTGACCTTGTAATGTATAATATGTTGAAAGATATGTTGTATGATCTCCAAATGTTCTTATCTATTCCTAGAATTTCCCAAGATGTCATCAACATAGTATTCCATTATATCATTCATCATATCATGGAAGATGATAGTCATGGCCCTTTGATAGGTTGCGCCTACATTCTTAAGGCCGAAGGGCATGACTTGATAACAAAATGTACCCCATGGGGTAGTAAAAGTAGTCTTATGTTGATCCTCTTCTGTAATCTTGATTTGATTATAACCTAAAAATCCATCCATAAGAGATAAAATTTTGTAACCTGTAGTTGAATCAACAATCATGTTGATGTTGGGAAGAGGAAAATCATCTTTTGGACATGACTTTTTAATGTCTCTGAAATCCATACAAATTATGATACCAATGGGTTTCTTTTACACAAGTACTATGTTGGATATCCACTCGAGTAATAAATAGGTCTAATAAACACTACCGCTAATAATTTTTCTAGCTCCTCCTTGACCCAAAAGACCACACAAGGATACAATTCACTTAATTTTTGCTTGATTTTTTAGCACATTTGTACACAACCAAGTTATGCACTAACAATAAGGATCCAATGCAGGAATGTTAGCATATAACTAAGTGAAGATATATGATCATTCTTGAAGAAGCATGAAAAAATTCTTCTATTCTTGTGCTTAACAGGAAGCTCCCAACTTAACCATTTTGGGATCATCTTCGGTGCCAATATTTACATTAATGGTCTCCTCCAATAGAAGTTTAGATCCATATTCCATATGTATAGGATTAGGGGGAGGTTGAGATCTTGTATGAAGGGCGTCTCAATGAGATTTTCACCATTAGAGTGGTCACTTTTTGTATCCATTTTAGATTTTTCAATTTGCACGTCTGATAGTGCCTCAAAGAGGTGCTCACTATGAGACTTGGATTTTTTATTTTGATGAGGATTTTTAGAAGTTATCTTTCCCTCATTCTCTTTTTGATTTTTTTGACCACAAAACTCATCCTCCTCCCTAAAGTACGTGTATGCATCAAGATCAATAGAGAATCCTTTTTGTGATCGCTTGATAGGAATATCATCTGCAAACCCATAAATTTTTGCTTTCTTCATCATTCTGGAAAAATTCAATTAGTAAATGTTTTTTTGTCCCAATTGATAAGGGATGGGTGGATGAGGTCTAATATTGGAGTAGTAGGGGATATTGTGAAGATAGATGTGTTAGGAAATAGGTTAATAGAGGAAAAGTCTTCATAGAGACTATAGTGGGAATTTGTTTCATTGTCACAATCAAAAGAACTATCATCATTCTTAGAAGAAGTATCTTTGACTTCTGTAGGATGGGACCCATATGGTCGAATGCCAATGCCATAATTTTCCATCTTTTGATGTGGTTTTGGAAGAGGTTCCAACACACCTTGCTCATCGACACCACATCCATATCCTTTATAGCCCATAGTGTACATCATCTTATTAGGGATGGCGTACTTGGGAAATTGATAGAAAGAGGCCATCACATCATTAGGAAACTAGGATGTGGAAGTATATAGCATTTAATCATCTATTAAAAGGCCACCAGGAAGAAGAGTTTCAATGTTGTAATGCTCCGGAGACCATTGATGTTGATGGTAAGGCCTACCACGTGTTTTTGGTGATAGGAGTAGATTCTAGATAAGAAGGGGCTATTGGAGGTTATATTCTCTGTTGTTAGTAGGGATGACCTTCTTGTCCCATTATAAAATGGGTAAATAGATGTGAAAACACCATCTTTATGTAGGCATTGTTGGTACCCAAATTTGTTTGCCTTTTCAGTTTAAGCAACATCAAAGATATGGCATGAATCTTGAAGACGGATGGCTCATGGTGTGTTTCTTTTTGTATCCGAGGATATGATCTAATTAGAACTCATATTGTGGAGAGATGGATAGCACTCAAATAGGACTTGATCTTGTCCTAACTATTTTAGGTTGTTCCTTTCAACCAAGGTAAGAGAACCTATTTTGTAACCTTCAAATGGTGAAGGAGATGAATATATCCCTCAATTTGTGCAAATAGTATGAAAAGGGATTTGGGAAAATATGATCAACACTCTAAATCTGAATTTCACAAGTTGTCACTTCCATATTATGGAGATACTTTCAATGCAAGGCAAGGGTTACTAAAGACATTTTGAAATCCTGATATGTTCTGCATACTTTAACAAATGGATTTTGATCTTCTGTGGGTATACAAGTCAAAATAGGGGTAAAACAAGGTATGATTAGTTATTTTGAATGATTTTTGGGTGGGATTTTAGACAAGACAAACCAAGATCCGCTTGAGACTCTTTGAGGATTTCAGCAAAATATGGAGAAACTTAACAGCAGAAAGTATCAAAATGGTTAATCATCCCTTCAAACAGGATATGTACATCAAATGGAGGCCCAAATTTGCACTTTTCCACACAATATTTGATCATCTATCACAAAATATTGAGTTAGATTGAACCAATGAGGCATTTAGCAATCACTATTTAATCATGACCTAAGTTGCACCCAAAGGTTTACCAACAATCTCTCGAAGTCAAGGAGGGTAAAGTGATTTTAAATTTGTTTATCTCTTTATCGATGAAATATCTTCGAATGTGAGATTGCAAATGCCACTAAAATTTCACAAGAAATGAGACCATGTATGATCAAGAGAGATTTTAAACACAAGACTGCAACAGGAAACAAGAAACACAAATTTGAAATGCATTATGAAATGTAAACATTAATGATTTTTTCCAAAGACAACACGGGATAACTAAAAATGATCAGATTTATCAAGTAGGGGAATGTTTTAAAAAAATCTTAGATCTTGTTAATGGCTATACATGTGCAACTAACTTAACATGATTTGAAATCTAATACAGAGAGAGTTATATGAGTTTCTCAAGTGGTCACTCAGAGAATGGGCTTCTTCCTAGATTTTCCCATGAAATTTTTAGTTTTCCAGGATTCTTTAAAATCTTCCAACCCTTTGCATGACAAATTTATGCAATAGATAGCTTTCAATCTCCTTTTAGCCTTCTTTCCCAAGAAAATAATATGCCAAAGGATCAAAATTGTTACAAAAATTACTCATGATTTGCGAGACAAGGACGTTTAATAGAACACATTCAAAAAAATTCCATTTGTCTCAAAAAAAGATGAATCATTACGAAATTCGTGTCATTATCCATTGTGGAGGCATGTTTTTCATCTTCAAAGCATGCAGACCCCCTTCCTTTCATTATTTCATCCTTATCCCTCCAAAATTTGACTCTGTAACTTTTGGATCTGATATTTCACATTTTTGGACGGGTTAGGGAAAAAATTCATTTCAAAAACATCTTTGATCTTCAAATTGATCCTCAAAACCAATTGCATTGGTCCTTGCAAGCACAAATGACATGAATTTGTCAAAAATTGATGAAAATTGATGCAAAAATGCATCTCCAAACTTCCTGGAGTGTTCTAGGGAAAAAATGGTGGCAAAGAAAAATGATGCACAACTACCGTGGATTCAACTTTCAACTCTTAATCTGAGCCCTCCATGTGGAGAAAAACCATTGGAGACGAGGCTTTGGAGGTGCCTTTTTCCATTTTACATTTTAAAAAAGAAACGACCATGTGGCGAGATTTGATTCGGCACGGGCACGAGTTTCACATTTTTACCCTTTTGACCTTTTTATTCTAAGTGGCCATGTGGCACCATTCCATTGGATGTAGACCTAGGAGCTTCATTTTACCTTTTAAACTTTTTGGGAAAAATTGGAAAAAATTGATATTTTTCCTTGCACCTCGCCTCATGAAAACGGGCCTAACACATGTCCCAAAGTGGGCCCCATTGGAATCGTGGATTGATTCTACACATTTCAACCTTTTTTGGAAAAAGGAACTTTTTCCAAATTATCCCCGTTGACCCACACCTCTGATTTTGTCCCTGACACGCGGCAATTGCTGATTCGTTGTGGGCTTGTGTTCCTCCTTTTAATTTTAAAGTTTTCAAAACTCACCGGTGGCCCACACTCCCCTCTACCCCTGATCCTGCCACATGTCCACTCCTGATTTGTTGTGGGCCCTAGGCATTTTCTTTGCACTTTAACTCTTTTTCCAAAATTCCTTAAGGCACAAAAAGACCCGCTGCTTCTCATCCAATCAAAAGAGGACACATCATCATTTTTGGGAAAAATTTAGAAATTTTCTCCGCCACTTGAATTCAAGTAGATTAGCACTTGGCGGGGCCATGGGGCAATTTGAAACTTTTAGCCAAAGTAGCTAAAAAATAACAAGTTCTCAAAATGACCCACCGCTCCTCCTCCAATCAAAACACGCCACGTAAGAAACATTAGAACCAATTAGAGTAAAGCGGAGCCATGGGACCAAATTCACCCTTTTGCCAAAAAATAAAAAAGTGATAAGTTAAAACAATTTTCTGCTATCCCTCGGCCAATTAGAACAAGCCACATTGCCGATGAATGTTGAAGAAGAAATTGACAGGAAAATGATACCCGTCTGACCGTCAAAACATAGAAAATGCCAGGGATGCCTTAGAATTCAATTTTTTTGCTAAGGACGACAAATTTCTCAAAATTGAACCAACTAAAACATGTTTTCAAAGCATTTTTATCACGAAATTGGATTTTTAATGGTGTAAAAGTGAAAATCAATCAATTTCAAACTTCCACGATTGGGTAAAAAGGAAAAATGCCTTAGCTCACAGATTTTGGAAAAATAAAGTCACAAAATAGGGCACACATGCAGATTTCTTTCAAATTGGGGAAAAAAAAGTTTGTGAGCATTTCAAGGCATTCGACTAGAGGGAAAAGTTACGAGACCACCAATTTAAGAGAAAAATGTTTGAGCACGTAGAATGAAGGAAAATTTAGGGAAAAATGGTGCAAGCTCAAAAATGGAAACAACAGGCACAATGTATCAAGATCAATGTGGGAGGTAAGAGCCTAGGAATGAACTTGTAAAACTATCTCTATATAAGGAAACTCATATATAAAGGGAAATAACCGAGATAACACCTTAAAATGTGTATAGGGTTATGGGTCTCGAAGAATGGTAAGTGTATTTCCTTCATGGTACAACTTTATACATAGATAAAAAGTGGAAGGCACAATCTGCATAACATGAATCCATGGGAAAACAAGAAGCATATTTTAGGTTAGTTGCAAGTCCAGGACATGGAACCAAGTATCATTAATAGTAATCCTAACTTCCATAGGAAAATTTATTGTACCAGATGACTATCACTCTGCATTATCATATGATTTTATTGTAATGATATTAAGCTAAATTTCTACATCAGTTCATCCTAGATGTCTGGTTTATTTCATTCTATAGATATTCAAGCCAAATCCATTCTCCAAAAGCACTCTCTTAATCTTTTTATGAGTCATTTCCATATCTATCTATAAAGGGAGATTGTGGGTATGATCATCCATTGGAATCTAATGCTGACTAAGTGTAATTTGTTTGAATGGAGTAATTTGTGTAACCAAGGATTAGAAGTATTTAGGATCAATATTTGTAGAAAATCCTAACCCTTGAAGGGTTTTGTAAAGGATGTCCTTATGAACATTGGATATTTTAAGAATATATAAGATATAAATGTTATTAGTAGCCTTCTCAAGATATTAAAGAATATCATAGTGACTATTAAGAGGATAAGGCAAAGAAGGTTATGGGATAATAAGATGAGTGTGTCATGTTTCCATAGCACATGCTTGTGTCTTAATTTTAATAGTGTTTACTTTCTCAGTAATAGGGTGAACACAACTAATAAGAGAATCAAAAGGATTAGTTGTTTCACCAACAACGTAATTAGCATTTTTATTCTAGGATGATTGGCCTTGATCCAAATTTTTATCCCCTTGTTTATGTTTGGGAAATGGCTCTTTATAAATCCAAAAAAATTACTAGAAGTTTTACTAGATATAGGCAAATCCATTTCAACTTCCCCACTGTCTATGAGGTCTTGAATGAAGTGTTTTAACTTCAAACATTTGTCTGTGATATGACCCTTAACATGATGAAAGTCACAATACTCATGGTATTTTTACCACGGATGCTTTACTTTGCATGCATCGTCAAATTTTTTTGTAGTAGTTGGGAACCTAACCATGTTCACCACGTCTAACTATTTTAGGATCGATGACAAATATTCAGAAAGGGAGTGAACACTTGATGTTTTATTTTTGGTGTAATTGGCCCTTTAGAAAGTTTCAAAGGAGCATTGTTTAGGACAAATTGCACACATTTGGAATCTGTGATTCCATCACCTATGAAATTATTGTTTTTATTAAATAATTTAGGTTTTTCATTGGGTTTGGATTCATGTTGATCTCTTTGAAAGGGATTTAAAGTCCCTTTATCCAAAAAATCCTTCTCATTTTGTCTTCCTTTTCTATGACTTCCTCAAATGTACTCACATAATGCATCTGCAAATGGAAATATATTTCTAGGTGTAGGTTTGACACAAATATACTAACTATCTATTTCTCATAGATAAAGAAAGGGAACCAAGTAGTTAACCCTCGCCACCGTTGAAGGAAACTAGTGAAGTTTTTGTTGCTTCGTTATTTAGTATTACACAAATCTATCATAGTAATGTCACTATCCATATTGAATGAAATGTGGCACACAATTTTTCTACCAGTTCATCAAATGTAAAAATAGTACCTTTAGGAATGTGAAGAAACCACTCAAGAGCTTGTCCTATAAGACTTTGTGGAAACAAGCGAATGATATAGTTATCGTTGTATGCAACTTCTTGGCAAGCCATGAATAAGTCCTTAACATGATCGTGTGGATCACCTTTACCCCTATATTTATCAAATTTAGGGTAGTCTAAGTGAGGAGAAAAGGTAGTGCATAGTATTTCCCAATCAAAAGGATAAGGACACAATTATTTTATTTAGAAATTTTTAGTATTTCCTATGTTGTGTTCTTGTAAATTTGTAAGGGAATTCATCATATATTTCCACTCTTGGTCAAATATTTGGCCACATGAAGGTGATGTAGTAATATATACATGGTTATATTTTAATGTATCACCACCACAATTTTTGTGTAAAGATCATTATATGTAACCTTAACTTCATTACACATAGTTTTCCTTGGGTCTTTGTGGACATGGGAAGCCAAACTCGCTAATTGATGACTAAGGGCTTATATTTTTGTTGAATAATGACCTTATTGTTTCGGGTTTCTTCATGAGTTTCATGTTATATTATTTGTTCATGATCTTCATTTTCTACTCCTCTGTCATGGTTAATTATAACAATTGGCATATGATAAGTACTATTGTTTCTAGGAGGTGTTTCTTCACTGTTATTTCCATTCCTAGAAGTAGAAGCATGTTCAGGGTTTAATATTTTGTCAACATATCAAAGGGTATGTTCTACTTCTTCCTCCTCATGGAACATGTTCATAAGAAGAGTATGGTAAAATTCTTGTGGCAATTTAACTCGAATTCCACTACTCCTGTGAGAAATTGGTCTCAATTTTAGAAGAGTAATTTGTCTTTACGAGTTGCATTAAAGTCATAGTTTTCCTGAGGATATGTCACCTCATCGCCACAATGGTCTATCATAGTTTCATCTTCATGTAAGGGGTCCAATTTTTTTGCTAAAAAGGGATAATATCCTAATATTCTATGTCCCATTCTAGTAATAGGAGGCATAGGAAATGTTTTTCTAAGTTCTAACGAATGTGTACAAGTATCACAAAGAATATAGACAAAACCTAGCAGCGTGACAACCATAAATAGTCACAAATAATGTCACAAAGAATGTCATAAATAATATCCTAAATAATTTCCTAATCCACTACAAATAATTTCCCAAAGGGATAAATAATATACGACCAAATTTTGTTAATTAAATAAAATATGAAGGAAAGAAAAATCTAGAAAAATCCTGAACAAGGGATCAATCATGAAAAGAGTCTACTCCCTATGTCTAAAAACTTATCTCAAAGATTACTATTGACAAGATGAAAACACAATTTTAGTATTTAAATCAAGTTTTGGATAAACAATATTTAAATACTAAAAAGGAGCTAAAGTGATTTTTCCAGAGTAACAATGTAAAGTATATATACCCTAAACTTATTTAAATTAAAACAAAGTCTAAGTGTTTGAAATGGAGGTTACAACTATGGGTAGTGTAATAATACTACTTGGACACTTTTAATCAAGTTCTCATAAAAATTAGATGTTAGTATCAAAATAGGATTTACACAATGCGAACAATGTAACGAAAAACACAATCCAATACTTAGAGAAATGTTTGAATCAGAAACTAGGTCCACGTATATCAATGAATTAATAAAATGTGAGAAGCGTAACAAGACAATGGAGACAGTTATATCAAGTTTGAAAAAAAAATTAATATCACAAATGTATTTCTATAATGTAAGAAGTGCAACGATGAAAACAGTAATTTAAAGTAGGATCACCTAACTACAATGAGATATATCAAGAATGGGTATCAAGGATAGGTGTACCAAAATATTAGGACGTACCATCACACTTTCAACACTTAATATTCCTACTGCAACATGGTTATGTAAGTGAATACAAAAGTGGTGGAAATCATTATTTTTGGTAACACCACATATGTTTCTCTCTTTTGACAAAAACATCAATAAGAAAACAAAGGAGATAGAACAAGTGGAAATGAAAAAAAATCGGCTCAACTTTGGCAGAGTTTGACCTTGTTTTATAACAAGGTAGAAACTAAGACAAAGTTATGATTTGTAAGTGTTGTGATGAATGAAACATAGCGCAAAATTCAATAAACTCTCCCCTTGTTTGACTAACAATGTCTTAACTCTAAAGAAGTTATTATTTTGTGAAAGATCTTTAGAACACGATGGATAAGGTCAAGTTATCCCCATCGCCTAATGGTTTCTAGGATTTTTTTCAACACTCACTAATACTTGTCTAAGTTAATCAAAATATTAGAAATATAGAGATAAAAGTTGCTTTTGATTTTCAAGATCACCAAAAGGTGCAAGAGAAGAGCATACAAAAATTGGTCTAAATCAAGTAAAGCATGGAAATAAAACATTCATCAAAGCATTAGACATGTTAGAAAATTGATTCAAATTAAAACCTGTAAAATAGAAGTCAGAAAAACCTGTAAAACAACAACAAACACCAAAAATTAGATTCTAGAATTTCTAGAAATCTGAGCCAAAATTTTACATAGAATGCTAGCGCATGAGTTTTAACAGTAGCGCACAGGAAGCAATGCTAGCATAGGGATATCAATGGTAATGCATGGAAATAAATACTAATGTAGGGAAATACAACATTTATCAAAGCATTAGACATGTTATAAAATTGATTCAATTTAAAACTTAAAAAATAGAAGTTAGAAAAACATGTAAAACAACAACAAACACCAAAAATTAGATTCTATAATTTCTAGAAATCCAAGCCAAAATTTTACATCGAATTCTAGCACATGAATTTTTACAAAGTAGCACACATGAATAAATGCTAGCATAGGGATATCAATGGTAATGCATGGAAATCAACAATAATGTAGGGTTATCAACAATATCATAGGGCTATCAACAATAACACAAGGCTATCAATAGTAACACATAGCTATCAATGGTAATGCAAGGCTTTCACCGATAACACGGGGGTTTTTACATTAGTGCAAAAATTTTCTTGGTACATATATAGAATAAACGAGATTTTTAATAAAGATGCGGGGATAAACAACACTAGTGCATGAACGGCCTTTATGTGTGACCGAGATGAATTTTCCATAAATAGTAGTGTATAAGAAAGCAATGATAGCATAGGTGGTTTAATGCTAACACATGATAATTAATGATGTAGCCTAGAATTGTTAGTTAACACCTAGTCACGCTGGCACATCACTCAGCCTAGGCTGAGCGCTCACCCAAAGCATGCAAAGGTACTAGGTCCCTCTTAATAGTTGTATTAGTAGAATGGTGGTATGATAAAATAGTAAACATATATTTTTGGAACTAATCCATCCATTCACCATTTATATCCAACCAGATCTATAATTGATAAAGGTAAATCATCATGGAGGTAATAACATGCATTGATAAAACACATCACACACTTTGTTCGGCCAATTTCCTTTATCTATTCATTAAACCAACAATACAGTAGCTTCATACAATACTAGGCATGCGCGCATGGATCTGTTATAATAATCCAATCGCATGTGGTTCCATCCGTTCTCTATGTATGTCTCTATATCTATCTTTAAGTAGTTCATTACACACACAAATATATATATATATATAGGGAGGGGAACTAACCCTTCACCACTTAAATCTACCAGAAATAGGTCACATGCTAATAACAGCCACATACCTTTTTACAATTATAGCCATACATACAAGTATACTATCTATAGATTGTTGATAGTTAACTGAAGTGATGGATCTATGCTTAACTTATGTCCATGCAAGAGTGAGTTGACATGTCCTTCCAAAATCCCCACAAAGAGTGGTGCGTAAATCTCGGCATCACTTTGTGTACTTCACATGCCAGTCTCTAAGAATAGACCTGATCTCCAAAATTAGCTAAGTCCTTGAGAGTCTTACCCTACATCTCTATGCATGACACCTTCCTATTACTTCACACTTTTGCTCCTGTGCCATTCTTCCGTGCGGACTCTGAGTGCAAGTTCAACTAAGTGTTTTCTCTGATCAACATTACCCCACACTAATCTCATTATCACCCCGACAATGGTGATGCTCAAAACTTATACATAGAATGGATAAATAAAGAATAAAGAATGTTGAATAAGAATTTTGAAGAAGATATACACACTTAACAAAATTGTTTAGGCCTCAGGCCCCTCTATCTCATCCTGAAGCATCAACTCTGGATATTCTTCTTTGATATCTACTTCCAGGTTCTCCCATGCTGTTAGTGCTACTCCTGTTATTTCGGCACGTCTGCAATGATGGACTGCAGCTCTTCCATGGAGAGTTTCCTTGCTCATTTTGTATTACAAGCATTACGCTTGACATAGAGGTTTGCACCCCTTCCAGTACATCCATCCTCTGAGCAATGAGCTTTCCTAGCTCCTCCAACCTCTCCTTATGTGGTGCCTGCACCGTAGCTAGTGCCTCACACTTCTGTTTTACCAGGACTAGGCATTCAGCGTAGCCTAGGGAAGCATCCTTCATCACTTTGTGGACCTCATTTTCTTCCTCCAAGGTTTTCACTGCAATCAACGCATCTGGGGCTATGCATATGGTTAGTGCATGATCGGCCTTCTTCAGTTCATTGTAGGTGGCTTGTAGTAGACCTTCATAAGTAGTAATTTTCCTAGCTACTACAACCTGCACCTTTTCTGTCTTTTCCTTGGAGTCCTTGGGCTGTGAGGATATGCACGCCTTTTCATCCCCAACACTAATGTTATCATTGTTTTCACATAGTGCATCGCAGAAGGAAATTATTTTGGTACCCGAGATTCCAGATTTGGGCATACCTTTAGAACATCATCTCCAATTTCCTCTACCATACTAACAAAAGTGTCATACTTTCTTTTGATCAAGTCCTTTTCCTAGACTAGGCACGCTATCTCCACATCCTTGGCCTTTAATCTCTCTCAGCGCCTTGATGGTAGCAGATTTATCTATGTTTCTTCTTGCTACCTCGGAGGATACTTTTACTAGAGCATTGCTCACTTACTCATCTGACATCATTTTTGGTTTGATTGTCATGTGGCATTTTGGGTGCCTTCTTCAACTGCTGTGACGTGCATGATTCTTCATCGACATAAAAGTTGGGCTCGTCCATGTGTGTTTGTATAGACCATGAGAGATACTTCCTTGTGCATAGAGTCACCTTGTCCTCATCCATGAGTGCCCATCCAAATAAATCCTTCTTTTTGATGGTACTGGAACCAATCATGAATTATCAGCTTTGGGTCATCTACATACCCCATGGCATGTGCCTTGGCATCCTCCCCTGTTCGACGGGATCGGGGTCCTCTTGGAATGGCTGCATCAAGGTTGGGAATACCAGATGTATCCCCACCCTTGTCCTGTGTAGCCTCTGATTGACCCCCTTCTTCTCCTTCCATCTTCTCCTCCTCATGTTGAGGCTCCTCCCCAGTTGGAGATGAAGGTGCCTTCTCCTCAGATTCCTCTGTTTCCTTGCTCAACCTGAGTTTTCTCTATTTCTTCTCCTCTGGCTCCTTCACCTATTGGGTTCCTCCTTGTGCCCTTGTGCACTTAAACACCTTCTTAAATCTTTGTGCGCCCTGCTCCTCCCCGTAGCTCCTTCTCCCTAGGGAGTTGTCGCATGCTCCCCCTCCTAGTTAGATGGTTGCTTCCTTCTCCACACCAGGCCACCACTATCTTTAGGTTCTTCATCCTCTTCCTCCTCATCTTGCCTGGGCATAGAGGGCCTAGGCACTAGAATGTTCTCCATAGTATGCTTTCCCTTTGGCAGCCCTGGAAGTGCAAATTTGTTCTCCACGTAATTTTTATTCTCCATTTTAGGCTTCAGTTGGAGGTATATTAGCGTGGCCCGATATCTATGATGGCCACTTGTCTCTGGCTTAATGCTTAATATTTCCAAGATGTTATTCTCGTTGTATGCATTCCTCCCTAGATATCCATAAGTCTTTCTCAAGGTGTGATACTCACAGTCTACCTTGTCTGCATTAAATACCAACCTTCGTGTGTTGGTGAACCGATGAACTACAACTTGGAAGAACTATGCGGGGAATGCATATGGAAATTTACACCAAGGGCTCCATGACCCATCTACCATTGGAAATCACACAATACAGAAATGCTTGGTAGACTACAAATTGTACCTATTTTCCCAAGACCGAGGGAAAATCCTTGGGTATGCACCATTCTTCCCCAAACACCACATGGAGCCTATCATACCACATCTTAGTGCACTCCTTAACCTCCTCCGTCATCGACCCTTTGCAAAGATATTTTTGAATCACTTAGTTGGAGACTTATGATTCATGGGGTATTCCCATATGTTCTCCTTTGGACTAATAGGTACCCCAATCTCCATGAAGACTAAACTTAGTAAGATACAACCAAAACTTATCTTACTCCCTTCGTGTGCTTCCTTGACTATCGACTCGCAATGAATCCAAATGTTATAAGTGGTTCCTCTACGACATGGGCGTGGCCACATGTAACCACATAGAATTGACTTGTGACCAACGCTCTTGGTCGTTCAACTTTGTGGTTAGATGTGTCTTTGCTGTATGTACTAGTAGACAATTTTTCAACTTATCAATGTCCATCCCGCGCAGTCCTTTCTAGTAGCCCAGCACCTTGTGTGTTTCCAAAATGGTGCTTTTGTTAGCTAAGTTAGTATTAATGTCTTCTCCCATCACCCATAATCCAGTAACTATGGCAATGAGGATGGGTGTCAGTCTTACCCTCCATCTTGCGAAGTAGAAGAAGACCTCATGGACTCGGCTCATCACCATCTATAAAAAGGTACATACTTTCCAAAGTATAGAATTGAATTGTGACCAATGCTCTTGGTCATTCAACTTTGTGGTTAGATGTGTTGTTGCCTGTACTACTGGAAAATTTTTCAACTTGTCAATGTCCATCCCGCGTGGTCCTTTCTGGTAGCCCAGCACCTTCTGTGTCTCCAAAATGGTGCTTTTGTTAGCTAAGTCGGTCTTAATGTCTTCGCCCATTGCCCATAATCCAGTAACTATGGCAATGAGGATGGGTGTCAGTCTTACCCTCCATCCTGCGAAGTAGAAGAAGTCCTCATGGACTTGGCTCATCAGCCATCTATACAAAGGTGCATACTTTCCAAAGTATGGAAGCTCATAAAGCTGGTAGACACCATTTCCCTTGAGTAGCTTTTCCCTAGCATCATCATATATCGGCATGCCATCTTCAGTGCCTATTTGTTCGAGTGGTGAGCAGGTCATCTAACTTCTTTTGGTTTTCACTTGGTTTGGTGATTGTATTCACTTATCTTGCTCTATCTTATGTGGGTATTCCATTCCTACCCCATGATAACTTCTTTAGGGTACTACATTTCGGAGAAATTTCTCTCCAGGGGCCATCTCCTCCTCTTCTTCCACCACCACCTTCTTCTTTTCTTTTATCGGTGTTGCTTTCTTCTTTGGTGCCATTTTATTACAGGGTTTTGTTTTGTAGGTTACTTGCGGTGTGTTTTGAGTGATTTGCTTTAAACCCTAACCCAATTCCTCCATGCCCTAATTTGTAATTACGAACTTGCGCACCCTAACTCTATTTTATTACTTTGCTTTGTCAAACCCTTCTTCTAGGGGATACAAGCCCTTCTAATACACAAATCTCTTCTCTACACTTGGTTTACTTACTTCGCACCTCGAATCAGTTAGCTTTATGCTCTTTGCGTATAGGCTTTCTATTGAATTCTTGTAGTCACAAGGGTAAAAATGAAATCGTATCCTGTCTTTATATAGATTTCTACTTTTTGTTGCATTAATTACTCCTCCACCTACCAAATTCTCCTCATTTATGACCCATTTTTATCATTTCCATGCGGTATATTTTCGTGCCAAAGCTATAACCTTCTAGTGTGCCTCTTTACCCTCTATCATGGACTTCTCTTCAACGCACCCCTTCGCATCCGAGTACCTCATCACTTTGTATGATCTTCTCAGTAACTACCATGGCCACTGCTTACCTCATGTTATACTTTCCCTTATCCATATTCATTCTTTCTTATCTTGAGAAGCAATCTTTTGTCAGTTACCCTTAGTAACCTTCTTTCAACACCCATAACGTGATATCTTCATAGCATATCCCTGAGAGTCACCAACAATCTACCCCACATGAAAAGGATGTGCAGTCCTCTACACATCAACATGCTTCATATTGTAGTTTTTTTCATGCATGCACACGTGCTTATTTACACAAACAAGAGCTAAAATTGACAAAACATAGTGACGATGAAAGAAATACATTTAGGAAATGCATAAAGGGAAACCTAATGTGTCTAGAAATACTACCTTATTACAAACACCAAGAAGACTTATTTATAGTAGGGCTTCAGCCTACTCCCATTAAAGTAAATGGGAAACCACGTGCCATCAATTATTTCAACTGGAAAGCACCTAACTCAAGTATATGAGTGATAACATATGGCCCCAACCAATGCACCTTGAGCTTTCCTGTATGGCGCAAAAATTTGAGTCATATAGAAGTACCAGTTATCCCACCACAAGTTTCTTATCCTTGATGTGCCGATCATGCCATGCATTTTGTCGTGCTCTCTCCTGTTTCTAACTCCAGCGTGTGATGATGCGGTGCTCATCGAGCTGAACCATCTTCGCAATCCATTCTTCTAAGGCCTACTCATCAGCTAGACCTCTAACACATGCAATGCGCAAAGTAGGTAACATAAATTCTAAAGGAATAACAACTTCCGCACCAAACACCAATTGAAAAGGTGTGGCTTTGGTCAATCTTTGTATGTTGTTCTATAAGCCCAAAGAACAGTTGATACTTTATCTACCAACATCACAAATCTTGGTCAATGTGTGGCTCAAAATATTGTTAAATGCCTTAGCAGTTCCATTTTCCCGAGGGTGATAGGGTGTATTTTTATGGTGGGAAACCATAAACTCGTCTAAAAGAATTCATATTGTCTGATTTAAAAAATGTGTGCCCCTATCACTTGTTAAAATTAAAGGATAGCCATACCTTGTGAGGACATTCTACCATAAGAACCATGTTGCTGTAGCTGTTGTACAGTCCTTTGTAGGTGTTGCTTCTACCCATCGGGTAAGATAATATGTATAAGTGATGATATAGTGTGATCTAGTCCTTCGTGTGGCTCGGGAGATAGGCCCGACAAAGTCAATCACCCATTTCTCAAAGGGTTTACGCACTTGTTATGGGCCATAGGGGCATCTCATCCCATTGTCTGGTCAATCAAGATGTTGACAATGGTCACATGTCTTGCAATACTCTTTACAATCCTTGTACAATGTTTCCCACCACAACCCAACAAGTAGGATCTTGCACCTTTGTTGCATCACCGCATAATGGCCCTTTGGTAATACCACCATGTGCTTCTTCCATTATGTCATTTTGTTCATGCTCCAAGACAAATGTGCAGTGTAACACCTCATATTTTCCTAGCTTGTGTAAATCACCACTAATTAACATGAATGGTGTCACGTGAATAGAAAGTTTCTTCTTCTCTAAAGATTTCATGCCTTTGGGCACCATACCAATTCTCGAAAGACAATAATGTCCTCCAATTTGATGGCGTGCATTATAACCTACACGAGATGTGCATCGAGGCATGGTCACTTCTATTTTTTATGTTTCTTCCCCTGATTGAATTCTAGACAAGTGATCTGGTCTAGAATTGCTTTTGCCTGGTTTTACCACAACCGTAAAGTCAAACTCTTGAAATAAGAGTACCCACCAACATATGTGCCCCTGTAAAATGGGCTTGTTCACCAAATATTTTAATGCCATGTGATCTGTATAAAACACAAATGGTGTGGCCAACAAATACTGACAAAATTTGTGCAAGGCATAGATCATGGACAAGGCCTCGTGCTCTGTAGTGGTATAATTCTATTCTATAGGGGTCAACTTCCTACTAGTAAAGAAAATGGGATGATCAACGATACCTTCACCTAGTTGAGCTAAGACAACACCAATGGTTGTGCAGAAGCATCCACATGAACATGAAAAGGTTTATCCCATGAAGGAAAATACAAGATAGGTGTGGTAGTAAGCTTCTGCTTCAATATCTCAAATGCACGTTCGTTGTGACTCCCCAATAGAATGTACCTTTTCCTTGGAGCAATTCCTCTAGGGGTGTGGAAACTTTTGCATACCCTTTGATAAACTTCTAGTAATACCCTGTATGACCCAAAAATCTACGCACCTCGTGCTGACTGTCCAATGCTTTCGAGCCAATGATGACTACAACTTTAGTTGGATCAACCAAAAATCCTTTCTTGTAGATGATATGTTCTAAAAGTGTGCCAAATGGAGTAGTAAAGATGCACTTCTTGATATTTAATGAGATACTCAACTATCGCATCTTTCAAACATTAAGCGCAGATTGTCACAATGATCCTTAATTAGCCCATAAATGGTCCAATCATCAAGATAGACCTGTAAAAAGTTATGAATAAAATCCTTGAAGGCTTGTACCACTATTCTTGAAAATACAGTAGGTGCATTCATAAATCCAAAGAGCATCACAATATAAGCAAAGCTTCCCCATTCAGTAGTGAAGGTGGTCTTCTCTTGATCTTCGAGGAAATCCTAACCTGATGATACCCTAAAAACCCATATGTAAATGAATATATTTCATGCCCAACCACTCCTAATATTTCCTCCATGAATGGCGTAGGAAAGGGATCTGTAACACATGCTGCATTCAACTCCCTATAGTCAACACAAATTTGAATCTTGCCATCCTTTTTTATACTTATCACCATAGGACTGACCCATTTGATTCATCTAATGGTTGAATGATCCCATATTTCAGCATCTTGTCAATCTCCTCCTTTAATTTCTCATGGAAATTGGGATTCATTTGATATGGCCACTTCCTAACAGGGTGTGCACCTTCCTTGAGCTTTATCTTCATTTCTCTGAGTGATATATGCATGCCTTTAAGTTCATGGTATCCTCTTTAGAATAATTCCTCATAATCATGAAGCAACTCGATGATCTTTGCTACTTCTGATTCTAACCAGTAATCCCCAATTATTACTTCCTTAGGTTTAGCTTCTGTGCCTATATTGACCTTTTTTGTCTTCATAGGTTCGTGATATGCACGCGCATCTACATCCACACTGGATAACACTTCACGTGTTCCATGTGAATGATCCACATCCAAGTGCTTAACTTCCTCCTCATCAATTATGTATACCATCTTCCCTTTAGCTTTCTCCAAAGAAGCACGCTCAAGTAATATGATATCATATTCTTCATCCTTAAAGTGGGCCCCTATCTTTGTCTCACCAAATAATTCCTAAACAAGTTCCTCCGCTTTCCCACTATCTCCCATGGTTAAGTGCTTGATAAAACTTAAAGTTGTGTTCACTGGTGGTGTAGATGAAAAGAAGTCAAATGTTTGGATCATCCTTGTAGTCAAAGTTTTCTAGTTTCCAGTGTCATGATGTAATTCAAGCATAGACATACCAAGCACACGCGCAACCTTTTAGAGTAGAATAAAACCGATGCACCCAAAGTGAAGGTAGTAATGCTTCCTAGCCTACTGTCCGAGTCTCTCACACTAGCTGGATATGATGTTGAGTAGGTTGATCACCATGATAAGGGCGTATGTTTGTAGGTGCATTACTCCTTGAAAACCTGGTTGATAAGGTAGTCCCAATCATTTCCCATTCCAAGAGATTATCCATTTGGACTACCCACCAGTGTGCGGCCATCCCGCCCAAAGTATATGACAACATAGTGCATCATTTAAGCTCATCATCTCAATTTATTTCTATGGCTGTAAGACCCAAAAAAATCTTTAGATCTGATATAGCGGGGTATTACACGACCTATACATCGAGCAGTGAGAACTCATCTTTCCAAAGAAGATGTGCACTTAACTTCATGCCCCACTAGTTCATAAGTGCCATGAGCCCAATTATCGCAAGTAATACTAGTAGTATCACTGAATGATTGAGAATCTTCCTAATGAAGTATTCCTTCCTTTGATGGATCATTGACCTATGGGTCCCAAATAACACATGCATAGATTGCATTTCAAGTCCTCTTTGCTTAAAGGTTCCACATATGGTGTGATTTCCCATCTGTCAAGGGTATTATGACCCTTTCCTCTTTGTTCTCAAAGTTGATATACCCTTTTTAAACCTCAAATCAGAATTGTTCACATAACACCAAGGGCACCCAAGCAAAGCTGGGAAACTATCTGCTTCCGCAAGTGCTAGCACTTCAAAGTCTCCTGTGAACTTGGCCCCTTGTATAGTGATAGATGCATCCTTTAAAACTCCTATGGGAGTAGCTTTTGTTCTGTTTTCCATGAACAATACATTAGATGATGGCTGTAATGGGGGTCTCCCCATTTGTTCCCATGCATCCAATGTAAGTACATTTACTTCCGCACCTATGTCAATCAGAATATTGCTCAGCAGCCACCCATCCACAATAACATTCAAAGTGATCTCCTTGTCGTAGTCAATGCTATCAGGAGGGAGATTCACATGGAGTATTTGTCTTCTAGTCTCATTCCTTGCATGTGGAGTATTCCCTTTCAACCAATTTCCTAATAAAGGAATAATATTCTCTTGGCGCAACATTCTACATACCTCTCTGATGTCATCAATATCTGATGGGGCTTGTTCTGTATCCTTGTGCTCCAATTTCTGAGACTGCTCTTTTAATCCTTGTATCTCACCTTGAAGGCTCCTAAGGACCTCCATTGTGTCCTGATAGACTTCTTTCTGATGAGTTGGATCTAGATATCTAGCATGTAAAACTTCCTCTCTAGTGATTGTCGGCTTCTGTTGCAACATCTCTCTTATGCGTGCCACCTTATCTCATGTGGTTATCTTGACTGCTACCACCTCAGGTTCTAGTGCTAACTTTGGCATCCATTGATTCTGTATCATGTGCTAGATTCTAACCATCCCTGTGCCCTTATTTTCTTGCTTATGATGCTTACTGAGATGCTCATAGAAGTCCAGGAACTCTTCATAACTATGCCCCTTCCCACAAAATGAACAAGAAATATTCTACGGGCATTCGCACCTATAATGGTTAGGTGAGCCACATGTATAACAACTTCCTCAAGGGAATTCACTCCTTCCTTCACCTCAGCCTCGTCCTCCATATCCACCTCTATATCCTCATCCCCTTTCACAAGCCCCTTCAAACCTTTTGTCATTCCTGTCATAGTAGGTTTTATTATAATCCCTATCCTGATGCTCATTCTTCCCTTTAGAATTATCAGCCACACTCAACTGTCTGACCCCAATATCAATGGCATCATGGATATAGCCAATCAATCTACAATCCTCAATATCATGGGTCATGGACCTACAAATTTTACTGAAGGAGGATACATTCTTCCGATCACGTATTGTAGGAGGGTGTATTGACTAGCATCATGGTTCAAATGGAAAATATCACGAGTCTAATAACAACGAATATATAGTTACGCAAGGAAAATATCCTTAGTGTGCCCTTCCACTTCACAATCTGTACACCAAATCCCTGAGCACGTTTCATGAGCTGAGTTTACTAATAATTTCTCTAACTATTTCACCATAGCTGCTTATCCGAGCTTCCCGAAAATTGACTAACTCCAGTTTTAATACTCCCAACTACTTGATGTGTAAATCAGATTCCAATACTTCGCATGGATCGGTATAAGTTTTATGCGACAGTGCTCTCTAAAATGGAGTAATCAGTCCCCCAACAAACCATTGTGCATACTGACTTGCATGAATGTCATAAGAGAGTGTGTATAGAAGTGTTTTAAATCACGCATCATACTCATGTACACTTTCAATAGTGACTTTCTTTATATCCATGAGTACGCTTATACTCTTCTACTCAAACTCAGGGATATGGAACTCTTTTAAGAATGCATCTTTCAATGCTGCATAGTCAATACAAGTTTGATTGGGGTCAAACTTCTTATACCAGCTATGCATGTGTGCCTACAATGTAGTAGCAAATTGACTTGCCTTGTGTTTAGGTGCCATAATACCTTTTGTGCACCATAATATTTCACACATATGAACATGTTCAACAGCATCCTCGATACCTCTGTATTCTGGGAGACGAAGGGACATCTCCATATAAATGTTCTGGGGTTGCTACGGGCCTTGACCACCGACTCCAGAACCTCCTTGGTTTCCTCTTCCTCCAATACCACCTGAACCACCAGAACTAGAACTACCCATACCACCCGATCCTCCTCCAAAATTTGGAATAGGGCCCGTGGATGCACTCCCCTATGCCCCAACAGTGGTACTATATTGGACCCCTATAGTTTGGGAAGTGGTCCCAGCTCCAGAAGTGATTCCCACACTTGGCGCACTCATATTCTGTGTAGATGATGAGCTTGATAATGTACCCCCAAAGAATAACGAATATTTTTATGCTGTCATTGGTGTACTTATTGTCTAACCTATGTTTATGCTTTCACTTCCTAAATTAAAAATACTTTTACCTGTTGTACTATATCTTTGGAAAACCAGGCACAAGGGCTAGGTTAACAGGTTGGCTAATATGCGCGCCCATGGCCCGGAGTCATGTCTATTGGTGTGCTTCCATGTGAGGCCGAAGAGGGTTCTCTATCATGCTTCCCTAGATGGGGGAGTTCCTGATGCTCTTGCTCTTCTTCCCCCATGATCCTCAAATCCTTCACGAGCCATCTCTCTCCCAATACCATCTGTTCTACAATTTCTTTCCTCTTACATAATTCCCTCTCACGCACCTCATCATACTTCAGTTGCCTTTCTTCCCTCTATCGTGTTGCCGCTAGGTTTTTCATCTTTCAAAAATATTGTTCCCCCCCGCGCATGGAGATTCTTTAGCTCTCCATGGGTTTAGCTTCCAAGTTCAATGTTACCATTAGTATTTTGATTTCAGTGGAATACCTTGCAAATATGTCCCTCTAGGATACCGTAGAAACTAGAACTCTGCTACCTCCGGGCATGAATAAGTCGAAATTGAATACTCTAGAATATAGCTATTTAGGACACCGCAAAACCAGGTATCTACTACGTGAGTCTAGCTTAGGTCAGCATCATATAGTGTTTGAAATTCCTCCTGTGTCCAAACAAGTGTACGATACCTCCAATTCCACTTAGATGCATATGCAGTCAACCATTCATACAATTCTACTGGAAAGATAGCAAAGAAGCTCTCGTATAAACTGTCATATAAATTCTGCTCTACCCAAGTACGTGCACTAAATCCAGATCTAGTATCAAACCTCCATGCGTATTCTTCCTCTAGATCATGAATCCATTCTTCAATGCTTGCCAAGGTTAGCGGTATGTCTTCATCATGAACCATTCTGAAACAACTGAAAAAGAGGTCCTGTGATGGAACCCGATGATGTAGCCTAGAATTGTTAGTTAACACCTAGTTGTGCACCTTTGGCACATCACTCAGCCTAGGTGAGCACTCACCCAAAGCACACAAAGGTACCAGGTTCCTATTAATAGTTGTATTAGCAGAATGGTGGTATCATAAAATAGTAAACATATTTTTTTGAACTAATCCATCCATTCACCATTTATATCAACGGATCTATAAGTGATAAAGGAAAATCATCATGGAAGTAATAACATGCATTTATAAAACACATCACGCACTTTATTTGTCCAATTTCCTTTATCTATTCATTGAACCAACAATACAGTAGCTTCATACAATACCAGGCATGCACACATGGATCTGTTATAATCATCTAGTCACATGTGGTTCCATCCGTTCTCTATGTATGTCTCTCTATCTATCCTTTAAGTATTTCATTACATATACATAGGTAGGGAACTAACCCTTCACCACTTAACTCTACCAGAAATAGGTCGCATGCTAATAACAGCCATGCACCTTTTTACAATTATAGCCATACATGCAAGTATGCTATCTATAGATTGCTGATAGTTAATTGAAGTGATGGATCTATGCTTAACTTATGTCCATGCAAGAGTGAGTTGACATGTCCTTCCAAAATCCCCACAAAGAGTGGCATGTAAATCTCGACATTGCTTTGTGTACTCCACACGCCAGTCTCTAAGAATAGACCTAATCTCTAAAATCAGCTAAGTCCTTGAGAGTCTTACCCTACATCTCCACGCGTGACGCCTTCCTATTACTTTGCACTTTTTCTCCCGTGCCATTCTTCCACGCAGACTTTGAGTGCAAGTTCAACTAAGTGTTTTCTCTAATCAACAATTAATTTTAGCACATGATTTTTAACATAGACATAAAAATATTAACATTAGCGTAGGGCACTGTAGACAACTTCAAGAACACAGAATTTTGACAAAAAGAATGTCAAAAATCTCAATTTTTAACTGATAACCTTCAAATTTGATAGAAATTTACATCCTTCAAAATTAAAATAAAGACTCAACACATGCAAACTCAACAAAAGGAGTTAAGAAATGCAAGATTTATCAATATATGTGAAATAGAGGTTAGTATGTAAAAATGAATTTTAACTAGAAAAACTTGATAAAAATGCGTATGAGACAAAGGGATCTCCCACCAGGTGTTTCATATGTGTGCATGTAAATAAATAAAACTAAGTTAATGAAATAAAACTAACACCATATAGAATCCTAACCTATTTAATCTACCAAAACACCATGATAAAGCTATGAAAGAACAAAAGCTAATTAATGCATCCAAATTAAACTTGAAAACACTAAGCCAGTCCTTATTAAGTTGGATATGCTTTATAAATAATAGTTACTCCTATGATTACAATGAAATTAAAGGATGGATATCTCTAAGAAGAGGAAAGGATCTGACCCATATTTCTTAAAATCCATGTATGGATCTTTCTTTATTAGTCTTTACAAAGAGAGGACAAATGGGTGCAAGATCAATAAGCTTCTTGATGGTGGAGAATTCTCTTATCATCATCTTCTAATAATAAAACTAGTAAAAGTGTGGTGTAAGTTTGAGAGGGGATACTAGGTTCTATATATAGCTTTCCAATTTGGGAGAAGCTACAATCCTAGTGAATGTGGGATAAAATATAAATTAAAATTAGAAGGGATAAGTATGATTAGAAAGAATTAATAAGAATTAACAACTCATGGGAGTAGGAGATGATTTAATTAATCAACGAGGATTAATTAATAGGCCACATTAAGCTTAGAAAACTATTTGGAGGTGATTTAGGAGGAGTTTGATAGCATTTGGAGGGTTTGTAAGATGTATTCAACCAATAAGAGGGTTTATTGATTAAATAAATGATTAGAAAGGCTTAATTAACTAATAAGTAGTTTAATAATTAGAAGAGGATTATAACTAATGAAGTGTCATTAATTGGCATATAGAATGAAGGGGAATAATATTTAATTAACGAAGTGTCATTAATTGACCAAGATGAAGGGGAATGTTAGATAATTAGTGGGAAATCACTAATTATAACGAGAATGACAGGAAAGATGATAAACGGTACAATTTTAGTAGTAAAATTACGTAGTCATATTTCGGTGTGTATATTTTCCCCTCTGCGGGGTGGTGTTGCACAAGATACGCCACTTCAAAGATAGTAGATGGTTACATAAAATTAATTTTTAAAGGAAAATGATTAGAATGAAGGATTCCCCCTCGAGTGTCGATGGGGTGATAGAAGAGGTCAATCGAATATCGAAAAGAAGGATGAAAAGCTAGCACAAAAAATCCTCTTGAAGTAGTGGAGATTCAAATGTGGCTCAGTTGGTCATTTTTTCAAATTACATGAGTGAAAAAGAAGTAATGTGTCTCAATGGATGTAAGAAACAATGAGGGGGATATGGGGATAAATATAATCCATATTACGACATCGATGTCGAAGAAAATGGTGATGAAGAAAATGGAGATGAATAAAATGGAGATAAATTTCAACCCAATTGTCTTAAGAGCTACTTTTTATCATAATTTTCAATGTAATAAACAAACATTCGTCTCAGGACAAATTTTTTTGATATAGGAATACGAAAAAAGTGTAAAATGACACGAAAATTCATAATACTAAAATTTGTTCACTACCCATAAGAATTACTCAAAGAAAAATGTATGAAGAAATGTAGTATGAGAAATTATACAAGAAGACCAACAAGAAACAATCACAAACAAACTTACTAAAACAAATAACATTCAAAAGAGTTGCACCAATGTTTTTGTTATGTAGTTGTATTTCCCACATGTTCGAGTTATATAACAAGGGTTAAAAATGACACCCCAAGAAAGGATTCATTCAATGTGAAAAAATGGAGGACGTATAAGTCATATGAAAAAACAATCGTGTTATATGAAACTAACCCAAGAAACTATTTGTGCAAGGAAGACAGATATAATAAGCAAACCAACTTTGTTAATACGGGTAGATCAATAGGTAGTTTCAAAAGCTGCAGAATGAATGCTAATATCAATAGGCACAAAATTATCTTGATCTCCATGGACCTTAAGGAGCTGTCTGACAAATTGGATAAAATGTCTTCACTTATCCTAAGCGAAAACCTCAAAAATGCCAATTCAGAAGCATGGAAATGGAAAGTGAGCTATTGAAAATGAAAGGAATTATTATGCAAATCAGGGATGCACATATCCTAAATGTGAAAAGTACTATTTACCATCTTAAACTGCTGGCCGAAATGATCCAGTCCATGGAGTTGGAAAAAGAAAAGGAAAAGGAAGGTACAAGGCTAAAGGTGGTGATTCAAGAACCAAATTACAAGTATTGGAAGGAGACAATAGCTACACTGGTCAATGAATGGAATGGTTGTATGGAGACGGTGGGAGATCTGATCAAAGAATAATGTTTTTCAAAGGTTTTTAATTTGCTATTAGTTTATTCCTATACTGTTAGTATAAACCTTTGGAGTGTTATAAATTGTATTTCCTATCTTATGGATATATTATACTACGTAGTATTTGTTTTTGAACTTTTAGAACATGAATGGCCTTTAAAGGTAAATCCATTGACTAATATGTAAGGATGCTGAAACTCTTGGTAATGGGGTAGGGTCCCCGACCCTAATTTTTACCACTAATTAAAAAAAAAAAAAAACAGGTAGATCAAAATGATCTCGCATGTCACACACAAGAACAAGTGAGAACTAAGGAAATAAATTTTGTAGGATACTTTTCAATGTTTTTAGGATGTTATATCCTATGAATGATTCAAATGTGTAAATGATTTTTACCAATTTTTGGATTTTTGAAAATTTTACCCATGTTTTGGATTTTTTGAATTTTACCAATTTTTGGATTTTTGATATTTTGGGAAGAATGTGATATAGAAGAATGATGGTATGCATGTTACACTTTGTCAAAAATCACCGAGAAGTAAAAATATGCCCCATGGAGAAGAAAAGGTCACTGGGAAGCAAAAATATGCCCCAACGAGGTGAAAATGTTAGTAAAAATGACCATTTAATTAAAATAATCATCGCGACATAACGCGATACAAGGAGGGAAGAAAATAGAGGAAAAAGTTAGTAATATGGCCCTTAGGAGGAAATAAAAATGAATAATTATCCCACTCAATGGGTATAAATAGTAGGGTGGGAGGGGTAAAATTCATCATAACCCATTTGTGCTAGTTTATGCTATTGCTTTTGTGAGATATTTTACTCTGACATTTGAGAGAGATGGCATAAATCCATGATTGTGCACATCATGCTGACTGAGTTTTTGAGTTAGGAGGCTTCTTGCAAATGATGTCCCAATAAGTAACACTAATTTTTTTGAATTTAAGTGAAATTAATTCTCTTTTTAGATAGGAGAAGTTAGAAGATAACACTAGCGTAGGCTTTTAAACATGCTAGTGTGTCTTCATATGCTCTAGTGTGAACTCCATGCACTAGTGTTAAAATAGAAGAATAAGCATTAAAATATTTTTGAATTAAGTTAGTACACACTACAACATGAAAATAAGAGCATGATTTTGTTAATATTGTGTGCATGTGTTGCTTTTAAAATAATGCTAAATGTGAATAAAAGACTAACACCTCAATAGTCTTAATTAGCAAGAATTAAAAAAACATACTAAGCACCATCATGACAAGAATTAATCAAGGGTTAGATGATAAACATTCATTAATACAAAACTTTGAACCTAACAATGTTTAAACATCTAAAAATCCTCTATTCTCTAACAACATGTAAATGAAGGAACTAAGGTAGGCTCCATGGCTATCAAAAATGGTTGTCCTTAATGTTCTAAGAACCTAGGAATGATGGCTAGTCAAAGTTGGGCTACAAGACCCTTTTGACACCTCCCATATGACCTAAGCACTTTTAAGAAAGAGGCTTAACTCTTCAAGATGACGAACTCTCAAGAAGACAAAATGCAATCTCTTAGTCTCTTTGCTATATGCTTTGCATTTTCTCTCTTAAGAAGTTAAGGTGTAGGTATAAAGGTAGAAGGAGGGTTCCTTATATAGCCCAATGGATAAAGGAAACACTTCATCCCTTTGCATGTGGGATAAAGGTAAAACATGATTAGGAATGTATAAGGTTGCTTTATTAAATGTAGCCTTACTTTAGAAGGGTTTAATTTATGCTTAGCAAGTCATGGGAGTTGGGGGGTGTTTTAATTAATCAAAGGTGATTAACTAATAGGTAGGTGTAAGCTTATAGAAACTAATTAGAGGAATATTAGTATGATTTAGGATATTAGAAGGGGATTAAATCAACTAAATATTGATTTATTAGTTAAATGAAGTGAAAGGCTAATTAACTAATAAAAATTAATTAGTCTAGATAGAAGGGGTGAATAATTAATGGAAGGTCGTTAATTAGGTTGTTAGATAGATAGGTGACTTAATAAATTAGTGTATTGTAATTAACTAATGAAAATAAGAGGGAATATGAGCGCTTTTGATGATATGTCATTGATTTGCTAGAAAGGGGATAAGTAGTGTAATTTAATTATTTAAATTTCTTGGGCATAATTATGGGTGTCTACATTTGCCCCTCTTTGAGGTGGCATAAGTGACACCACTTAAAATATAGTAGACAAAATAAAATTTTGAAGGGATAGAAGAAAAATTAGTAGGAGGGAGAGATGCCCCCTCGAGGGTCGATGGGGTGATGAAAGAAGCCGATCGACGATCGAAAAAGAGGAGAGATAGACAAAAGAATAGGAAGGGGCAGGATGCCCCGGTGAGAGAGAAAATTAGGGGTGAGGAGAAGGTGATGTAGAAGAAATATGGAGGGGGGAGAGAAGAGCTTAGCCTCTAGCTGCCGTGTAGTGGAACAATTGTGATGTCATCATATTACCATAGGAGCTACATCATCGGTCCTTATGAAAAATATAAGCATACGACAAAGGTAGAATGACATGAAAAGCCATACTACAAACAATTGCCCATTACTGAAAATACCAACTCCATGCAACATACAACAATGTAATGCAATACGAGAAGGAAATAAGCTCATCTAACAAGGAAAACAAGTACGAATGCACATACCCAACCCAACAACCGTCAAGACAATTGTACAAATGTTTTTTTATTAGTGATGAAGAGATCCACAAGGTCATGATTGACAACAAGGGCTAAAAATGATACCTCGAGCAAGATTACATGCAAGGGGGATGATAATGGACACGAGGTTCAAGAAAATTGTTTGTGCACAACGAAACAACACCATGCAACAAATGTGCCCTAGAGTATAGATGAAGCAAGTAGCTAGCTTTGTGAATGGTTGTAAATCGGTGATTCGCGAGTTGTATTGATCGGGAAGATACGGGAAAAACTAGCAGGATATGGAGAAAATACCATGTGCAAAACACAAGTCTCAACCATAATAAACAAGTTACCAATTTTGTAGGTTTTTTACTTTTTAGGATTTTGTGAAAAAAAATTCCCTGTTTTTTTATTTTTGACATATATATTGTTTTTATTTTTCTGTTTTCTAAAATTTGATGGACTGTAGAAGAAGAGAGAAGAAATAGAATGAAGGGCCTAGGGGCTACCAAAAGTTCCCTAGGTGGAAGAAAGAAGAAAGAAGCGACAAAAATGTCCTTGCTTAGTGGAAAAATTAATAAAAAATAATTATTTTTAAAATAACTATTTACAAGAGTGTGGATAAGAAAAATAATCACCTAGGAGTAAAAAAATTGTCTAAGGGAGAAGAAAGAGGTATCAGATATCAAAAATGCCCCAATACGGTGACAAATGAGAGAAAAATAATTATTTAATAAAAATAATTATTCCACGGTGGACAGAGGAGAAAATGGCGATCGAGACATGCCTCCATGCCATCACGATGGTGAAAAATGGGTTAATATACCCCACATGGGGGGTAAAAACATTGCGACCAATTCATTTTAACCGAGGTGTTTAAAAATTTTACTATGAGGCTCTGATAGTGATGAGAACCGTGGTGATCACACAAGACCGATTGAGGCACACAGATGTGATCCGAGGGTACCAATGGCACGAAAACGATAGCCCCTTTGTGAGTATCAAACCCTAGCTCATTAATTTCAGTCATTAATGCGTTAAATTTTGCATTTAGCCCTAAGAAATCACATCAACATGCCTATGCATAGGCACGAGTGTTGGGTTAGGAGCGCAGTGTCCTCTCTTGTGGTGCATGTGCTACAAACACATGCACGCATGCCTGTGCATGAAGTTCACAAACCCACATGCACACACACATGCACACACTCACATATGTGCACACGAACACACACAAAAAAGAGGCGCACATGTGAAAAACATGGCACATGCACAAAAGAGGGCGCACACACACCCATGGGTATACGCACTCAAGCACAAGCACCTATTGTGTGGCATACATGCCAAAAAGGGTGCGCGAGCAGCACCCAAAAGTGGGTGCAAGTTCTAGAAGTCAAAAGCACACATGCACATACAAAAAAGGGGAGTAGGCATCCAAAAGGGCACGTAAGCATCCAAAAGGGTGCACAGGTGTCCCAAAATGGGTAGAAAAGATAACAAAATTTCAAAAAGATGACACTTGGAAGAATTTTTAGGATTTATGGGTTAACCCTAAAATATTAAATAGTTTTTCAGAATAAATGTTAGTAACTGACGAGTGTTTTGGTATTTTGTAGAGACAATTTCAAGTTTTATAGACGCAGGAGAAACACACCCAAATAGCAGAGCTAGAGGGGAGTATGCACCGGCATAACCGGTGAGCCATGGCGATACTTCTCGAGGCGGTGGGGCTAGGCCCCATGTCTTGGATGCCCTCCATTACACTAGATCATGGTTCATTTGATCTGCGCTTAGCCAAGTGATGGCATAGTGAGATTCAATGCTTTAGACTACCTATAGGAGAGATGACTGTGACCATCGAGGATGTATGGCGGATCCTACATGTGCCGATCCTAGGCACCTTGATTGAGTACAGCTCAGATGTAGGGCTGATCCGAGCAACATGCAGTGATCTGTTTGATGTGGATGACATACCGCATGATGGTATGACTATAGCTCTTCACGAGTGCATTTCGACCCCACACTACATCGGGGGCCTCTCTACATCATGTCTCTTATCAGTGGGTTCTTACTCATTGATAAGATAGGGACGTCGTTCCCAAGAGGATTATTACCTTTGGTTCATGGCATCTCAGTGGCAAGAGATATTGTTGGGGATAGTATATACTGGCCCACTTATACTAGGATTTACATTTGATCACATACCATGGTCAGAAGACCGTGGGTCCGACCTCTTTATTACTGAGATATTGTCATGGGGACATATTGCCATTGCATGCCCGTGGACACTTTACGTGTCTGAGACCCATAAGAGCCATCATACATGGCATTGGTAGCAACAGGTGGTGATATATGTGGCCACCTTGGTAGCCTATTCAGATATAGGTGAGAGTTCGATGAGCTGCCAATGATAGATGTTATCTGGCGGCCATACAGACATTTCCAGTGGCCAGAGGATGCCACAGAGCTTAGCATGTGCTCAGTAGAGCACTATATCATTAGCAATGATAGCTACATCATATAGATATATCAAGTTGACAGGGGGCCATTGATAGCTTGGAAAAGTATAGGGGTCCCACAACTAGACATTTGGTATGCACGCAGAGATTTAGAGAGGTAGACTATGGGGTCGTGCATACCGGTGGCTTGAGCTTGAGCAAGTTTTACACAGGTGGTCCCATAGGCATGGGACCTAGCATGATAGGTGCAGCATCTAGGGGTCATAGTGGAGTACACGGCTTGGCTTGCCATCAGTATTACTGGGATCTCACCATTAGGAGAAGTCCTGGGCAACAGGTGCTTGTCAACCTATAGAGATATGGCATGGTTCAGAGCGTAAAGTGAGAGTAGTGGGGCCAGATCCAAAGGATCCTTTTGATTACATACCTCATGATGGGTAGGGTACCAAACATGCATAAGGACTCGAGAATTTGTAGGGCCCGAGACAGGCCCAATTTGCTTGATGAGTGAGGGTCACGGAGTAGGACCGATCCTCCGAGAGAACCTCAAGGAAAAGTCTCGAGGCACTGAGACATCCTCTCGATTAGTGGCACAGATAGCCCTAGTAGAATAGTAGTTACATTAGTCCCTAGGCTGAGAGAGATACAATGATAACAGATAGGGATGAGGCCGAGGCTGGTGTGTGACCACCATAGTGGAGCGTGATGAGGCTCGGGCCCATATTGTTACATTAATTTCAGATCGAGATCAGGCTTGGGCCCAAGCTGGCTTAGGGGATGACAGAGTGGCATTGTAGAGGCATATACGAGAGACAGATTCCCAGGTGGCTCAAATATTGAGCTTCTTCATTAGTCTCGAGACCAGTGTGGATGGTCATTACATAGAGAGATCATATATATGCACGGTCACAGGAACTTCTTGCATAGAGGGATCACACATGTGCCGAGCTACAAGCTATTGTTACTACTGAGAGAGAGACTAAGAGTCGATTCATCTAGATAGGTCAAGGCCAATTTAGGCTAAGTGATAGGTGAGAGTGATGCTGCCATTCGAGTAGCCCTCACCTCCAGAGACGTTGATTTTATACATGATGCTATGAGGCTTGGTGGTAAGGCTCTATTTTATAGTACTACCTACTATACGGTAGTCCCCCTAAAGTAGCGAGTGGTACTTCCTTGAAAAGTAGGGTCAAGCGTGATAGGCTCTCGGTCACAGAGATAAGGCTAATCTACGAGATAAGTGAGACTGCCCATTCCAGAGTAGTCGGCTGGACTAGGACTATCTCAGCCTCCATTGTTCCATCGGCCAGGTGATAGACCTAGGAGCCTTGGCGAGGGTGAGAGCTACGGTTGAGCTCCACATTTTTGTTGTATAGATTATTTGTATTCATGCCTCTTATGAAGGCTGATTTTGATGTATAGCCTTGTATACTTGTATTTTGATGATGCCTCGTGATGAAGGCTTGATTCTTTCTGATACATGCCCCTTTTTTATGGCACTTTGTATCTATGATGTATCATTTTGAGTACCGATCTAGATAGTTTATACTTGTATAGATATGTGGACATTTTTGATGTATCATCTTTGTACGCCTCAGCTGAAGGCATTTTTGATATAGAGTACCGATGTATATCCATTTTTGTTGATATAGATGTATATGACACACATGTATATAGAGGATTACTTTTTGGGCTTAGATACACATGTTTATGAGATGATGTACTTTATTTTTTTGTGTCCTGATGCATGTGACACGAGTGGGCATAATTCTATGATGTAAAATACCCTTTATCAGAAATTACTCTATGTTGAATCCCATTGCATGTTGCATGTTTTGATTCAGCACTTATGGATGTGTTATGATGTTGTCTGATTTTGTACTTACATGTATGTTATCTTGATGTTTGATGTATACATGTGCTTTTATTTCTAGATGATGTGATCTTGTAGAATGTATCAAATGCATGTCTCATGTGTTACTGTAGATGTATATGGATGGGATGATATGATGATATTAGTGTGGGGGGATAGATTTTTATCATGCGCAACCCCTCTTGCCCCCATTGATGATACGATATGTGATGATTAGCTTAGCATACATGCATGATGTAAAACTTAGCATTTTGTTTATATATGATGTATAGATGATGTTATATGTGATGATAATAAAACAATGCACATGCAATAAAAACAATCAAATTCTTAACAAAGAATACAAGAAAACAACATAATACACCATGATCCCCTATGATTCATTAGCATGCAATAAACATAACCAAATGCTAAAAAGGAACACAGTGAATTAACACATTACATCATGATCCACATGCATAAGCAAGAATAAATCTAATCTAAGCAAGAAGAGATGAACCTTAACAAAGTACGCCTAAGCAACAAACAACCCAAGAAGCAAAAACACAAAAAAACTATACAAGCAACAAGCAAAGCCAGATACAAAACGATGCAAGTAAATGTGTTTGTAAGATTTTTTATTAGGCCACAACTTTCTATTGTTTTTGGTGTTTCGAAATAATTTTCTATTGTTTAGGTTTTTGTGAAACAATTTTCTATTGTTTAGGTTTTTGTGAAACAATTTTCTATTGTTTAGGTTTTTGTGAAATAATTTTCTATTGTTTAGGTTTTGTGAAACAATTTTCTATTGTTTAGGTTTTTGTGAAACAATTTTCTATTGTTTTTGCATTGTTTTCTAATGGTTTTCCAGAATTATGCACAGGTAACCAAGAAAGTGTGGATGCCCCTAGCGTTAGATGGGGAATATACAAGGGCAAAAGCCACGTGCTTTATGAACAAGAAGGTGAAGTTGTTGAATTGCCCCAGCGTGAGATGGGAAATAGCGAAAGACCATACCCCTCACAGAGACAACTAAAAGAAGACAAATCCGGATCAAGGCCCAATAGGATGGGGCTCACAAGGAATCTCAAAGGTAGAACTAGGGCTAGGCCAAGGAAAAATACCCTCAAGATGTAAGATGCTTGTGAAAAACAAATCCTCTCGAGGCGGTGAAATCTGGTTTTCACCCAAGGACTTATCCAAAGTGCCATAATTGCATGGTTTTCACTAGTGTATGACCTGTTTTCTCTTTTTCTTGTTCTCTTTTGTTTTGTATTTTTGATCATTTTATCGTGTTTTTGATTTTTTTGCTTTTTGACCTTCCTGCGCCATGTTTAAGCATAGAACCGCTTAAGATGCATGGCATTCATGGGCTCCCAGAGCTCATCACCATTGGGGTGAGAAATTTTGTATGCCCCTATGTCGTACTTGGCGATTATAACATAGGGTCCCAACCAATGTGGTTTGAACTTCCCTTTCTTTTCTCGTTCCACTCTGGTGTTGAACTGGTTCTCCTTCATGACTAAATCACCAACCTCAAACTGACGAGGGATGATTATCTTGTTGTAGTTTCTGGAGACTTTGTGTTGATACAATTTCAAGTGATTAAGAGCACGAATGCACCTCTCATCTAGGAGCTCTAATTCAGCTAGTCTTGCCACCCAATAATCCTCATCCTTATCCAGATAGTCCCGAAGAGAAATTCTCAGGGACGGAAGTTTGATCTCTAAGGGGATGATAGATTCTGTCCCAAACACCAGAGAATATGGCATTATACCCGTAGGAGTACAAATGGAGGTTCTGTAAGCCTAGAGGGCTGGATGGATTTGTAAGTGCCAATTACGACCTGTTTTGCTGACCATCTTCTCCATTATCCTTACCAAGGTCTTGTTTGTGGCTTCAGCCTATCCATTACCTTGAGGGTAATATGGCATAGACCATTTTAACCTGATTTGGAACCATTGACAAAGACCTTTTATAGTTTTATTCTTAAATGACTTCCCATTATCTGTAACGATGGCTACGGGAATGCCATATCGACAAATGATATGATTCATGATAAATTTAGAAATTTGGGCTCTGGTTACATAGGTTAAAGGGATAACCTCTACCCATTTTGTAAAGTATTCTGTGGCCGTGATGATGTGTGTATGACCATAAGATGAAATAGGAGTAATTTTTCTTATCAATTCAAGTCCCCACTTGGAGAATGCCATGGGGTAATGATAGGTTGCAATGGTTGTGATGGAGCATGAATGAAGTTTCCGTACTTTTGGAAAAGTAAACATTTTCTCGACATAATTACAATAATCAGTTTCCATGGTAAGCCAATAGTAGCCTACTCTTAACAATTTCTTAGCTAATACCATTTTGTTTGTATGTGCTCTACACACCCCCTCGTGTACTTCTTTGATTGCTCAGATTGAGTCCATCACATCCAGACAATGTAATAGATTCCCATCATAGCCACAACGATAAAGTGTACCTCCTAGAAGGGTGTAATGGGCTATTTGGAAAATTAGGATTTTCTTTTTAGAACGGGAGATATCAGGAGGGAACGTGTTTTCCTTAAGATAGGTAAAGATGGGTTTGTACCACTCGGAATTGGGACCAACAACATCACAAACTAGGTAATATTCGGCATGTCATATGCGGGTGGCATAGATTTTCTACAAAGAACGGCATGTCATTATTCCCTAGTGGAATGCAAAGCATAGAACCCACTGTCACGATGGCATCTATTGATTTATTCTATGCTCTAGGGATTTTTTCAAACGTAATGCACACAAAGTATTCTTTTGGAGTTTCCACAAGCTTTTTGTAAGGTATGAGCTTGTCATCCTTGACCTTATATTCATCATTAACCTGTTTGATAATTAACTGCGAATCACCCACAACCTTGACATGATGAATATTCCACTTGATAGCTAGCTTCATTCTTGTAATAAGTGCCTCATACTCTGTAATATTGTTCATGCAAGGGAAGCCCAGGTGAAAAGCTGTGGTATAGGATCACCAGAAGGAGTAATAAGGACTACTCCTACACCTGAACCATGAAATGTAAAGGATCCGTCAATATACATCTACCACACAAATGATTCTTCAATGTAGAGAAATGGGGCATCTGGAAAATCTAGATTCAAAGGTTCCATGCCTTGCAAAGGTGCTTCCGCTAGCTGGTCAGCAAGTACTTTTCCTTTAACCGATTTCTGATGTACAAATTCTATGTCAAACTCACTAAGTAGAATGATCCAATTAGCCATTCTACCTGTGAGGGTGGGTTTAGATAGTAAATAATTGAGTGGGTCAACCTTGGATATTAGCTTGGTTTTAGCATTCAATAGGTAATGGAAAAGTTTTTGAAAAGTAAAAACAACAGCCAAGCAAGCTTTCTCAATTTGAGGATAATTGAGCTCATAGGCGATGAGGGTGCGACTCAGATAATACACTGCTTTCTCCTTATGGCCAAGTTTGTATTGGCTGAGAAGTGCTCCAATAATAAATTACGTAGTGGAAATATAGAGCAAGAGTGGTTCTCCAGAGTCAAGTGGCATGAGGATGGGCGGATTAGCCAAGTATTGTTTAAGCGAGTAAAGGATTGCTATTGCTCAAGTCCCTGAGATGAAAGCGACATAATTTTTAAGAAAGTGGGTGAATGAGTGACACTTATCTGCAAGCTAGGAGATGAAGTGGTGAATGGCTTGAATTTTCCCCTATAAGCTGCGTAGTTACTTGATATTCTTATGTGGAGGAATTTCAGTAATAGTAGACACTTTAGCAGCGTCTACCTCAATACCTCATCTTAATACAATGAAGCCTAATAGTTTTCCTAATAGTACACTGAAGACACACCTCTTTGGATTCATCCTGACTTTATATTCACGCAGGTGTTCAAAGATATGCCACAAAATGACGGGGTGATCCTCTCTTATTTTAGACTTTCCTAGGATGTCATCCACATAGTCCTCCATGATATCATGAATCATATCATGAAAATTTACTGTCATTTCTTGTTAGTGAGTAGCTCCTACATTTTTGAGACCAAACAACATCACTTGATAACAAAAGGTGCCCCAAGGAGTCGTAAAAGTTGTTTTGTGCTGGTCTTCTTCTACTATCTTGATTTGGTTGTATCCTGAAAAAAATCCGTGAGATATAGCATTTCGTACCTGCTGTTGAGTTGAAAATCATGTCAATATTTGGCATTAAAAAATCATCCTTAGGACAAGCTTTATTAACGTCCCTAAAATCCGTGTAGATTTGGATACCGACAGGATTTTTCTGGACAGGAACAATGTTCAATATCCATTCAAAATAATCAATAGGCCTAATGAATCCTACCACCAACAATCTTTCCAACTCTTCTTTAACCAATAAGGCCACTCTTGGGTGCATCTTTCGGAGTTTCTGTTTGATAGGCTTAGCGTCTACATGCACAACTAGGTTGTGCATGACCAAAGTTGGATCTAATTCGGGCATGTCTTTGTAAGACCATGTGAACACATCTATAAACTCTCGCAACAACATAGTGAATGTCTTTTGTTCTCTAGCGAGAGTGATGCTCCCAATTTTACTATCTTGGGATCTTCTTCATGCCAATATTCACATCAATGGTTTCTTCGACTAGTAATTTTGATAAGTCCTCCATACGTGTAGGATTAGGAGGGAGGTTGAGATCTTCATCCAAGGATGTCTCCACGAGATTTTCATCCTTGGCGTGGTCACTTTGTTTGTCCTTTGATTTTTTTATTTATTTGTCGGCTAGTGCCTCAAAGAGGTTTTCACTGTGTGACTTGGACTTTGATTTTTCCGAGGCTTTACATTGGAACTTTTGCCCTTGCTTTTCTTTAAGTTTTGTTGACCACGAAGTTCAGCCTCCTCACCAAAGTAGGCGCAAGTATCTAAGTCGATAAAGAAACCTTTCTTGTGATCTCCAATGGGAATTGTATCCCTTATGCCCATGAAATCTGTGATAGCTTCGTCATTCTTGAATAAATCTAGTGACATGTGATGTTGTTGGTCCCATTCAACAAGGGAAGGGTATACAAGGTCAAGGGTTGGTTCATTGGGGTTATGGTTAGGACAACGTTGGTCATGAAAAGTTTTGTGGAGGCTAGATCCTCATATTGGCTATAATGGGAATCTGTATCATTGTCTAGATAGTCAGAGCTATCCTCACGTTCAGAAAAAGTAGCATCTTGATCATTGGGGTGTGCTCCATAAGGGTGAATCCCAATGCCATATATTTCTATTTTGAAATACGGCAGAGCACCTTTGTCTCCCTCTTTCCTTGTTCATTTCTTCTAATTCCAGGACCTTGTAGCCCATGGAGTACATCATTTTACTAGATTTTTCATATTCTAGGGTTTGATAATAGGATGGTGAGTATCCTCTGGAACCCAAGTTGTAGGTGGATCAAGAAATTTTTCTTTAGCTAACAAGCCTCCATGTAAGAATGACCCAATAGCGTGTTTCTTCCTAGGTCTTCAAGAAAGCGATTTGGGTCAACCTCTAATCTTGGGTGACAATGAGAGGTCTAAAACCAAGAGCTCTTGTTGTACATTATACTCCCCATGACCATATTCAAGGATTTTCATCTCCCATGAATCAAATAGAGATATTGAAGTAAACACACCATGAGCATAAGAATCGAGAGAATCGAATCCACCTAGGATTCCATGGCCTAAGATTGGAAAGGGAAAACTATATCTACAAAGGGACATGCGTATGTACCCATTCATGCAAAGCTATTCAGAGCTCTCTGATGAGCGAAGGGCTCTGAATCTCTGTTATTGTAATGGTGTGTCCCTCATGCTTCAATTTGATGCTTTGATGAAATTTGGTTGGTACAGCCTACATGGCATGAATCCATAGTCGGCCTAAAAGCATATTATACGGAAGTTCCAAGTCTAGGACATGGAACTTTGTCTGATGGCAAGTGGGACCCACCTCCATAGGCAGCATGATTGTGCCTACTGACTCCCTTTCCACATTATTGTATGCGGTGATAGTGATGATATTAGACTCAAGATCTATCTCACTATGCCCTAGCTATTTAACCACTTGAGTGTACAAATGTTCAACCCAGATCCGTTATCCACAAGAACCCATTTGATCTTCCTACGAGTGACAACTACATCAATATATAAAGGTAGATTATGCGTTGGATTCTCAGTAGGGATCTCCCTATGGTTGAAGGCAATATGTTCATTTGGTATGATGCTTGCCACTGCGTCTTAAAGGTGCGTAGGATCAACTTCTAAAGGCACTCCTGAACCCTAAAGAGTTTGGTATAGAATGTATTTATGCATCCTTGGATATCTTGAGAAGATCTAAGATTGAAATCTTAGCAAATGTCTTCTCAAGTTGTTCTAAAATGTTATATTTACTAGTTTGTGGGGTTGACAAAGAAGGTTATGGAACTATGAGGTGGGCACGCCTTGTTACCGTAGCACAGTCCTTTCCTTTAATTCGAATGGTGTTGACATGGCCATTAGGAGAGAGAATACATTCAATGAGTGAATCATAATGATTTTTGTCTCTTTTCGTGTACAAATAATTCACTACTTTATAACCTTTGGATGACTCTCCCTGATCCAGCTTTGACTTCTCTGATTTATCATGATTAGGGAATGGCTCTTTATATATCCCCATTTTCTGATTATGTGTTTTTGTTTTGCCTAGGTTATCCACCTCTATCTCCCTATTATCAATGAGATCCTGAATATAATGATGAAGCCACAGAAATTTGTCTATCTTATGTCCTTTGACATGATGCATTTTGTAATATTCATGCTCCTTATACCATGAATTTTTTGGATCATTGTCATCAAATGGTTATGTTGTAGGATAGGTCATCACGTGGGCCGCATCCAATTGTTTTAGTATAATTGACAAAGGTTCATTAAGAGAGGTGAATGTTCTTCATTTTTGTGGTGGTTGAATTGGTCCTTTGGTTAGTTTAAAAGGTTGACCAGTTTGGACGTTTGAACACGTTTGGAATCAGTGATTCCATCTCCCACCACATTTTTGTTTTTTTTAAAGATCTTCAGCTTTTCCATGGGTTTGACATTTTGATTGTCTCTAGATTGGGTTTTGAGGGTGCCTTTGGCAATGAGATATTTTTCTATCTAAACCCATTTTTGATAACCTCCTCAAAAGTGCGAACACAATGCATTTGGAGGTGGAAAGCTATATCCGGGTTGAGGTTGGGAATAAAAATACTAACCAACTATTTTTCAGGGAAAGTGCAAGGGAAGTGACTAGCTATCCCTCTCCACCTTATTAGAGGAAGTGGTGAAAGTATCATTAGGGCATTTTTTGGTGCCACATAAATCTACCATGGTGACATTACTCTCTATGTTGTATGAGAAGTGACGTATGAACCTTTCTTCCAATTCTAGCCATGTGAAAGTTGATCCTCATGGTAAGCATGTAAACCACTCCAAGGCTTCGCCTCCGAGAATCTTGGGGAAAAGTCGATGAGATAATTGTCACTATAAGAAACTTGTTGACATGCCATATAGAAATATTTAACCGATCCTATGGATATCCTTTCCCTTTATATTTTTCAAACTTTGGCATATCAAATTTCTTGGAAATGGTTGAAGGGTCATTTTCTTGTCAAAAGATAGGGGCATAATTCTTTGTATTGATATTTCCTAATTCTCCCTATATTTTTGTCTTGTAGGCTTGCATGAGTGTTGCTTTCATAGACTATACCTCTTGTGTGATAAATTTTTCTCACGGTGGGAGAAGTGAGGATGTATACACGATGATACCCTGTGTCTTCTTCTCCTTGGTTTTCTCCATGGAGTTCATTGATCTTAACCTTAGGCTTTAACTTTTGAACATTCTTAGTTACTTCCTTTTGTATATGGGAGGTAAGAAAAGCTAGTTGTTGGCTTAGGTTACTAATTTGTTATTGAATTGTGGTTTCTTCTTCTAAAGGTTCTTCCTCTTCATATTGTGGAGGTTCTTCACCTGTCCCATGTTTTGTCTTGTTTCTATGTAGCACTTTTATAAAGGGTATTCTATGCCCCACCACTTTATCATTCCCTGCATTAGAGGTAGAAGCATTTCCATGCATCAGAATATTCTCCATATTGATAAGGGGGTGTTCTTCATCAGTAGCTTTATTCGTAGGTGGAATTGTTTCATTTTCGGTGGGTAGTTTGCCCCTAATTCTACGACCCATGCTAATACTCTATCTTTGTTTCTGAGAAGAAAATCATGTAATAAAGTAGGGTCAAAATTGAATTCTTTGCGCGGGGATTCCAATTCATTTCCAATATGATCAACCATATCTTCTATCTCTTTTTGTACCAAAAATAGAGGTCCTGGATCATGTCCAATGAAGGGGTTTGACCCTTGTCCATTAGAGGCTTCCCAACCTTGCGATTTTTGTTCCTTGTATGTCTATTTCTTGAGTCCTAATCATGTTTTAGGAGCCATGTTTTTGTGGTAGTTTCACTAGTGTAAGTTGTAAATGTGTTCAAAAATTTATGACCACCCCTAAGTGAAATGCAAGATGCACTATTAAGAATATGAGTGAATCAACAATGTGATAGAGTGATAAATCACCAGTGACACAAGCATTTGGTATCTAAACCTGTTAAATGAAGTACCTCCTAGACTACATTTCAAAAAGAAGTTTCACATCGCAAGATGATTAACAAGATGTTTTCACTTATGCCAAGTTCAAGGGAATGAACAAAATGTAAGTAATTACAAGAAGTCAATGTGACTCCCTAACAAGATATACTAAGAGCAAGCTCAAACTTGATTGAGACCTATATCTCAAAAAGTGCTAATTACAATTTGTGAGTGACACAACAATATCACCAATATATGTTAAACAACTTCATGCGAGAAAGTAAGGTATTGATATCAAGGTGCTATTGATATAACACACACAAATGGTAACACCTAACACTCTTCAAAATTGAGGTAATAATAGAACTGAACTAAAAATCTTAAAGTATAGATAGGAATTGTTAAAAATGTGTGTAGCGTAACATTACAATACATATATTTATGTCGAGTTCACAAGAAACAAGACATAAATATCAAAATTGTAGTGATACGATACAAACAAGCTAACTCTTCTAAGAAAATCCAAGATGATGAACCATGCCTAACTACAATGATGACCTTGACATGGGTATCAAGATCACAATGGCCACCAATGATATGAATATGTCTCTGTGCACTTTAGACATTTAACTTACCCAACCGCAAACATGGATGGGCGTAAATGGAAAAAAAAGTGGCAGACACAATCGATTGGTAACACAAGGGTAGTCACTCTCCTTTTGATCAACAAAGTGACAAAATAATGTGAAGGAAGCAAATCAAAAATGGGATGAAAAATGCTGGCTTCACTTCGGCAGAGTTTCACCTTGCCCTAAGGCAAGTAAAAACTAAGTAAAAGTAACGCATCACACGTTTCACAATGAAAATATGGTTCACAACTCAACACTATTTTACAATAGTCAATAGTGGGCTCCTGGCCAAAGTATATCTTCCTAGGTGGTTCTCTTGTCCTAGGTGTTACAAAGATTATCCACGAGCGGGATGATTTACCCAAATAGTCCCGACTATCTTGGGAGTATCTCGAATTTTTCCCCTCAATCATAGTGGGAATTAAATTCATCCATCATGTACTTAAAAGGGTTGCATAGGGACAACTTGTAACTCTATCTCAAAAGGAATCACTATTTAGATAGGTAGTGCGGAGTACTTCCCGTTTTTCCACAACGCCCTCTTGCGTGGACTACTTTGGGGTTCCTAGAACCACCCCCATTTTTATAGCTTAAGGTGTTATGCAAAAGCTGTTATGTTCCTATTGAGTGGGAGAGGGACGTACCCTTTTCCTAAAAATTGCAATACAATGTTTTGAATATGTTGTTCGTTTTATCTTTTTTAATTAGATTTGGTTTGGTCAAACACCGTTTGGCAACCTACAGAACAACTGTATTAGTAGTTTTTGACTTTTTGTTTTGATTCCTTCATTCTTTGACAAGCGATGGCATTTTGGTCATGTATGACGATTTTTAGTAGTTTTCCATCAAAAAAGAGAAGGCACCATTTCTGATTCTCCAGATCACCCAAGGATGCAAGAGAAGAGCATACGTGATATCTTCAAAATCCAAAAAGATAGAAATGGAAAAACACTTTAATTCAACTACGCCAAGTTAACCAATTCCCACTCAAATATTCCTAACAACCTCAAAGCATAAAAAGGACTTAAGAATCATTTCTTATTCCCAAGATCGCCCCAAGGGATGCGAGGGAAGAGCATACATGATCTTATTCCTATAAGTAAACAATGCAAAATATTATCTAATCAAGTACAAACATGTAAAAACAACCTGCAAAGACAAATATATGATTAGATAAACCTGCAAGAATGTTAGAACCTCAACACACTAATTTCAAAAATACAAAAGGACACCTGCGCCCCTTTTTTAGTGCCTACATACGGGTTAGGGCGTATACGCCACTCTGTGTTGTTTTCAAATCACAATGCACCTGCACCACCCGAGAGGCGTGTGTGCCACGAAATCAATGCATGCACCACCACTCTGTGTATTTTTTTCTTACCATGTGCCTGCACCACAAGAGAGTTGTGTGCACCACAAAAATAGTGTCTATGCTGCCCTCAATAAAAATAGACAAGAAAATAGATAGAACACTTGCGTCTTTGGAAAAAACATGTGCACCAAAAAGCATCTACGCTACTAGGAAAACATGTGCCCCACCACTATTTCAAATAACTCCATATTCCAACAGAACATCCATGTCACCAAAAATGTGTCTGCGCCACTAAAATAGCATGTGTGCTCTGGTTAGGGTGTGTACGCCAATCTGAAAGGTTTTAGAATGCAGTGAAGGTACAGTAGATAAAACTACGTCTATGCCCGGGTTTGTGTATCTGCGCCTTGGTTAGGGGTGTGTGCGTGAGGTTAGCGCACATACACCAGGGTTGGTAAATAGAGAAATAGGTTTTGATAGTGCACCTACGCCACCAAAGAGGCATGTGCACCATAAAAACTATGCATGCGCTCCTAAAAATGTGCCTGTGCCAGACCTGCAACCAAAATATGGAAAAAAACACAAGAAAACTCACAATATCTCAAATTTTGACAAGTTAGCTTAAGAATGGCAATAACCCATTAAAATGATGGCTATGAACATGAGGTTACACATATCAAATTAGCAAAAATTCCAAGAAAATGGACATTAATTACTACATGTGCATATCAAAAATTAGCCAAAACAATGAAACTTAAACTAAAATGCCATGGGACTAAGGGTCCCAGGTGTGCCAAATGTGTGCATGTGTTGTTTTTAAACTAATGCTAAATGTGAATAAAATACTAACACCTAAATAGTCTTAATTAGCAAGAATTAAACAACATACTAGACACCATCATGATAAGAATTAATCAAGGGTTAGATGCTAAACATTCATTAATACAAAACTTTGAACCTAACAATGTTTAAACATCTAAAAATCCTCTATTCTCTAACAACATGTAAATGAAGGAACCTAGGTAGGATCCATGGCTATCAAAAATGGTTGTCTTTAATGTTCCAAGAACCTAGGAATGAGGGCTAGTCAAAGTTGGGCTATAAGACCATTTTGACACCTCCCATATGACCTAAGAACTTTTAAGAAAGAGGCTTAACTCTTCAAGATGATGAACTCTCAAGAAGACAAAATGCAAGCTCTTAGTCTCTTTCGTTATATGCTTTGCATTTTCTCTCTTAAGAAGTTTAGGTGTAGGTATAAAGGTAGAAGGAGGGCTCCTTATATAGCCCAATGGATAAAGGAAACACTTCATCCCTTTGCATGTGGGATAAAGGTAAAACATGATTAGGAATGGATAAGGTTGCTTTATTAAAGGTAACCTTACTTTAGAAGGGTTTAATTTATGCTTAGCAAGTCATGGGAGTTGGGGGTGTTTTATTTAATCAAAGGTTATTAACTAATAGGTAGATGTAAGCTTATAAAAGCCAATTAGAGGAATATTAGTATGATTTAGGCTATTAGAAGGGGATTAAATCAATTAAATATTGATTTATTAGTTAAATGAAGTGAAAGGATAATTAACTAAAAATAATTAATTAGTCTAGATAGAAGGGGTGAATAATTAACGGAAGGTCGTTAATTAGGTTGTTAGCTGGATAGGCGACTTAATCAATTAGCATATTGTAATTAATTAATGACAATAAGAGGGAATATGAGAACTTTTTACGATATATCATCAATTTGAGAGAAAGGGGATAACTATCATAATTTAATTATTTAAATTGCTTGGGCGTAATTATGGGTGTCTACAAATATGCGCCTAGCGTGAAATACGTTAGTGTGCAAATAAGATCATGAGTTTGGAAATACATATGCTAGAGTGAAATGCGCTAGTGTGCGATACATTCCTTAATATCATAGGATATGTGCTAGCATGAAAGGAGATGCACTATCGGACTCCAACATTTTAGAAGGTTTTTAGAAGAATTGTTAAGATGATAAGAAGTGACTAGAGGAATATAGGAGTGATTAGAAGATTTTAGAAAATGTTCTTAGAATAAATTATGGTAATTTTTGTGTCTTGGGTGATTTATAGGAGAGACTACTTACTCGGATATACATGAGCATCATGGATACATGTGAGCTTATGATATGACCTTCTCACATCGCAATAAGAAGGGATTGGTTTTCCTTCTTGATGCTATAGTTTTATCTTATATTATACATCTTGCACACATTATGTTGGATCATATCCTACTCATTGCCTTAGCAGAGAGATGGTGCAATGAGATTCATACTTTATGATTTACCATGGGAGAGATGACTCTAAATATTGAGGATTTGTATTAGATACTACGAGTTTCGATCGAGTAATTTCGTTATGTATGATGTACACCGTGGCTGGATTTTAGGTCACATATGAGATATGGTTCAACGAGAGGATATACCCTAACAGGTATGAATGTGTACCTATATATATGTTTTTAGAGTAGAGGTCTTGCATGGATTCTAGTATACCTCATGGATTTTATCGGTGACTAATTTCTACCGGATAAGATTGTGACACATTTTCCACTTGGCTTGATAGGATTTGTTCACCAACCGATGGATGGGGAGGTTTTATCCCATGGTTAGTGCATAATAGCACACACACACACACACACACACACACACACACACACACACACACACACACACACACACACACACATATTTACATTTTATATCTTACAAAGGTATGAGGAAACTGATTCCTACAAATTTCCTAAAAATTTAGTCATGGGATCACATTATCATTAGATTCCAACTTACAAGTACTATGAGTTATATTTCCAGATGAGGCATCTTGCATGGCATGGGAGCTAATAGGGGATGAAATTATATCTCATTTGGGATATACTTATTACTATAAGCGAGCCATTGATGACTTATAGTTATATATTGTGACCTGATGTTCATAATATTTATATTAGTGGTGAGGGGTTCCTGTTGTATATATTTACCCCCGGGTAAATATAAAACCCGACGCAAAGGGAAAGTGGGTTTCGGAGGCGGAGAAACATGGCGCAGAAGCATGTCGAAGGGGCGGATAAACCTGACAGCAAAGAACATGTTGCAAGGGTTGGAAAACCTGACGCAAAGGGAAAGTGGGTTTCGGAGGCAGAGAAACATGGCGCAGAAGCACGGGCGAAAACATGTCGAGCAACCCTTCGAACCCGATGCGCATGCAGGTCCATTTTCCGACCCCGAAACAAAGGAAATCTTGGAGATACCGGCGAAGCGGGTTTCGGGAAAACACGAGCATCAAACACATGTCGAGCCACCTCCCAAACCCGATGCAGATGCAAAGGAGAAACCCGAACCCGACTGGAAACGGACCCTGACGGGAAATATTCAGATCGCCATAACTTTTCACAGGGAGCTCAGATTCACACAAGGTTGGACTTTTCGGAAAGCTCTCGGCGTCCTCTACCCAACTACAACTGGATATCTTTAATTGGGTGGGAAAAAGTTCTTAAAAATGTAAAATACACTTCACCACTGTTGGGTTGTTGAGATTCTCACCTACCGCCATAATATGATGGGTTAGGTGCAGTCTTGGAGGTGGTTGGGGGCAGAATTCGAATCATTCTCTTCTCCCTCATTTTTTCCTCATATAAATTGTAAAGGAGGGGCTTTTTCTCATGTTGGACATTCTTGTTTTGGCCCCTCCCTTCTTCTCTTTGGCAGGTGGAGTTGCGGAGCTCAAACCTCCCATTTGGAACTGTAATGCAACCTTTGCCTATTGGCATTTTTGCAGTGTATTGTATCAAACCTTCGGAGCAAATGAATGCATGACTGTGGATGTTTCTCAACCCTCTATGTGTTTCATTTTACATCCTCCTAATCTTTCACTGTGAATATGTTTATCCGTGCATGATATTGCATTGCATTTCTATGGTTTGTGTTTATTGGCAAAACATATGTTCTTCATTCCTCGGTGCATCACCTCCGTAGTTTAGGTTTTATTTTTATGCATTCTCTACCCTATCTCCTTGGCAAGTTAGATTAGGTTTTTGGTAAATCCTCTACATTTATTCATGCATCTAAATAGAGGAATAGGAGCCGGCCTTCATCCAGAGAGCTTTTCCAATTTCGCAAGGTCCCACACTTGGGAAAAGCTCCATGTTGTGCAATCGCACTGAGAGTCTCAACCGACCGCATTGCAGAGTCCCAGGGGTGCTGCGATTCGACACCAACATTACTATTGAGTTAAGCATTTCCAAGGTTGAGAAAATTTTGATAGGCACCCACCAACATATCCTAGAGAGGTACCACATGTTGGTACCCAAATTGGTTCTCCCTCATGGATGAGCAACATCAACAAAAAGATAAGGATGCCTAGAGGATGATAGATCTAGATTTGTGTCATTTTGTAGCTGAGGAAGGATATCATAATCTCTTTATCACTGAGCTCAGAGGAGTAAGGTAGCATTGTGATGAGGGTATGACCTACCCTCCTACTTTAAGCTATACCTTTAGCCGGGGTAAAAGGACCTGTTCTATAGTCGGTAATTGCGAGTGGGGTTGATGTATCAAAAATATTTGGCACTTTTTTGTAGAGTAATTGAAAAATAGCTCTAAGAATACATGGTCAACTTAGAAAAGGATAAATCTCATGAGTTTTCACTTCTAGATAGTGCAAATGTCTTCTAAACAAATCTTAGACTACTAAAGATAGTAAGGAACTAGCTTACTTTAGCATTTTGTTTACTTTAATGAGGAAAACATGGGTAGTTCTAGTAGGATTAGTTAGTTTTGGATGCATCTGATTTTGGAATTAAGTAGGATAAAGTTGATTATACCATATTTCAAAAACCTTCAATAAATGTTGGGAGATCTACCAAGTGCAAGACAAACATACCTCAAATATCTCACAATGATCCTTTAACCAAAATATGTACACTCATGGAAGCCCAAGAGTGCATGGTTTCACACAATATTTAAGGATTCAAACACAAAATCTCATGTTGAAGACTTAATAAAACATCATAGATTCATAATTTATCATGCCTAAGATACACTCAAATACTTACAAGCAACATTTAACAAAGTGGAGACATAGTGATTTTAAAATTGTTTATTACACAAATGAAATGAAATATCTTCTCAACAAAGTGCAATTACAATTTCCAAAATGCTACTAGAATGATAAATTTATGTGTGACTTAAAGGATCTCTAAAATAAGATTGCAATGGGAGCATGAATAAATATTTTATAGTATATCATCTTGACAAAAGATACAACAATACTCATGATTAACACAATTAGTTCAAGGATCATCAAATTTATCAACAAGGGAAAGTAGATCTACAGTCTTAGTTATTTTCAATGGATGTACACTTGCAACCATCTTGACATGAATAAATTTGAAGGCTCAAAGAAAGTAATAGGTTTCTCCGATGAGTTCTTGGGAAAATGGTTTTTCCTCGTTCACCTTTTTCTTCAAACAATTCTCGAAAATTTTAACCCCCACCCACATGATTATTTTCTTCACATTTATACCATTCTATCCACTCATTAGCTTTCTAAATTCCCCCAAAAGCATGAATATTCAAGGGAATATTCCCCTTTACAACATATATTTTAAACCACGTTATTCTTTTGAAAATGATTTGTTTAGTGTTGCCAGTGTAAGAATTATGAGCCTTTTTCAATTTGTTTTTATTTGTGTATGACTGGGATACCATGTCATCACTTTTGGCCAATTATTTAATTTTTATTTTCACTTGGTGATTGGATAGTCACTTTTGATGATCTTTGAGCACTTCCAGGTGATCTGATATGATAGATACTCTTATCTACTTTCCAATAATTTTCCTTGGGTTATGTGAACTTCTTATTACATCTTTTTGGCTTAATCATCACACATGGTTCTTGTCAAATCATATTAATTCATCAATTCTTCTCACTCCTAATTCATTTCAACTCTTAATTTTTCTTCATGTGAGCTAAGAAAAATCTTCCTTCATCTAATGGGAATGATTTCTCTCAACTAAATCAATATGCACCATTCTTACTATAAAACTCAGCTCTACCCTCTCACCAATATGCATTTCTTTCCCTATCTTGAAGGTAAAGAACTTTTCATATTTCTTATTAGAAAAATGGTAAAGGTTCTTGTGGAAAATAGTCTGAAAGATATTTCTTCAGAAGATTTAAACCAAATATTCAACTTACATGGTCCGGATGAAGCCTTTGTCAGATATTTTTTTGATATAGCACATTCAAGGGATACTAGAGGGCCTTTGACTTATCAACAAGTTCATCTTGCACTCCTCCTGAGGTTAATCAGAATCAATCATGTCTTCTTAGCCTTTCAATCCATGTATTTTCATCTTTTTCAATGGGAACATCAGAAGGATCCTGAAGACTTGAAGATATTTTGGATTAAAAGGAGGCCTCAAGTGTTTGGGAAGACTGATTTTTAGTGTCCCTTTTTATGCAATGAAGAATTTTTGTTGAAGGAGATCCCCAAGGAGTCTTATGTGTTGTATGACAAGTCTTCTATTGATACAGTGCCTACCATTTCTCATAAAATAGATAAACTGGAGTGGAGGATTATTTCTCTGGAGAAAGGTCAGGTAGGACCTATGCCATCACAACCATTCACAATACTAGTACCATATTTGGGTAAGAGAAGGGGTGAGTCAAGCTCCCAACCCCCAATTATCATTTCGAGATGGAGAAGAGGAAATGTATTTATCTTCTCGTCACTCTAGAATGGAAATTTCTTCTACCAGAGACAACAAGGGTAGGTTTGATGTTCATTCTTCCACTCATTTAATGCATTGTGCTCCTTCGTCAGAGCATGAATTCTTAGGGCCTCGGCCAGTTCCTTCTCCAAGAGAACACCCACCCCTCACAAGGAGATGGAAGGCTTAATCTAGCTCAAGATCTCTTGTTTCATCCACCCCTAAGGTGAATTTATTTCTCTTCCAACCACTCCAAACATTCCTTCTTAGTCTATTCCTAGTAATTATACCCTTCACAAGGGAAAAGGGAAGACGACATTCTTCATGGGTGGTTTGGATCTTCTAGATTGGGTGTCTTCCTATCGAAGAAAATCAAGCTAGAAAGGATCATGAACAGTCCCAAAATGACTCTTGAGTCATTGATGGATATGGGGATGTCCCAGAATATAGTGGGGTCCATTGTGTTTGTCCAGACAACACAAGGCTCGAATAAATTCATGTTAAGGAAGAAAAATTGTTGAAAAAACTCCCTCCATTGGAGGAAATTTCAAAGGAATAAAGGACATCTAAACATTGTCTTTCCTTCAGTGTATTTACTTTCAAACATGTACACCACCTTCTTTGTCATGGGTTGGGGCCCCTATAGAACCCCATTTTTATTTTTCAAAAATTAGAAAGTATAAACATCTCATTAGTTTATATGCTTTTACAAATGGACATAAAATTTCATCCAAGCAATATAAAAATCTAATGCATTGTATCAAATTACAATTTATATCAGAGAATAATGAGTTTTAAAGTAATATTCATCCTTCATGAAACAAAAATATCAAATAAAACACTAGTCAAAAATGAAATATGGAAATAAGATATAGTTTTAAGAATGACAAACCTAAGCTTGTTCACCATCTTTATGTCTGCACCCTTTTCTTCTTCAGTTTCTTCTCCGTTTCTTATTCTTCTAGAAGCCTTACAACATATGCATCATACATTTGAAAAATATCATTGATTTATTCTTCATCTGGTCCTATATGGTGTTGGGAAATCAATGTTTTTCTTGCTATTGCATCCACACATTGGCCTATTTTTTGCTTGTATTCAAGTGGCCAGGCTTTTAGCTCTATAATTTTGTTCTCATTTGTTCTCATTGTTTTTGTGTTCAAATAAAGGTTGCAAATGCTATGGAATGGGGTAATAACACTCAAGAACCCCAAAGCTTTGTGAAAAAATGATCAATGGACCATCAGTTAAGAAATAAACAAGGATTCCTACTTTGCATGCATTAGTTTAAAGCAAACAAGAAAACTTAACAAATGTAATTAACCTCTATTCTTGAAAGCTTAATCAAATGAGCCTAATAAGGATCTAAGCAATTAGTTTATGCTTTAAGAGAATGAGATCTCACCATTAATGGCTTCAAGGCCAATGGTTCCTCCCATTTACCCCATGTTGTGTGGTGAAATGTAAAATACAAAGCAAGATAGCTCAATAAGAAGAAATAAAACTCCTAATCCTAGCAATAATACTATAGTTTATGTTAGAGGGAAGAAGTGTTCTTTTTTAAAATGAGAGGGGGGGTAGTGGGCTATTTATAGTTTTCCATTTGAGAAATGGAATGATTTTTGGTGAATGTGGGACTAAAAGAAAGTCAACATGTTAATTAGTAAGTCAAAGGAAGATCTAACTAAGTTTAGAAGAGATTGATCATGATTTAGGGTAATTAACCTAGGTTAGACTAATTAATCTTGTTTAGAGAGAAATTAGGGTTTTGGGAGGGTTTTGAAAGGCCTAATCAATCCAATGAAATGGATTAATAGTCTAGGAAGCTAATAGAGGTGGTGAAGAAGAGGATTCTAGCGAGAAGAGACTATAATAGCCTATTTAATTGGATTATAAGAGGAATAAGACCAGAAGAGTGTCGTAAAAGGGGAGTTAGATAGATCTAAATGATGACGTGTCATCAATTTGTGAGGAAGAGAATAGTTAGTGGAATATTAGAGATAATAATGCTTTGATCAAACTACATTTTCCCTCTTTGGGGTGACATAAGATACATCACTTCAAAGAAAGTAGACAAGTATAAACGAGTAGAAAAATTTGAAGGGGTAGAAGAAAAATTAATAGGATGAAGGTAGGATGAAGGATGCCCCCTCGAGTGTCGATGGGGTGATAGAAGAACTCAATTGATGATCGAAAAGAGAATAGAAGGAAGAGAAAGTGTAAAGAGGAGATGAGAAAAACAACAAGAAAAGGGGATATTGAGCTATCCGTAAACTAGTGCCAACAACTTTAAATCATCATTTTGCTTAGAATCCTCATCATCGGCCCTTATTAAGATGTAAGCATACGACAGAAGCATAAAATGACATGAAAAATCCATGATACAAACAACTTTCCATTGCTAAAATAAAAACTCCATGCAACATACAAACATGTAATGCAATACAAGAAGTAAACAAACTCTTCTAACAGGGAAATGAGTACAATCACACACACTCAAACCAACAACGTTCAAGATAGTTGCACAAATATTTTGTTATCAAGATGTAGTCCCAAATGTTTTGATAAATGACAAGGGTGAAAAATTATGCTCTAATAAATATGTATATGCAAGGGAAAATATGGAGGACACTTGGGTCTAATGAAAGAGTGACGTGCACGACAAAAACAATACTAGGAAACTAATAGTGATCCAAAGTACAGACGAAGTAAGCAATGTAAATTTTGTAGATGAATGAAGATTCATATGATCTACGAGTCATTTCTCCAAAAAATTTGAAAATGTCAACAAGATATGAGATGAGTGCCATGCGAGAGACATAGATTTCAGCTGAAAATGCATTGTTTACAAATTTTTAGTCTATTTTCGAAGTATTTTGATGTTTTTGGCTTTTTAAATGGTTTTAAAAATTTAAATTTTTGATCATTTAGAAGAATTTTTATAAGAGATCAAATATCTCCTAAAAACATGTGCAACTACCTAAAGGTGAAGGCAAAGGCATCAGTCAGCACATAAAATGCCTCGATGAGAAGAATTACAAGCCAAAAATAATTATTTAATAAAAATAATCATCACGATAGGTGAAAGAGAGGGAAAATAGAAGAAAATGATAGGAAATGACACTTAGAATATGCGTGAATTATTCCAGTGTAATGAAGAAGTGACCGCAGGGTGGCACTAAGTACCCCAATGTGTAAAAAGGAGTAAAAATAACTATTTTAATAGAAAAATAATTACCTCGGTGGATAGAAGAAGGGTTAGAATGATCACGGTGGAGAAAAAATGCCCTAGGGGCATTACAACAACCTAATATACCCACTTGGGGGTAAATCAATCACAACCAGTTCATTTGTACTAGATCTTTTGAAAATTTTTACCACAAGTGAGAGTGATAGCCCTAGAGTGAGATGGTGAGGCTACCAAGCAAGAGGAGGTGAGTAGATCACATCCGAGATTTCATGTGGGACCCAACAGATGGACCCTATATGAGTGGTCTATCCCTCCTTGTGAATTACGCATTTAATGTCATTTTTAGGGAATTTTAGGCTAGATTAGGGAAATTTTGACATATGTGGGTACGTGCGTGCGTCGGCTTTGACGGACGTATATGTGTACACGCATGCTTCGAATTTTACATGTATGCATAAATGTATCTATGGGCAAAAATGGGCACGTGTATACATGGCCACAAGAGGGAAAACACATGGATTCACACATGCGTGCATCGAAGAGGGTGCATATGCATCCGGGTAGGGGAAATGGGGGCACATACACCCATGTGTTGAAACAGTGCGTAGGTGTCATATTGGGCACACATATGTCCTATGTAGATGAGGAAAAAAAGATAGAAAATATAGGGGGTGCGTACATGTTGAGATAGGTGCGCCTACATTAGTAAAGGAACATATGTGTTGAGGAAGGCATGCATGCATCAGGGAAGGCATGTAGAACACCCTTCCAACCAAATAGCCAAAGAGAAAAGAAATTAGACTAGAAGAAACTAAAAATTTAGGAAATGAGATGGAAGAATGAAGGATTTTACCAGTGAATTATATAGAAGTATATAGAAATGTGCCTAATACATGTGTTTTTCTTTGTTTTCATCGTATATTACCCGTTCTACACACACACGAGTGATATGATTGGTTAGCGGTGATAGAGGAAAAATTTGAGAAAAATTTGACAAGGATGATAGGGTGATATTGGATATCCTACTATACGTCATGGGAACTACCTACGTGGCTACTATGCCTCAAATCACATTGGATCATGACCTTCTGACAGTTGTAGCGGAGAGATGACATAGCGAGATTCAGTGCTTCCAAATTCCAACTGGGGAGATCAAAATTACTCTTGAGGATGTTTGTGCATTATGTGAGTCTTGATTCAGGTTTAGCTCATCCAGTATATGAGTCACTGGCCTGATATTCAGCATTGCATCTCAGATTTATTTGGTGTCCTGGCGATACCATGGCATGGGGTGACTATTAATTTATTGCAATGTATTGAGGATCCAGAGCTAGGCCGAGTGGTGGTTTCTATGATGAAATTTTTCAACGGAGTTCTACTCCCTGACAAGACCGGTGCTTCATTTCCACTTGGCCTCCTTAGAGTGATACATTGGTTGATAGACAAAGAGACCTACTGTTGGGGTTAGTGCATTCTTACACACCTATACTGGGACTTACATTTGATTACCTACTACCATCAGAAGATATTAGGACCAGCCAGACTACTGCAGATTTGGGCATGGGACCATATTTCTATTGGTCGCCCCTAGGTGTTTTGAGAGTTTGGGCTCTAGAGGATCCTTCTACTATGGGTTGGGTCCCGATCGGGGATGATGTGTGGCCATACATGGGAGATGTGTATCATTACCACTGTGAGCTTGATGAGCTACAATAGGCTACCATAGTATGGATGCCTTACAAAAATTTCCAGTGGCTTGAGGATGGTTTAGAGTTCGAAATGCCACAGTTGAGCACTTCATGTTGGGAAGCCACAACTATATGCGGGGATGTATAGAGTAGATCGGTGCCAGAGATAGTTTGGCATTACCCAAGATGTTCCTAGGCTAGATATATGGTATGCTTGTAGGGCCCGAGAGTATATTGATATGGGTCCATAGATTTCCCAAGATAGAGAAACTGGCTAGCTTTTGATAGGTGGTACATGTTATGTGGGTGCCATTGAGACAGATCAGAGATCCTGGTACCACACTTGAGTATGCACCATGGTACCATGGTGTGCTTCCATGCCATTTGACTATTTCCATGGTGGCTTATAATGTTAGCATGAGAGCTCCTCTAGTGGGGCCTCCTAGCAGTGATGAGGGTGGATACAAAGGTGGTGATGATAGTGATGATGATGATAATGATGATAATGATTATGGTGGTGGTGGTCCTGGCACACAATGTTATGCTAGGGGTAGGGGAAAGGGTTCTCCATTATAGTAGGCTCCTAGACAAGGACCCCTACTTAGGAAGAGATAGGTACCTAAGGCACTAAACATAGAGTTACCTCCCGTAGATCAAGAATTTCCATGCTTGTTACCTGTCCAAGTTAATGTACCAAACTAAACACAAAAACCTTGAAAAACTCAAATGAAATCAATACCTGATAGATAAGACAAGATCTGAAGATGTAGATGGAAAAGAAAGCTGATGTAGACAAGATGGGCGCACACAAGTGATCCTGTAAAGTAGATCCAAGAAACCTACGAGACACAGATGCTTGACAGAAAAAGACCACGTTAAAAGATATTTGGGTGGACTTCCCGAAAAGCGGGTCCGGGAAGCGATAAGCTCCCTTGGTGGATGTCAATCCATGTTTTCAATTAAGGAAAGAAGCATACATGATAAAATATGTAAGTAAATGTCTATATTTTGATTAAAAATGATAGACAGAAAAGTAAACAACAGACAGAAACCAATAAAAATGGGAAAGTGTGAAAACAATGCTGGATTTGTGTTCCCTGAATTATTTTACTTGTCCGCAGGCAGATCGGCGTCGATTAGGAAAATCGACGTTGACTGAGAAGAATCGGCGTCGACTGAGATAGGTCGGCGTTGACTAGATATAATCGGCATCGACTGGGTATGATCAGTGATCGACTTGGGGAAAATTACAGGAAGATTGAGAAACAGATAATGGAAGCTAGATCATTGATCTCTGCTAGATCTGCAAGAGCCGTAGGGATACTGACAAGGCTCCACTTGTGCTAGATGCAGGATCGAGTCACCAAGAGATCAATGGAGGCTCACGATGTCGATGTGGTAGGAGCAGAGTAACGGTACTCCTCTCAGGGATTGATTTGGATAGGATTCACTCTCACTTGATAGATAATGCTCAGACTTGATGCTCAAAACTCTCTCATTCTTTCTGTCTCACCAGAACTAAATTTTGGCCCTGTATTTGTAATCGGCACCGACCGAGATGAAATCGGTGCTGCTCCAAAAAATAATCGCCGACCAAGTACCAATCGACGCCGATCAAGGAACAGACTCCCAAAATGGCCAAAAGGGACAATTTTTGGAAAGATGAAGTGATCCTTCCACCTCAAATATGGGAAATATCCCACTTCTCTATTTAAGAGGAGGAGAAATAGGGGGGATATATGGATAGAATATATATGGGAGGTTAGGAATTGATATGGGGTAGATAAGTGGTTAGGATATATGTAGAAAATATAATTAAATAGTTAATATTTAATTATCTATGGGTAAAACATAATGGGGTGACATAAACTTAGGATAGATGTTTAAATCAAATATTAAATAATACCCTAAAGGAGAAGTGGTGATGTAAACATGCCCCAGGTTACCCGAGAAGACAAAAACGTGCACGGGGACACCAAATTGGATAACCAATTTTAGGTGTCTACACCTCCATTAGGCATTCTAGTGGGGATATATACCCCTCTTCAGTAGGTATTTCTAGAGCATGGCCCACCACCTCATGCTCTAGGGGTGGTGGTGATAGTGGATAGTTGGTTTATCTTCAATAGCATTTATAGTCGGTGATTTCCGTATAGTTATAGGTAGGCTGGAGAAAGAGATGCGGCTAAGGCACGAGTATAGGTACTTAGAGAAAAGTAGGATCAGTCGGTGCTCGATTACATATTTTGATTGAGAGGATCGAGGCTAGAGTACAAGCCACTCAAGGTAGGGATAGTATCTCATGGCAGAGCCAGATTAGTGAGATGGCTGCATAGGGGGCTCAGATATTGAGCCTTTTACATCAGTCCTAGACCTAGGTGCAGATGGTTGTCACTCAAAGGACCATGCCCAGGCACAGTCACATGGTTATATCATCCAGAGGGATCAGGCATAAGCCCAGGTGTAGACTATTACTACAGATAGAGACCGAGAGGCCACTGCTACTAGACAGACCCATCCTGACAAGGGTAGATTGATAGGAAAGCGAATCTACCTCGTTTGGAGATTATGATTTGATTCAAGATGCCATGAGGGTCTGGCGGTGAGGATTTATATTATAGGACTACTTATTTCAAAAAGCAAATGGTAGCACCTTTTACGAAGTTAGGTATGAGCACGATAGGTTCCGAGGTTATAGCGGTTAGGCCACTCACTTAGATCAATCCATTAGTTAGTTACAAAGTAGCTAGTTGGACAAGATATCGGCCAGACAGTAGGGTGATACCCCGGTGCCGATGCTGGGCCAGCATAGCCACCATTCTTCCATCCCCAAGACATGGACTTGGGAGCCCCGGCGAGGGCATGAGCTATGGTTGAGTTCCTCATTTCTCCTTTTGTATAGATGTATTGTATACATGCCTCTTATAAAGGCTGATTTTGATGTATAGATTCATGTACCATTATTTTGATGATGCCTCTTGATGAAGGATCAGTTTTTTATGCATGCCCCTTTTAGATGGCATATTGTATCAATGATGTATATTTGAGTTTTGAGATGGATATTTATACATGTATCATATGGACATTTGATGATGATTTTGTCATGTTATACTATGATTTATTCCTTTTACAATTTGTGGTTATTACTTTGTAATTATTGTATCATGATGTATGATTTCCCTTTCCTCTATGTATGTGACATACTTTAGATTTAGAGATGTGTATGTTCCATGTTTTTATATTGATGATATATCTGTAGATAGTATCACATGCTTTGGGTTTATGGAATGCTTCTGATTTCTATCCTAGTACTTGGGATGATATTAGATGATATTGGTGTAGGGGGAAGATTTGTGATTATGCACAACCCCTCTTGCCCCAATTGATGATATGATATGTGATGATTAGCTTAGCATACATGCATGATGTAATACTTAGCATTTTTGTATATATGATGTAGTAGATGATGTTTATATGTGATGAATGGTAGATGATAGATGTGATAACAAACAAATAAGAATGAGAAAAACACACAAGAAAAAGTTAACAAAGCTAAACAATTGTACCTATACAACACAACATAACCAAGATGCAAACTACATGAATTTATTAAACATACCAAAGAGATCAAATTGACATTTAATCTAAGTAAGTAAAATGAATCCTAATAGATGCATACAAGCTACGAATGAACCTAATGCCATATACAATTAAATTAAACAAGATCCAACCCATGATAAGCAAATGAGTCACCACATCACATGAAAAATTATTCTCAATCAAAACTATACAAACCAACAACTAAAAGCAATTAAATTATTACCTTGTTTTTGCGGGACAACATTGATATATTTTCTAATGTTTTTGGGTTTATCTAGAAAGATAAGTTTTTCAAGGCTACTGTTCACATTGTTTTGAGGCTTCTCTAAGACAACATTATGCAATTGGTGTAGCTTCGTCCCTAGAAGGGAGATTTTCTAAATGTTTAGGTATTTTCTAAGGTCATGTTTTGAAAGCAATGTACAAGGAAAAGAAGTGTGGATGCCCCCAACATGATGTGGGAATATACAAAAGGTCAAATGCCACATGTGTATGTACAAGAAAGTTGAATATGAAGGTTCCCCAGCATTAGATGGGAATATACAAAGGCAACATCCTTTATGTAGATATAAGAGTAAACAAGCCAAATTATGGCTCGGTAAAGATGGATTCGATAGGGTTCCTAGACCTAGAAAAGGAAGTTATATCTAGAAAGCAGTGAGGGTTACCCATCTTTCTGCAAGAGTGACTTATGACCAGTGAATCCTCTTTTAGCACCAGAGACCATTTTTCACTCAAAGACCTGCCCATTGCACCATAATTACGTGGTTTTCACATGTGGATGACCTACTTTTTCTTTATTGTTTTCTCAATTTTCCATTTTTGCTTATTTTTTCTTTTGTTTTTCTACTTTTTAGTTATTATATGATATTCTCATCATGCTTAAGTGTAGAAACTCTTGAGGTGCATGGTGTTCATAGGTTTTGGAAGCTCTTCACCATTTGAGTATGCAAGTTTATAGGCTCTGATCCATACTTAGCAACCACCACATAAGGGCCTAGCCAGTTAGCTTCAAACTTACCTTTATTTTCTCTGTCTTTGATAGTGTTCTTTTGATTTTATTTTAGAACTAGATCTCCTACATCAAATTCCCGATGAATGATGTGTTTTTATATCCTCTGGATACTCTGTTCTAATAGAATTTTAGGTGATTGAGCACTCTGATACACTTTTCATCTAATAGTTCCAACTCTTCCAATCGAGAAAATCTGTAGTCCTCGTCTTTATCAAGATAGTCTCTGAGAGATATTCTCAGGGAAGGAAGCTCCACTTCCAAAGGCATGATGGTTTCAGTTCCATAGACAAGTAAATACAATATCGTACCAATAGGAGTGTGGATGGAGGTTCAATAGGCCCAGAGGGCGGGATGTATACATAAGTTATAATTATGGCCATTCTTATTGACCATTTTCTCCATAATCTGTAACATGGTTTTATTAGTAGCTCTTCTTTTCCATTACCTTAGGGGTAATAGGGGATAGACCACTTGAGTTGAATATGGAAACGTTGACACAATGTCTTAACCATTTTATTTTTAAAGGACTTACCATTATTAGTGATAATGGCAGAGAGGATACCATAACGGAAGATGAGATGTTTCACAATGAATTTAGAAATTCATGCACCAGTGAGATAAGTAAGAGGCACATCCTCTACCCATTTGATAAAATACTTAGTGGTAATGATAATGTGGTTGTGTTCATTTGAAGAAGAATAATGGAGCTTCCCTATGATAACTAGACCCCATTTATAAAATGGCCAAGGTGTTGTGATAGGCTAGAAATCTTGTGTCAGTGCATGTATTAAATTTCCATACTTCTGACATAGTTCACATTTCTTTATGAAATTGCAGCAGTCGATTCCATGGTAGGCCAATAATATCCTACTCTTAATATTTTTTTATCTAAGACCATGCCGCTAGTATCTGCTCCAAAAATACCACCGTGTACTTCCTTAATAGTGTGGATTGAGTCAGTAACATCCAAACAGTGAAGCAAATTCCCATCGTATCCATGACGATAAAGGGTGCCTCCTAGGAGGGTATAATACGCTATATGGTGGATAAGGGATTTCTTTTTAGAATGGGTAATATTTAGTGGAAAAGTGTCATCTTATATGGTGGATAATGGATTTCTTTTCAGAATGGGTAATGTCTAGTGGAAAAGTGTCATCTTGTAGGTATTGAAAAATAGGGTCATACTAGGGGGATAAGGGACCAACAACTTCACATGCTAAACATGACTTGGGCATATCATATGTTGGCACTTGTATATGCTCTACGAAGAAAGGATTTTTCTCTCCTAAGGTGGTATACGGAATAAGGACCCAATCCTATCCATAGCATCTGTGGATCTATTATGTGACCTTGGCTTTTGCTCGAATATGATATGTGTAAAATACTCCTTCAAGGTTTCAACCATTTTCTTATATGGAATGATCTTCTCATATTTAAATTTATACTCATCATTAACTTGTTTAATGATAAGATGGGAGTCTCTAATGAATTGTAGTTGTATAATATTCTAAGTAATAGCTAGCTTGAGGCTAGCAATGAGTTCCTCATACTCTGCAATGTTATTAGTGCATGGAAATCCCAACTGGAATGCTCTTGGTATGACTTCCCTGTGGGAGTGATGAGCACCACTCCTACTCAGATCCATGGAAGGTGAAAGATTCATCAAAATGGACTTATCATCCTAAAAACTCTTCAACGTACATCATAGATGCATCTGGCAGATCCAAACATAAAGGTTCCATTCCTGGTAGAGGTGCTTCATCCAATTGATCAGCCAATACCTGTCCTTTTAAGAATTCCTTATTTACATAATTGATATGAAATTCACTCAGGATAATGACCCAATTAGCCATTTGGCTTGTGAGGGTTGGTTTTGATAAAAGGTACTTGAGAGGTTCAAATTTGGATATGAGTTTTGATTTATTGTTTAGGAGATAATAGTGAAGATTTTTAAAGGTAAAGACAACTGCCAAGTAGGACTTTCCAATCTGTAGGTAATTCAACTCATAAGAAATCAAGGTGTGACTAAGATAGTAAACTACCCTTTATTTATGGTCTAGGTCATATTGGGAAAGCAATGTACCAATAGAAAACTAGGTAGTGGAAATGTACAAGAGGAGAGGTTCACCTAGGGTAGGCGGCATGAGTACAGGTGGGTTAACCAAGTACTATTTTAGTAGTGTAAAGGACTTTTGGCAATCTAGTCCCCAATTGAATGCAACATCCTTCTTCAATAAATGGGTAAAGGGGTGGCACTTATCCATAAGTTGTGAAATAAAGCAACAGATTGCCTAAATTTTCCCTTGTAGACTCCTTAGTTGTTTGAGAGTGGTAGGTGGTGTAATTTATGTGATAGCCATAACCTTTCCATGATCCACTTTAACCCCTCTTTATGGAACAATGAATCCTAGGAGCTTTCTTGATAAAACACAAAAGACACATTTCTTAGGGTTTAAGCGAACCTTATAATCTCAGAGGTGCTGAAAAATATGTCTCAACACTTCAGGGTGCTCTCCTCTACTCTTGGATTTAGCTAGGATGTCATCAACATAATCTTCCATGATGTCATTCATCATATCATGGAAGATAACAGTCATGGCTCGTTGATAAGTAGCCCCAAAATTCTTGAGTCTAAAAGGCATGACCTTGTAGCAAAAGGTCCCCCATGGGGTAATGAAGGTTGTTTTATGTTGATCTTCTTCTATAATCCGTATCTAATTATAACCTAAAAATCCATCCATTAAAGAAAACATTTCATAACCAAAGCGAGTGGAATCAACTATCATGTCAATGTTAGGCAAAGGAAGTCATCCTTAGGGCATGCCTTATTGATGTCATGGAAATCAGTGCAAATTCTTATGCCGACAGGATTCTTCTATATAGGGACTATGTTAGAGATCCACTCTAAATAGTCAATGGGTTTAATAAAATCAGCAGCTAACAATTTTTCCAATTCTTCTTTAACAATGAGTGCCACCTTAGGGTGCATATTTCTAAACTTTTAATTGATGGGTTTGGCATCTGGGTGCATAATGAGGTTGTGCACAACTAACTTTGGGTCCAAACAAATCATATATGCATATTTCTATGCAAATATATCTGCATATTCCCTTAATATCTCTACAAAGACCTTCTATTCCTGAGCTGAGAGTGAAGATCCCAACTTTATCATTCTAGGGTGCTCTTCTAAGCCAATGTTGACATTAATTATTTCCTCAACAAGAATCTTAGAAGCATATTCCATTCATGTAGGATCAAGGGGAAGAGTAAGATCAACCTCCTACAGTAGCTCATCATCATCTTTAAATGGATAAACCACTTTATCCTTAGACTCTTTGTTCTATTTATCTATGAGTGTTTCAAATATTTTTTCACTATGAGACTTCCGTTTATCTTTTCGAAAGGTTTCTCTGAAGTGTTTGTACTCTTGTTTACCACCTTCTTATTCAAATGTCCACACATCTCTTCCTCTTCTCCAAAGTATGCACATGTGTCTAGTTGAATTGAAAATCCTTTCTTATGATCCCTAGCTAGAATAGAATCCCTAAGTCCCATGAATTACGCTGCAAATGCCTCATCATTTTCAATTAAATCTAGTGGCACATGAAGTTGTTGATCCCAATCTATAAGTTCAGGATACATAAGGGCTATTTGATAATGGGTTAGGGGGTTGGGTTTAGATAAGGTAAGGACAACTGAATCTGGGAATGGGTTAGTGGAAGCAAGATCCTTTTAGAGGCTACACTTGGAATCTACGTCATTATCAGAATGAGATGAAATGTCCTCACATTCAGAAAAAGTGTAAATCTCGGAGGGTAGAGTTTTATGAGGCCTTATCCCCAGGCCATGCTGATCCGACTTGAAATGGGGGTGGGAATATTCTCTATCCATCCTTGTGCATTGATTCCACATCCAAGCCCACTGTAACCCATGATAAACATCATGTGGTGACCTTTGATGTACTAGGGTGCTTGATGGCATGAAGCCATGGTACCTTCTGGAACTTTGTGAGTAGGATCTTCTAACATCTTCTCCTTAGATAGGAGACCATTATGGAAAAAATTTTCCAATGGTTTAGGACATTGCTCTCGAGTGCTCTTGAACTGAAAATAAGGCTTACCCCGTGTTCTAGGAGATACTGATAAATATGATATTAACAAATCCTATTCAAGAGTGAATGGATCACCTAGGCCATATTTTTCCGATGTTGCCTCCCATGAAGAGAACAAGTTGAATAACAAAGGAAAATATTGATTATAAGGTATGAGTGACTCTGAATCTACCCATTTCTTAATAACTTCCATTTGTAGGGGATAACAACATCCACCAAAGGACACTCATAAGCTACACGAGAAAAATTGTGTAATTCCCTACAATGTGTGAATGGTTCTAGGTCACCCAAAATGGTAACCACTTGTCCTTCATGACATAGCTTGATACATTGATGGAAATTTGATGGAATGGTTTGCATGGCATGGATCCATGGGTTCCCTAAGAGCATGTTATATGGAAGGTCTAAGTCAAGGACATGAAATGTCGTGTCATGACAAGTTGGGCCTACTTCCATGGGAACTACTATAGTACCTTCGATTCTCATTCTTCATTGTTGTAAGTTGTGATCGTAACAATATTACCTCCTAGAGTTGTTTCGAGTTGTTTAGCTATTTAACCAAAGACTTGACAGTGTAAATATTTAGACTAGATCCACCATCCACAAGTACCCTCTTGATTTTACGATGGGTAACCACCACTTCTAGGTATAAGGGTAAGTTGTGTTATGGGTTGTTACGTGGGATTTCAAAGTGTGATAAAAAGTAATATGATCATTGGATTCAAGGTGTACAATCATGGATTGGAGGTGTGTGGGATCTACAATGTAAAGACTCCCAAATTTCACAATTTTTCATAAAGTATGTTCTTATGGGAAGTAGATATTTTTAGGAGATCAAGAATGGATATCCTAGCAGGTGTTTTCTCTAACTGGTCTATAAAATTATACTAACCTTCCTAAGGGATAGGCATGGGATCTGGTATGATTAAACGAGCACGTCTTGTCCCTATTGCGCAACTCTTTTCTAAGATCTAGATAGTGTTGATCTGTTCATCAGATGAGTGAATACATCCTATGAGAGAATCAAAGTGTCTATCATTAGTGGGGTATATATAAGCAAAGTAGTCCTATAATCATTGGAGGTTTTTCCATGATTTGGCTTCCTTTTCTTTTTATCTACATGATTAGGAAAAGGCTCTTTATAAATACCCATTTTCTCGTTTGGACCTTGTCCCGAGTCAGGGGGAAAATCTAAGGAGATCTTACCCTCTTTAATGAGGTCTTGTATGTAGTGACGTAGTCTTAAAAACCTATCTATCTTGTGTCCTTTAACACAGTGGAAGTCACAATACTCATGGTCTTTGAACCAACTAGGTTTTGGAGCATCCTTTGGGTATGGTACTATTGTAGTTGGATATTCCACCATTTTTACATTATCTAACTACTTTAGTATGTCGAGATAGGGATTCCGTTAATGGCATGAACGTACGTTTAGTGGGTGCCTTGGGATGAGGTCCTTGTGAAAGCTTTAAAAGCGGGCCCATCTACATGGCTTGGACTCTCTTGGAGTCTGTAATGCCATCACCAACAACATGTTTGTTTTTATTGAAAAATTTTGGTTTGTCTACGGATTTGGCTTCATGTTTTTCTTTAACAATAGACTTAAGTGTTCCCTTCATGATGAGGGATTTCTCAATTTGACCACCTTTCTCTATGAAATATTCGAATTTTGAGTCACAGTGCATCTATAAATGGAAGGCTATTTCTAGGTTTAAGTTAGGAACAAATATGCTCACTAGTTATTTTTTTGGTAATGCACAAGGGAAACTACTTGCTAACCCTTGCCATCATTGTAAAAATCCTACAAATGTCTCATTGGTTTTGGTTTTGTATAGCATATCATTCATTGTGATATCATTTTCCATGTTATAGGAATAATGTCATAAACAAAATGCTAATGTGGGTCACGTTGTAATGGAGCCCTTAAGAATGCTATAGAACCATTACAATCCCGGTGCTCTAGGCTATGAGGGAAAAGTTGTATTAATAAGTTATCACTATATATGTCCTCCTAGCAAGCCATTCATAAGTCTTTTATATGATCATGAGGATCACTCTTACACTTATACTTATCAAAATTGGAAACGGTAAAGGGTTTCCGTAACATGTCCTTATCGAAGGGGTAAGGGCATAGTTCTTCATACAAATATTTCCTATTATGGCCTACGTTTCCCTCATATAACGTAGTAAGTGTATCTTTCATTGATTGTAAATCTTTCTGAATGAGTTGCTCTTTAGTAGGTGACATTGGTCTTTGTGCTTGAGTTTCCTTAAAGGTAATGTCAATGTATGGATCAAAGTGAAATTCGCTAGATTTCATTTTTTCTTTCTTTTTATATGTTTCTTCTTGAAGAGCCTAGGTTTGCTAATTTCTGGCTCAATTTCAAGATCTATTTTTGAAGGATATCCTCTTCAACTAGAGGGTCTTCTTCTTCATTGAATTTGGGAGGAGGTGAAGCTTTACGCTCAATCTTCACTTTACATGAAGCTTTGTAGTGAGGCCTTTGTGATGGGTCTCCTTCACTAGTGGCATGATGTTTCCTAGAAGTAGAAGTGTACCCTATCTTGAAGGGGTTATCTATGTCTAAGAGAGATACTCGTTCTCCTGCTTTGTGATTAATGACCTTGGTTTCTTCTTTGTTTTCATGCAAAATCTTAGCTCCTAATTCTAGGACTCTTGCGAGTACTTGATCTCTGTTATAATATAGGAGTTCATCAAATCTACCTAGGTCTAATCTCTTTTTCTTTCCAAAAGAGTCTGACTCTTCTCCACTATGGTCAATTAATGGCTCTGCATCCTTGACTTGAGAAAAGAGAGGCGTTAAATTGTTTTTGCTGCTAAATGGGAAGGTTTGAAAGGGTTTTATCCTAATTCATGCTCATTTGATTTTGTTGCCATCTTCATGATTTTAGGCATTACCATCCGACATTTTTATGAAGCTAGTTTGGATCCTAAGTGTATGATTTTGTAAGTCGTTCGAGGTGATGTTTGAAATATGCCACAGTGTTTCTAGATGTAATGTTATGTAGTTGTTTTTATCAAAGAACACTCATATGCACACCTAAATGTAATGATCACTCAATTTTGTTTCTACCAAGCCTACATCCTAAAACAAATAGTGACAATATTGTATCAATGTGTAGGTCAAGTTAAAATTCTAACAAGACATAAATATCAAAGTGGTATTGACGTAGTCTCTTGATGAGGTATACTTAAAATTAGTTTGAATGCCGATGAAAGCTAAGTCTTCTGAAAAATGGAAGTCGCAACTAGATATAGCGTAACAACACTATCTTGATACATTAACTGAGAAAGCAAGGTGTTAGTATCAAGAAAAAATTATTGCGATATATATAAGGCAATATCGACACTTTTTAAAAGACTCAGATGATGTCAAAACTAAAACCAAGTAATAAGTATGACAAGACATTTTTAATTGTGCAAGCATCATAACCATGCAATAAAGGGACTTATATCACGTTCTCAAAAAAATAAAATGAAAACACGATGTAAGTACCAAGATTGTACAACTAGAATGTAAGTAAAACTATCAACTCAAGAAGAGACAAATGATGAATTGAACTTGTGACAGTGAAGATGATCTTGAAATCAAGATTGAAGGAATTTATCAAAGATATGAAAAATGTACCTGTGCACTTTAGATGTTTAACAACCCAGCCGCAAACATGGATGGGCATAAATGAAAAAAAAAGTGGCGAGTACTATCTCTAATAAAAATGTGCAAGGTATGCCTCCTTCTCACCCCAAAAGTGGAAATTGAGAATGCATGGGTATAGATAGAAAATATATGAAAATAAACTAAGTGCCACTTGGGTAGATTTTCACCTCATCTAAAGATGAGAATAAAACTGAGCTAAGTGGGATGCATTGTAAGTCTATGATGAAAGACACTTAGGTAAAACTTACATGGGTTGATTTCCTTATTTGAGAAACAAGGTTCAAACTCCAAGTGATTTGTCACTTCATGATGGCTTGACGCGACAATAGACTAGAAAAGTGGGCTCCAAGATAGAATGACCTCCTTAATAAGTTATCTCAACTAGGTGTCAGAATATTGTCTAGATGTGAGCATGATTTTTTCAAAGAGTCATAATGACTGATTTGGTAGTAACTCCACTTTCAGGTACCCCCTTACGATACAATGATAAACTAGTGCATTCAATTGTACCATCATTGGAGCAACGATATGAACAATGTTTGACTCTAACTCACAAGGTGTACTATTCAAGTGGGTAAGAGAAGTGATTCCTATTTCATTCACGAGGTTACTCAATGGTGGATTACTTTAGGGTTCCTGGAACCACCCCCATTGTTGTAGCTTAATGTGTTATGCCAAAGGGGTTATCTTCTAGTTGAGTGGATAGGAACATACCCTTTTCCAAAACCTACAATACAAAGTGTGAAAGTAAATGGTGTGTTTTTCATCTTTTTAACTTAAATGTTGTTTGAGTAGCACACCATTTGGAAATCTGCATGTAAACAAGTGTATTAGAAGTCTTGTGTTTTTTTTTTTATGCCTTTCTTTAACAAGAGTTAGGTCCTGTAGACAATGAGTTTAGTAATTTTCCATTTCACAAATTGGCATCAAAAAAGAAAATTGACACTTTTATTTTAATTTGGAAGATCACCAATGGCGCGAAGGAAGAGCATACACAATGTGAAAATTCCACTAAGACAAATCATATGGAAATTATTTTACTCTTTTAGAATCCTAGAACAAGTGTTGTTAAAAGTGTGACATAAATTTGTACAAGTGTGTTTGATCTCCAAGATTTCCTAAAAGTCACGAGGAGAGAGCATACAAACCTTACAAACTCCGTTCAAGCCAAAAAATGAAGACACTTAAACTATACAAGCTGAAATAACAAAACAAAAACCCTTCATCTACCTTGTTAGTCTTAAAAAACTTAGAAATTTTTAGCAAAATGAGTTTCTAGCTTGAAGAAATATTTTCAAATTTTAACTTAGATGCATACACGCCGAGAATGAAACCATCGTGCCCCATCCAACAGATACGCACCCTAACTGACACACATGCGTGGCAGGAAAAACTAATAGAGGGGTATAAAACCTACATAGGCCTATCATACATGTATGCTAGGGTTTTGATGTGTGTGCTCTCTATTCAATGGGTACACCTACAAGAAAAAAATGTTAGAAAATATAGTATGGTAGAAAACACCAACACATATAGAGACATAGAGATGTTCAATAGTCAACGAAGGCACCGGCGTATCAACGGAGATGCAACTAGTTCAAAATGATATAATTTACATAGTAAGACAATATACACCAATGCATCTAGAGTGACAGCAGTACGCTCACCAACAGAAGGAGACACACACCTCTCAATGCAGAGATGTGGACCATTCTAAATGAGATGTCAACTGTGTAATATGCTCGCAGACATGTGTGCGACCAACTCAATGCTAGTGTTAGGGTTTTGACGGAGACACACCCTATCAAAACACCTATGCGTACCCCTCGAAAAACCTGTAAAATTCATGATTTTAAAATTTTCAAAAGCAAACAAGTTAGTTGTTATTCAAAGAAGCTTACTCCTAGTTCAAACCCATAAAATATATGCAAATTTAGGGTAATTTAACTAGTTTTAGAAATGGAAGTAGCAAATAACAAGTTTTTTCCTCTAAAAACTTGTAAGTAAACTTTAAAAATCTTAAAAACCTCCATTAATGGATGATGGACATAAGTGTCCCACCGGGTGTGCAAATGTGTTCAAAGAAAGGTTGCAAAAGCTATGGAATGGGGTGAGAACACTCAAGAACCCAAAATATTTGTGTAAAACTGATCAATAGACCATCAGTTAAGAAATAAACAAGGATTCCTACTTTGCATGTATTAGTTTAAAGCAAACAAGCAAACTTACCAAATGTAATTAACCTCTATTCTTGAAAGCTTAATCAAATGAGCTTAATAAGGATCTAAGCAATCAGTTTATGCTTTAAGAGAATGGGATCTCACCATTAATGGATTCAAGGAAAATGTTTCTTCCTATTTACCCCATGTTGTGTGGTAAAATGTGAAAGATAAATCAAGATAGATCAATAAGAAGAAATAAAACTCCTAATCCTAGCAATAATACTATAGTTTATCTTAGAGGGAAGAAGTGTTATTTTTAAAATGAGAGGGGCGTAGTGGGATATTTATAGTTTTCCATTTGGGAAATGGAAGCCTTTACAATGCATGTGGGACTAAAAGGAAGTCAACATGTTAATTAGCAAGTCAAAGTAAGATTTGACTAAGTTTAGAAGAGGTTGATCATGATTTAGGGTAATTAACCTAGGTTAGACTAATTAATCTTGTTTAAAGAGAAATTAGGGTGTTGGGAGGGTTCTGAAAGGCCTAATCAATCCAATGAAATGGATTGATAGTTCAAGAACCTAAGAGAGGTGAAGAAGAGGATTCTAGCGGCAAGAGGCTATAATAGCCTATTCAATTGGATTATAAGAGGAACAATACTAGAAGAGTTTCATAAAAGGGGAGTTAGATAGATATAATTGATGATGTGTTGTCAACTTGTGAGGAAGATGATAGTTAGTGCAATATTAGAGATAATAGTGCTTTGATCAAACTACAGGTGTATACAATTTTAATAACTTCATAAGAGAAATTGTCTTTTTGGATGTTTTTCTCAAGAGAGTTGAACAAGAAATCAATTTTTAGATCACCATAGCTCTTCTTGAATTTTTCAAAAACCATATCTTCAATTTTTAAATCAATAGCATCTAAAGTATCATCAACCCATTTCCTTTTAACTTCTATTTTTTCTTTGATCCCATTCAAAATCTCCACCCTAATATTTGCTAATTCCTCCATAGCATGTTGAGTTCCTTTGAATTCCTTTGGCACAATCCCTTATTTTTCAACCAATTCATCACTAAGCTAAGTTATATAGTCCATCTTGGAAAAAACTCCCTCAAAGTAGAATATTTCACTATCACATTGCTCAATTATTTCATCAATTTCATTTAGCATATTCATGATTTCTTCATATTTTTTCCTACCTTATTCAATTGATTCTTTTTCCTTTTTGTCAAGTTATCATCCCATGTGTCCACATCTTGAACCTTCTTAACAACCTTATGAATCATTTCCATTCCTTTTGGGGTATGGACAAAGGTACTTGCTTAAGTTTGACTAGACTTCCCAATTAATTGTTACAGACTAGAACTCAAAGCTTTGACTTGTTCTTTCAATTGTTTTTAGTTATCCTATCCTCATCAACCTTTTGTAACAAGTCACTTACTGCCTCTGATAATCCATGTTTTAATTGATCTCTCTTGTAGGATTTCCTAAGCGAATAAGTTGAACATTGTAGTCATTATTTGTTATATTATCTCTAGTTTTTCCTTTGTGAGGGATTATCACTTCTAAAGTTTTAGATTCCAGTGGATCAGTATGAGTCTTGGTAAGAACCCTAGCTCTTTTGGAGGTTCTCACTAGTTTTAGAAAAGATAGAGCCATGAGGTCTATGGCCTCAATAGGGATAATTTATTTTTCTTCCTTTGAAATCAGCTCCACTTTCTAGTCCTTTGTGAGAATTGTACCATATTTTGTTTCTTGCAATTCTTGTTCAGGTTTTTTGGGTACAACCACCAACTCCTTGGACATTTCTTGTTCACCTTGGGTTAATGATTATGTCTAATTTTCATGATCTGCTCCTACATTTATTTTTTTGTTCTCACTTTGTACTAGCATTTTCCATACTTGTCTTCCTTCCTAGTCTTGAGTTTGGGGTTGATTAGTCTCTTTCTGACTTACATCAATAATTGGGACTTTCTTCAAATCATGTAATGTTAAACACATCTTTTCCTTGGGAATTTCTTGAACTAGTATCTCACTTGTAATGTTTCCTTTTCTTTCCAATATTTCCACCTTATTTGAAGGCTATTGAGTTGACACATCATCATCCTTTTTCTCTGTTGATATATCAGGTTGTGTCATGGTGGATTTTCTTCCCATTGTTGGTTCCCTATTCTCACCCAAAATTTGTACATCCACACCAACAATAACTTCATCCCTAGAAAATTTGTATTGTGCAACCTCTTCTATTTTATCAATTACAAATTTCCCTATTTGATATGGCTCACTATCCTTAGTGGACTTGACATCATGGGAAGAATATTATTTCACTAATATATCAATACTTACATCTTTTCACTAAGTATATCTGGCTTATTTAACTCTAAAGCCACACGATCTGCAGAGGAAATTTTGACACTTAAATTCTGATTTTAGTGGCTGACATATGAGCAATGTTTTCCATTTCTTCACTCATTTAAAGATCACTTACATTATTTTCTATTTTTTCATCAATAGATATGTCAAATGCATCCAATGTGGAAAATTCCTCACCAGTATCAACATCCATTATCTCTACCTGAGCCTTTGTTGACTCTCACAATTGTTCAAATAAAGGTATATTAACATTCCCAACTGACATGGTTTCAAATTTTTTCAAACCTTGATCCAATACTTCACTATTTAATAGATTAAATAAGACATTACCTTGATTTTTTTTTTTCCTAAGTGTTCCCAATTTTCACTCCTTTGAAGATAAAGGAAAAATAAAGGCACTAGCTTCCCAACCTGTGGTTACGATGCTACATGTCATACCTAGAAAACATCAATTCCTTCTTGTTCTGGGGGATTAATCACTACATCCTTATGCTTATGTTTCATATGTGTATGAGCACCTTCTCTCACCAAGATTGGCTTGTACACAATTTTGTGTTTCTTATGTTCCCTTTCAAACTTCTTAAGGTCCAGTACTAGTCTTTTTATTCATGATATGGATTAGATTGTTAATGGCCACTTATTATGGTTCCACTCATAAACTTATCAGAATTATGGGATTTTGGTAAAACATTTGAATGATTCATATGAATAGTCACACCCTTCCCTTTTTCTTGATGTGGTAATCCAAAGGTGATAGGAGAATTCTCCATACATTTCATAAGCATTTCCTCAGTATTATATCTTAAAGAAGACATAGAAGTACCAGTCCCACTAGTAGCAAAATTCCATTCATCTATAAGCTCTGAAGTAGGCCTTTTTAAAGGCAATTGAGGAGATTTTCCTCCATGGGATCCATTTTGTCACCTCCCTTAAGGGGAGGAAGGTCATCTTTCAATTTTCCCAAATCCCTGAAGTTATTAAGAACTCTTATGCTTTGAATTAATAAATCAATGTTCTTTTGGGCTAACCAATTCAATGTTCTCCTCATTACATCAGTTATCTGGGCATATGAATCATTTGATTCCTCTTCATTCTAGTTCAAAGGGGTTATCGATTGTCCCTCCACCTTTTGATCAAGATAGTATTTACTCACAAAGTATGTGGATCATTTGAAATTACCTCAGGGATAACAACAATCTTGAAGTCTATAATTTGGGTAAGGGTATTTCTTGAGAAGACTCTTAGCCTGAAATCTTCCTCATCTCTACAATTCATCCAATAGTCCTCAAATTGAGGCTCATGTTTAAATTTTTTTGCAAGATTGTTGTACACCCACTTGATGTCATAGTTGGCCCTTGCCTCAAACTTTTCCATCCTAAACCTTTTCATATCCTCTTCCATTAATATGGCCTTTATAATTTAAGGGCAAGAGTACCTTCCAATCTTGATGGGAATGTTAACAAATTTCCTCCACCACCCACTGAAATTAGATAACAAGAAAATTCTTGTTGGTTAATCAAGATAGTTCATAAATATCGAGATCAAATGTAAAAGAGTCAAACCTTTGGAAATATAAGAGAATACTTAGCCAAATCATGGTGAAAAATCAAAGCTTGTAATGAGTCAACTCAAAGAAAAGAAAAGGGTTTGAAATTTCCATGTGTCGGCTTGCCTGACGAAGTTTCAAAACAAAAGGAATGAAATCCCAAAACCCCATGGGACTTCCATGTGGAGTCAATAATAAGGGGCCCACCAAGGAAAGGATCCTTGTATTAATATACAATGAGTCCCATTATAAACTCAAGGAGAGATAGAAGGGTCGTGGAAAGTGCCACGTGTCAGCCTGGTTCAATTTCAAAAGAGGTAAGGAAAATGAAGACCCTGGAGATGCGCTTGGCCTCTACAAAATCTCGGCATGAATGGGCCCCAAACCCAAAGCAGGTTGCAAAGAATGGCAACAAGTTAATTTCATGTGTACGCAATAATAGAAACCATCTAGAATGATTAAATTATCATATCTCTTACAAGTTGTAGGAAAAGAAGTTATTAACTTCTCACTTCAGCGGAGGAGTTAATGCATAGTTATGTGTAAAGGAAGCTAACCCGCAGAAACTCAAAAGGTTCACCTGCACTCAGGAGGCCATTTCTAAACAGAATAGCACAAAAATAGGTGTCGTCAGAACCATGACCCAGAACCCGATGCATAACAATCAATAAATTTGGAGATAAAACAAAGATTTGAGGGCCTATTCCTTAAAAAGTGAGCCCACTTCAAGGGAGGTGGTTGCAAAGTAGTTGAGAATGTGATAAATGAGTATGGCTCTCATTCCTTAAATGACAGATCATGGGGCAGTGTGAGAAAGATTTGGCCAATCTATTTATGTCACTTCATCTCATTTATTACAAGGGGCAGGTGATTGAAAATCCTAGTTCTAGAATTTATCTCTTCTCTTCTTCTCATTCTATATATTGTAATTTGTGAGGTTCATAAAGAGAGATATCTTTGGAAAGTTAATCATGCTTCTTTTCTGTTCTTATTCTTCCCTGCTAAGGGGATGATCTAGGAGCCCAAGCCTTCTTCCTGAAGCTTTGTAATGGCAATTTCACTCTTACTTGTTGATTGCCATACTGTGCACAACTGTAGAGCAATATAATATGTCATGTGATGAATTTCATCCATCCTTTGCATGGTTTATCATATCTAATAGCCTTTGTTTCATTTTTGGTATAATGTGTATATTTCTAATATTCACTACATGTTTTAGAAGTTGTGATTAATGGGTTTGAATTGGTGTTTTATGTGAATCTATCTCTAGCATGTCGTGCATTTCATCCAACCTTTTCATTGCTCACCTTTTTACCCATTTCAAGAATTTGGATTCTTGATTAAATTCTCTCCTTTTTTGGGTGAATCGATTCTATTAGTTTTGTGTTATGTTTTATTTTTCTTTAACCCTCATCTCACACTATAGAGAAGATTCAGATTCTTTAAAATCTAGAGGTTACCTTAGGGTGCACGTCCCACTAACCTAAGGTATCCAATGAATCTAACGGTTCATCTGTAAAGATAATTTTTAATATGGAAACTTAATGTTTGTCTTGTGTTTTCCAATAATTAATTTGTGAACTGGTGTGAAATTTCTTGCCAATTCACACAAGGCCATTTTATCATCTAAGTACTTGGGCAATTTAAATGGTTCACCTTCAAATTCACTAACCCTGATGTATGTAAACTTCTTGTATTGAATGAAATAGTAGCCATTATGTGATTACTTGTCTAGCCTCCTCAGAAATCATGTATTGTTCCCATTCTATCCTGAATAAACATATGATTGGTGTAAAGAAGGAATCATTAACCAATCTCACATTCCCTTTCTAATTAACCAACTATAATTGGGGGAAAATCTCATGCATTTGGCATTTTTTAAGTCAACACATGGCAAGAGGCCAAGGAAACGCTGTGGCCTGAAATATTATAAATCAAATAAGTCATCATGTAAAATTCCAATTTTATAGCATCACCCATCTCTATTTTTTCTATTAGTGCAACCATGTGGTCATGAAGTGCTTCTACAATGAAGGTTTCCCAGAAAATGCTCCCTTTCTTCTCCAAAACTATCCACATATAGGTGCACATCCATTCCTTAAATTCAACTGTGGTCTCCAATCCAGCCATTCAACTTAACAATACAATCACATCCTTTGCTTCTTCAACAAATTGTTCCCTAACCAATCTTTTAGGGATTTGAGTGGTTGCCTTTTTCTTTGCTAAGAGCCATTTAGTATTTATGAGCCTAACATAGTCCTTTTTCTTGGCCTCATAATATTCATAAGGCTAAACCAATACCCAAGGTTATTAGATTTCTTATTATAGGTAATTTTAGCATTATCCTGATGGCTGCAGGCATCAAAGTTAACACTGCCTCACCACTTCCATCCAATACTTCCCTCTTTTCTAGGTTATAATTCATAGTGCAAATCCATACTAATTCTAGGTAGTGTACTAAGGGTGGAATAGCACCAGCTAAAGTAATATCGCTATCTTGAATTGATTTCATGGATTCACTCTTGTTAGGGCTATTCAATCTTTATAGAAACTCTTTTAAGTCGAGAATTCATTAAATTTGTGTCTGTGATTTTATCCAGATCACTTGTGATTCTAGACCTTAATCGAAAACCTATATGGCATGGTTTTCATCTTTAATTCCATAATATTACTTCAAATTTCCTTGCCAATGAAATAAGAGTACGATATTGTCTTAGTTCTTACTGATTTTCTCATGAATACATGTGTAATTCAACTTTGATTTGAAATATTTTCAATCTCTAGTCCTCAATCCGAGCTCCACAATTGATTTCATGTTGTTACTTAAGTAAATATGATAACAATGGCATCCAGATATCAACAAACGATAGAAAAAAGATCAATGCGTTTGAAGAATTCACAATTCCTCCTTGATTTCTATGAAAATGTATTAATGGTGAAAGAAATTAATACATTGCATCATGGTCATCCACTTCTCTTTTCCCAATTTTAAATATGAGTCGTCCATGTGGAATAGTCTTGTGCAATGTAGGATCAAGGAAACTCTTTTCACTTTTGCTTCGTGACATAAACACATACACATTTAACTATTTGACTTGACTACCCACTTTTTACTTTCATCCTGAGTTTGACACATGGTTATATCTTAACGGTGGCGGATCTACGAGTTGTTTCTGAATATTTGTTCTCTTTCTCATTTGAGCCCAAAATTAAAAATTTTCTTTGATGACCCACTTCCCTGCTCTTTGCATGATAGAGAGCCATATGTCCTTGGTAGACCTTGGGATCTTCTTTTTCATTTTATAATTTATTACCTTAGTGTGCAGAAATACAACCATGCCCTGATTCTCTTCATTCAACTTATTTGTGACACGTGCATTTCCTCGGAGGTGGAATAATTTTTTTTTTACACCTTTTGACTGTGAATATTCGGAGAAATATTCATCAGGCCTTGGGGCTTAATTTACAAATTGTGAATGCTATAAAATTGTTATAAGTTTGTAACTTAAACCCGCCATACCACAACCAACTGAAACACACCATGTATCATTGGGCAGCAAAGCCAAATACAAAATTTGCAACATGATTAGGGAATAGTGTACAGAGGTAATTTTCCTGATTTAAAACTGATTTAGGATCAATTTTTTGCAAGTATTTTCAAGAACAACATGTCTAACATGATCCTCGAGATGAAAAAAGAGGAATAACAACCTACACACATGATTTTCAAATGAATTTAACATGAATGTAACTTTTGAACTCGCACTTCTCATGGGAAAATAGAAAACATAAAAATTCAAGGCATGTTCCAAACAAAAGGGGTGAGATTATTTCAAGGATCAACACCGAATCTAACTCGAGGATGGGCACACTCTATGGGTGCCACAAGAACCATACACAACACATAGAAATCAGACCAAGTTCCAAAATCCATTGGGCTATGGATTTAAGTAACATATTCACTAGGTCAAGTGACAATAACACATCTCTCAAAAACGTCGATAAACCATGGTAATCGGTCACTATAGGTCGAGAAAACAAACACAAAACCGAGAAATAAAGTAAAAATACTATACACTGTACATTGATACATACCTTGTATTGGAAATACGTCAAGAAAATGTTTTAGGTGCCTTCAATTAACAGGAAACTCAAGTAATTCTCCATCCAGATCCTTAAGAAGAAATTTTGTTCACCAATTCTGATATAAATGGAATAAGGGCCCATCCATAATGCATCAAATTTTCCATGTTTTCCTTTTTCTTCATGTCTACTATCCCATAATAACACAATATCTCCCACATTGAAAGTTCTAGGAGTTACCTTTTTGTCAAATAGTCTTTTAAGATTCTCCTTAAAATCCAAATGTCTCTGGTGGGATTCTTTTATTTCTTCATCTAACTAAAAAATTGGATCAATTATTACATCATAAGGGCTTACTTCTTCATCCTCAAGTTGTTGAATGAATTGGTAAGAAGATAATTGAATGTGTAGGGGAGAAGGGCCTAAAATCCATAGACTAGTTCAAATGGGATCTTTCCAATGGCTCTTTTAGTAGTGATTCTATCTACCCAAACAAAAACTTAAATTGCTCACCCCATCTTATTTTATTAACCTCTAGTGTCTGTCTAATTATCTTCAACAAATTTTTGTTTCTTGATTCATCTTGTCCATTTCCTGAGGGTTGTAGTTAGATGCATATGTTAGGTTTATCCCATACTCTTGACACATGGCCACTAATGGTTTGGCTTGAAATATCATGGAATTTTCAGAAACTATTTTGGTAGGTACTCTAAACCTACAAATTATATGATTTAGGATAAAATCCATAACAATTTGATTAGTTACTTTTTTAGTAGGAATATCCTCACCCACTTCGTGAAGTAATCAGTGGCCACCAATATCTATTTGTGTCTTGCACTTGAATGATATGATATCTCCCCAACAAAATCCATACATCATTGTTTAAAAGGGGATTCAATTGATATTGGTTTTAAAGGGAGAGCACCCGAATATTTCATTCTTCCTAAAAATTGTTGCCAACTTTAGAATTTTCTTACTAAAAAGGTTATATCTTTAAAGAGCGTGGGCCACAATAAACTAGCCCTCGAGATCTTATGGGAAGTTACTCTTCTAGAAAAATTCCCCCCAAAAACTCCCCCATGAAAATCTATAATTAAATTAGGAGCTTCATCTTCAGCAATACATCTTAGGAGAACCCCTTCAAAATTCTTCCATGCCAACCCTTAATCAGTGATTATGTATTTTTGGGAGACTAACTTGAGTGTCCTTTTTAATTTTTATTTAAATGTCAAGGACACTCCAAAATTCTAAGGTAAAATATGATGTCCTTGTACCATGCAGAACTAAATAATTTCTCATGAACATTCAAATTTCTCTCCTCAATTTCATTTACATCCATCACTTGCAGAGTGCTTTCTACCATTAGCTTTTCCAAGCCTATAACTCTAACCAACTTAGTAGTTTGAATATCCATGTCATATTATTGTAATTTGTTCACCAATTGACATATCTTACTTGAGATTTCCATTTCTAATAATATTTCCTTGACCATGGTATGGGGAACATAAGCTATGATTTAGGAACTTAAGATATATGGCCTAAAAATGTTATATGCTCTAACCAATAAAAATGCCTTCTTCTCCATGATGGTGTAGTTTAGCTCAGCCCCCTGCAGTGCTTTACTAAAGAAATAAATTGGCCTTTCACTTCCCTTTTACTCCTTTTGGAATCGTACATATCCAATGGTTTTTAAGAGGAAAAAGAAAACATATGAAAATATTTTTGTAATCAAGAGCTACTAAGATAGGAGCATTCTTTAGTGCTTCCTTGATTACAATAAAATATGGATATCTTTGATAATCTTATCCTTCTTTAGCATACTCGTGATGGGAATGGTCATCTCGGAAAAATTATAAATGAATCTCCTGATTAATTTTATCCAACCAAAGAAGGATTGAATTCCTTTCTTGGTTTTAGGAATAGGAACTTTTCCAATAGCTTCCAGTCTTTTAGGGTCAATCATGACCCCTTCCTTAGATACAAAGTGACCCAATAGCTTTTTTTTGATCCCCAAAATGAAAATTTTTAGGGTTTAATGAGATGCCCTAATCTCTACATCTCAAAAACATTTTCTCCAAATGTTGTAAGTGATCACTCCCTGTTTCTTGAGAACACTGTCACATCATCCTGGTACATAGCAATAAAATCATTTATGTAACCTAAGAATGTTACATCCATAGCTCTTTAAAATGTAGATCTAGCATTCATCAGGCCAAATGACATTCTCACATACACATAGGTACCCCATGGAGTGGTGAAAGAAGTTGTGATTATTTCTGATTTTTTTACTACCACTTGGTTATACCATGAGAATCCATCTAGAGTAGACAACATCTCAAATCTAGTAACCAATTGCAACATGTTATCCATATGAGGCAATAGATAGTTGTCTTTGATTAAGGCCTTATTAAAAAATTTAAAGTCCATACACAATCTTATATCTCCATTTTTATTTCGAGCTGGCACTAGGTTTTCCATGCATTAAGAATATCTTTTTGGCTACACGATGCCTCCATCTCTATTTTTTTAATTCTTCTTGAATTTTGAGGGAAAGGAGTGGATTGATTGGCCTATTCTTTTTCCTAAATGGATTGAAATTAGGTTCTAATGGTATCTCATCTTGGAAAACATCCTCCTTATATGCCTTTAATTCTGATATTACCTTCCAAAGAAGTCTTGGTACCTTTTTAACAACTTGACATAAAAATATTTTTCTTCTTTACTTAGGTCACTACCTAGCCATATTTTTCTAGGTTTACCATCAGTCCCCAAGTTTTTCTCCTCCACATCTCTTGAGGATGACATATTCCTATTAACAATCCTGTCAGCATTATCAAAGTTTGATTCTAACGCAATAAAACCTCTTTATACGGTATTGGTCTTTAATTGAATAATGTATTTTCCAAACAAAGTCTCTTTACCATCATAAATACAAACCATTAGTTCTCAGTCCATATTTTGGTTTGTAAAATATCCTTTATCCTGTAAGAACCTCGAACCTAGGCATCATCTTAAAACACCTACCAATGTCGACATTGTCAGGACAGATGGTCTTGAAAACAATTCTATATCATACTCACAATAAGGAAACATTGTACAAATTTCAAATCTGGATCCCAATATCGCTAACCTCTCTACAACAACATTCTACTTTTGGTCATGGTATATTATGTTGAAATAGTCAAACATTTCAATATAAATCCCAAACTACATGCTAATATTGTTTCATTCTTTGATTCTTGGTTGCATAAAATTTCCTAAATTTTATGACTATTAATTTTGAATCTCATTTGACAATGATGCCCCGATACCATACCTCCAAGAAATCCTTAAACCCAAAAGTAGTGCTTCATATTCTCGAATTATTCTTAGTGCACTTAAATTTGAGTTTAAAGTAAAAATAGGAAGCCTCTGATTTAGAGACACAAGGTCAACACCAACACCATTACTAAATTTAGAACAAGCTCCATCAAACATCAAAATCTAGGGAGAGTGAATTTTCTCGGAAAATTTACATTTATTAATGCTATGCTCTTTAAAATTTGGATAGCCCACAAAATTATCAACATCTACATCTGTATATAAAACTTCATAAGAAGAATTATTAGGTTCTTCAATCATATGTAGCATCTTTTTATCACCATATAATTTTACAAGGCTTCCCTCTACTGGTATGGTTGCATATAACATATCCATCTGTACAATCCCACCCACACTAGCAGCCAACTTTCTTGACAATAAAAATCCCCACTTGGAAGAAAATTATATAATAAGTACATTCATGCTTAAGCATTTACCCAAGTAAGCTACCATATCACTACCAACCCTTTAACATATCCAATCATTCGCACCTACCTTGAATCCATAACAATGCATTTTCCATAATTTGATGTCACTTTCATATTTGATTCATCATTACATCAAGAGGCATCACATTACATGAGTCCCATGAATCAAACTTGTAATTGTGCACTAACCCTGTCTTTGTTGATTAATTTATTATAGAAAAGTTTAACATCAAGATGAGATTCAACAAGAGAAGTACCCAGATATACCTCAAGTGATTATCCCAACTCTTCCAATGCTTGTGGTACTTCCAACTCTACAATGACAGGGGTAATATCCACATTATTCACATTCTTGTTTTGGAGTATTACCTCCTCTTTAAATCCCAAATATTCAAATGCCCTTTTTCTATGCTCAAGGATCCTAAGCAATTCAACAATAGGCACAATGACTTTTATTTGACTCAAAATATGGGCTATATCATAGGGGATGTATTTGGGTAAGACTATATTGGGAGGGATAGTTACTGCCCCTTCTTGTGGTATGAGACTCTTTATAACTTGGGCATGAGCTAGGGTACAATTTTTATTTGGAGTGACCGGGCCCTTGCTAAGTGTATCCTTTTTAGGAGGATCCTTTGGGATATTAGTGAGAAGTGGAGTTTTTGGCTTGGCTTGTGGCCCTCCCCTTTGAAAAATCTACTTCTAAGATTGTATTCATTTTCTTGAGTAACCACAACATTCATACAAAAATTATTTGTCTTCCTCATAAGGAATTCCCCCATCATACTTCTTAATCATTAAATCTCTCAAATATTCAAAATCATGATTAGGTAAATCAAAATCTTGCACCATATCAACTTCAATATCATCATTAGGAGGAAGAGGATATACCCGGTGAATGCAATCCCAAAAAATTTCTATAGTCCTAGAAGTTATCAACTTAGTTGAAGTGGCACCCTATTGTGGATTATCAAGGCACTCCATCATGCATACATCACCATAAGGTTCCTCATCATCTTCCTCTTCACTTTCTTTATTTAGCTCATAGGGGGATGTGGTAAGAGATATTTGTCACACCAATAAATAACATGGTCTTTTTCTACCATGGAAACCCTTACGATCAAAGGATTAGGGAGCATCTTATTTTCTCTAGGTTATGGCTATTTATTTCCTGATACCATGGGCCCTTTTCCTCTTTCATCTGATTTGTGATAATATCTAGGATGCTTTCCAAATCTATCTTGTCCCTGTGGTTTTTGATGACCTTGAGAACTCTATCTTATTCCCTTTTCTACTCTGGAAAGCTTATAAAATATTTCAACTTCTCTGGTCAGAGTCTTCACAACCTCTTCTAAATCCAATGCCTTTCTTGACTAAGGTTTCTCATGATTAATCAATTTGACAGCCTCCCTCTTAGGAGGTTTTCCAACCGCCTTAAGATTATTTTCTATTTGTAATGCCATGGAAAATTTCTTCCTTAAAGATCTAGGGTTCTTATCACTCAAATAATAAGTAACTTTCTTTTCAAAAGCATCAGAATATTTTATTAGGTAGGACTCATCACTAGGCCTCAAAATTATGGGTAGTATAGTAAAAGTATTATTAAATCCAATATTGAATTCTTGAAAAACTCATTAGGATTATTTTTTATCTTATACAACTCAGATAAGAATAACCTTAGGCTAGTCTTATCCCATATTGTAATTTGAAAGCATTCTTCATCTCAATCCATGAATCTATTGAGTTGTCTGGTAAATCTTTATACTAGTCATGTGCATATTCTTCAAGAGTGTGAATGAATAGCTTTACATATACATCTTCATGTTCTATTTAGAAATCCTCCATCATATTAACAAAGATTTTCAAGTGTTGATCACCAGTGATGACATTATTTCCCTGAAATTTGGGTAGTATATTTCTTACATCTTGTGGTACAACATTAGGATGCCTAACCATGCCTCTAAAATCTATTGGTCCAAACATATTGACAACAAAGGGAGGTCTAGGTGGAAGATGATCCATGTTATTATGAGGAGGTGATCCTATAGGAGAATTACAATTGCGTGGGACAAGAGGTCTTTGGGATACATACATATGATCTTTAAAGTAAGTATCCTTTAATGACTCAGTCTCATAAAAAACCCTATTAGTTCTAAGTGATAAAGAAGGGAGGTGAGGGATACCTATTTAAGTTAAAAATAATGTCCCTTCACTAGTAAGAGAATTTAGTTTTACATGAGGACTACCTAACTCTAAACCATTTTAAGATGTAGGATAATTCTCTATTACAAAGTTGATGACCTTCCATGAATGGTGTTTGCTTCACTCTTGAATCTTGATACCCCAACACTTTCCGAGACTTGTTTCTTATTTGGGTTTTTTTATAAGCTCCGAATAAATATTCTAGTAGGATCTTTGTTAAAAAAGGAAATTCTTCTATCCACTTTGAAAATATCAACAAAAAATCTCAATTTTAAAAGTTTAAGACACTCGCATTTACCGTAAAGTCCAAGCAAAAAATGAAGTTGCCGCTAAGGATTTTTACCTTATATGTGTAAAACACTGTAAATGACTTGTCAAGTGCACATCAATACTCAATTTCTATAAAGCTTGATAATGATGATCCTTTGTTAATATTTACTAGTAGACAAGTAAATGTATTGCAATGTTCTCTTAAATGAGGAAATATTACATAACTAACTTCTGATCTCTCTCTTTTTTTACAAAATTTAACAAAGGATGACATTTAAAACAAATATTTTCATTTTAACATGTGTGAAACATTACAAGAGGTTGGTATTTGTATGTATTTGTAAAAAATTTGTAGACAATGCTGCTAGAGTGGTGTTGGTACCCAAATTAGTCCTCTCTTTGTGGTCGAAAAACATAAATAGAAAGAGAAGGATGCCTAGAGGATGATAGATCTAGATTTGTTTCATTTTGTAGCCAAGGAAGGATCTCATCATCTCTTTATCACTTGATCTCGAGAGGAGTTAGGTAGTATCGTGTTGAGGGTATGACCTACCCTCCTACTTTAGGCTCTGCCTTTAGCTAGGGTGAGAGGACTCATTCTGTAATATGTAATTGTGAGTGGGGTGGATGTATCAACAATATTTGGCACTCTTTTATAGAGTAATTGAAAACCAGCTCTGGGAAGACATGGTGAATTCAACAAGGGATAATTTTAATGATTTTTCACTTCTAGACAATGCAGACATCTTTTAAAAAATGTCAGACTACTAAAGACAGTAAGGAACCAACTTTATTTAGCATGTTGTTGGATTTAATGAGGCAAGCATGGGTAATTCTAGTAGGATTAGTTAGTTTTGGATGCATATGATTTGGGGAATTAAGCAGGATAAATTTGATTATACTAGATTTCAAAAACCTTCAATAAATGTTGGGAGATCTACCAAGTGTAAGACAAACATACCTCAAATAGATCACATTGATTCTTCAACCAGTAGATGTACACTCATGGAAACCTAAGAGTACACAGTTTCACACAAACTTTAAGGATTCAAAAACAAAAGATCATGTTGAATACTTAATAAAACATCAGATATTCATAATTTATCATGCCTAAGATACACTCAAATACTTACAAGCAACATTTAATAAAGTGGAGACAGTGATTTTAAAATTGTTTATTACACAAATGAAATGAAATATCTTCTCAATAATGCAATTACAATTTCCAAAATGCTACTAGAATGATAAATTTATATGTGACTTAAAGGATATCTAAAATAAGATTGCAATGGGAGCATGAATAACTATTTTACAATATATCATCTTGACAGCATATACAACAATGCTCATGATTAACACAATTAGTTCAAGGCTCGTCAAATTTATCAGCAAGGGAAAGTAGATCTATAGTCTCAATTCTTGTCAATGGCTGTACACTTGTAACCATCTTGACATGACTAAATTTTAAGGCTCAAATAAAGTAACAGGTTTCTCCAATGAGTTCTTGGGAAAATGGTTTTTCTCTCGGTTCTCCTTTTTCTTGAACAATTCTTAAATTTTTTTAACCCCCTCACCTACATGATTATTTTCTTCACATTTATACCATTCTATCCACTCATTATCTTTCTAAATTTCCCCAAAAGAATGAATATTCAAGGGAATATTCCCCTTTACAACATATATTTTAAACTACGAGCCTTTTTCAATTTTTTATTGGTATGGAAGGATACTATGTCATCACTTTTTGTGAATTATTAAATCTGTTCTTTTCACTTGGTGATTGGATAGTCACTTTTGATGATCTTTGAGAACTTTTAGGTGATTTGATATGACATATACTCTTATCTACTTTCCAAGAATCCATCTTTGGTGTTGCACACTTCTTTTCATGTATTTTTGGCTTAATCATCACACATGGTTCTTGTCAAATCATATTAATTCATTAGTTCTGATCACTCCTAATTTATTTCAATCCTTAATTTTTCTTCATGTGAGATGATAAAAATCATTGTTCATCTAATGGGAATGATTTCTCTCAACTAAATAAATATGCACCATTCTTACTATAAAAATCAGCTCTACCCTCTCACCATTATGAATTTATTTTCCTATCTTGAAGGTAAAGAACTTTTTCATAGTTCTTATCAACAAAATGACAAAGGTGCTTGTGGAAAATAGTCTAAAAGATATTTCTTTAGAATATTTAAACCAAATATTCGACTTATATGGTCCGGATGAAGCCTTTGTCAGAGATTTGTTTAATATAGCACATCTAGGGGATACTAGAGGGCCTTTGACTTATCGATTGGTTCCGATTTCATTCCTGATGTTAATTAGAATCAATCACGTCTTATCAGTCTTTCAATCCATGTATTTTCATATTTTTTAGTGGGAACATCAGAAATCTCTTGAAGACTTGAAGAGATTTTGGATTGAAAGGAGGCCTCAAGTGTCCAAGCAAACTGATTTTTAGTGTCCATTTTTATGCAATGAAGAATTTGTGTTGAAGGAGATCCCCAAGGAGTCTTATGTGTTGTATGAAAAGTATTCTATTGATACGGTGCCTGTCATTTCTCATAAAATAGATGAACTAGAGTAGAGGATTATTTCTCTAGAGAAAGGTCAAGCAGGACCCATGCCATCACAACCATTCACAATATTAGTATAATATTTGGGTAAGAGAAGGGGCAAGTCAAGATCCCAACCCCAATTATCATTTTGGATGGATAAGAGGAAATGTATTTATCTGCTCATCACTCTAGAGCGGTAATTTCATCTACCCGAGACAACGGGAGAAAGTTTTTTTGTTCAAAGTATTCCACTCATTCACTAAATTTTTCTCCTTCATCGAGCATGAATTCTAAAGGCCTTAGTTGGTTCCTTCTCAAAGAGAATTCTCACCCCTCACAAGGAGATGACAGATTGAATCTAGCTCAAGATCTCTTGTTCCGCCCTACCCCTATGGTGTAGTTATTTCTCTTCCAACCACTCTAGATGTTCCTTCTAAGTCTATTCCTATTAATTCTACCCTTCACAAGGGAAAGTTAAGATGACATTCTTCACGGGTGGTTTGGATCTTCTAGATTGGGTGTCTTCCTATCAGAAGAAAATCGAGCTAGAAAAGATCATGAATAGTCCCATAATGACTCTTGAGTCATTGATAGATATGGGGATGTCCCGGGATCTAGCAGGGTCCATTTGGTTTATCTAGATAGCACAAGGCTCAAATGAATTCATGTTGACCAAGAAAAATTACTTGATAAAACTCACTCCACTAGGGGAAAATTTAAAAGAAGTAAGAAAGGACATATGAACGATATATTTCCTTCAGTGTCTTTAATTTCAAACATATAAACCACCTTATTTTTCATGGGTTGGGGCCCCTATATAACCCCATTTTTCTTTTTTCAAAATGTAGAAAGTACAAACATCTCGTTAGTTTATATGTTTTTACCAATGGACATAAATTTTAATCCAAGCAATATAAAAATCTAATGCATTGTATCAAATAACAATTTTCATCAAAGAAAAATGAGTTTTAAAGTAATATGCATCCTTCATGAATTAAAAATATCAAATGAAACACCAATCAAAAATGAAATTTGGAAAGAAGATACAGTGTTAAGAATGACAAGCCTAAGCGTGTTCACCATCCTTATGTTTGCACCCTTTTCTTCTTTAGTTTATTCTCCTTCTTCTTCTTTTGGAAGCCTTGTCACATATGCATCATATCTTTGAAAAATATCATTGATTTCTTCTTCATCCGGTCCTGTATGGTGTTGGAAAATCAATGTTTATATTTTTATTACATCTACATGATGGTCCATTTTTCTTGTATTCCAGGTGGCACGGCTTTTAGATCTATAAATCTATTCTTAAATTTTCTCATTTTTTTAATAACTTCGTAGAAAATTTTTCTTTCGGATGATTTTTATCAATAGATCTGAATAATAAATCAATTATTAGATCACTATAGCTCTTCTTGATTTTTTCAAAAACCATTTCTTCAAGTTTTGAATCAATAGCATCTAAAGTATCATTGACCCATTTCCTTTTAACTTTTATTTTTTCTTTGATCCCATTCAAAATCTCCACCCTGATCTTTTCTAATTCCTTCCTAGCATGTTGAGTCCCTTTGACTTCCTTTAGCAGAATCCCTTATTTTTAAACCATGTCATCACCGAGATGAGCTATAAGGTCCATCTTAGGAAATATTCCCTCAAAGTAGAAGATTTCATCATCACTCTACTTAATTATTTCATCAATTTCATTTAGCATATTCTTGAGTTCTTCATACTTTGTCATGGCTTCTTCGGTTACTTATTTTCCATTTTTTGTTAGTTTATCGACCCATGTGTCCATAGCCTAAATATTCTTAACAACATTATCAATATTTTCCATTCCTTAAGGGGTATTGACAAAGGTACTTGCTTGAGTTTAACTAGACTGCCCAATTAATTGTTGCGCACTAGAACTCAAAGCTTTGACTTGTTCTTCTAGTTGTTTTAGTTATCCTATCCTCATCAACCTTTTGTAGTAGGTCACTTACGCCTCGATACTCCCTATTTTAATTCATCTCTTGAAGGCTTACTTAAGGGAAGAAATTGAACATTGTAGTCATTGGTTTTTATATTCTCTCTGGTTTTTCCTTCGTGAGGGATTGCCACTTCTAAAGCTTTAGATCCCGGTGGATCAAGTATGAATCTTTATAATAACCCTAGTTTTTGGAGGTTCTCACTTGGTTTCGAAAAGATATATATATGAGGCCTATGGCCTCAACAGGGATAACTTATTTTTCTTCCTTTGAAATCAGCTCCCCTATGTAGCCCTTTACAAGACTTGTCCTAACTTTTATTTCTTAAAATTATTGTTGGGGTTTCTTGGGGAAAACCACCAACTGCTTGGACATCTCTTATTCATCTTGGGTTAATGATTATGCATTTTTTCATATCTGATCCTACATTTAATTCTTTGTTTTCACTTTGTATTGACATTTCCTCTTATTATCTTCCTTCTTGGTCTTGATTTTGGGGTTGATATGTCTCTTTCTGACTTACATTAGTAATTGGGATATGTTTTTTCCTTATTTATTCAACTGATGCAATGTTAAACTCAAATTTTCCCTTGGGAATTTCTTGAACTAATATATCACTTACAAACTTTCATTTTCCTTCCAATATTTAAACCTTCTTTAGAGGTTGTTGAGTTGACATATCATTATTTTTTTCTCTATTTATATCTCAGGTTGTGTCATGGTGGATTGTCTTCCCATTGTTGATTCCTTATTAAAAACCAAAATTTGTACATCCACATCAACAATAACTTCATCTCTAGTAGTTTCTTCTTATATGACCTCTAATTTTTTTCACCTAAAAGTTGACCTATTTCAGATGGCTCACTATCCTTAGTGGCCTTGACATCATGGGAAGAATCTTATTTCACTAATATCTCAATACTTACACCTTTTTCACTAAGCATCTCTGGCTTATTTGACTCTAAAGGCACCTAATATATAGAAGAAAATTTAAATGCTTGAATTCTTATTTCAGTTGTTAGCATACAAGCAATATTTTCCATTGCTTCACTCATTTAAAGATCACTTACATCATTTTTTTGTTCATCAATATATATGTCAAATGAATCCAATGTGGAAAATTTCTCACCAGTATCAACATCCATTATCTCTACCGAGCTTTTGTTGACTCTCGTAATTATTCAAAACATTCTCAATTGACATGGTTTCAAATGTTTTCACACCTTGATCCAAGACTTCACTATCTACTAGATTAAATAAGACATTACCTTGAGTTGTTTATTCCTAAGTGTTCCCAATTGTCACTCCCTCCAAAGATAAAGGTGAAAATAAAGGCACTGGTTTCCCAACCTATGGCACTGATGCTACATGTCATACCTAGAAAACATCAATTCTTTCATGTTCTAGGGGATTAATCACTACATCCATATGCTTATGTTTCTGTGTGTATGAGCACCTTATCTCACCAGGATTGGCTCGTACACAATTTTTTTTTTCTTATGTGCCCTTTCAAACTTCTTAAGGTCTGGTGCTACTCTTTTTCTTCATCATGTGGCTTAGATTGTGAATGGCCACTTGTTATGGCCCCACTCATAAACTTATCAGCACTGTGGGATTTTGTTAAAATATTTGAAGGATTCCTATGAGTAGTCACAACCTTCCCTTTTACTTGAAGTGGTAATGCAAAGGTGATATGAGAATTCTCCATAGAATTTAGAAGCATTTCCTTAGTCTTCTATCTTCAATGCATGAGACATAGAAGTATGAGTCCCACTAGTAGTATAAGCCCATTCATCTAAAAGCTCTAAATTTGACTCAGTGGGCACCATCACGATGGAAAATTGACATGTGAGGATGATATTCGGCAAGTGACTTTCCCTATACCCGACCTCCCGAGGTTGTGTCGAGACAGTCGATGGTTTGTAATGCGGGTGACTTAGACAAAGCCACAACCAGTATTATGGCAAGTTTTCAACAATAGAAAAGCTACAGGTGAGGATGAGAATCGGCAAGTAACTTTCTTATAGCTAACTATAGGAGGATCAGTGACTAAGATCTGGTAGTGTGATCTCTTGATAGCTAAATGAAAAAGGGGAGATTTAGAGGCTATGAATGGGTAGCATAAATTCCCTAGTGGTTTATCCTCCTAACTAAGATCTAAGTGTTAATCTAGTTTTGAAGTCTCTGAATTAACTTAAACTGAAAATAACAATTTATACTACTGTTGAAAAGGAAACTACTCTAAACAAAATATATGATTGAAACATTATAATTACGAACAACAATTAAACTACTTTTATACTAAAACTAAACAAGCAAGATAACCCGGTGTGGTTATTCACCTATGTAGATGTGTGAATCTAGATAAAAGATAACTAATTAAATTAATTGAAAACCTTGATCCTACCTCGAAGTGAGGAACAAATCATAGTTTCTCATATATTATCATTCCCCACATCTTCCCTGACAATATTAAAGGTGAGATTAACTGAAATAAAATGTTTGACTACTTTATTTGATACATTGTAACTAGAACTTTGATAGCTCAAACTTGGCATTTCTGAGAATAGTGGTAAATCTAGTTATGTGTGATTTCGTCCCCTTAGTATGATCTCTTCGTTCCTTCATGTTCTCGTGAATCTAGAAAAGAGAGTATATGATAGTATCAACAGAGTCAATTGCAGAGGGTAACTCCTATTGAGGTCTTTTACTATAAAAAGGAAAACACTATTACAGGGGAACCAAAAACATTAATGCAAGCCAAAGTGGTTGAGGAAAGTAGGTGAAATTAAATATTTATGTTTGACATGATCATCGGAAGAATATGGAAAATGCCGCAAGACCGCCACCCTATGCAAGGTGGCGGTTACGGACCTTCACCATGTCACTGGGAGGCAATCACGGGGATCACCTAAGCGAGGCGGTGGTTTCGTCACTTTGAAGACAAAAATTCAAGAAAAAGGGGGCATAGGGAAAAACAAATAATGTGGATGCCAAGTGGGCATCGGGATACAAACGTATACTTGGTAAGCTTTTTGGATTCCAAACACCTTGCAAGGAGACCTGTATCATCATTGGGGTATGTGTAACATCATTCCGGTGGTGCAGTACCCTACAATTTTGGGTACATACATATTTCCCCCTCAGAGAAGCATTTTAGCCATGAAGAGGCATAAAATGGTGGATCCTAGTATGGTGGTCCTGAAATGGGGAGTTAGGAGTTATACCTAACATGCTCGTGGGTTGGAAAGTCACCCTCAAAAATCCCGTTATCTACAAAAATGAAAAAGGGGACTCAAGTGCGAGATAGATAAAATAAATTGAGAAATAAAACAAAATTGATATGAAATGAGGACTTACCATCTATGCGGGGTTTAGAAATTACCTCCATTGGTGCTTTGACCCTACGAAAGACATTCAAAATCAATTTTAAAAGGCTATATATATAAAATGAACTCATTTCACTATTCATTTGTGCGGATTGATTTGATAGTTTTTGAGCTCTGGGACCCACGGTGATGGTTTTGATGAGAGTATAGTCAAAATGTTCATGGTGAGATAGTGATCATGCCTTTGAGAGCAGAACATCGACCCGTGAATTCTTAGGTCAGTTCTTCTTGATTTATTGTTTTTGACCCTAAAAAGTGTAAATGATGAAATATTTTTTTGGGGGGGTATTTTTGAAAATATTAGTTTTAAATGAGCCTCTAGGGGTGGCGCCGATAGGGTAGGTCTATTTTTTAGTTAAAATAATGAAATTTTCCTATTTTTAGGCATTTTTAGGGCATTTGAGTCGTTCATGTTTTTGGATAGGACCTGCCGCCCTACACGGGAGAGCGATTCTACGAGACCACCGCCTTAGAAGGTGGTGGTTATAGAACCGCCACTCTGCACAGGGCAGTGGTTCATGAAAGAAAGAAAAAACAATGCTTTCTTTTTATTTGTTTTTACATTTTTTGCACTTTAACATGTTTTTGATAGATTTTCCAATTAGATTTTAGTACTAACTTACTCCTTTTTTTTGTGTTTTTGGGTGTATGTAGAAGAAGAAGGAATACATTAGATGGAGTCAAGAGAGGGAGTGTTATTGGATCCCTATAGTATTAGAGGCACTCACTCAAGAAGAGTGAGATACACTTTAGAGAATTTGGAATTTGGAGGATTGCATAGGTCCCTCACGTTGCGCATGCTAGTCACATACTATGTGAATTATTTTCATCTTGGGATGAAGATCAACAAACTTTACGATTTCGGGGAGTTAGGGGTGAGTGCACCATCACCACGGAGGATGTTTACCATATACTGGGGGTTCCAATCCTTGGGCAACAGTTGTCTCTTAAGACAGCAATATCGAGATCTTAGGTGGTTCAGTGGGCCACCTATATGGGGGATGCAGTTGTTTTGATGGGGTCAAAGAAGGGAGTGAGGATCTGCTCTATTGTTGAGATAGACATTCTTGTGCTCTGCAAGGCCATCATGGGCATCCTTGCTTTAAGATTGATTGGGGATAAGGGAGGAGACACTCTCTTATATTTTTGGGCCCCCATTATTACATAGATTGAGGGCCATGGACGTGTCTACACTTGGGGAGTAGACATCCTCGGGACCACCTACCATGATTTATACAGGGTGGTCTAACTACAGGGACAGTCACTAAGCCACCCGACTCTTGTCATGAGTTGGGTGTATGAGCATATCACTCCGTATGGGAGAGGTGTAGAGGCGGAGGATCCCGGGGCTCAGGGCAGTGAGGTGGATAGGGATGGTAGTTCTTAGAGCACCTCACCAACCAGTGGCCTCTTTGACCACTACAAACATGGAGGCCACTCCTTATCAGGCCATGGTGGGCTATGGGGAGAGGAGACTATTACATTGATTACTTGTCAGACTACCAGTCAGCTGGTAGATAGGGCGGGGAAGTTGGAGATCCACCCCTTTGATAGAGTACCATAGTAGTTCAGCCTCCCCTATATTGACATGTTTCCTCTAGTGGGGCCAGTGTATAGATCTATTCGTGAGGCTTGAGGAGGTCCTAGAGGCCGGGGTTGGACCATTGTTACCCCTGGTGTTCCTATCGTGGCCAGGAGGGTGGTACGTGCTCAAGGGAGAGCCGGTGCTCCTCAAGCACCTTTACTTCAGATTTTTGCCAGTCCCACCCATAGCAGTGATGAGCCCATTGACATGGAATCTAAGTCTAAGGAGTTCACTAGGGGAGAGACAGAGGAGATGGAGATAAGAGAGATGGGTGGGGAGGAGGATAGTGATCTTGAGTGACATGATGCTCAGGAGATCCTACTTGCCGAGGGCATAGCGAAGTGCGAGAGAGGGTGAATCTAATCTCGGAGGAGTTTCTCTCTCGGGATTTAGGGGGATATGGTGAGTCTATTGCAGGTCATCACATTACCCCGGATGTGCGAGAGGGACATCGGTCGGTGGTGGCTTCGGTGGCGGTGCACGGATTCTAGAGATCCTTCCTAGAGGCCTGGCAATCCAAGTTAGTTGTCACTCTTCTCTTGACTTTGTTCTAGTTAGAATTATCTTAGTTGTTATTTATTTCTATTTTGTTTACACTTGATTTTATCTTTTGATCATTTTATAACTTATTTTCTCCTTTGTTTGCAGTGATTGTTGATGAGTGGCGAGACTTGATTCATCGAGTGTTTACAGATACCTTGTTGCTCCCCTCAAAGAAGACTCATGCTGAGATTTCTGTGGACATGGGGGAGCCTTCAGTAGCTGGTAGGCATACCGATGTTTTCACCTTTGTCTATCATGTGGTGAATATCATGACTTCTCTCAGTGCTAAGGTAGCTAGATATAAGACAGCTGAGTGCTTGATGAGGAGGAGTCATTCTCATAGTGAGATGGGAGCTACTGGTCATGAGCACAAGCCCTCGGTGCATTAAGAGTGCCAACATAGCTGGAGTCCTAGACATGGTCGTGCACCCTCTGAGGGATCCCATAGGGATTGAGAGGCCATTTTTGTAGTGTTTTTTCAAATATTTATATGAGTGTTTTTGTACTCTTCGGGCTCATTGAGCATTTTGACCATGCCTAGTGCATGATGGCATTGTATATGAAACTTGATTTATATATATATTTTGGATCTAGACTTTTGGTGCCTAGAATTTTGTGACTCGTTTCCACATGTGTACTTAGATGTTTTAGAGTACTTGTTTTCATGCTTTTCAGAATGTATGCAATGGATGACAAATGATAATAAACAGAATGTTTTACTTTGTATGTTTTTGTAATGCTGATATGAGATGATACAAACATATGGTAGTACTGAACTTTTAAACTCCTTGGGAAATATTTGTAATTTCTTTTGATGTTGGAAAAATGTGATGAATGTATAGTGATAAAGAGATGAATTTTCCCCATTCCCAACTCCATGTAACCAGTAAGATGCAAGGGCTAAACACCAAGGGTGAGGAAGGGCACAAATTGTATGAGTTTGACTAAATGGAATGATGAGAGACAAAAAAACCAGAATGAAACCAAACCTAAACCTACACACCTACCCTACTCAGAACTACCACCAAGCTTAGAAGGCCACTTACTTTCCAGTTTATCTAGACTTAGATTCATAAATGGCAACTTGGTTGACAAAATTTGGTTTTGAGGATTTGATCTCTTTGGAATTTGGACATTTGTTTTCTCTTAATAGAATTTGATTTGTGCTTCTAGCATACCAAGATTTGTTAATTTGTGTGAATGGACCCCCCACACCCTGCCTCATGCCACTAGTAAGAAGCATGGGTTTGTCACCAAAGGCAAGATATAGGTGAGTAAGGGCACTCATTTCCTTTCCCAACCTCACACCACCAGTAAGAGATGTGGGCTTATCACCAAAGGTTGATGGGGCAAAGAAGTGTGTAAAATAAAATATTTTGTTTTCTTGGTGCTTTTGATTCTATTTGATTTTGACATTTCTGATCTATGACTTTGGGATATCCTTTCTTTCAAAGAGATTTAATAGGGATAGATGTGACACCAAGAATCTTCTAGAACAGACTGTAGGTAAGGACAACTTCACCTAGTAGAAAGAAAGAGAAAAACCAAGTATGCAAGACTCGGTATGGTTTTCGTCAATACTTGTTTGTCAAACTTGATGAGAAGATTTGAAAATACTTGATGATGTTTGAAGATATGTGATTTGAATGATTTTTCCAATACTTTCAGAAATTTGTAATAGATTTCTTAAGAGTCAGCTCCTGGACTACAATTTTTATGAAATGAGTGGACAAAATGAAACATTGACTAAATGACTAATGCAATGTAGGTAGCTATAATGTAAAAGTGGTGATTTTGATGTTTTATACGTAAAACCATTTAAGATGCAAGAAATTGTGACAGTTTCTTGAATTCCTTACCTTGTAGTGTGCACAAAAGATACACACCATTTCCATATTCCTTCATGATTTGGTATGGGTTCAACCATTTGGGCAGAACTTCCTTCCTTATTTGGTTTTCTTATCGGTCCATTGTGCCTAGTCTTAGAACTAGATCCCCCTCATATATTTCTCGCTCATAGAATTTTTGTTATACTACTTGGCACATCGGTGGCATAGTCTCTGTGTCATTGTTCGGCATTTAGCCTAGTCTCGTCAAGGCTTTCTAGTTGAGAGAGGTGTGACTCCTATAAGATTCTTCATCCATAATCACTTGTAATGAGATGTGGATCTTGGGTATTTCAACCTCAAGCGGGAGAACTGCTTCTACCCCAAATACCAATGAGAAAGGGGTTTCTCCTATTGGTGTTCTTATTGAGGTTCATTGGGCCCACAAGGATGAATATAGCTTTAGATGCCAATCTCGCTTGTTATCCTTGACTATTTTGAGAAGAATAACCTTTAATGTTTTGTTTGTTGCTTCGTCTTACCCATTGGCTTGAGGGTAGTAAAGAGAGGCCATGTGATGGTTTATTTTGAATTTACTACATAACTCACGGAACTTGTCATTTTTAAAGGACGTGCCATTATCTGAGATAATGACTTGTGGGACACCATATCTATAAATGATTTGATTCAGAATGAATTTGGCAATTACCAAACCTGGTATGGTGGTGAGAGGCATGGCCTCCACCCATTTGGTAAAATATTCTATGGCTGTAAATATAAAATTATGGCCATTGGTTGATGAGGAAGATAATTTCCCTATCAAGTCTAGAACCCATGTGGAGAAGGGCCACAGGGTCGCTATTGCTTGTAGGGATTATGCTGGCATGTGAATCTCGTGAGAGAATTTTTGGCATTTTTGGCACTTATGTACAAATTCCACTACATCATGCTCAAGAGTGGGCCAAAAATATCCCATCCGATGTATTTTATGAGTGGTGGTGTGACCACAAAAGTGGCCTCCACATATCCCCTTTGTGGGATTCATGAAAAATCTTCTTGGATTCTTCCATGTCGATGCATCTTAGAAGCATATCGTCGAACGATTTACGATAGAGTACCTGTTCTAAAACAACATATTTAGTAGTAATAATGCGTAACCACCTTCTTTGTTGTGATGTGGCACCTTCTAGGTATGTGTGGTCTATGATAAAATTAATGATATCAATGTACCAAGGACATGTAGAGATGGGGGCCTAGTTTTGATGAAGTATACACACTTATTAGGAAAGTCTAGATTTGCATTACCTCCATCTAGTGGATTTTCAGCTAACCAATTTGCAATGATTTGTCCCTTAATGGATTTTTGGTTTATGAATTTCAACTCAAATTCACCCATTAAGGTTATGAAACATCCAACCATTTTAGATAAAGACACTTGCGTGAGAAATGTTTGTAAATGATCTGTCTTTACAATGACCCTTGCTTCTTGGTTTAACATGTAATGTCTTAAACATTTTGTTGCAAATACTATGGCAAGGCATTCTCTCTCTACCTATTTGTAACATGTTTCATAATCAAGCAACATTCGGCTAATGAAATAGACCACACATTCTTGTTTATCATTGTCTTCTTGAGCCAACATGCAGGCCAACGAGACATGAGTGGCTCGTGAGTATAGGATCAAAGGGTAGTCTGGTTTGGGAGGCATTAGCATGGGTGGAGCTAATAAGAAGCGTTTAACTGATTCGAAGGCCTCATTACATTCTTCAATCCAATCAATGTTATAATATTTATTTAATAGATTTTTATTGGATAAATGGGAAAACTTAAATCTAGGATGAACCTTGGGATCGCATGCTTGAGTTTCCCAAGAAATGACATGATTCCAAACTCGTTTGATGTTGGGATCATTTCAAGAACAACCCGTATTTTGGCTGGATCAACATGAATCCCTCGTGAATATATGATGTAGCCTAGAAGTTTTCCTCTATCATACCAAACACGCACTTCTCGGGTTTCTTTGTGATGCCATATTCAATTAATCGTGAGAGGATGATACAGAGCACTTCCAGATGATCACGGCATTTCTTGACCTTTGCCAACAAGTCATCCACATAGGATTCCACAATTTAATGGATAATATCATGGAATATATATGTCATTTCTGCGATACGTAGCATCGGCATTCGAAGACCAAATGGCATGACAACGTAGAAATAAGTTCCCTAGGGATTTATGAATGTAGTTTTGGCTTGATATTGTTTAGATATTTTAATTTGATTATACCTCGAGAACCCATCCATGAGGGACAACAATTAAAATCCAGTTGTTGCATCAACGATAACGTCGATGGATGGTAATGGGAAGTCATCCTTGGGACAAGCTTTGTTAATATCCTGAAAATCTATGCAAATGTGTATCTTCCCATTATTTTTAGGATAGGGATGATATTAGATACCCATTGTGAATAGTCAATGGGCTTGATGAATCCCACTTGGAGAAGCTTTATTACTTCCTCTTTTACCATGAGAGCCACTTTTGGCTTCATTGGTCTTGACTTTTGTTTAATTGGTTTTGCATCTGGTTTAGTGACAAGATTATGCACCGCGACATGTGGTGCAATGCCCGTCATTTATTTATAGTTAAATGTGAAAGCCTTTTGATGTTATTTGAGGATTTGGGTGTGTATTTCTATCTCCTTTAGAGTTAACGAGGATCCCAACTTCAAAATTTTTGGTTCTTCCTCCGTTCCAATGTTTATGTCGATGGTTTCTTCTATTAAAGAATTGTTACCTTCTTCAAATTTAGGTGGGGCTAGAGGTAGTTCCAAACTTTCTCCATCTTATATCTCATATATATCGAGATCCTTCTGTGGAGGAGACTCTACAATGGGATTTCCAAAATAGGAAGAGGAATGTGGTATTAGGGAAAGATCAACTATACGATGAGCAAGGTGTAGCTCTCCATAGGCGTTTAGATATTTGAGAGTGACTCTATCATCATCAAAGTGATCCATGATATAAAAATCATCCTCAGCTTCTCCATGTGTGAGGAGTGAGTTTTTTGGTATTTTATGCACTAATGGTTTAGTACAAAGTGATACTATAAAATTTGTGTCTTCCAACTCGCTGTTTGGGGTGAAACGGGAAGCTGAGGTTACTATTGAGTCTGCGAGAAGGTTCTATTCTCGTGGGATTGCTTCAATTGATATGAACTTAAATCCCTTGCTTATATCTAATACTATTGTTTTATAGAGTTATAAATGTTCAGCCCTAGTTTCATATACCTTAGATACTTGGTTTACAACTAGTTGCGAGTCTCCTAGCACTCTAATGTTATCAACGCCCATTCTTTTGGCTATGATGAGGACAAGGAGGAGAGCTTCGTACTCAGCCCCATTTTTTTTACATTCAAATTTTAATTTAAAGGCCAAAGGTAGGATCTTTCACTCAAGTGAAGTAAATATTACTCCCGCCCTATCTCCAAAGCAACATCTAACTCCATCGAAGTGGAGAGTCCAATACTTGCTTGGAAAAATGGATGTTGGGATATCTATCATATCTATTTCTTTTTCTTTGGTTACTTCTACCATAAAAACTTCATCTGATGGAAGAGAATAAATTCCCAGGGTGTGTCCCATACCCATAGAATCAAATGGTAGGAGAATAGGTAAGTCCTTCTCTCTAGACTCGAAATTTTTTGCGGTAGTCCCTAGTGACACTATTTTTATAACATTGGTCTCATTTTTGAGTGCTGGAATGTCCTCGGTTGGATTTGTAATTTCTAATTCTATGGTGGGTATCAACTCTTCTTTTGGTTTTGAATTAATTGGTTTGATGAGTTGATTTTTCGGGAGTTCAAACTCAGAGTGAACGCCCGGTCTTTTCTTTAAATCAGCTAGGTGTATATCGAAGGTTTTTGGGTCACCTTGTGCCAATAATATTTTCCCTAAGTGTAGAAATATTTTTTCTTGGAATAACGTGGAAGTGATTGCCTTCATACGGTGTATACATTGCTGATTGAGGATCATATTATAGTTGGTTTCCCGATATATAATATAAAATTCGGTGAGGACCATCTTGGGTCCTAAAGTGACTGGTAAAACTATGGTTCCAATTGAAGTGGCCTTGAGGCTATCATATCCTCTTAACGTATTTCATGTTGTGGAATAGTTTGTCTCTCCATATCCTAACTTTTGAAGAAAAGTGAAGGGGACTATGTTAACTACTACCCCATTGTCAACCATTGCACGTTTAACATAATTATTGTAAACCCATACTTGTAAATGTAAATTTGGGTCACCTCTTCATGTAATTTTGGCATCCGTTGGCATTTTTCTTATATCAAATATAAATTCAGTATCCCTATCTGGCTGCCCCTGATGGATAAATGTCAAAGTCTACATGGTTTACTTACATTTACGAGAGGAGTGATGTTGATTAAATGACCAAGGCCTAATGCTTCTAAGAGGGCAGCCCTATGGGTGGGAGAGTTCTTTAACAAATCTAAAAAGGAGATGTGAGAGAAGGTTTTAGTTAAGTCATTAATTAAATCACGAGTCTCTATGGATTTTACCAATGCTTGTTGACTATTTTACGGTTCCAACGGATAACTTGGAGTTAGTTGAGAAGAATAATCCTTTGTTCTTGTTATGGTTTCTACGGGTAGCTCGGTGTCTAACTCTACCAAACCAACTATCTTAGTTTGGTTTCGAGTTCCTAGTTAGGGTGTAATTGGTGGATTTAATGAAGTTAACGCTTCATGATCATTATTTCCTATCACAACACCTTTGTTTGTTCCACTATGATCTAGCCTTTTATTGTTAGAATGGTTTGGGAGTGGATCATTAAAGATCTTGAGGGTGCATTTTGAGGGGAAATTGCCCTCGTATAAGTGTTTGGCATGGGTACTACAAAATTTACTAAAAACATATCTATAAAGAGTTGTTTTTGATCGTCTGGAAAACACTGCATGAATTTATTGTAGTCACGACAAGTCCTAGTATCATGGCCTTAAATGTTGTGGAAGCCCTGATACAAATTGGGATTATAATTTCGATGCTGTTGATTTAAAACCTGTTGTGGCCCAAAATTATGATAAGGTTCTTTGGTTGTTAGAGTTAAAATTTTGAGGTTGTTGCGTTTGGTTTTGACTTTGATATCCGGTTGGGTTTGATTTGGACCTTTTGTTTGGATTTTTCGTTGTTTTTGTTGTTGTCATGGTGGATGATTAAAATCCATCACATTGATTTTTGTAGTAAAATTGTTATTTCATTGATTATTAGCAGGTGGCAAAATGTTTACAACATTTTCCCTTTTAACTTGGTCAGTTACTCCATCTATTTTGACTCCACGATTCTTGTTAAGGATCTTAGGTCCTTGATTAGCATTCCTGGTATTAGGATAGGCCACAGTGTTTTGATTGGGAGTGGTTAATTTCCTATTCATTCCATATGTTTACGACCACTATCTGTCATTGCTTGGTCAATTCAAAGAGCACTCTCGAGTACTTCATCATAAGTTCTTAGTGGGAACTTTTGGACTTCTTTCTTTATCTCTCTATTGAGAGAATTAAGGAATAAATCACATAGTTCCATTTGATCCATGTTTGGAGAACTTTCTGATGAGTAGAGAACCATACACCATCTTTGAATAAAATGAGCAGTGGATTCATTATGTTCTTGTTTAATATGCAAGAATTCCCTGATTCCTGTTCTTAACAATTTGTTCATGTCAAAATCTTTGATGAACTTTGATACGAGTTGTTTAAATGAGTGTATCAAGGCTTCAGATATTTTGTAATACCAATCAAGGGAAATACCTTGTAAGGTCTTAGGGAATATCTTAGCAACAACCATGTCCCAAGGGAGTAATTCCCGTATGGCTGTGGCATAGGCCTTAATGTGTGTGTTTGGATCCCCTTCCCTTTTGTATTTTGGTAAATTGAGAAGAGGTCTTAGAAGCATAACACTTCATATGGTGAAGTCTAGGAGATCTTTTAAATATTCGAATAAGTCCCTACCTGCATAGGTCTCGACCATTGATGGCACTTATTGAGGGGGTGGAGGTGGCGGTGGAAAGGGTTATTGATATGACATAGCATATGTGTTTGTAGGGACATAAGGGAATCCCTATGGTTGAACAAACATCTCGGGAGAAGAGAACATGTCTCCTTATGGTGACTTTGAATAAATTTTTAAGTAAGGAGGAGCATTGTTCTAGTATGGGTTGTTTGGTGCCAAGCCGAGAGGTGTCATGTTTTCAACTGTAGCGGTGTTTGGAAATGCTGTCCTAGTTGGTGTTTGCTATGGGTAATTATAAGAATTTTGTGGAGGCATGCCTAACGTGCATGTTCTGTAAGGAGGTCAACTTCGATTTGGGGTGATGTGGAGGGTTAGGGATCCCTGCTTGCCCAAAATATGAATTTTGGTTTGCTTGAGCAAGTTCCAACCATCTAACCTTTTCAGCTAAGGCTGAAATGACCTCTATTGGTGAAGAGATAGTACTTTTCCTTAAGGGTGTTTGTTGTATACCTTGAGGTAGTAAAGGGGTATGATACCCTGCTATGAATTGATCATTACCCTGCCAAGCTTCATCGAGGGAATTCTCCATAGGTGAAGGAATGGGGGTGTTTTCCTGGAATAGGGTATCAGATTGTATTTGTAAACTCCCTATAGGTGGATACATATTTTGGAAGCATTGTTCACTTTTAGCAAAGCGTGCTAAGTACTCCTCATCCAAAAAGGGGAGTGGATCTAAATGTTTATTGATTTGTGGTCTGAACAAGACTCAAGGAGATAAAGTGGACTCTCCAGTAAATGTCATATTATTAGAGCCTGATGGCTCTAGTTGTTGTGTTTGTGCAAGCTGATCTAACTCCTCAATTCAGAATGAGGAACTAGAACTAGTTTTGTGAGGGGGAGTTTGTGATGACAAGTAATTACTTGAATATTTATCAGCCCATGCAGAAAGCGAGGGTGATGGTTGTCCATTTGTTTGACTATAGTTTTTTTTGAGACCTGAGAGAGGTCTGCCATATGCATCGTATCCCGACATATTCAGGGCGTATATGAATAACTGTAGAATAATGGGAAAGAGCAAAGGTGGATGAGAGAAATGAAAAATAAAAGAGGAAGAATTGTTTGTTCACGTTGGGTTCACCAATTTTGTATGATGGAAAATTGACATGTGAGGATGATAATCGGTAAGTGATTTTCCCCGCACCCGGCCTCTCGAGGTCGTCAAACAACGATCGGTGGTCTGTAATGGGTGACTTAGACGAAGCCACAAATGGTATTATGGCCAGTTTTTAATGATAGAAAAGCTATAGGTGAGGATGAGAATTGACAAATAACTTTCCTATAGCTAACTATAGGAGGATCTGTGACTAAGATGCGGTACTTGTGATCTCCGATAATTAAATGACCAAGGGGAGATTTAGAGGCTATGAATGGGTAGCATAAATTTCCTAGTGGTTTATCCTCCTAACTAAGATCTAAGTGTTAATCTAGTTTTGAAGTCTCGAATTAACTTAAACTAAAAATAACAATTTATACTACTGCTGAAAAGGAAACTACTCTAAACAAAATATATGATTGAAACGTTATAATTATGAACAACAATTAAACTACTTTTATACTAAAACTAAACAAGCGAGATAACCCGGTGTGGTTATTCACCTGTGTAGATGTGTGAATCTAGATAAAAGACAACTAATTAACTTAATTGAAAACCTTCAATCCTACCTCAGAAGTGAGGAACAAATCATAGTTTCTCAGAAACTATCATTCCCCACAGCTTCCCTGGCAATATTGAAAGTGAGCTTAACTGAAATAAAATGATTCACTACTCTATTTGATACGTTGTAACTAGAACTTTGATAGCTCAAACCTGGCATTTACAAAATAGTGGTAAATCTAGTTGTGTGTGATTTTCCCCCTCAATGTGATCTCCTCATTCCTTCATGTTCTCGTGAATCTAGAAAGAGAGTATATTATAGTATCAATAGAAGATGGTATTCGAACAATGGCAGATTTGGATATAGACCGAATACAATGCGAGTAGGAGAGGGATAGTGCAAGTGAACAAAGCTTGACTATGCAATTCCTAGCGGGATTTATTGTGGGAATACAATACAAATGTACTAAGAGTTTTAGAATCTATCCTTGTGACAAAACAAAACCTGTAACTTTAATGGATTCTAATCTAGAAATGAAACTATTCTATGCTAAGTTGATTGTATGGAACAACAATGGAATAAGATGAAACAAGAAGATTGAATGACTTCTAAACAACAAAGGAAAGCTAATAATTGATGCAAAATATGAAGCTAGTAGAACTCTAAGCAAGAAATTCAAAGACTAAACAATAGAATTGAGAAAGTGAGGGGCCATTTGTTTGAAAACAAGCTGGCTATTTATAGCAAATGCATTTACCAGAGGGTAACTCCCAATTGAACTCTTTTACTATAAACAAAGGGAAAACACTATTACCAGGGAACCAAAAATATTAATGCAAGCCAAATTGGTTGAAGAAAGCGGGTGAAATTGAAGATTTACGTTAGACGTGATCATCAAAAGAATCTGGAAAACATGTGTAGGACCACCGCCCATGTGCGGACGGCGATTCTGGAGGATCTGCTTTGCCCTATCACAGGTGGTGGTCACAGACCATTGCCTAGGCGGGGTGACAGTCTCATCATGAAGACAAAAATGTAAGAAAAAGGTGGGGCAGAGGGCAAAAAAAAGCATGCGGAGGCTGAGTGGGGTATGCGGGATACAAACGTATACTTGGCGAGCTTTTTGGATTCCAAACACCTTGTAAGGAGACCTGTATCATCATTGGGGTATGTGTAACATCATTTCGGTGGTGTAGTACCCTACAATTTACGAGTACGTACAGGCACCCCTGTGGGTGCCACACAAGAACCAAACACAACAGACACATAGGAGACCAAGTTGCAAAATCTATTAGGCTATGGAGTCAAGTAACATACACACTAGGTCAAGTGATAATAGCACATCTCTAAAAAATGTACCAAGAAACCGGGAAATTGGTCACTATAGACTAGGAAAACAAAAAGGGAAAGAAAAAAAAACACAAAAACGAGAAATAAAACAAAAAATACTATAGATTATACATTAATTCATACCTTAATTTGGAAATCAGTAAAGAAAATGAATTAGGTGCCTACCATTAAAAGGAAACTCAAGTAATTCTCCATCCAAATCCTTTAAGAATAAAGTTTGTTCACCAATTTTGATATAAATGTAATAAGGTCCCTTCCATAATGCATCATATTTTCCATGCTTTCCTTTTTCATCATGTTTGATATCCCATAATAACAAAAGATCTCCCACACTTAAATTTTTAGGTGTTATCTTTTTGTTAAATAATATTGTAAGCTTTTCCCTGAACTTTAAATGTCTCTAGTGGGATTCTCTTCTTTCTTCATCTAACTCAACAATCTGATTAATTCTTTCATCATAAGGGTTTACTTCTTAATCCTCAAGTTGCTGAATGAATTAGTAATAATAAAAATGCATGTGTAGGGGGAGAAGGGACTTAACTCCATAAACTAGTTCAAATGGGCTCTTTCCATTTTCTATTTTAGTAGTGATTCTATCTATCCAAACAACAAACTTCAACTGCTCACCCCATCTTCTTTTATTAACCTCTAATGTCCATCTAATTATCTTTAGAAATTTTTTTTTGCTTGATTCATCCTATCCATTTCCCTTAGGGTTGTAGTTAGATGCATATGTTAGATTTATTCCATACTCTTAACACTTAGCCACTAATGGTGTGGCTCCATATATCATGGTGTTTTCAGAAACTATTTTAGTAGGTACTCTACACCTAAAAATTATATGATTTAGGATAAAATCCATAACAATATGATGAGTTTATTTCTTAGTAGGGATAGCCTTGACCCACTTAGTGAAGTAATCAGTGGCCACCAATATCCATTTGTGGCTGTACTTGAAGGATCTAATATCTCCCCAAAAAAATCCATACCCCATTGTTTAAAAGGGGATTCAATTGATATTGGTTGTAAAGGGAGAGCACTGAAGATTTCATTCTTCCTAAAAATCGTTGACAAATTTCACATTTTCTTACTAATAAGGTTGTATATTTAAAGAGTGTGGGCCACCAATAACCAGCCCTTAATATCTTGTGGGTAGTTACTCTTCTAGCAAAATTTCCCCCACAAACTCCCCCATGAAAATATGCAATTAATTTGGGAGCTTCATCTTTAGCAATACATCTTAGGAGAACCCCTTTAGGATTATTCCATGCCAACCCATAATCAGTGATGATGTACTTTTGGGAGACTAACTGAGTGTCCTTTTTTGATTTTATTTAAATGTCTAGGACACTCCAAATTTCTAAGGTAAAATATGATGTCCTTATACCATGCAAAACTAACTAATTTCTCATGAACATTCATATCTCCCTCCTCAACTTCATTTATCTCCATCACTTGCAAAGTGCTTTCTTCCATTAGCTTTTCCAAGCCTAGACCTCTAACCAACTTATTAGTCTTAATATCCATGTCATATTCTTGTAATTTTTTCACCCATCAACATATTTTACTTGAGATTTCCATTTCTAAAAAGATTTCCTTGACCATGGTATGGGGAACATAAGCTATGATTTTGGAACTTAAGATATATGGCCTAAATTTTTTTATGCTCTAACTAGGAAAATGCATGCTTCTCCATGATGGTGTATTTCAACTCAGCCCCTTGTAGTGCTTTACTAAAGAAAGTAATTGGCCTTTCACTTCCCTCCTCATCCTTCTACAATAATACAGATGCAATGGTATTTTCAAAGTAAAAAAAACATCTGAAAATATTTTTTTAATCAAGAGTTGCTAAGACATGAAAATTATTTATTTCTTCCTTGATTCCTTATTTAGCATACTTGTAATGGGGATGGTCAAATTGGTAAAATTAGAAATGAATCTCAGATGAATTTTATCTTACCAAAGAAGGATTGAACTCCTTTCTTAGTTTTGGGAATAGGAACTTTGCAATATTTTCCACTCTTTCATGATCAATCATGACCCCTTCCTTAGATACAATGTGCCCAAATAGATTTTCTTTTTGAACCCCAAAATTGAACTTCTTAGGGTTCAATGAGATGCCATAATCTCTACATCTCAACAACATCTTCTCCAAATGTTGCAAGTGATCACTCCTCTTTCTTGAGAACATTGTCACATCATCTTGGTACACAAAAATAAAATAATTTATGTAACATGAGAATGCTATTTCCATAGCTCTTTGAAATTTAGCTCCAACATTCATCATTCAAAATGAAATTCAAACATACACATAGGTACCCCATGGAGTGGTGAAATTATTTTTATTCTTTCGATTCGTTTACTACCACTTGGTTATACCATGAGAATCCATCTAGAGTAGACAAAATATCAAAGACAAGTAACAAGTGCAACATGTTATCCATATTAGGTAACAAATAGTTGTAATTAATTGAGCCCTTATTCAAATTCCTAAAGTCCACACACAATATTATGTCTCCATTTTTATTTTGAACTGGAACTAGGTTTTCCATCAATGAAGAATAACTTATTGGCTATATGATGCCTCCATCCCTAAATTTTTTATCTCTTCTTACATTTTTCAAGAAAGTAGTGGATTGATTGACCTTTGATTTTTCCTAAATTTCTTGGCATTAGGTTCTTATGGTATCTCATGTTGTAAAATATCGACGTATATGCCTTCAATTTTGAATATGACCATGCCAAGCAATCCTGGTACCTTTTTAACAACTAGACATAAGACTTCTTTTCTTCTTTAGTAAGGTCACCATCTAGCCATATTTTTTTAGGTTTACTATCACTCCCCAAGTTGTGCTCCTCCACATCTCTTGAGGCTCACATATGTCTATTAACAATCCGAAAAGCATTATAAAATTCTTATTCTAACACAACCAAACCTCTTGGAATGGTATTAGTATTTAATTGAATAATATCTTTGCCAAATAGAGTCTCTTTACCATCATAAATACAAACCATTGCTTCCCAGTCCACATTTTTATTTGTACACTCTCCTTCATTTTCTAAGAACCTTTGAACCTGGGAATCATCTTCAAAAAATTGTCAATGTTTGACATTGTTAGGGATAGATGGTCTTGACAACACTTCTATATCAAACTCACAATAAGGAGACATTGTACAATTTTCAAATCTAGATCCCAATATTTCCAACCTCTTTGCAGCAACATTTTTATATTCTGTAATGGTATATTATGTTGAAAGAGTTAAACATTTCAATAAAATCTCAATTTGCATGTTTCTATTGTTTCATTCTTTGATTCTTGGTTACATAAAATTTCCTAACTTGTTTGACTACAAATTTTGAATATCCCTTAACAATAATGTCCCACGATACAGGACCTCCATGCAATCCTTAAACCCGGAAGCAATGTTTCATATTCTTCAATATTTTTAGTGTAATCAAATAATATTTTAAAGTAAAAATTTAAATCCTCTTGATACGTAGATATGAGGAAAATATTACAACCATTCCCAAATTTAGAACAAGATCCCTCAAACATCAAAATTGAGGGAGATCCAATTTTCTCGAACATTTACACTTATCAATACGATGTTATTTAAAATCTACATAGCCCTCAATTTTTTCAACATCTACAAATATATATAATACTTCATAAGAAGCATTGTTAGGGTCTTAAATCAGATGTAACATCTTTTTCTCACCATACAATTTTACAAGGCTTCCTTCTACTAACACTATTCCATATGAAATATCCATCTATACACTTCCCCCACACTAGCATCCCAATATCTTGAAAATAATATTCGCCACTTGGAAAGACAATCCACAATAAATACTTTCATGGTTAAGCATTTTCATGGGTCGCCAACTACACTACCAACAATTTTACATATCTAATCACCAGAACCTCTCTTGAATCCATAACAGTTAATTTTCCGAAGTTGTTGTTTTCACTTTGATATTCAATTCATTCATTACCTCAAGAGGCATCACATTACATGAGGCCCTTGAATCGAACATGCAATTTTGTACTAACATGTATTTGATGATTACGGTAGTATAGAAAGGATCAACATCAAGTTGAGATTCAACAAGAGAAGTACATAGATATACCTCAGGTGATTCTCCCAACTCTTCCAATGCTTGTGGTACTTCTAGCTCTGTAATATCATGGGGGATATCCACATTATTCACATTCTTTTTTTGGATTATTACCTCCTCTTTAAATACCAAATATTCAAATTCCCTTTTTCTATGCTCAAGGATCCTAAGCAATTCAACAATAGGAACAATGACTTTGATTTTACTCAAAATCTAGGCTATATCAAAGGGGATGTATCTGGGTAAGAATGTATTAGGAGGGAGATTTATTGCCCCCTTTTATGGTATGAGACTCTTTATAGCTTGAGCATGAGCTGGGGTACAAGTTTTATTTGGAGTGACTGGCCCTTGTTAAGTGTATCCTTTTTAGGGGTATCCTTCGGGATATTAGTGACAAGTGGATTTTTGTGCTAGGCTTATGGCCCTCCCCTTTTAAAACTATACTTTTGATATTGTATTCCTTTTCCTAAGCAACTAGTGCATTCATCAAAGTTTCTTGTATTCCTCGGAAGGAATTCCCCGTTATATTTCTTAAATATTATAGCTCTCAAATATTACAAATCATGATTTGGTAAATCAAAAGCTTGCAGCATATCAACTTCAATATCATCATTAGGAGGAAGAAGATATACCTAATGAATGCAATCCCAAAAAATTCTAGATTCCTAACACTTATCATCTCAGTTTAAGTTGCACCTTGTTGTGGATTATCAGGGCACTCCATCATACATACATCACCATAAGTTTCATCATCATCTGCCTCTTTAATTTCCTTATTTAGATCAAAAGGGGATGTGGTAAGAAACACTTGTCACACCAATCAATAACATGGTATTATTATACCATGAAAACCCTAGTAGTCAAAGGATCAGGGACCAGACTTATTTTCTCTAGGTTGTGGTTGTTATTTCTTGATCCCATGGGCCCTTTTCCTCTTTCATCTAATCTATGATCACCTCTAGGATGATTTCCAAATCTATCTTAGGCCCTGTGGTTTCTGCTAGCCTTGATAACTCTGTCCTATTCCCTTTTCTACTCTGGTAAGCTTATAAGATATTTCTTTAACTACTTTAGCCAAAGTCTTCACAACCTCTTCCAAATCCATTACCTTGTCTAACTAAGGTTTCTCAGGATTAATCAATTTGACACCCTCCCTTTTAGGAGATTTTCCAACTTCCTTAATATTTTTTCAATTTTTGAGGCCATTACGAAAGTCTTCCTTAAAGTTCCAGGGTTATTATCCCTCAAATAATAAGCAAATTTCTTGTCAAAAGCATCAAAATATTTAATTAGGCAAGACTCATCACTAGGCCTCAAAATTATGGGTAGTGTAGTCAAAATATTATTAAATCGGTATTAAAGTCTTAAACAGAATCATTGGCATTCTTTTTTATATTCTCAAACTCAGATAAGAGGAACCTTGGGTTTGTCTTATCCCCATACTATAATCTAAAATCATTCTTCATCTCAATCCATGAATCTATTGAGTTTTATGGTAAAGATTTATACCAATCACGTGCATATTTTTCAAGAGTGTGAATGAATAGCTTTACATATACATTTTCATATTCTATTTCAAAATCCTCCATCATATTAACAAAGATTCTTAAGTGCTAATCACCAGTGATGACATTATTTCCCTGAAATTTGGGCAACCTATTTCTTACATCTTGTGGTACAACATTAGGATGCCCAACCATGCCTCTAAAATATATTGGTCTAAACATATTGACAACAAAGGGAGGTCTAGGTGGAGGATGAGCCATGTTATTTTGAGGAGGTGATCCTATAGGAGGATTAAAATGGTGTGGGACAAGAGGTCTTTGGGACACATGTATATGATCTTCAAAGTAAGTATCCTCTAATGACTCAGTCTCACAAAAAAACCCTATTAGTTCTAAGTGATAAAGGAGGGAAGTGAGGGATACCTATTCTAGTTACAAATGATGGCCCTTCACTAGTTGGAGTGTTTATATTTACATGAGGAATACCTAATTCTGATTTGTTTGAAGATGTAGGATAATCCTTGATTACATGTTGATTACCTTCGATGATAGTGGTACTACCTTATCTGTTGACTCTTTATCCTCCAACACTTGCCATTTTTTTTTTTTATTATTTGGGTTTGTTTTTCCAAGCTCTAGAAACAATATTCTAGTAGGATCTTTGTTGAAGAAATACCTTCTTCCTTCTAGCTTTGTAAATATCAATAAAAAATCTCAATTGTCAAAGCTTAAGACAATGGTATTTACCAGAAATTTTGAATAAAAAATGGAGTCGCCACCAAGGATTTTCACCTTAGATGTGTAAAACACTATAAATGACTTGTCAATTACCTATAAATACTCAATTTCTATAAATCTTGATAGATTCAATCATCCTTTGTCAATATTTACCACTAACCAAACAAATCTAGTGCAACATTTGCTTAAACTAGGAAATATTATGCAATTAACTTATGATCTTGCTCAATTTTTACAAAATTTAACAAAAGATGACATTTAAACAATGTATTTGCATCTAAACATGTAAGAAATGTTACCTAAGGTCGTTATTTGTATGTATTTACACAAATGTCCTTGGGAACAACACTAGAAGCAGTCTTGGTACCCAAATTGGTCCTCCCTTTATGGTTGAGTAGCATCAACAAGAAGAGAAGGATGCCTAGAGGATGATAGATTTAGATTTGTGTCATTTTGTAGCTAAGGAAGAATCTCATCATCTCTTTATTACTTGAGTTTAGAGGAGTCAGGTATCATCATGTTGAGGGTATGACCTACCCTCCTACTTTAGGCTCTTCCTTTATCCAGGGTGAGAGGACCCATTCGTAGTCTATAATTGTGAGTGGGATGGATGTATCAACAATATTTGGCACTCTTTTGTAGAGTAATTGAAAAATAGCTCTGGGAAGACATGGTCAATTCAAAAAAGGCTAACTCTCACAAGTTTTCAGTTCTAGATAGTGCAGATATCTTCTAACAAAGATTAGACTAATAAAGACGATAAGGAACCGGTTTGCTTTAGCATTTTTTGTTTTAATGAGGAAAACATGGGTAATTCTGGTAGGATTAGTTAGTTTTGGATGTATCTGATTTGGGGAATTAAGCAGGATAAAGTTGATTATACTAAATTTCATAGAAAATTCAATAAATGTTGGGATATCTACCAAGTGTAAGACAAACATACCTCAAATAGCTCACAATGATCCCTTAACCAGAATATGTACACTCATGGAAGCCCAAGAGTGCACGGTTTCACACAATATTTAAGGATTCAAACACAAAATATCATGTTGAAGACTTAATAAAACATCAGAGATTCACAATTTATCACGCCTAAGATACACTCAAAGAATTACAAGAAACATTTAACAAAGTGGAGACATAGTGATTTTAAAATTGTTTATTACACAAATGAAATGAAATCTCTTCTCAACAGTGCAATTGTAATTTCCAAAATGCTACCAGAATGATAATTTTTGTGTGACTTAAAGGATCTCTAAAATAAGATTACAATGGGAGCATGAATAACTAATTTACAAGTATATGATCTTGTGAGAAAATAAAATAAAGCTCATGATTACCACATTCAATCCAAGGCTCATCAAATTTATTAGCAAGGGAAAGTAGATCTACAGTCTCAATGCTTGTCAATGGTTGTACATTTGCAACCATCTTAACATGACTAAATCTGAAGGCTCAAAGAAAGTAACATGTTTTTCTGATGACTTCCTAGGAAAATGGTCTTCTTTCGAGTTCTCCTTTTTCTCAAAAAATTTCAAAATATTTTACCCCACCCTCTTCTGATTATTTTTTTAGCATTCATACCATTCTATCCACTCATTAGCTTCCTAAATTTTCCCCAAAATCATGAATATTCCAGGGAATATTCTCCTTTACAACATATATTTTAAACCACACTATTATTTTGAAAATGCTTTGTTTAGTGTTGTTAGGTGTAAGAATTATGAGCCTTTTTCAATTTTCTCTATTTATGTATGACTAGGATACCAGGTCACCACTTTTGGAAAATTATTTAATCATTCTTTTCACTTGGTGATTGGATAATCACTTTTTATGATCTTTGAGCACTTCCAGGTGATTCTGATATGGTAGATAGTCTTATCTAATTTCCAAGAATCCATCTTGTGTGCTACGCACTTCGTTTCATGTCTTTTTGGCTTAATCATCACACATGGTTCTTTTCAAATCATATTAATTCATCAGTTATGTTCACTCCTAATTCATTTCAACTCTTAATTTTTCTTCGTGTGATGAGAAAAATATTCCTTCATCTAATGGGAACGATTTCTCTCAATTAAATCAATATGCACCATTCTTACTATAAAACTCAGTTCTACCCTCTCACCAATATGCATTTCTTTCCCTATCTTGAAGGTAAAGAAATTTTTCATAGTTCTTATCAGCAAAATGGTGAAGGTTCTTGTGGAAAACAGTTTGAAAGAAATTTCTTCGGAAGATTTAAACCAAATCTTCGACTTACATGGTCCAGATGAAGCCTTTGTCAGAGATTTTTTTGATATACAACATTTAAAGGATTAGAGGTCCTTTGACTTATCGACAAGTTCAACTTACACTCCTCCTGAGGTTAATTAGAATCACTCATGTCTTCACAACCTTTCAATCCATGTATTTTCATCTTTTTCGGTGGGAACATCAAAATGCTCCTAAAGACTTGAAGAGATTTTGGTTGAAAGGAGGCCTCAAGTGTCCTATGAGACTTATTTTTAGTGTCCCTTTTTATGTAATGAAGAATTTGTGTTAAATGATATTCCCAAGGAGTCTTATGTGTTGTATGAAAAATCTTCTATTAATATGGTGCCTCCATTTCTCATAAAATAGATGAATTTAAGTGAAGTGTTATTTCCCTAGAGAAAGGTTAGGTAGGACCCATATAATTACAACCATTCACAATACCAATACCATCTTTGGCTAAGAGAAGGGGTGAGTCAATCTCCCAACAACCAATTATCATTTTTGATGGAGAAGAGAAAATGTCTTTATCTTCTTGCACACTCGGTGGCAATTTCTTCCGCCATAGACAACGAGGATGGTTTTCTATTTGGTATTCAACTTGTTCAATGCATTGTGTTCCTTTCTTAGAGAATGAATTCTCAAAAACTTGGTTGGTTCCTTCTCAAAGAGAACTCCCACCCCTCACAAGGAGATGGAAAGCTGAATCTAGCTCAAGATATCTTGTTCCGTCCTAGCCCCCAAGGTACAATTCTTGCTCTTCCAACCACTCTAGACATTCCTTCTCAGTCTATTCCTAGTAAGTCTACCCTTCACAAGGGAAAAGGAAGAAATCATTCCTCACGGGTGGCTTGGATATTCCAGATTGGGTGTCTTTCTCTCAGAAGAAAATTGAGTTAGAAAAGATCATGAACAATCCCATAATGAATCTTGAGTCATTGATGGATATGGGGATGTCTTGGGATCTAGTGGGGTCCATTGTATTTTCCAGACAACACAGGGCTCAAATGAATTCATGTTGAGGAAGAAAAAACTATTGAACAAACTCCCTCCCTTGGGGGAAATTTCAAAGAAGGAATAAAGGACATCTGAACATTGTCTTTCCTTCAGTGTCTTTACTTTCAAACATGTACACCACCTTCTTCATCATGGGATGGGGCCCCTATAGAACCCCATTTTGTTCCTTTTTAACATGTAGAAAGTACAAGCATCTCAATAGTTTATATGCTTTTACAAATGGACATAAAATTTCATCCAAGCAATATAAAAACTAATGCATTGTATCAAATTACAATTGATATTAGAGAACAATGAATTTTAAAGTAATATTCATCCTTCATGAAACAAAATATAAAATAAAACACTAGTCACAAATGAAATATGGAAAGAAGATACAGTTTTAAGAATGACAAGCCTAATCTTTTCATCATCTTTTATGTCTGCACCCTTTTCTTCTTCAGTTTCCTCTCCTGCTTCTTCTTCTTCGAAAACCTTGCCACATATGCATCATATATTTGAAAAATATCATTGATTTCATCTTCATCTGGTCCTATATGGTGTTGGAAGATCAATGTTTTTCTTGTTATTGCATCCACATAGTGGCCCATTTTTTTCTTGTATTCCAGTGGCCTAGATTTTAGCTCTGTGATTTTGTTCTCAATTTTTCTCATTGTTTTAATGACTTCATAAGAGAAATTATCTTTCTAGATATTTTTCTCAAAAGATCGAACAAGAAATAAATTTTTAGATCACCATAGCTCTTTTTGAATTTTTCAAAGACCATATCTTCAAGTTTTAAATCAATGGCATCTAAAGTATCATCGACCCATTTCCTTTTAACTTCTATTTTTTCTTTGATCCCATTCAAAATATCCACTCTGATCTTTTCTAATTCCTCCATAGCATGTTGAGTTCCTTTGAATTCCTTTGGCACAATCCCTTCTTTTTCAACCAGTTCATCACTAAGCCGAGTTATGTAGTCCATCTTGGGAAAAATTCCCTCAAAGTAGAAGATTTCATTATCACATTGCTCAATTATTTCATCAATTTCATTAAGCCTATTCTTGAGTTCTTCATACTTTTCCTATAGTCTTAGATTCCTTCTTGTCCCTTATTTTTCAAATTTTCAACCCATGTGTCCACAAAATTAACCTTCTTAACAGCCTTATCAATTTTTTCTATTCCTTTAGGGGTATTGATAGAAGTACTTACTTGAGTTTGACTAGAATTGCCAAATTAATTATTGTAGACTAGAACTCAAAGCTTTGACATGTTCTTTCAATTGATTTTTTGTTATCCTGTCCTCATCAACCTTTTGTAATAAGTCACTTACTACCTCTGATACTCCCTATTTTAATTTATCTCTCAAAGGATTTCCTAAAGAAATAAGTTGAACACTATAGTCACTGGTTGTTATATTATCTCTAGTTTTTCCTTCGTGAGGGATTACCACTTCTAAATTTTTGGACCCCAATGGATCAGTATGAGTCTTGATAAGAACCCTATATTTTTTGGAGTTTCTCATCGGTTTTAGAAAAGATAGAGCCATGAGATCTATGGCCTTAATAGGGATAATTTATTTTTCTTCTTTTGAAATCAACTCCCCAATCCATCCCTTTGTAAGACTTGTCCCAACTTTTGTTTCTTGCAATTCTTGTTGGGGTTTCTTGGGGACAACCACCAACTGCTTGAACATCTCTTATTCACCTTGGGTTAATGATTCTACCTTCTTTTCATGATCTTCTTCTATAGTTATTTCTTTTCTCTCACCTGTATTGACATTTCCCCTGATTGTCTTCCTCCTTGGTCTTGAGCTTGGGATTGATCAGTCTCTTTCTGACTTACACCAGTAATTGGGATATGTTCTTTCCTTATTTCTTCAACTGATGCAATGTTAAACTCATCTTTTCCCTTGGGAGTTTCTTGAACCAATATCTTTCTTGCAAGCTCTCCTTTCCCTTCCAATATTTCCACCTTCTTTGGAGACTATTGGGTTGACACATCATCATCCTTTTTCATTGTTGATATCTTAGGTTGTGTCATGGTGGATTATTTTCCCAATGTTGGTTCCCTATTCTCACCCAAAATTTGTACATCCATACCAGCAATAATTTCATCCCTAGCAGTTACATCTTGTGCAATCTCTGTTGTCTTTTCAACTACATATTTTTGTATTTTATATGGCTCACTATCCTTAGTGGCCTTGACATCATGGGAAGAATATTCTTTCACTAATATCTCAGTAATTACACCTTTTTCACTAAGCATCTCTAGCTTATTTGACTCTAAAACCACTTGATCTACAAAAGAAACTTTTGATGCTTGAATTTTGATTTCATTGGTTGGCACATGAGTAATTTTTCCATTTCTTCACTTATTTGAATATTACTTACATTATTTGTTGTTTGTTCATCAATAGATATGTTAAATTCATCCAATTTGGAAAATTACTTATGAGCATCAACATCCATTATATCTATCTGAGCCTTTGTTGACTCTGCATAATTGTTTAAACAAAGGTATATTCACATTTTCAGCTAACATGGTTTCAGATGTTTTCATACCTTGATCCAAGAATTCACTATCTAGTGGATTAAATAATTCATTTACTCCTGAGTGTTCCCAATTGTCACTCCCTCACGAAGAAAAAGTGAAAATAAAGGCACTGACTACCCCCCCGTGGCTTTGATGCTACATGTCGTACCTAGAAAACATCAATTCTTTCATGTTATGGGGGATTAATCACTACATCCCTATGCTTATGTTTCTTGGGTGTATGAGCACCTTCTCTCACCAGGATTGGATTATACACAATTTTGTGTCTCTTATGTGCCCTTTCAAACTTTTTAAGGTCTGGTGTTGCTCTTCTTTCTTCTTTATGTGGCTTAGATTTTGAATGGCCACTTGCTATGGCCCCACTCATCAATTTATCAGCATTGTGGGGTTTTGGAAAAACATATAAAGGATTCCTATGAGTATCCATACCCTTCCCTTTTGCTTGAAGTGGTAATGCAAAGGTGATAGGAGCATTCTCCATAGATTTCATAATCATTTCCTCAGTATTCTATCTTAGAGTAGACATATAAGTAACAGTCCCACTAGTAGCAAAATTACATTCATCTATAAGATCTGAATTAGGAATTTTTGAAGTTAATTGAGGATATTTTCCTCCCAAGGGATCCGTTCTGTTAACTCCTTCTTTCAGGGGAAGAAGGTCAACTTTCAAAATTCCCAAATACATGAAGTTATTGAGAAATCTTGTGCTTTGAATTGATAAATCAATGTTCTTCTAGGCTAACCAATTCACTATTTTCCTCATTACATCAGTTATCCAAGCATATGAATCATATGATTCCTCTTCATTCTAGTTTAAAGGGGTTATAGGTTGTCCCTCCACCTTTTGATCAAGATAGTATTTACTCATAATATGTGGATCATCCATAATTCCCTTAGGGATAACAACAATCTTGAAATATATAATTTGGGTAAGGGTCATTCTAGAGAAGTATCTTAGCTGACCTCTTCCTCATCTCTAAAATTCATCCAATAGTCCTCAAATTGAGGCTCATGTTCAAAATTGTTTGTAATATTGTTGAACACCCACCTGATGTCATAGTTGGCCCTTGCCTCAAACTTTTCCACCATGAACCTTTTTATCTCATATTTAATTAACCTATATTTTATAATTAAAGGGAAGGATTACCTTCCAAAATTGATGGGAAACTTAGTGTTTTTCTTGTGTTTCCAAGTAATTAATTTGTCAAATGGTGTCAATTTCCTTACCAATTCACACAAGTTCATTTTATCATCTAAGTACCTAGGTAATTTACATGGTTTACCTTCAAATCCACTAAATCGATAAATGTAAACTTCTTGTACTTAATGAAATAGCATCCATATTCCATGAAAACTTGTCTAGCCTCCTCTCGAAATCTGTATTATTCCCATTCTAGCCTAAATAAACATATGATTACTTCAAAGAAGGCATCATTAATGAATATCACATTTCCTTTCCAATTAACCGGCTATGATTGGGGAAAATATCATGCATTTGGTAGTTTTTAAAGTCAGCACATGGCAAGAGGTGAAGGAAAATCTTGTGTCCTACAACATTATAAATCAAATAAGTCATCATGTAAAATTACAATTTTGGAGTATCAACCATCTCTATTTTTCTTACCAGTGTAACCATGTGGTCATGAAGTGCTTTTGTAATGAAGGTTTCTAGAAAATGCTCCATTTCTTCTCCAAAAATATCCACATGTAAGTGCACATCCATTCCTTGAATTCATTCATGGTCTCCAATCCAACCATTAGTCTTAACAATGCAATCACATCCTTTGCTTCTTCAAAAATTGTTCCCTAATTAATCTTTTAGGGATTCGAGTGGTTGATTTTTTCTCTACTAAGAGCCATTTAGTACTTATGAGCCTGACATATTCCTTTTTCTTGTCCTCATAATATCACAAGGCTAAACCAATACCCAAGGTTATTGGATTTCTTATTATAGGTAATTTGAGCATTATTCTAATAGCTACAGGCGTCAAATTCAACACTGCATCACCACTTCCATCCAGTACTTCCCTCTTTTTGGGTCGTAATTCATAGCACAAAGCCATACTAATTTTGGGTAGTGTATTGAAGGTGGAATAACACCAGCTAAAGTAATATCATTATCTTGAATTTCTTTCATGGATTCTCTCTTATTAGGGCTATTTAATATTTGAAAAAACTCTTTTAAGTCGGTATTCATTAAGTTTGTGTTTGTGATTTTATCCAGATCACTAGTGATTCCAGACACAACTGAAAACCTAGATGACATGGTTTTCATCTTTAATGCCCTAGTTTTACTTCAAATTTCCTTTCCAATGAAAAAAAATAGTACAGGAGTGCCTTAGTTATTACCAATTTTCCCATGAATACCTGTGCAATTAAACTTTGATTCAAAATATTTTCAATCTCTAGTCCTCAAACCGAGCTCTGTGATCAATGTCACGTTATTCCTTAATGAAATCTATGAATAATGGCATCCAGATCTCAACAAATGAGAGAAAAAAGATCAATGCATTCAAAGACTTCAAAATTCCTTCTTGATTTGTGTGAAAACACATTAATTGTGGAAGACATTAATGCATTTCATCATGGTCATCCATTTTTCTTTTCCCAATTTTAAATATGAGTCATCCACGTGGAATAATTATATGCAATGCAAGCTTGGGGAAAATATTTTCACTTTTGGTTCTTGTCATAAAAGCATACACATTAAATTATTTGACCCGACTCCTCGGTTTTAACTTTCATCCTAAGCTTGACACATGGTTACATCTTAACGGTGGCGGAGATGTGGGTCGTTTCTAAAAAATTGTTCTCTTTTTCATTTGAGCCCAAAATTACCAATTTTCTTCAATGACCCGCTTCCCCACTCCTTGCATGATAAATATCCATGTGTCCTTGGGAGGGACTCGGGAGCTTATTTTAACCTTTATAATTTATTACCTTAGTGTGTAAAAATACAACTATGTCTCGATTCCCCACATTCAACATATTTTTTATAAGTGTATTTCCTTGGAGGTGAAGTAAATTTCTATGTTTACACCTTTTGAATCCGAATATTTGGAGGAATATTTGTCGAGTCCTTAGGGCTTAATTTGCACATTGTGAATGATATAAAATTGTTAGAAGTTTGAAAATTAAACCCGCTATACCATGACCAAGTCGAATATGCCACATATAATGAGGCAGTGGAGCCAAATACAAAATTTGTAATATGATCACGGAATAGTATATAGAGGTAATTTTTCTTATTTAAAACGGATTCAGGATCATGTTTTTGTAGGGATTTTCAAGAACAACATTTCTAACACAAAAATTTACCAAAAAAGAGGAATAACAACCTGTTGATGCAAAATCACAACACCCTTGGATGCGATCGGGCTTCGGGATGATCATGTTAGAATCCGGTGCGATTGCATAACATTGAATCCTTTCTACAAGCGTGGGACTTGCAAAAATGAGAAAGGAGTCTCCAGAGAAGGCTGGTTCTTATTCCTCTGTTCAGATGCACATGAAAATGTAGAGGGTTCACTCAAAACCTAATCTAACTTGCCAAGGAGATAGGGTAAGAAGATGCGTGAAAATAAACCTAAGCTAACAGAGGTGATGCACCGAGGAATGAAGAACATCTATCTTGCCAATAAACATAGACCATTCAAATGCGATGCAAGATCATGCACAGATAACAAAATTCGCAGTGAAAGATCAGAAGGATGCAAATGAACATAGAGAGGGTTGAGAATCATCCACAGACATGCATTACTTGCTCCAAAGATTGATACAATACACTACAAAATGCCAAGAGGTAGAGTCACATTACAGTTTCAAATGGGAGGTTCGAACTCCACAAATTCACCTGATAAAGAGAAGAAGGGAGGAGCAAAATAGGAAATGTTCGACCTTTTGAAAGAAGCCCCTCTTTACAATATATAAGAAGAATGAGAGAGGGAAGAGAGAGGAAGGTCAGATCTACCCCAACCACTTCTTTCTTGCATTTAACTCATTTCATTATGGCAGAAGTGGTGAATCCTAGCAAAACGGTGGACTGTCTAACAGAAGCGGCGAACTGTCTGTTGCATTAAAGCTGGTTGTTGAAGCGTCACTTCTGGCATTACCACACGTCAGAGACATTTTCTCAATTTTCTCTCTCCAAACTGAACCAAAATGCAAGATTGACCTTGGAATCATGTAGAGAATCTCACCAGCTTTCCGTTGATATAAAGAACATGCAAATCCGAGCTCTGGATCAAAAGATATGGAGATCTGAAGATTTAGGGCACAAAACAGGTGAAGATGTGTTTTGAAAATCTTTCCCGCGCTCTGCCACCTGGACGACACGTGGCATGCATTGATTGGTCGACTGGGGCACGGGGTAGACCTTTACTTTTAGCTTTTCGGCCAAAACTCTTGCTAAACTCTCTAACTCCTTCCCGGGCTCCGAGCTTCCCTTCCTCATTGGACACGTGTCCTCTTTTTATTGGCTCGGGTTAGTGCTTGAAACCTCACCCTTTGAACTTTTGGACTTTTCTCCTTGTGACACGTGTCATGATTTGGTTGGTCTGTGGGTCTGCCAGCTCTTTCACGTCTCCCGCGTCTTTTTGTCCCGGATGTCCCAAGACTGTTTGGGACAAAAACCTCCGATCCGCCCGAAATGGGCTTCCTTGTCCCTCATTCGGCCGATGACGTGGCGTTGCTTGATTGGCTTTCAGCCTCGGCTATCCACGTCCCACACGTCCCTTTGTCCCAACTGTCCCAGTGTGAAAGTTCCCATTTCGGCCGAACCGGCCGGTTCGTGTCCTTCGCGTCTTCTTGTCCCAAATGTCCCAGAGCATTTAGTCGATTTTCTCTTCGGCCGAATCGGCTTTCCGTTCCCGTGGTCCCGCGGCCCGATTCCTTTGCATTCTCGCTGGCCCAAATGTCTTTCGCCGATTCGCGCTCGATGGGCTGCTTGACCCGAGACCAGGACTTAGTCAATTTTCATGATTTTTTTCTTCCCCAAGCTTGTTTTTAGCATTTCTTCCATTTCTTAGAACTTGCTCTTTTCTTCTTGAACAAGAGGGTTGGAAAGAGGCTGAGGGGACCCCAGAAACATGATTTTGGGCCCTGAATCAATCTGTTATCAAAATTACCTGGGGGGGAATTTTTGACAACAGTTTGGCGACTCAGCGGGGCCACCTGCCTGCTAGGTAGAAGATCAGTGGCCTTTTAACAATCCATTGGGCATGGAGTAATAATCCTGAAGCCAATTTGATCTCTGATCCCGACCCTGATACCGCAACTCATCTTTGAGAGCACTCTGAACTGTAGAAATTCAACCTGAGAGCGACAAAACCTGTGCCAAAGCACTTAGGGAAAAAGAAACCTAACTACAACAAGACAATGTGCACACGCACTTAGAGGGATTGAAATCTAGGCTAATATTTACAAGGGTAAACCTTTTCCTTTTAGTAGCAATGTTTAAGATAAATTCCGTTAACTGGAATCGGGAGTTCTTCTCCATCCAATGCAGACAATTGGAAGGCATTACCACTCTTACATCTCGTGACCATGTAGGGGCCGCTCCAAATGGCGTCAAACTTGGAATGCCTTCCAGGTTTCACCCGATCTGCATCCCACTTCAGAACTAGGTCCCCTTCCTGGAAGGTCCTCGCTCCTGCCTTCTTGTCAAACCATCTTTTTACTAAGGCCTGATCCTTTTCAATCATCAGGGCTGCATGTTCTCTTATTTCTTCCAATTCCATCAACTCTGCGTACCTGGTCTCCATTGGTTTGAACTCAGACAACTCCAACTGCTTCATGAGCTCCAATGCTGGCAACTCAAGTGATATGGGCAAGATTGCCTCTCTTCCATAGACAAGCCTGAATGGAGAGTTACCTGTAGATCTCTTGGGAGTTATCCTATCAGCCCATAATGCTGATTTTAGCTTGGTATGCCATGTCCTTTGGTTTTCATCCAGAGTCCTTCTGATGATCCTTAGCAACTTTTTGTTCGTGGACTCTGCCTGTCCATTACCCTGTGGGTAATAATTTGAAGAGGTGCTTAAATAGATTCCATTCTTGACAGCCCATTCTGTAATCTTTGAACCTATGAATGCTAATGCATTATCTGATATGATAGTGGCTGGCACACCGAACCTGGTTACTATTTCTTCATAAAATTCTAGTATGTTAGACTCACTTGCCTCTTTGAGTGCCACTGCTTCGGTCCACTTGGTGAAATAGTCCGTTGCTGTGAGTATCCACTTGTGACCTTGACTCGAATTGGGATTGATGACTCCAATGAAGTCCAGTCCCCATTGCATGAATGGCTGATCTACTGAAATTGGATGAAGGGGCAGCGCTGCTAACCTTCCTTTTCCTGTGAAGAATGCACATTTCTTGCATTTCTTAACCCATGAGTAGCAATCATTGAATACAGTAGGCCAATAGTAACCAGCTTTCATGATTTTGAGAGCTGTTACTCATGGGGCAAAGTGGCCTCCTGCCTCCCCATCATGGAACTCGTGTAAGATCCTCTCAACTTGACCTGTTCCAATGCATCTTAATAGAACACCATTGATGTCTTTCTTAAACAAAACACCATCAACAAGCACATATGGAATGGCTTGTAATCTAAAGTATCTCCTCTTCGCCTTGCTCATTTCTGGAGGGCATAGGCCCGTCTGTAGGAAATGTATCATATTCTGAGTCCAACAGGGAGTGGGCACATCATCATTTTCCTGTTCTTGACCATCCTGTAGTAGCAAGACAACATCTTCTTCACCTTCTGAGCCATCTGGTTGTTTGGAAGTGAGCTTCTCACACAAACCTTTTCCACGAACTAGTTTGGTTACTCTGATTTCAATATCATATTCCATCACCCGAGTGATCCAACCTGCCCTTTTCTCATTTAAATCCTTGTTTAGGAGAAAGTCCTTGACACCAGCATGAGACACCAGCAGCTGAACCTTATTGTTTGAGACCAAATGTCTGAACTTCTTCAAGCTCCTGATGACAGCAAGGATGTGCTTTTCAATGAAAGAGTACCTAGTTTCGTATTCCTCCAAGCCTTGACTGAAGAAAGCAACTGGTTGTTCTAATCCTTCTTTGTTTTGTTGTGCCAGGATTGCAGAAATTGTGTCTCCACCACCAAAGGCGTATAGCATGAAATCCTTGGAGAAGTCTGGATTGATGAGAGTTGGTGCTTGAGAGATAGCCTCTTTTATAGCCTCAAAACTTGCCTTGCCTTCAGACATCCACTTAAATGCCATGCTCTTTTTTAACATCAGCGTTATTGGCTTTACGAGAGCTGCAAAGTTTGGAACAAACCTGCGGACAAAGTTGATTCTTCCCAAGAAGCTTTGAAGAGCCTTCTTGTGACTTGGCAATGGTAGTGCTCTTATGGCTTCAACCCTCTCTGGATCAATTGCCAGTCCCTCTTTCGAGACAATATGGCCTAGAAGTTTCCCCTCATGAGCCAGGAATATGCATTTTTTGGGATTCAATGATACCCCAAATCTTCTACACCTCTGAAATACCTGCCTCAGATGAAAAAGGTGATCCACTACATTTTTGGAGAATACAGTGATGTCATCAAGATATATCAAAACTATTTTATTGATCAACCCCTTGAATGCCATATCCATTGCCCTTTGGAAAGTGGCTCCAGCATTTGATAGGCCAAATGGCATCTTCTTGTAGGCATATGTTCCCCATTTGGTTGTGAAGGCTGTCTTGAACTGATCTTCCTCCTTCACCATAATATGATTGTAGCCTGAGTAGCCATCAAGTAGTGAAAACCTTTCTGAACCAGCTACGACCTGCAATATTTGCTCCATGGAAGGGAGTGGATAATGATCCTTGAGAGAGGCTCTATTCAAATCTCTGAAGTCGACACACAACCTGATCTCTCCATTCTTCTTTCTGACTGGGACTAAGTTGGCGACCCAACTTGAGTGTTTGATGGGGAAGATGATCCTTGACTCAATCAGCTTGTCCAATTCTTTCCTCATGAGAGGCTCCATGTGTGGATTGACTGGTCTTTGTTTCTGCCTGACAGGCTTAGTATTTGGATCCAATTCGATGGTATGCTGAGCTAGGTTGGGATTGAAACCTTTCAAGTCTTCATAGCTCCAAGAAAACACGTCAGGGAACTCTTGACACAGCTGTATGAACTCATACCTTTCTTGTTCAGTTGTCATCCTTCCAATTTGCAATGGTTTGTTTTCTTCTACCAAGATGGGTACTGAATCCTCTCTCTTGACTTGAATGTTTGCTTTCTCCTTTCTAAACTGATCATTCGGGTTGAAGATTGACTCCAAAGTTATGAGGCCTTTTGGTAATTTGTTAGTTCTCAGCTGCACCACTTGGTTACCATACTGCTGCTGCAGCTTGTCTTGATTCCTGGCGGAGAACTCAGCTTCTTCTTGCAAGAAATGGATGATTTGCTGGTCATTTTCAAACACTTGCCAACTGACATTGTTATCTGGCACTGAAGGCCTCACAATCACATGGATGTTTGGCTGTACCTTGTCTTGTTGAATGCTTTCCACAATGTCAAAGGCTGCCCCTACTGCCGCAAGCCTGTCGCCAGACTTGATTCTCTTTCCTGGGAATGGATTTGATGCCAAAACCTTCAAAATCTTCCATGAGGTCCCACAGCCTGTTCTTGTAGCACTTGAATAGATCATTCTTGGCAAAGCATGTTGTCCCTTGACCTGATTTACAATCAATTCACTATCCCCAAAGACTTGCAAGTTCTTTATTTTTTTCTTGATTTCCCAATGCATCCCTTGCACCAAGGCTTCATATTCAGCAGTGTTATTGGAGCATGCAAATTGAAATCTAAAAGCTGAATAGTACTTTACTCCTTGAGGTGAAACAAGCATGGCTCCACCTCCTGCGCCTTGTCTACTCCTTGATCCATCAAAAAATAGCTGCCATACCTCATTGTTATCTTTGTGGTTTGGCTTGGTGATGCTAGGAATGGGCTGATTTTCTTCGTGTATGCAATAGACTCCCAACTCAGATTCTTCCACTTCTTGATAAGGATCAAATGCATGTACCTTGTTTGCCCATTCATCAAGAGTTAGATCCGGGATGCTTCCAACCTTGGTGTCAGCCTCATCGGTGCTTGGGTGGTCTTCTTGATCAAATGCTGAGCAATTGGCATTAATCTGACTTGGAGTGTAAGGCTCAATATGGAAGTTTGCAATAGGTTCTGACCTAATTGTAGCCTTAGTTCCATACCTCGTTCTGAACAGCATGTGTGACCAATCAGCAGACAAATATCCCCCAATCTTGGCTGTGAAGTCCCTTGACAAACATAGGGCAAAGAGTGGTGGAAGGTCTATGACCGATACATCTTGTAAAACAACAACATTTGGACATGCATGCAAGGTAAGGCTCAAGTTTTTAACTACTCCAACTATTGCTACTGCTGTCCCATCTAGCTGCACTACCCCTTTGGATATTGTTTCATACTGGAGCCCTAGCTGATCAGCTATTTGTTTAGGCATTACTGAGCTACTTGCCCCGGAGTCTATCATGCAATTGTGCACTAGCTGATTTCCAATGATCAATGAAACATAGAAGGGAGGGGGTTTCAACATTTTACCTTGTTGTCCTCCATGATTTCCCTCAGGCTGGGTAGCATTCGTAAGCACTTTGTCTTGCATTTGCTGATTTGAAGTTGTCCAGTCCTTCATGGCAGCTTGCAGCAGATCTCTTTGGCCTGGGATAGATAGGGATTCCCACATTGATATATTGACGTTTGTCTTCTTCATCTGATCAATGATACTGAATGGAGATGAAGTATCCCTCTGCTGTCCCTTGGCCTGCACATTCATTCCTTGCACATGGGCAGCAGCAACTGGCATTTGGGTTGGCCTAGGGGCTGTTTTAGGTGCCCCTTGCGTGTTTGGAACTACATTTTGTTTCCCAGTGGCTTGTGGAGTGGTAGAGGGTTGTGAATTACTTGGGGCTAATGGCTGTTCTTCACCCAAATTTCTCCTCTTTGACCTTGTGTTGGCTGCAACACTTTGAGAGGGTATTTGATTCATGCCACAAAAATCCTCTGCTTGCCAATTCACCAATGCGGTGTCATTTGGGGCTGATTGCTGTTGGAATGTTTCTTGTTGTTGGCTGCTTTCTTGACTACCCTCGCCCTCCACTCCAGTAGTTGTCACCATCAATGCTTGATTGAGAGCACCATTGAAACACATGGATTGGTTATGAGGCTCATTACATGGAAAGCACCAATCATATTCCTGAGCAATGTTGTTCTGTGTTGGCACTAATGCCTTAGAGGTAGATATGGCATTTGGATTATAGGGCTGGAATGGTCTATTGGCAGGAGGCCTTGTTTGATTCATATTTGCAGCAGGATTAGGTGGCCTTTGTGGTTGGTATGGCTGCCTAATAGGCTGAGCTTGAGGTTGATAAGAAGGTCTAAAACCTTGGGCCTGCTGCCTCTTGAGAGTAACCAGCTCATTGCCTAGGTTTTGCAATTGCTTCATGACTTCTTGAAGCTCATTTGGGGCACTTGGAGATGAAGTGGAAGCTTCATTTGAACTCTGATTTCTAGGAGTGGGAGAAGGAGCCAAATTAGGTGCTTGACTAGTGTTTGGACTCTCTAAACTTGGAAACAATGGCATGGGAGGTCTAGGGGCAAGTTTTCCAGCTTGGATTAAACAATTTTCAGCCCTAATGGCAATGCTATAAGCCATAGGGATAGTTATGCCTCCCATGGACTGAATCAACATAGAAATATAAGAATTTAGAGCTTTGAGATAGTAGAGAAAAGCACCTTCTGCTATTGGCCTGACTGTCATTGGAATCCTCTCCCAAGTTTTTGAAATCTGAAGTTGAAATCGGTCAGCTGCTCATTGGGAGCCCTCTTAATGGTTGTCAGCTGCTCCAAAAGAGACAAGTTGTCTCCCTTTTCTCCAAATTGCTCATGAAGTGCTATACACAGCTGATTCCAATTTGTGATAGAACCAGCTCCAAGGCTTCTAAACCATTACAATGCTTTACCCTTGAATGAAGATGCCAACAACTTGACAGCCACTTGCATTTCATTGATTTCATGGATCACACAAAGGTTAGCAATATCTTTAACATGATCACCTGGAGTAGTCTGATTTTCTCCAGTGAAGTAGGGAATGTTCTTCAAGGCTGCAATAGGGACTGGATGTTGCGCATTGAGGGAAAGTGGGTCTTTGCCTGTGAAGTTGACGTAGGGATTGTTTTGAGCCATTCTGATTGGTCTTAAAACCCTTGTTGACTGAATGAAAGGCCTACCAGGTGGAGGAGTTGAGAGAGTTCTGTTTGGTGGAGATGGAGACCTTTGAATCCTTCTTCCTCTTTGCCTTCTTCTTGGAGATAATTGCAGGTATTCAAACAGCACTTCTTCTTCTCCAACTCTTGACCTTGTGATTCTTCTCATAAGTTTTCAGGACTGATTGTTGAAGCCAGTTGATTCTTCCCCTTGGAGTCGCCAGATATGCAAATAATAGCTCTTTTCAAGCAAGAAAATTACAGCAGATGCACATCAACTTTGCTGCAATAAAAATGAGACCTCTAGTGTCCCACCGGGCGTGCCAAAACTATTGATGCAAAATCACAGCACCCCTGGATGTAGATCAGGCTTCTAGGATGATCATGTTAGAATCCAGTGTGATTGCATAACATTGAATCCTTTCTCCAAGTGTGGGACTTGCAAGAATGAGAAAGGAATCTCCAGAGAAGGCTGGTTCCTATTCCTCTGTTCAGATGCACACGAAAATGCAGAGGGTTCACTCAAACCTAATCTAACTTGCCAAGGAGACAGGGTAAGAAGATGCGTGAAAATAAACCTAAGCTAACAGAGGTGATGCACCGAGGAATGAAGAACATCTATCTTGCCAATAAACACAGACCATTCAAATGTGATGCAAGATCATGCACAGATAACAAAATTCACAGTGAAAGATCAGAAGGATGCAAATGAACACAGAGAGGGTTGAGAATCATCCACAGACATGCATTACTTGCTCCAAAGATTGATACAATACACTACAAAATGCCAAGAGGTAGAGTCACATTATAGTTTCAAATGGGAGGTTCAAACTCCACAAATTTGCCTGATAAAGAGAAGAAGGGAGGAGCAAAATAGAAATGTTCGACCTTTTGAAAGAAGCCCCTCTTTACAATATATAGGAAGAATGAGAGAGGGAAGAGAGAGGAAGGTCAGATCTACCCCAACCACTTCTTTCTTGCATTTAACTCATTTCATTATGGTAGAAGTGGTGAATCCTGGCAAAACGGTGGACTGTCTAACAGAAGCGGTGAACTGTCTGTTGCATTAAAGCTAGTTGTTGAAGCGTCACTTCTGGCATTACCACGCGTCAGAGATGTTTTCTCAATTTTCTCTCTCCAAACTGAACCAAAATGCAAGATTGACCCCGGAATCATGTAGAGAATCTCACCAGCTTTCCGTTGATATAAAGAACGTGCAAATCCGAGCTCTGGATCAAAAGATATGGAGATCTGAAGATTTAGGGCACAAAACAGGCGAAGATGTGTTTTGAAAATCTTTCCGCACTCTGCCACCTGGACGACATGTGGCATGCATTGATTGGTCGACAGGGGCAGGGGCAGACCTTTGCTTTTAGCTTTTCAGCCAAAACTCTTGCTAAACTCTCTAACTCCTTCCCGGGCTCCGAGCTTCCCTTCCTCATTGGACACGTGTCCTCTTTTTATTGGCTCGGGTTAGTGCTTGAAACCTCACCCTTTGAACTTTTGGACTTTTCTCCTTGTGACACGTGTCATGATTTGGTTGGTCTATGGGTCTGCCGGCTCTTTCACGTCTCCCGCGTCTTTTTGTCCCGGATGTCCCAAGACTGTTTGGGACAAAAACCTCCGATCCGCCCGAAATGGGCTTCCTTGTCCCTCATTCGGCCGATGACATGGCATTGCTTGATTGGCTTTCGGCTCCTTTGGCTATCCACGTCCCACACGTCCCTTTGTCCCAACTGTCCCAGTGTGAAAGTTCCCCGTTTCGGCTAAACCAGCGGGTTCGCGTCGTTCGCGTCTTCTTGTCCCAAATGTCCCGAACTGCTTAGTGTGGCAGTTCTCTTTTCAGCCGATCCGATTTCCACGGTGGTTCACGTCCTTCGCATTCTCATGGCCCAAATGTCTGAACTACTCCAAGGGATGTCCTCACGCCCTGGACGAGGACTAGGACTTAGCCAATTTTCATGATTTTTTTCGCCCAAGCTTGTTTTTAGCATTTCTTCCATTTCTTAGAACTTGCTCTTTTCTTCTTGAACAAGAGGGTTGGAAAGAGGCTGAGGGGACCCCAGAAACATGATTTTGGGCCCTGAATCAATCTGTTATCAAAATTACGGGGGGGGAATTTTTGACAACACAACCTACACATGGTATTGTCAAATGAATTTAACATGACTGTAACTTTTGAGCTCGCACTTCTCATGGGAAAATAGAAAACGTAAAAATTTTTGAAGGAATTTTCCAAACAAAAGGGGTGAGATTATTTCGAGCACCAACACCTTCTTTTAGGGGAGGAAGGTAATATTTCAATTTTCCCAAATCCCTAAAGTTATTAATAAATATTATGATTTTTATTGATAAATTAATATTCTTTTGGGCTAAGCAATTCAATTTTCTCCTCATCACATCAATTATCTAAGCATATGAATCATCTAATTCCTCTTTATTCTAGTTCAAAGGGGCTATTGGTTGTCCCTCCACCTTTTGATCAAGATAGTATTTACTCACAGTATGTGGATCATCCAAAATTCCCTCAGGGATAAAAACAATCTTGAAGTATATAATTTGGGTAAGGGTCATTCTAGAGAAGTCTCTTAGCTTGACCTCTTCCTCATCTCTATAATTCATCCAATAGTCCTCAAATTGAGGCTCATGTTCAAAAGTTTTTGCAAGATTGTTGAACACCCACCTGATGTCATAGTTGGCCCTTGCCTCAAACCTTTCCATCCCAAACCTTTTCATCTCATCTTCCATTAATTTATCTTTTATAATTGAAGGGAAGGAGTACCTTCCAACCTTGATGGGAAACTTAATGTTTGTCTTGTGTTTTCCAACAATTAATTTGTGAACTGGTGTCAACTATCTTGCCAATTCACACAAGGCCATTTTTTCATCTAAGTACCTAGGTAATTTACATGGTTGACCTTCAAATCCACTAACCCTAATGTATGTAAACTTCTTGTACTGAATGAAATAGCATCCATATTCCATGATTACTTGTCTAGCCTCCTCAAAAATCCTGTATTGTTCCCATTCTAGCTTAAATAAACATATGATTGGTGCAAATAAGGAATCATTAACCAATCTCACATTCCCTTTCCAATTAACCAACTATAATTGAGGGAAAATCTCATGCATATGGAATTTTTAAAGTCAACATGTGGCAAGAGGCTACGGAAATAAATGTGGCATGTAATATTATAAATCAAATAAGTCATGTAAAATTCAAATTCTATAGCATCACCCATCTCTATTTTGCTTCCAACAAAATCATGTGGTCATGAAGTTATTCTCAGTAATGAAGGTTTCCCAGAAAATACTCCCTTTATTCTCCAAAACTATCCACATGTAGGTTCACATACATTCCTTGAATTCATTCATGGTCTCCAATCTAACCATTCGACTCAACAATACAATTACATCCTATGCTTCTTAAACACATTATGCCCTAACCAATCTTTTAGGGATTTGATTTGTTTCATTTTCTTTACTAAGATACATTTAGTATTTATGATCTTGGAATATTCCTTTTTCTTGGCCTCGTTAAATCCATTTCTATGATTTTATCCAGATCACTGGTGTTTCTGACATAACTAAAAACCCAGACGGCATAGTTTTCATATTTAATGCCCTAATTTTACTTCAAATTTCCTTTCCAATGAAATAAGAGTACGGGAGTGTCTTAGTTATTACCGATTTTCCCATGAATACATGTGCAATTCAAATTTGATTTGAAATATTTTCAATCTCTAGTCCTCAATCCAAGCTCCGCGATCAATTTCACATTGTTCCTTAAGGAAATATGCTAACAATGGCATCCAAATCTCAACAAACGATAACAAAAAGATCAATGCATTTAAATAATTCAAAATTCCTCCTTGATTTATATAAAAACACATTGATGATGATATACATTAATGCATTGCATCATGGTCATCCATTTCACTTTTCCCAATTTTAAATATGAGTCATCCACGTGGAATAGCCTTATGCAATGTGGGCTCGAGAAACTCTTTTCACTTTTGTTTCGTGTCATAAATGTGTACACAATTAAATTTTTGACCTAACTACCCACTTTTGACTTTCATCTTGATTTTGATACATGGTTACATATTAACACTAGCAGAGATGTGGGCCATATGTGTTCTCTTTCTCATTTGAGCCCAAAATTACCAATTTGCTCGATGACCTGCTTCCCCACTCTTTGCATGAGAAAGAGCCACATGTCCTTGGTGGGCCTCGAGAAATTCTTTGAACTTTTATACTTTATTACCTTAGTGTGCAGAAATACAACCATGCCTCGATTCCCCACATTCAACCTATTTGTGACACGTGTATTTCCTCGGAGGTGGAGTAAATTTCTGTTTTTACACCTTTTGACTACGAATATTTGGAGGAATATTCATCAGGCCTTGGGGCTTAATTTGTAAATTATGAATGTTATAAAATTGTTACAAGTTTACAACTTAAACCTACCATACCACGACCAACTAGAACATGCCACATATCATCGGGTGGTAGAGCCAAATATGAAATTTGCAACATGATTAGGGAATAGTGTACAAAGGTAATTTTCTTGATTTAAAACCAATTCAAGATTTTTTTGTAAGGATTTTCGAGAACAACATGTCTAACATGATCCTCGACAAAAAAATAGGAATAACAACCTACACATAGGATTTTCAAATGAATTTACTATGACTGTAACTTTTGAACTCGCACTTATCACAAGAAAAAAAAAACGTAAAAAATTCCAAAGGCATGTTCCAAAAAAAAAGGGTGAGAATATTTCGAGCACCAACACCGTGTAGAAAAATTACAATGGAAACTTTTTTCATCCACATTATTTTGAGGGATGAGATATGGTAACACGATACATTTAATTTTGGGCCCTGTATTTGTGAAGAGCACTAGATAGTTATCGGGATTTTTTTCTATAGATATGGGATGGATGAGCACTGAGATAATGGACACCGGGGACCACTACAAGTTATGGAATGTGGCATGAAATAGTGGTGCCTTTGATAGATCACTATTCCAAAGAGAGGTGATAACAGTTGGTATAGATGCAATGGTAGTAGGACTCCAAAGGTGCCAAGCACTATGATATAGGGCTAGATTAACCCATCCGAAGTTGAGTCTTTGTTATAGGAATCCCATGGACAGGGGATAAGAACAGGGAAAAAGGCCGGTTCGGTAGGCTTCACGAGATGTAATCCCAAGTACATGTACAAAATATGTTATAGGTATAACCCTAGGTATAGGAACAACATGTGTTAGTTATTCAACAGGTACATGTACAGGTCTTACAACAACGATTACAATAGAAAGAGGTTCAAGGGCCATAATTATAGAATGTGTCGAAAAATAGGTGTCGGGCGATATAGGTTCCACCATCACTCCTCAAAGTAGGGAATCCACATATTACAATAGGTGGGGGTGAGGAAGATGGTGATGGATTAGAAAAATCATAGTGGCCATTGTAAGACGGATACCAATGTCTAGATACAAAGTGATTCGAGAATCGGTTGAGCCATCAATGGATATTTTACAATTACATAGGGATATGGCTATGATGCATAGTGATGTGGATTTTATCAAAGCTGAAAACCTATAACAAAAATTAAAGCAGAGATATACATATTAGGTTTCCTTAGGAATTAGTTACAATAGGACGTGATAGATAAGGATTAGGAAATAGTTGCATGTGATCAAGCATGCGATAGAGAGGACACAATGGGGAGATTGAGATGACTCAGCTATAGGCGGATGTAGCTTAAATTTAAATAGATCATGATGCACTTCACAATGCAGCAGTAGTAGGTGACACAAAGGATTTAGTATATGATTTTGCATAGGCTATATAGGTGCGGCTAGATATTTTATGCCTCTTTATCATGTTGCAGTGTCAAAGGCATAAACGATAATACCTTATAGTCATATTGTAGGAAAATAATCGAGGTCTAGAATATCAATGAAAATTCCTCCACATGGCTAGATGACTCCATCGAGACACAAACTAGGTAGTCTTGGTGTCGACAAGAGTCGGGTTGACTCTTCTATGTATCTATTTTTGTATATGCCTCAAGATGAAGGAACATAGTTTTGAAATGCTGAACATGTATGTTTTTTATTATGCCTCAAGATGAGAGATTGCATTTTTATCCTTTCCCATGGTGGCTTGTTGTGTATCGGCTATATCGAGACACATTTTGTATATGGTCATTGATTATTTTGAAATAGATATGATGATGTTCCTTGATATTTATTGCATTTTGTTTTATGAGATAGCATGTTATTCCATTTTTTTATTTTTTATTATGGTGGGGGATAAAAATAATCCATACTACCTCATTGATGATGTTATCTTAGCATACATGTTTATTTCACTTTATGATAATGTAGCTTATCATTTTATTAATATGTGATGATGTTATGGATTGTATGATATGAATGTGAATGATGTAATGAAAACATACAATATACAATCAAAGAAAACAAGTATAATGAATTGTTAACAAAATAACTATACATACACCAAACAAAACAAAAATCTATAGAAAAAAAATAATCTAATCAAGTCAATACCAAAATAATCTATAAAGCACACAATACAACACATTACATGCATAAACAAAAACATAAGTAAGGAAACACAATTTGTTTTTGTGGAACATTTTTGAAATGTTTTGCATTGTTTCGGTATTTTGCAAGACAATGTTATATTGTTTTGGTTTGTTTTCTAGTGATACTTATTTGAATATTTTTTATGTTTTCAAATTTTTTTCCAAAAGCTATAAAAATAAAAAGGAATGCATGGATTCCCCTAACGATATATGGGAATGTAGAAAGGTAAAATCCATACATATATACAAGAATAGGATAATTCAAATCAAGGCCACAAAGGATAGGCTCAAAAGGATCTTAGACATAGGAAAAACACTAGCTTAAGAAGAAGTGATCATTCCCTATGAGAAACTTGTGACAAAAATACTCCTATGACACCTAAAATGAGTTTTCACCAAAGCACTTGTCAAAAGTGCCACCATTGTGTGGTTTTCACCCTTGGATGAATTTATTTCTCTTTAATTTTTGGTTTTTTTTTTGATTTTTACACTTTACTTTTTATTTTTATTTTTGAATGACCCCCATGCTTAGGCATAGAAATGCTAGAGATATATGGCATTCATGGGTTCCCAAATTTCATCATCATTACAATAGGAAATTTTATATGCTTTTGAACTAAACTATGCCATTACAACATATGGTCCTATCCGGTCATGTTTAAACTTACCTTTATTCTCATGATATTTCATGGTGTTGAACTGATTCTCCTTAAGAACTAGATCCCCCACCTTGAACTTGTAAGGTATCATATATTTGTTGTAGGTCAAATGTACTCGAGTTTTATACACTTTGAGGTGATCTAGTGCATGGAGGCATCTTTCATCAAGTAACTCTATCTCGGCTAATCTAGCCACTCTATAGTCTTCATCTTTGTCTAAATAATCTCTCAAGGATATCTGCAATGAAGGAAGCTCAATCTCTAGGGGTAAAATTTCTTTAGTTCCAAAGACAATAGAATATGGTGTCACACATGTTGGTCTATAGATATATGTCCTATAATCCTAGAGGGTGGGATGGATTTGAAGATGTTAGTTACAACCAGTTTTGTTGACCATTTTCTCCATGATATGAACAAGAGTCTTGTTCAAGGATTCTACCTATCCATTACCTTGAGGGTAATAGGGGTTGACCATTTTTGGTGGATTTGGAAGCATTGGCATAGTGCCTTCACTTGCTTATTCTTGAAATATTTTTCATTTTTAGATACAATGGTAGAAGGGATGTCATAGCAGTAGATGATGTGATTCATTATAAACTTGGAAATATATGCACTGGTGACATAAGTGAGAGGAAAAACCTCTACCCATTTAGTAAAATACTCGGTGGTGGTTATGATATGATTATGGCCATCTAAGTTATTAGAAGCACAATGGACTGAGAGGGGGGGTGAATCAGTCCTTACTAAAATTTCAACTCAAAATTCAATTTTTCTTGTTCAAAAACTCACAAACATTTAACCATCCATTAATGTGGGCATATAATCAATTATCACATGTGGAAGAAACCATAAGCAATATAATCAACAAAAACACAAGATATAAGTGGAAAAACCTCAAGGGGAAGAAAATCCACTAAAACACAATCCTTATATTGATATGTTTCAAATTTAGTGAGGCACCAACCCCACAAGGAGAACCAACCCCTATTTTAGTAGATTTACAACCCTACAAGGATCACCAACCCCTATTTTTGTAAAGTACTAACTCCACAAGGAGGCTAGAACACCCCTAAGATGATCAAGCACCCACTCAACTACCTTATGATGATCTAATATTTGATTTATTTCCATCATAATTGATAGAGACCAATGGTTATATTGGTCATCAAACTTGTACTGCATCTCAGATCCAAAAGGATCAAGTTGTTTGAGATAACAATGGAATTGTCTCCAAGTTGTGGGACCTTGCGCACTTGAAATGGATATCTGAAGAAGGTCGATTCCTCTATCTATTTCTACTACTACTACTATTTCTAGTGTTGAAAGAGAAAACTAAGATATAAATGCTAATGGATCAAGGATAGAAGAGTTACATGAAAGGAAACTACACCAAAAGGTGATAACACTAAAGAAAGAGGGATGAACATTATTTGTTTTGAGAAAAAATGAAGGGAAGTGTGTGAATGAAGGCTTGACATGTGTAGCACAACTAAAATGAATTTAGTAGATCATTTTCATGGAACACAACTAAAAAGGGATTACATAAGGGATGTAGAATGACACAACAAGAACACAATATGAGAGAAAGGAAAGAAGAAAGAATACAAATACACTTAGGATAAAGAATAGTCACAAAATGATTCTTATATTACTTCTAAAAATTTATAGAACTATTACAATGGTGAAATAGGCCGATATCCACATACATGAGCTAGATCTAGAGGTTTGCGACTCATAATAAAAAAATTGAAGTCCTCAACAAAATGCATAAGGATCCAAAATGTCCAATGTTAATAATTATCCCAAATCTTACATTTATAGATGAATCCATGGAAGAAGAAGAGAAGAAGGGGTTTAAAACCTGAATTTGAAATATAACCACCAATAAGAAGCATTTAATGCTTGTACATCTCCTCGTAAATATATCAAACATGTTTCCCCAAGTATGTTTGGTGTGTTAAAGAAGGAAGGAGGGTGAATCGGATCAAATAGGCTGGTTGGAGAAATTAGATCTTCTCATTAATGTCTAGAACCTCATTTTCCCATTTCTCACCTACCAGATCCACCAAGAAATTGAATTTGAATGTATAGCATTGTAGCATATGTTAGAGTTTTCATTTGAGACTATGTGTGTGCTAATCAGAGATCTATAGAAAAATATATAGCTATGAGAAGATGTCAAAGCCATCTGGGCATGCAAGACATGTGGCACATGTGGATTGAATAAAGAAATCAGCCAACTATTCATATGATTTTTATTTCTACCATGTGTCATTCATTGGTTGGTTGTCAAGATTCGGTACCCTATTGGCACATTTTGGTAGTTAGGTTGCATGTTACACATTGAATCATGTCGGTGAATGACGTGGCATGGAAAGTCATAGAGGAGAGCATAAAGATGTGTACATGAAAGAATGAGGCATATGAAGAAGGTAGAAGGAAGGCAAATGCAATGTGCATGGGGGTAAATGGGGAAAATTGATGAGCGGAGAATGCATAGTCAAGGTGTAATTATTACAAGGTAATGTGTGATGGCACAAGGAAGGGGTGCGTAGGGATACCAAAGACAATAAAAGTTGGAGCAAATGCTAGGCATGCATGTGTAGGATGGATGCAATGTTTTAGAAAAAATTGAAAGTGCAAGGAATGCATGGAATGGGAGGATGGAACAAAGAGGAAAAGGAAAAGGAAGGGAAGAAGGAGAAGCGCACAAGGGCACGTGAGGAAAAGAAGGGAGGTGTATGAGGAAATGTAACCAAGGGAATGTGCCAAGTGAACTTGAGTGTGCACAACCTTGCAATGAAGATATCAAGGCTATAAATTTTATACAACTTACCCAAATAACTGGGAGCGTTATTTGGATAATAGGTTCATGTCGCACTTCTTCAAACCCTAGGTGTTTAATATTTCACAAACTTATTCTTCCTTTACTTCTCAAGTCTTAAAAACCTTGCACACATGATTTCTAATCTTATTCAACCTATCACATGATTTATCTAATATCAGTTCATGATTAAAAACATGAAAAAATATATCACCTAGGTCGCACTTCTTGCCCACACACAACTCTTTCTCAACTAGCTCCAAAAAGCACCCAAAACAATGATTTTATAAAATTCTTCTCATTTCAAATAGAAACACAATTTTTTTCCCTAATTTGTATTGACCCATACATCATAAAAAAATCCAAAATTCAAAACATAAAATTTAAATGTTACCTAATTAGGTTAGCATAGCTGAAATCATCATTACATGCTCCAAAAAAGCTCAAATCCCCATGGGCACAGAGAGAAAATTACCCTAACATATTTTCATGACACATAAATCACCAAAGATGTTTAAATTAAAATTTAAACATCATAAATGGTCACAATTTACATCAACCAATCAGAATATTTTATTTAATGGGACCATTGTTCTTAGTACTTCTCAAAAAAGGTTGTTTCTAACACCCTTCATGACCACGAAATTGACTTTGTACCTCTATATCAGACCAAATATCCTCAACTATAGCATGTGAACACTTGATGGAAACTAAAATACATTTATAATACTTCTAATCAAGTTATAGTTCTTTAAACAATCGTTGTTTTAAGCCATAGTCATTTTTTTCTTCACTAAATCAACTTGCCCAAAAGTATGTTTTCAAATATTAGCTAGTTAAAAAATATCCAAGAACAATAACATATAAATTTATTAATTGGATGAAAAATTCATCTCTCTTAATTCTCCAAGTGATATAAAACATCACCTAATCTATCTAATTCTCCAAGAAACTCAAAACATACAAAGACATATCATGTCCGTCCCGCACCGCGAAAATATTCTTATCCAAAACTAACCAGGGAAACCATATAAAATCCCATCATCATGAAAAAACATATATGACTGGAAATATATCTTAATCCTATTTTCAACACAACTTTAATCACTCATAAATCTTTAAGCTCTTGTTATGGTCATTCCATTGAAGATTTCTTTTTATTACCTCAAAACTGCCCTTTGACCAGTCAACATAAATGAAGCTCATTTGATCATGTAACTGCATCAACATGTCTTGAAACCTCTTTGAAAATAAATAAAAACTCACATTCATCATGCAACAACAAGTTATTTTAAAACTCCTTTAGAAAACCTTGTCCCAAAACAAAATTCTTATAAATTTACTTGCTTGAGTGGGGTCCACTCATCACCATGTCCTCTACCATACCTTTCTAGAAATATGAAGGATACCTCTATATTTTAAAATCATTATCCATGCACTAGTAATAAATTATGGCCACTTAGGAATCAAATATCTCAAACTTCTTTCACACTATGGTTTCAAACTCATAAAATATTGTTTACCTTCTTAACATTCATTCATAAAATGTGATAATGAACTGACCTAATTATTTTCTTGAAACATTCTAGACTCACTTAAGAAACATCCTTGAAATCCAAAATGTCCCATGCAAAGAACATAATTAAGGGTGAGCATCATAACCTCTAATTCAAGTTTGAAATGGCCTTTTTCTTAACCTTGTCTCACCAAAACTAACATAACATGCAAACTTCATATCCCAACATACTGAAATTTTTCACAAAACACCATGACACATCATACTAACATATCCAATCATCAGAAATTCATCACCATATCTCAAATTCTCTTAAATTTAAGACTTGCATAGATATCTGTTAGGTTTTTACACTCTAGAAGTTATTTACAACTGGAAAAACAATATAACTCATCATAAATTAACTAAAAACGATTCAAACATTCTTGGTACACCATAACACACCTGTATACATGCATCAATGAGTTTATATAGCTGCATACTTTAATCTCATACATCATAACATTCATACCTGCTCTAAATGAGCACCTGAAACATGGTCACCAACCTAGATCTTTACCTTTTAATTGATTTGAGTACCCAAGAACTCTCTAAACCTATTATCCATCATGCTAACATTCTTATCAAGCACCCAATAATCACATACCACCATGTAACATCATCTAGGCACCTGAATGAGCTTGCAAAAGTAAGCAATCTTCACTGAATTTATTTATATCATAAAATAAACATTTGAACCATCATGTAAACATCATCCACATAATCATATGATCCTACTCCATTATAAAAAAATTCTTTAATATGGTTTTTCAGAAATGACAACACCTATAGGATTATATGCCAACAATCTCCCCCTTTTTCATTGATGGAAAACTACCTAAACTTATCCCCTTTTTTACATTAATGAAAAATGCATACCTATAACAACATGTTCTTAATCTTCCAAAGCTTCATAACATCATTCTTTGGTTAAAAACATAAACTAAAGATCTCATTCAAGCATAAGAACCTTGAAATTCTTCACAAAAATTGATTTTTCCTTCTTTGCAAGCTTGCAACCACCATGTTCCCTCTAGGCTAAGCATCTACATCATATGAATACATAAATAAATCATGAATAAGCATTATCATACCTTGTTTGGATCCAATAACACCATTTTCAACCTTCTAGGCATGCACAAACTAGTTATTTTCACCTTATCCTTGTTTTAGCCTTCAAGACACCACTGTAGCAAAGTACAATCTGAACCATACACTCTGAGATTATGCCAAAAATGTCATAAATTAGGTGTAAATACCATCATACCTTATTTCTTTATGATATACCATCATGTTCTAGGCCTAGAAAAATCATGTCAATGCACTTCTTTCCATCATACAAACCCAAGGACTCATTTCCCTTAACTAACATCTTAGTGTAATTTCAACCAACTTTGTCATGCTATAACATGTCATTAATTCTTTGACTAAGAATTAAATCTCCCCTTAGAATCAATACCACCATCTCTAATAGAAAATCTCAAATTCATGCATATTAGCTTTGTTACTTTGCTAGAAATAACTTTGAACACTTTTTCCTTGCCCTAAAGCATTTTCTCGGTCTTAGACAATCCTATTTGACTAAAATATAACAATTTTTTTCCTTAACATGCATGAACATGTAAAACCACATCTCATAAGCCTATAGAACATCATTTTCACCCCTATAAAGGTAATTTCACTTATTCCCCTTTCATGATTGGATTTTGTATATCCGAGTAATAAATATACCTATAGGAGCAACTTTTCTTGTCATAGTAACTCTAATTAACCCTTGATCTACCAATTCACCATCAAAATGTCAAGAAAAATGAATCTTCTTAACTTATGAACTCACTTAAACACTTTCATGGAGTGAAAATATGTGCTCCCCTAACTTGATAGGCACATACACACCAATCCACCTGAAGATGTAATCTTATGGGCCACTAAAACACGGTAACATTGCAATTTGGGGTCTTGACAAATCATTTTGGCTCAACATGACTAAATTAAGCCAAGTGACAATTATTTCCACACTTTCACCATCATTTTTGTCTTTATGGAGCCAATAAGAACATTGAATCCCTTCACTTATGCTTTGTCATAATTCATTAGGCACCTATAGGCCTTCAAAATAGTAACACTCTACCTCTTGTAAAGATCATCTTTGTAATAAGCTTGATATCACAAATAGAGAAACATTATCATCATACTGGCTGAGATTAACTTCCTCTTATCATATTCAAATAACCTAATATTTTCATACATGGATACGCCTTCACCTTTAAGGCCATTCATAGAAAATATTACACTATACCTATAAAAGCATTATTGTGCACAGGAGAAACAAGATTACTCTCTCAACCTTATCAACTCGAGATCATTTTCAACTCATCTTGAAAATCATAGTGATGTTTTCACATATTAATAATCATGTTTCTAAGGCTATTGAACAATAGTGATGATACACAACTCCCAATACCTAAACAAATAGCATGCTTTGCCTCTATGTATACCCTTTACCTACGAGATAGTCAATTTTGTTTAAATGCATGACTAAGAACCATACCAATTTCTTTCACTCTTGAGATGGAACATTCAGCACATATATATTACTTCACATATGAATATACTTGCTTCTCAAGACTCGAATCCATAAATAATGGAGTAAATTTCTCTTCAACCTATAGCTGCATTGTACATGTCAATCCTAAACATAGATATGGCATGATAATGATGTTTCAAGAGTGTATATTGGTCAAATAATTACATGCATAGAACATTATCTTATTCAAGACCTCATTCAGATATTTCAAAAACTTATTTGAGACATATGAGCTTTGAGAATAATCAAAGTAAGCACTATATCTTCTTTTCAATACCAAATGCATAGTCACATTCTATAATCCTTGGTTTTAGATGAAATCCCAACCAAATTTTGATTCACATATCTTTATGATTATATATATTCTAATTTAGGAACCCATTTGAACATGTAATCCTCAAGCCTTGAAGACTCACCCCAAAAGGAACATGCCCTGTTGGCACATTACACTTTCTCAATTAGGCCTTCTTGACACAAACACTGTTACCTTAAACTTTTGATAAAGATTCCTAGGAATTTAAGAAATCATATGATCTCAAACCTTATGAATCCTAGAGAGTACCTTGTCTAGATAATTTCCACAAAATTTTATCCCTAGAATCCATCATTTGTACCTTCAGACCTCACTTTCCATCTATACCCCTTATTAGAATACTTGAAACTAGTAATCAAATAGAGACTCCAAGAGTTATCAGTACTTATAGTTTCATGGAATCAAATATTATTTCCACCATTTAAATAACATACCTTAAACTATTTATCATTTATAGACTTTATTTGGAGGCATGTATATCACTTACACACCTGAAACCACCTCAAATTTTCCTTATTTCCTTCAAAGAGCACTGCATGAGATCTCCACTTTCATATTGAATGATCAAGCCATCACACATGATGACACAAGATCATCTCCAAGAAAACTTGTTAGAACATTTAAAATATTAGAGACTCATAACATATGACCCAATGACTTCTTAGACCAATGGACATGCCTAGACAACTTATTATGACCATATCATACTCTTTGAGAAGAATGAATACACTGAGACACTTAATATCCTTTCACAACTTTTATGACACATTCATAGATTCATACTCATATGAGACACTTGATCACATAGGATTTATGCTATGAAAACTTACGACCCTTCATTAAACTCAAGCTTTTCATCATGAAGACTCCTCATACCACAAACTCAACCAACATTGTTAAGGTTAGACACAGAGAACAAAAATGCAAACTACATGAATTCCAAAATACTTACATACTTCACATGAAATTTCAATGAGTATATTGGATATAATGAACCATATCATACTGATAACTTTATCGTGATAATGCAAGACTCAGATTGAATAACTCAGACTCATACACCCTATGACCATAAAACTGAGATCATGGAATTTCATACACAATGACTACCAATTTTCATCATGAGAACATGCTTAAGGAAATTTAAATACATACATTATGACCATAGAGGAGTCACACACATAAAACACATCTCCCCCTCACTTCAATGCTTCATATCAACTAATACACCTCTAAGAAGCATAGTAGAGGTATATAAGCACCATGAAGACCTAAAAGAAGGTCTTGAAGAGGTCCCAAGCCATCTTAGTGACCTAGAAAAATATTTCATCCTCTCTATTTTGATCAAAACTATTTGTTTTACTCTTCATTACAACATCACAAGATCTTTATGAGACACCAAGGTCTCTTCTAGGTTCCCATACTCTTCTTTGACTATTTTCATACACTCTAGGTATTTGAACTCCACTAGCTTACACTCTAGAACCTTGAAAAAAAAATTCGATTTGAATAGCCTTGATAAAAGTACTTATCAACATGACCAAATTTTTTACAGATATAACATACCACTGTACTTATTTTTTTGAAATCATTAACATGACTAGATGTATCATTCAAACATGCACTAGTATCATGGTCTAATTCATTCCACTTGTAGCATATAACCTTTTAACATGATCATTTCTATTGTATTTCCATGGCTGAGTATATCTAGGAGGCCTTCTAAAATCCTTAGCCCTATGAATAAATCCATTACATGTATATAAATAACCATTAAAATAGTTTTCATTCCTTGAGGCATTAGGTTTCCTAATTTTGTTTGGTTTTCTGAATGTCCTTGACGTATATATCCTTCTTTCCTTCAATAGTTCCTGGTTCACCTAATTATTTGGATGAAACCATATATTATTTCTTCACATTATTGTCTTTTACTTCAGATTTGAAGCCTAAACCATCCCTATCACCTGCAACTTTTTTATTTCTCTAGATATCATCAAAAGCCTTAGTATTTTCTTCAAACTTTTGATATGATTTCATATTAATTGAAACATTTAAGAGATCCTTATTGATAATTATCACCTTTTCCTCTTTATATCACAATATAAGAGTCATTTTACTCATTTACAACTCTAACCTTCTCACTAATTCTCCAAGTTTTTCAGAAATGGCCCGATGTTTCCCTACAAGTTCTTGTATCTTTTCTTCATTATTATTGACTTGTGAAGTCAACTTCTTGTTGTTATTTTAAATATTCTCTAGTTATGATTGGAAACATGTAAACTCAAGCCTAAACCATCATCTTCTTTGCAATAATCATGTCAAAGATCACACCAAAAAAATAGAGCCACAACTAGAGAATCTCATATCTTCCTTTGTCATGAAAAGGACCTCATCACCTACATCATTGTGATAAAATTAAATCTCTAAATCAGATCTATCAACTTCACTATTTACATAAAAGGAATAGACCTCTTTCTTAGTATAGAGACTCTTCTTATTATTCTTCATGAATTCATTCTTCTTGAACCCTTTCTTATAATTTATCATACTTCTGATATTTCTTCTCATGATCACTATGATGTTCATAATTTCTTTTCTTATCATGTCTATGAGGGACCTTAGTGGAAAAATGTCCTAGTTTACCACACAAAAAAAAAAATTAAGAGGAATTTTACCTCGTAATTACAAGTTCCAACTGTCATTATTCTAGCAACCATGGAAAATAGTTATTCGTGATTAAGCTCTAGAGTAATATCTTTAGATTTGAACTTTTTTCCTTAGCCATCTTCTCCATTTTGAATGGTATTTCTTTCTTATTATGTATAGAATCAATTACCCTCATCTCATAGGTAGTCAAGGTACCATGTAGATAATCCATCTTCACTAAGTCAAAAATTTGGCTTCTTCTATGGAAAAAACTTTGGAGTCATATCTAGGAGTTAACAATATCAACACCTTTTAAACAACTACTTATTTCACATCATCTCCTAACCCTTTCATGTTATTGACAACTTTATCAACTCTAAGAAGGTATGCAGCAATGGACTCATTATCATTCATCTTAAGACCTTCAAACTAATTTCTAAAGGTTTGGAGCTTTACAATTTTTACCTTTGAGTCACCTTCATATAGAACTTGTAATTTATCCCATGATTCCTTTGTTGATTTGCAATGCATCACTTTTCCCAACTCTGATTCTCCAAGGCCACCTATGATGGCATTAAATATTTTGAGTTATTAGTGTATGCCTTATTTTCATCCTTTATAGTTGGAGTAGTGGTAGGAGGGGTATATCCATGATCCACAACATCCCAAACATAAAATCCTTGAGCCATGATAAATTTCTTCATCCTCAAGCTCCAAAAGCATAATTCACAACATAAAACACTGGTTCATTACCAATGAATGTACTGCTCACCATTTTTGCTTCAAGGATATCCTTTCAAGTTGTCAAACTTCTCCAAAATCACATTCTCTGATATAAAATTTTAGAATCATAATGGACCATGAGGAGGTGAATCAATCCTTACTAAAATTTTAATTCATATTTACTTGTTCAAATACTCAAAAACATTTAACCATCCATTAATGTGTGCATACAATCAATTATCACATGTGAAAGAAACCATAAGAAATATAATCAACACAAGACAAAATATATAAGTGGGGAACCCTCAAGGGGAAGAAAACCCATTGAAACATAATACTTTCATTGATATGTTTCAAATTTAGTGAGGCACCAACCCTATTTTAGTAGAGCTATGTTAGTGTAGGATTTATTTTCCTAACTTTATTTGTATTATCCTACTCGGAATATTCCACCTCAATTGGAGTTTCCATACACTTATGGGATATGTTTGCTTAGGTGTAAAATTGAATATATTATTCTAAGTGCAAGTTAACACTTGACTACACCATTCTAGCTATAGGTTACCACTATTCTAGATGGATATTGTCATGATACTAGGAGGATGTTACACATAAACCTCATATATGTACATATCTTGCATTATTCTATTTGATTATATTGAGTTGGATCTATTTCTGTGTTATTGTAATTATCTCTCTCACATTTTCATATTTTTGCAGTCTTGTATGCTTGTATTGTTTTTTCTTGGAACAATTCACATCTCGCATCATTCACTTGTGTAATCTTCAAACAAGTTGAGGGTTGTCAAAATTTTCTTAGGTCTACAAAAATATTATAAAATGCCTCTGAATTTGTGCTTATTGGGGGTGTTAGTGTAGGATATTTATTTTTATTGTATTTTTGAATCTCGATGAAATATAAATGTACAAGAAATTGTAGAAATTGAAATAACTAACAATAAGATACAATATGATCAAAACTCACATGACACGAATAGCTCTAAATCAACTCAAATTCTCCATAAGATAAATTGATTCAAGTCATATACAAATAGTAGGTGAATGGGTAACCTCTTCCTAGATCGAGTGGGTAATAACTCTCACTAATCGATATTATAAGTAGAGTTGACTCCACACAACTAGTAGGCTAACTCAACCAAACCGGTAAGTTAACTCAACATAGCTACTAAAACTAGCAAGCATATCCCACGAGTGTAGGAATTCTCTAAGTAAATAAAAAATACAAGGAAAATAAATATCCTATACTAACACCCCCTCGTAAGAACAACTTAGGTGGGCGGTGAAATGAAAGTGGGTCTTGGAAACAAGTCTTGATGAGGTACCCACGTACAATGTAAATCTCTCATAAAGTGGAGAAAAAGAAAACCCAATGGGAAAAAGCTCCCCCAAAAGAGAGAAAAAGAAGTGGAGAAGGCTAAAAGCCCCTCCCCCTCGAAGATGATGAAACTATTGATGTGGATAGAAGAATTGGGACCTGGAAACAAGGCCATATTAAGTACTAAAGTACACAAAAAGAAATGGGAATAAATAAGACAACCCAATAAGAATCCAAAATTGGATGAGGAATTGATAAAGAATTTCCAACAAGTAAAACATTCTCCAAAGAGTGCCCTCGAATAAGAAAAATTTAACAAACAAATATGTCCAATTTTTTTAAATCATTAATTGGCTAAGTGGGCAAAAAAAAATATAGGAAAAAATCAGAAGCTCTGGAGAAGAATGGATAAGTTTTATGAATATGTCATGCTCAAAGAGTACTATGGGAATTCACAACTTCTATAGGAAGATACATTATTCCTCAATATGGGTTTGGAAATAGGTGACTTTTTAGATACCCATTTACAATGCATGTACAAAATTATTCTCAAGAGAAACACATGAACTAAATGTTCTTATTGCAAAAAGAAGAAATGAAACAAATAAGTTATAATGGGGAGGTTTTTTCTCCTACCAAACCGGGCCCCATCCTACGGTGTTCAAAATAGATTTCCAAAAAATAACTAAGTGATCATCATCTCCATTGCAAAAATTATCCTAAAATGTGGCACATAATAACTTAGTGCATTCAAGTACAATTTAATTTTGAGTTTTGTAAGAACCCCCAAAATGTGGAACTTTATAAAGTATTACATTTACAAAAATAAATATAACCATCATAAAGAGTGAGAGAAAAAATGCACTTTTTACTAAAGCGGCGCTCAAATCTGAACTACTAGTCAAAAGTTATAGCAAATTCAATTTATTGTAAATAATGGCTTATTTAATTAAAATTTTGCAAACTGATTAAAAATTCTTGAAATGAGAGGAAATAGGGTCATGTTTATACCCATTAAAACTGGGATGAGATGAAAACTTCAAGGGACATTGGGATGAGCTGAAAATGAATCCGTGTGCAAGATAAGGGAGAAAGATTTTACGCAAAGGGGTTTGGCCACCTACCAAGCCGGGCCTTTCCCTCCATGTTTGACATGCAAATAATGGGAAGGTAGATAAACATCATAATAACTCCTTTATGATGTAAATGCTATTTTTTTAAAAAAACAATAAAATATAGTGCCTTGTAGAAGAACAAAACAACTAACCCATATTGATTAAAACTAGGCAATTAATGTAAACTATAGTTATTGAAAACAACAAGATGGGAAAGAGTTACATTTTGACCAAAAAGGTCAAATAAGATATTCTATAGAACAAGCCTATGTGAAGGAAATTTAGGGAATGACATATTCCTCTAAGCCAAAAAAATGTATAGCCCAAGATACCCTAACTAATCACACCAACAATGAACCAAGTTCCCTCAATCAGTCGTGGTCAATCTAAGCACTATGTTGAGTTGTGAGCTTCCAAGAATGAAATTTAAATCAATCCAAGAACAATACAATTAATGAGATAAGAAATGGTGGTTCATGTTTATCTCGAGAGATGAGGTTGGAATAAAATAGGGTTCAAACTATTCTCAAAGGAGCCAAGGCCGAGCAAAGGGCCAACTAGACAGAAAAGTAGGTCAAGGAAAAGTAGGTGTGAGCTAAGGAGGTAGATTAGGTCTGAGATGTATAGTAGAGGGTTGAGTCAAAGAAATGGCATCGAGCCATGGAGAAGATCTATAAGATGGCTAGCTCCAAGTCTTTTGTCAATGCAGGGTCATGTTGAGTGAGTCGTAATGCGATATGGATACAAGTTGGATGTGAAACCAAGGCCAAGTTGGGAATGTGAGGATGGTTGTACTAGAATGTAAGTCGAGTCATCAAGGACCAATGAATATCTCGAGAGATGATTATCCAAAAATAATGTAGTGAGTTAGGTAGTAAAAAAACCTACAAGGTGCTCAACCTAAGGCATACACCCACACATTCCACTAAATATATGAGTTTCTGGACCTAGTTGGAACTTGATGTGGCTCCAAGGTGAGTTGATTCAGGCCTAAGATCTAAAAAGATCCAATGAACCCCAATACAAAACTTTAAATTCATTGATACTAGGATGAAACCTGTAATGTATTAAACTAGGGCACCACACAAATTTCTTACAAAAATCCTAAAACAAATCAGTCACTGTTGGAGAGAAATTTTGTCGGGGATAAATTGGTGGTTATCTTTCCAATGCTCTAGGATTCTAAGTTCCTATACTTAATCGGTGCAACTGTTGTATGTGCATGCGTAAGTAAAAATGAGTTTTATCCTAGTGGCCTTACAGTCAGGGATCCTACAGGGACACTCCACTGACCCTGAGGAAAAATCTTGTAGATATTTGCAAGGGAAGAATTTGCTAGGAGAGTGGGAGAGGGAGTGACAGTAATTAGAATAGATAAAATAATGTTGCAAGTATAAAATTAGATACTTGCATACACCAGCCAAAAACTTCATTACATGCACTTGAATTTAGAAGAAAACAAATCTACATAATAACAAAAATACCAAATAGAGTTTGATGAATGCAAAGTACCGCTAAACCCCTCAGTCAAAAAAGGCTAAAATTCCTTCTTCCTTTATTGAATATCAAATATAAATTGTACATATCATAGAAATGGAAGACATTTTGAGTAGGGAAAATAGAAAAAAATGCTATCTCTTTGCTCTCTTCACAAGGATATATCTCTCATGAATTGACAAAAATAGCTCAAAGATTCTAAGAAGATTTAGAAGATTTTAAAAGTTTTCTAAAAAGAAGATCAAATGAGGAGCTCATTATATTTTATATAAGAGGATGCAACTCTTCATCATCCCGATGACTTTTGAATAGTTTAATTTGAATTTATACTATTCATATTCCACTTAAATATTTAAATCCCGTTTATAAAATCAAGGCAACTTAAAGTAATATTAAAAGTGCAAACCTCAACACAAAAATATAACATTGATGAGAGAGAGAGTTGAGTGAGAAAAGAAGAAGAAGAAGAAGAAGAAGAAGAAGAAAGAAGAATAGTTATGTGGAAGAATGAGTTGTTGCGGTGGACTTGGCTCTGTTCTCTGACTGCTCTCCACTTCACATTCCTAAGAAGACTTCTATCTTTCCAAGATCCTTATTGAAACAATCCATTGCATGTTTTACTTTATCAGCATGAGGGATGTGAATGTATCTTAAGGTTTCAATCCATCCATCAATCACATTGTTGATGTCCTTGCACTTCCGAACCATGATGAGTGCTTTTCTATGATAAGTGTAATAGAGGCTCAGATCTCTAAGAGGAATTCAAGAGTATCCTTAGTGAAGGAAAATGGGTTTCCCACCCCTTTCTTGACATATTCTTCAAAAGGTCCGATCAACTCATCAACAGTTGTGTGTTCGCTCATTGTAGGTACTCAAAGTTTCCGAACTTTCTTATTTATACTATCATGCAACTTATATGCTTGTTCTTCTTTCCCCTAGCTCTGTGAAATCCGATTGATTTCCTCAAACCTGATTTCCAAGGATGTCACCCATACACATGTCAAGTCTTTTGCAGGAGTTTCAAAAACCTTCTTGTCGATCAAATCCTGATGATGGGTGTTGCTCATCTCACTCACTACTGGTCCCAGAGGTTCCTAGTACTCTCTTTATTTCTCCACATCCTCTTTGAGTACTTACATTCTATTAGTTATTGCACACATGTACACAAAGAACTTGACTACCTCTTAGAGTACTCACTTCCCTTTTTCAGATATTGAGTCAATCCATCCATTGTTTGGTTGCCCCCGTATCATGAGCTCATGTGTTCTTCTGATGGATTTTAGATCAAAGCTACTGATGGGTGCAAATTTCTCAATAGGAAGTGTTGTAGTGATTGGTTCCACCAGGTGTTGAAAATAAGATGAAATACTTGGTGCTTGTTCCTCTAGTACCTCAATCTTCTCTTATATTCTTTATTCTTTTCCAAAGCATGTGAGAAGAATATTGTTGATATATGTGTAAATTTCTCTCATGAGTAGCTGGTCCCAATTAGATCGTGTTCATCTCGTAGTCACCCAGTGTTATCTCATCCACTGGCTTGATTACCATTGGCCAAGATACTTCGATGTACCGATTACTGTCTCCCCACTTTAAAATCATGAGGTTGTATGTGTTTCATCATTTTTTTTATGTATTTAACAAAACAAATAAGGTGATGGGCCAAGGAGGAATACATTGCGATGGTCGGTTGGAGGTTGTATGCATGTTCTAAATTATTGATCAATTTATGATTGTGGGAGCTTCTTTTTAGCTAAGAGGAACTATCTAAAATAAAAACAAGACCACAAAAGAGATTTAAGCAATATATGTCAATGAGTCTGTCTAACGTGTGCTAGATGCAGAATACTTCCTTGACCACTATCATCCCACTTTTTAATACAACTTAATGCAAGAGATAGTGTAAATAAATAAAATCCTACTATAGTTGATATGATTTAGGCATATCATTCAAGAAAAATAAGCAATATAATCTAATAGGATAGGTTATGATCAGATATGGAAGATGGATAGGTGGTCCGGGTGTTGGAATAGGTCGTGGTCAAGTTCTAGGTGATTTTGGCTAAGTTGGTGAAAGGTATTAGGTCACAGACATAGGAATAATTACCAGTCATAGAGACCGACGTCATTAAGGTATGACCAATGACAATTAAGAGAGGAACCTGACAATGGTTAAGGAGGGATTGTTGAAGCTCAAGAAACTAGGTTTTGAGACTCTCCATGACTACAAAGAGAATGGGAGGGGAATGTTTAGGTTAGCAAGGGTGATGGGAATGCTCAGGAGTGTCTAGTATCGAATATTGGGGAGCTAACAAGGATTGTGGGTGGTTGGATAAATGGATTGAAGGAATATGGGGATGGTGGGATGCACAAGAAACCAGAAACTAACTCAAAAGAGATAATGATATTGATTCTAAATAACTATAGAATGTTATAGATCGAGTGTACTTACTTTAGGAAGAAGATTGAATGGATGGAGGATGGTGATGGTTGATCTGTGAAAATGGTTTCTCTATGTTGTGGTTGTGTTTCCTAGAATGTTTCGTGAATGCTTTCCTTTTAGATTAATGCTCGGTTGTAGGTTCAGGATGTTTGGATGTGTAGGAGGATTGTGGTGCGTGCTTGCATGCAAATCTCTCTTCTCTTAGACTTGAATAATTATTCCAACCTCTCAAAAAAGGTTACCAAAATGAATATATGGTAACCGATGATAGTTTAGGGTGACCGACATTGGTTTAGGGTTGACCGACATCGGTTAAGGTAGGAAATCCTAGGTTTTATAAAATGAAAGATCTTGACAGATGTTTTGTGAGCTCTATCCATTGTTGCGGATCAAAACAGAATGTTGTGCTTAGATCAGCGGGAATGTGATTAGAGGAATAATAGGCATGTGATTTTATGGTTGAACTAAGTCTTAGTTAATTAAGGTAGGTAGGACTAAGTCTTAGTTAGTTATGGTGAGTGGATATTGAGTCCTAGTAAAAGGGAAACATGTTAAGAATAGGTTTTTGATGAGGTGTCTAGGTGAGGTGGTGGGGTGAGGTGTTTAGGTGAGGTGGAAATTAGTTTTAATTAAAGTAATAAAATAATGAATATGGTAAGCATGGGCATTAATTTAATTGTGGGCAATTAAATTAATATACATGTGGGATGAAGTGGAACTATTACCCAATTTTGGTGTCTACATTTTCCCCCTTTTTGTGGCATATATTTTATTGGTAAGTGATGTTGACAAGAATAGGAAGTCGTTTCCCCATGTGTGGGTGAAGGTGATCACCCTCAAGCTAGTCATTGATGAGGTATAATACGAAGCGGTGAGTGGGTTGATAAATGTGTAGGTGGTGGAGAAGAGTAGTGGGAAACTCGGGTAATAGGTAATAGGCAAAGGTCCAAATTGGGTAATGGGTAATGGAAATCAAACACACACACACATATATATTGCAACATGGTACTAGGTTGAAAAGCTTGTAAACTCTACATCATCCAAGGTTGATAGGTTTATCCAAACAAGGGTGAAGTGATTCAGGTATCCAAGGTATAGGATATGGTCTAGAAACACAACATAGGTTAGGTGCAGGAACATTTAGGTATGTTTCGGTACACCAAATTTTGGGTCGGGATAAACAACATGGAAATAGTCAAGGTATGGTTTTTAGGTTAAAAAACATAGGTAACAACATCACAAGGTATAACAAGTACATAAGGTCAATGGTCACACCAAGCGGTTCGGAGTTTAGGAAAATAGGTCATGGCACGGGTAAGGCCAAGGTATAGGTAAAATAACAAATCCCAAGATGAAACGAAGGAAATTTATGGGTAGTTTTTGGTTGTAGGTATGGTTCCATATGTGCGGGATAAGGAAAGGTTTGTGAGCACTAATGGTTATAGGTAAAAACTTAACAAGGGAAAATAACATTAAGGGTGACTGATGTCGGCGATTATAGAGTAACTAATGTTGGTTAACTAGGGCACAAATATGACTTATGTTAGTCGTGTCGGTTTGGGTTATAAAATAAAATTATGTATTTTATGTAATCATTGTTTTGTTTTGACTTTGGAGAAAATGACAGAGCCATTTGACCTTTTTTCACCTTTCCAAGAGAGAAGGATAAGGCATTGTACTAGGCTGAGGTGGAGAGTACGAGTTGGTGATAGGAGCTAGTAGATGGGTCCACAAGAGCGGTGTGGTTGATTGTGATTAGTTAGAGGTTATGGATGGATTGGGGCATGAAAAAGGTAGGAGAGGGATCGGGTGGGCTACCGGTGCAATAACCATACATACCACCACACCGGTGGAACCGAGATGAGGTGAGATTCGATCCAATTCTACTCTTGTTAGTTGAAATATATTGTAGAAATTGGTTTGGGTGGAAATTTTTTTGGGTAGGAATTAAATTTGATTTTGGAAGTAAAAGTGATGAAATAGGAATAGTAGGAAGTCCAATGTGAGTTAAATAAGGGTAGGTGTAAAGATAGTGGAGGTTTGGGTAGGATAGTGTAGCTTTATAGGTTAGCATGGTCAAATTTTTGAAAAAATAGAGGAGGGTTTTGCGGGTTTGGTTTGCACAACAATGACCGACGTTGGTCAAGGGTGGTCGACGTCGATCAACCATAGCTAAGATCAGTCAAGTAGCAGTGTGACCGATGTTAGCCATGATGGACCAATGTCGGTCACTAATGACCAACACCAGTTAACTTTTGAGGAAAAATGGATCGAGACAAGGTTATGGGGGAAAGAGAAAGAAAGGTGGTGAGGTATAAATGGGAGTGTATTGATAATTTTAGGGTAAAATTTATATGTGATACGAGTCGGGGGTGAAAATGGGGTGTGAGTTAGGGGTAGATTGTTAGGGTTTTGGGAAAATAAATAGTAATAAGAATTTCATGGATAGGTTAGTCGGGTGAGTGATATATTAGGTATGGTCAAGATTTAATAATGGCGTGTTTTGTTTGGTGCATGTTAGGGACTATTTGTAGATGAGAGATAGAGTACCGCCTCTATTATTAGTAGTACAAGGGAGTGTGGTGGAAGATGAGTGACATCACGTTATAAATTTTGGCCTCATTGGGGTCAAACGATATAGGCACATAGTTCAGAGCCAAGCTTGATGATCGCACTCATCCATAGATGGGATTCAATGACCAAAAAATTTCATCTCATTGATGGGTGAGATCACACTCACCTTGGAGGACGTGTATAAGATCTTGCAATTATTGATATTAGGGACACATGTTTATTCTATTTATTCGAGAGGCATCGAGGAGCTGATTTTGTGATTTGGGGAGAGGATGGTAGAGACGAGGTTTTATAGTGCGAGCCTAAGATATGGAGATATGTACATGGCCCATCCTAAGGAGATGAGGTTAGTGGTCCTGATTATGGAGGTAGTGTGTTGTTTTGCACTACTAGATGTGGAGGGTGGGAGATTCCCATGGGTGCTGATGGGGGTTCTCCATGACATGATGGAGGATAGGACTTGTTTTACTTGGGCACAAGCATACTTAGTGTAGTTATATAGAGAGTTATGGGACCACGAGTGGTTATGTTGTGTTGTACCTTGCTTCTCCACTACTGGGAATATGAGCACATCATATGTGTGCATCCAGTTGGTATTCCCTAACCAGATGCATTCGATGTAATCTTGGTTCAAGTTGGGTATAGGAGGCACCGGGTTCCTATTATGGGAGAGCACAAGGCTTCCATGGCCGCACATGATGTGGCCTATTATAGGTGGGTATTGGAGGGGTTGTCTGGAGTGGATATCATTTGGAGGTCATATCTTATCTTCCCTAGATACAAATAAATGGCAATGGAGTTGGAAGAGTTACAACTTTTGAGGTGGATAGAGGGGCATCATTCGTGACCATGAGATGATACCTGTTGATGATTCAAGCGGTAGTTTGGGCTGCCCCAGACATGCCACCATCGTTCCTTCAAAGCATAAGAGACGACGTGGAGATGCCTATGTCTCTCGTGACATGCTAATGGTGTTGACAGGAAGGAGGAGTAGGAAGTGGACCAGCATATTGATGATGTCAGACTTACATATAGATATAGGAAGTGGTGGGTAGTCCAGTAATATGAGAAAAACCACCTAGGTCAGACCGTAGGACTTGGCTACCTTGATAGTTTAGAGGGATACTTTGTAGGGAAGGTTTCCACTTTACAAGCCCGAGATCAAAATATTACGGGGGAATCTAATAGGGTTTAAGGCATAAGTTTCCACATTACAAGCAAAAGTGGTGGCTTTACGTGCCTATATTTTCTAGGGATGTGCACCCACACTGGGGTGGAGATTGAGATGGGGCACAAGTGGCCTCCTTACAGCGTAGGTAGTAGGTTTACTGGGGCTAGTTGGCTAGTGAACATGCACATATTTTGATCTTATAGGCCCAGAGTCACATCATAGGTAAGACCTCGAGCCCGGGGTAGGGCCCCGTGGTACATGCATTAGTGGGAGAGGGTCCCAATACAAAGAGGAGGGCAAGGCTCATAGGTATAGGGGTCGAGGACACTAATAGCATGAAAGGGTTCACATGTTAGTGCGAGACCCATAGCACCGCTATAGAAAGTGTCATTGGAAAGATTTAGGGATGACATGAATGAGGTCAAGTACTACAAAGATCATTTGACTGCTATCAGGATAGAGGTCCCTTCCTATGCGGAGTATAGGGTACAACATGCCTCAAGTGAGAGGACTAGGTATCACACACATAGTGCAAAGAGTGTAGGGGATAAATAAGCCCATAGATAGGGTCGTAGAGGCCACTAGCGCACAAAAGCGATCCAACAGTTGTAGGCTAGGTAAAGGTGAGGGCTAGACCCATATAAGGCATAGCATAGATATCATGGCAGGTGCCGAGCTGAGGAGAGGAGGAGTGGATAGATGCTATTGACCTCAACATCAGGTGGGGTGATGATTAGTCACCATATATGTTCAGGGTATAGAGTTTTGTATATTTTTGATATATACCATCTGCGTGTTGAAGATAATGAGGATTTACTTGAAATTTTTGTGAGATATTGATCATCTACCGACCTACGTGTTGAAGATGGTGAGGCTGTATATGAGGGTTTGAGATAATTTTATGTATTTTTATTAGTGTACATTTGTATTGATGTGAAAAATTTCATTGGTATAGATGATGGGATTTATGGTATGGATGATGTAGTTTCTTTAATTTCTATTTTTATATGTATATGGGTGGAAACTAGGTGGATTAGGCATGATGGAGTCAAAGTCAACTTAGGCATGATGGAGTCAGGTCAACTTAGGCATGATTGAGTCAGTCGGTTTAGGCATGATGGAGTTAGGTCGGTTTAGGCATGGTTGAGTCAAGTTGGTTTAAGCATGGTGGAGTCTTGTTTGTAATTTTTATTTAGTGTCCAAGTTATTGGTAACATGGGAAATAAATGATGAGTTATATGTATGTTATGGTGTATATTTCTAAAATCTTTGATATTATAGAAATGTGAAATGATTGATTAGATGTTTTGATGGTGTGATAAAATGGTAGATATGTATGTGTGGTAAATTTCCAAGATTTGTGAAGAATGGAAACTAATTACGGTAAAATGTCAATGGACAGACAAACATGTGGGAGAAAATGGGTTAGGGTAAAGAGTGGTCGAGCTAACCTCTAAGGGCCCCATGACCTAGGAGTGTTGCCTACATAGGCCCGATTAAAAGGGACCTCAAGACAATATAGTTCTCCCATGAGCTAGGGAAGAATATGATGAGTTAGAGGAATGGGTTGGTAGGTTTAAGGTATGATCGAGTATAATTCATAGGCATGGTTAAGTCTAAGGTGATAGGCATGGTTGAGTCTTAGGTGATAGGCATGGTCGAGTCTTAGGTGATAGTGAAAATATTTTAAAATGTAGGTGTCGATGGTCTAGTCATATATAGGATAATCAATGAGGAATGAGGAAGGTAAATGGTAAGAGGTGGTAAAAGAGCTACCTAATTGGTAAGAACCTTAATGATCCTATCATTCCAAAGATTGAATTATACACATAAGATCCTAAAAGGCATTGCATAATGGACTATTCTAAGGTGAAGAAACTCACATGATCACGAAATTTCGTAGTTATTACATGTCCCTTGAGAAGATAGGAAATTAGGGTGAGAGGGAAATGAGGTGAAAATGGGTGGTTTTTAGCGTAACTTAGTGTACGACAACATGTCTTTTGGCAAGAGACCCAAGATCAAAATAGGCAAGTCCATGATGAAAAATTTATCATTTTCTTTTTACTTTTGTTTTTGATAGAATGATCGATGCGGGAAGTCTATGTGGGATGAGTATATTATCTCCTTGAGGTCTTCATGAAGTTGATCAATGTGGGAAGCTTCTAAATATTTTATTTTATTTTTGCAATGACTTTATATAGTTGTCCTTTGAGGGAGCAGTCTATTTATAGTGGCGAGATAGAGAGAAGAGATGTCCCTTTTGAGGGAGTCATCTGTTTTCTGGAATTTTGACTCAAGGAGTTGAATCCCATTTTGTTTTTGGACATTTTAAGTCATGGACAAGACTATAAAGGAAGATGAGGTTCTTGTTTAGAAGACAAAACCATAACACACAGAGGTTAACTATGAAAGAGATGGTTTCAAGTGATAAATGACCATGGGATTCCATATTTGAAAAAGACAAAAAGTATCCATTAGGATAATGATATGAATAGAGCTGTGGTACTCATATTGAAGATAAGGCTAAAGGTGACGGTTAATCACATGATTCCTTTTTAGTCATTGATCCTCAAAATTGGAAACATGGAAGGTGAACAACGCTCAAGGGACAAGTGGTCAATAGACATAAGGTGATATAGGACTTGATTTCAACTATAAAGTGGTCTAAGATGCAAGGAATTGAGGGGCTCAAATTTGGGTTTACCTTCAAGTGAAGACAAATGATAAGCACTTGATCCATATGCATGAGTAATGATATAGGGTCCAGCAAGTTAGGAGAAAATTATCCGTGCTTACTTTTCTCTTCTTTGATTACATGTTTATTTTCCTTTAGGACAAGGTCGCCAACCTAGAAGGTTTTCTCATGGATGCACTTACCGTAGGCACATTTGATACATTTTTGCTAGATTTGGAAATGGTCAAGAGAATTGAGATGACATTCATCTAACAACTCAAGTTGTGCTAAACAGTCATGGCAAAAATCATCATCGTTGAGCATGTCTTATAGTGAGATGTGGAGGGATAGAATCTATATTTTGAGAGGCTAGACAACCTCAGTACCATAGACCAAAAAGAAAGGTGTGGTAGTAGTTGAAGTTTAAATACTAGTGCGGTAATCCCACAAGGTGAATGGAATGTGCATATGCTAATCCTTCCCAAAGATCGTCAACTAATTTCATAAGAATTTTTTTCAAGGTTTTATTGGTTGATTTTTCTTAGCCATTTTTTTTTCTTGGAATGTGATGAGAAACTAAGCTAAATGCCAAAAGTGTCCCAAAGCTTTTGTAGGGTTTTATTTTTTAATTTCTTTCCATTATTAGTGATGAGGTGGTGAGGGACACCAAAGCGAAAAATGATGTGATGGTTGATAAATTCACATATTTTCTCAGCTTTTATAGAAATGAGGGGAATGGCTTCTACCCATTTAGTGTAGTATTCAGTAGTGGTTATAATCCATTGATGGCATTGTGAAGAATGAGGATTGATCTCTCTGACAAGAGCCAAAACCCACTGAGTGAAAGGCCAAAGGTATCGTGGACTGTAAGGCATGACTAGGTCTATGATGAAGATTAACATGTTGCTAGCATTTCACACAAAGTTTGATATAGTCACAACAGTTGTGGTTTAGGGTTGGCCAATAATAGCCAAGGAAAAGAATGTGTTTAGAGATAGCTAAACCACTAAAGTGACCTCTAAAAATTCCATCATGAAATTCCTTGATGGTGTAAGGAATTTCAGAACTGTAAGGCATCGTAAGAGAATATCTTCAAGCTACACTTATAAAGGAGACCACCCATGATGACATACCGAGAGACACCTTTAAGAAAGGCATTTTGTCCAAGACAAGTGAGATCGGGAGACATAATAGAAAGGGAAAGGTAGTCTAAAAACTACTTATACCAAAGGTTAGGTGGGCAAGTGCAACAGCCCAATAGAATGGACCTTACGAGGTAAATAAGAGGGTGATTGCAACATTTTTATTGTGTTAAAGATTTTGGAGTCAACATGTGAAGTAGGTATCTGAGAATCCAGACAGGCCATGGTATATACAAATTTATTGGTGGAACGTGGGGTGGTTTGAAGTTCGTAATGGTCATAGGTAATCAAAAGCATGTCCATATGATATGTGTATTGTTGAACTATTTCATTACAACACTTGTATATACCATTGACTTGGTTTACAACTAGATGGGAATCGCCAAAGATATTGATTGACTTAACCTTTAAGGCATAAGCAGCTTGGAGACCCAATACAAGTGCTTTGTATTTAGTGATATTTTTGTACAATTAAAAGCTAGTTTGAAAGATAAAGGCATGGGTTCACTGCCAAGAGAAATGAAGATAACATCAGCACCATCTCCATGCTTTCACTTAGAACCATCAAAGAAGAGGGTCATTTGAAAAGTGGTATCATCCAAGGAGAGGGTAGTTATGAATTAATTTGGAAAATTGAAGTTAAAGGGTTACTTTTTAGAAATGAGTATGCCTACAAGTTTGGTCAGCAATGGTTTAGCCATTGATGGATTTTTGATGAATGGATTAAAGATCGAGGTCTACGAGAAGCGTGACCCGTGTGTAGCATGCCAATCTTGGTAGGTTTTGGCATACATGTAAGGTAAGGGGTCAATATTGGTGATGATAAAGGTTTTTGGTTAAGGGTAATGAAGAAGCTTGGTGGTAACAAAACTAACGCTAAGCGAGTTTTTGGAATGGGTGTATCTAGTTTCATAGTCCAAAATGGTATGAATTATGTAATAATCCACTTTCTCTCTATGTTTCTCGTCACGATGAGAGAGCATGGCACCCAGGAATGATTAGTAACGAAATATCCAAGTAAAATGGTTGGTCATCCTTAAGAGGAATGAGCTTGGAATTTGGATAAGGTATTGTTTTAAGGCTTTAAAGGATTTGTTGCATTCATCATCCCATTGAAGGAGACATTTTTTTTTGAGGAGATGATGAAATGGTTTACAAGTGATCGAAAGATGTGAGATAAAATGACGAATAGATTACAAATTACCTTACAAGCTTGGAAGTTGATGGAGATTAGTAGGTAGAGGAATTTCTAAAATATCCTTTACTTTAGTAGGATCAAATTCTATGCCACAAATAAATGACGAAACCAAGGAGTTTTCCTGAAAGCACCACAAAGACACACTTACTAGGTTGAAGGTGAACACAATACTATTTGAGGTGATCAAATATGACCTTAAGGAATGTCAAGTGTTCAACTTGATGTTTGGAATTGGCAAGAAGGTCATCTATGTAATCTTCAAATATGTGATGCATGATGTCATGAAAGATATAATTCATGGCTCACCGATATGTAGTACCAACACTTTTAAGGCCAAAAGGCATGATTGATAGTAGAATCTCCCCAAGGAGTAATGAAGGAAGTTTTTGTTGATCTTCTGGAGTGAGTAGTACTTTAGTATAACTCGAGAAACCATCCATGAGTGATATCATCTCATGGCCAGTGGTGATATCAACCAGTTTGTTAATGTTTGGTAGGGGAAAATCATTTTAGGGTCAAGCTAAGTCGAGGTCGCAAAGTTTGTGAAAATGCAGAGTCCCCATATCACTTTTGTGATAGGAACAATGTTATAAATTTATCGGTATAGTCAACAGGTATGATGAAAGAAACCGAGAGAAGGTATTGAAGTTATTCTTCACCAAAAGAGTAATGCGAGGATGTATTTTTTTAGATTTTATTTTATGGGTTTGGCATCAGGAATGGTTACGATATTGTGGACCACAATGTTTGGGTCAATATCGGGCATATCAACATAGGACCAAGTAAAAGCATTGCTATGGTCCCAGAGGAAAGAAGTAAAAGCTTCCTATTCAACAACATCTAAAGATTGGCCTATCTTTAGAATGTGTGGGTCATCCTAAGTATTAATGCTTATTTTGATAGTTTATTCATTCAACATGGTTTGCATCCCGAGAAGGTAATGACCTGGTGAATATAAGAATCTTCTGCAAGGTAGGCGAGTATATACTCATCATCATCTTAACACCGAATTTCGTTAATAGAAGGTGTATCATCTTTGTTCATGTCAGGATATAAGAAGGGAAGAGAAGAGGGAACCTTGCCATCACATTGATTGGTCAAAGGTCCCAAGGAAATTGTGTTTACGAGAACAAAAGTTAGGAGGAATAAATTCGGGATCTATGGACTCTATGGGTGAAGGTGGCAACATTGGTGAATGGGATGGAGAAGGTTTTTCTTCCTTAATGAGGTCGATGCGGGCCTTCTTGGAAGGTGGTGTGGAAAATCCAATGCCACTATGGTTTTTGTGCTTACGGGTGGTATAAGAAATGACAAGTATGGTGGCCTTGTTCATAAAAAGTAAAGCCAAAGCCTTTCCATGTACAATGATGAAGGAAAGTGTGGGTGAAGTGGTGGTTAGTAAGGGATTGGAGGTCGAGGAAAGTAGTCATGTTTGCGATGGAGGTTCGAGTGAATAGGTGGCAGTTTAAATTCCCCCATACGTTAGGTTAGTATGAAGGTGGGGAGGACCATAAGGGAAAATCTTGCATATGCGTATTCATAACAAGGGTGGCGCGCAGTTTCCATACTCTTGTGGAGTGAGGAATGTGTCAATATTTTATAGGTAGTACTCCCCTAGAGTGAGGCATTGAAAAACACCTTCTAAGGGATCATTATTCGATATGTGGGTAGTGGGGATACATGATTCACTAGATGATCAGCAGGGGGTATCGGTTGGTTGGAAAGTAGAGGGATCAGCTACAGAGGCATGTGGAAGTAGTAGGAATAGAAGAGTTTAATGTAGGAGAGGTTACGGAAACATTAATGGATGGGCTCGTGGGTGAAGGAGAAGTGGGGTAGTGGTAGATGCCTTAACTAGTATAAGTACATCATTGGGTCAGTATAACATGTTACAAGTTTTGAATGACAACAAAGTCAACAGAGATGGTATAGTTATGTCGTTCATGTTTAAATTTTACACAGTGGTGTAAATTTTAAGGGACATAACCCATAACGTGAATCCAAGGTCTACCAGGAAATAGGTTATACTAGAACTCTCCCTATAAGATGTATAATAGTTTTAGGATAGTGCAAGGGCCTACGCAAAACATGAAGGATAAAAGGTGCCAAGGGTGGAGGTAATGGTGTCATTAAAGGAGCACAACATAACTAGGTTATTATGTATACAATTAGAAGGGATGTGCATTTGATTGTACGTGTGGGAGGAGATGATGTTAATGCTATCACCACTGTTGATCATGATGTGTCATATGCATATGTTTTCGATATAGATGGAAATGAAAAAGGGTGGAATCGGGGTCATCGAATAGAAGGTACAATCTCCTTATCGAGAAGCTCGGTGGTGGCAAATTGAGGAGTGGGTATGAGCGTAGAAGAAGGAGATGATTTTTAAGTGAGGCCATGTGGTGAGGGGTGATAATGGAGGTCACTAGTGTGGGGTCATTGGGTAAAAATTTAATCAATTGCAAAATCTCTATAAGGGATTGTCTATGAGATTCTGTAAGTTTGGACGAGATTATACAAAGACATATTTATAGGGACTAATGTAATTGTTTTATGATCGTGATGGGTGACTTTGTTAGAGATAGGGTATAGGTGTCCCTTGAATGGTGATTTTAGGCGTGAGTGTAGATAATAAATTGGGCACAAGGTTGGTTGATGGGCTAGTTATTTTTTCTTTTCCTTTTTCTTTCTGGGCTCATGTGGTAACTTGAACCATGTTAATCTGAGGGGAGGTGGTAAATGGAGAAGGTGTAGGATGAGTAGTGTAATGACATGATGGGAAAAAAATTTAATGGTGTGGAAAATACTTGTGAAGTGAGTTGGGCACACCGACATTTAGGTGGTGATTTGGCCAACTCTCTGATACGGACCATGTTGATCTCAAATTTTAGAGGTGGAAAAAGGGTTGTGCGGCAGGTGGAGATGTGGGTCGTTAAATAAGCAAAGGACAATGCTTTATGGTGACAAGTGAAGTTGGAATATGGTCCTCATCAAGAAGGTCATCATTTTTGAAATTTTGTTCAGGAGGACAAAGTTGGAGAAGAACATTCTTTAGAGCCTTATAATTTTCTACATCATGTCTGGGCACATGATGATAGGCACAAATCTTGGTTTCATCAAACCCATTTTGTTTGGGTTTGAGAGGATTGTAAGGTTGGAGAAGTGGTAATGTGATGACATAAGTCTCTAAGAGATTGGTTAAAATGTTGGCATAGGACCCTATTAATGGATCACAATGTGAAGTGATTATGGGTTTGGGTAAAGGTGTGGATGATTGTGAGGGAAGAGGCTTTATAGGAGGGGACTGGGTTGGCCCATTGGTTTGGTAAGTGGTATTGTCTTAGGTTTTGATGGCATATACTTAGGTAAAGGTGTGGTAGAAGATCTAGCGATGGAAGATTTTGTTGGTTTAACTACCTCATTAGAGAGTAATAGGTTCATATCTTGGGGTTGCACCTTCTTGGGTAAAGTTGACATAAGAGTATGTGATGTTGAAGGGAAAGAAGATGGTGGAAAAGGATGGGTTACCCATGGGGGCGATAGAGTTATGGTGGAACCGGTCGGTAGAGGTTGGGTGGATGGTATGGGTTGAAGTCGGATATGTAAAGTTGGGGTTATAGTAATCGGTGGAGGTATAGGTGGTAATAAATACATGGGTGAGGGCGATTGTGTTTTTGTGTGGGTAAATGAGGTGTAACAAAGGATCTTGATGAAGCACTAGGTTGTTTATCTTTTTATTGGCTTTGGGCAAGAGGCTATTTGGCAAGTGTTGATGGGTGAGGTCCTAGGATGGAAAGAAGGAGAAAAGGTGACAAAGGTGTGGTAGGTGAGACTAGTGTATGAGGCCTAGAGGGTTAGGTCTTCCTTAAAGGTAGAGGAACAATTTTGGTGTGGGTTTGGGAAGACATTTCTAAATCCAATTTGTTAAGTGGATGGATAAGGCTTGACATTGGCATGACACCCAAGGTAGTGATCGGTCTAGATATAGACAAATATATAGGTTTGGATAGGTTTTTAGGCATTGGAACGGTTTTAGTCATAAGAAAAGGTTCTAATGTAGGTAGGCATGATGAAGAATAAGTTGTTTTAATTAGCATGGTCAGTGTTGATCTGGTCGCTGAAAATACCTTTGGGTAGATCGTGGAAGTATCCTCAGAAACATTTTCATTTGTTTCAAAAAGGGGAGCCAAAGATGTCACCATAACATGGATTTATATATTTAATGTAAGCAATTGGTCATCCATGAAAATGGGACTGTTGAAGAAGAAGATGGAGTTGGTTTGGTGGAAATCCTCAAAATATGTCTCAGTGACACGTGGAATGGCTGGCCTTGGAATTGGTTGGTAAAAAAGTTGAGATCATATTAATGGGGTCCTGGGATGAAAGGGGTAAACTACCCCCAACAGGTAGTGGCATGTCTGAAGAATCTCGCGTGGGTAGGAGAGATGGTAAATTAGGTAAGGTAGACTTCTCCCTTAGTGGAGGAGAAGGCGATGATGATTCTCCTATGGATGTAAGAGTTAAAGGTGTTGATTGTTTGGTAGGTTGTAAGGTAGACGATGAAATAGCATAGGTAGAAAGTATGGTTTCCTCCGCAAGAGCAGGGGGGTGAGGGGACTCTTCAATGGGTGAAGGAGTAGAATAAGTATGCTCCACTCTGGATAAAGGAGCTTGTGCCAAAATTTCTTCAATAGAAAAAATAGGTGGAATTTGAGGAACGACTGTTATAATATCAAAAACCACATGGACTTGATAGACATTGATGTTGTTGGATGAAGGTTCACTATTTTTAGTAGATGACGGTTTTTGGTTAGGGAATGGATTTTTAAAGATGTGTAAATTTTGATTTTCTGGTGCATTCTAGTTATCCATAAAAAGGTCTCCATTATCTATCATCTCTTGGACAATATTCTCAAAGTTTATGCGTTACTATCATTATGGCCTTTGATGTGATGCTAATTATAATAATCATGTTATTTATACCATACAAGCATAAGACGGGCAAGATCGAAACTTGTATGAGGTTTTATGGGAGGAAGTATAATGGTTCTAGATTTAAGAAGCTTTTCCAAGACCGAAGAATATGGCTCTCTAATTGAAGTATACTTCCATTGTTCCCACTAGAGCTAAAAGGCCCTCATAGGGGAAAGATTGGGAGAAGGTTGGCCTAATTAGAAGGATGAGATGGTCCTACCTTGAGGAATACCACATTGGAAAATCCTTTGGAATTTGAATAGTTATTTTGAGGTTTTGAAGATGAAGAATAGTCATTTTATTCGAACGGGGCATTCTTGTTTCGTAGTTGGACTTTCTTTTCTTCAATGGCACAAATTTCCAGCTTTTGTGTGATGGTGAACTCTTCATCAAAGGTTTGGAAGGTTTGTACCCTACAGAGTTGGTGAGATGTCTCTTGCAAAATATCTAGTGAAAAACTCAATAAGTTCAGTATGAGGTAGTTAGAATGTTAATTGGTTGATAAGACTACATCGGTGGGTAATGAAATATGTGATAGATTCATCTACATCTTGTCGATTCAATAGAGAATGGTCATGTTGACTTTCTTGATAACATTGATTGAAAAATGGTCTAAGAAAGCTTGGGTTACTTGATTAAAGGAATAAATGAAATGTCTAGGTAGTCCACTATACCAATCCAATGATGGTCTTGTCAAGGACATTGGGAAGGTTTGTAGGAGTAAAGTGTCATCGTGGGAGATTAGGTAACACCCATGTTTGAATGACTACAAGTGTTGTTGCAAATATTCTTTACTATTGAAGTGATTGAATTTAGGCATTTCCTAATGCACAATGTAGGGATGAATGGGAATAGATGGATGGATAGGCTCGTTACATATTTCATCATAAGTTAAAGAATTATGGGATCAAGAGACAGATGCTTCTAAGGTCTACATACTTTCCATCATAATATTAATGAGGTCATTGGTAGGTTGTGATGAATGGGTCCCCCTTCGTAAAAGGGGATTGATGTTGAATGTATGAGGTGGGTAGTATGCTAGTGTATGGTGGTGCTGAGTATGAGAACTATGCAGGAGGATTAGATGTAGGTGACACATATTTAGAATAAGCAATAGATGAGGTCGGGGTTATTGGTAGTATGTGTAAGTGGGTGGGGTAGTCGTAACAACTCTAGTGGTCATTGGAGGTAAGGACTACATGATAGAAAGGATGAGGTTCTAGAAAGGGTGTAAGTTTCTAACATTGGAGGTGGTTGCGATGTAATAGGTATATGTGAGGTAGCGGGTGTAGATGGGGCTATACTTAAAGCATCCTGTCGGAGGGACAACTAACATCGCGGGTGTGATAGATGGCGTAGATGTTGCATTTATAACAGTTATGGGACCTAGTTGAGACACCACAGGTGGTAAAGTGGATGACGGTAGTGTTGAGATGGTGCTAGCTGATGTAGAGGTGGGGGCAAGAGTAGGAGGGATGAATATAGGCATTCCATATACTAACTAACCTTAGGAATCTCAAGTAGAAGAATGAGCAAGGTAGTACTGGAGGGCAGTGGGATTCTAGTCAAGAAGTCTTGTGAACTCCTCGTCGCTAGTATTAATGGTGATAGGCTGAGTTGGATCCATGGGTGATAAGATAGAAGGGGGTGATGGGCTAGGTGGAAGCGGCTAAAGGCTGGCGTGAAGCACAAGAGTGTTGGCTTGACTATGAGTCAACACCATGTGAGTTAGTGTATACTAGATGAACTATACTCTATAAGTGACACAAAGAACAACAGGGATGGAAAATAATTGATTATGAGAGGTGAATGGAAATTCTTTGATTAAAAATCAAAATAGAAGGACCAACACCAGTCAAACCAACCGATGCGATTCTTGGGTGACAATGACGGTCACGATGGCGATGTCGATTAATGTGGGAAAAGTGATTTGAGCAAGTGAGATAAAAACTGAGGAAAGTCAACTGTGGAAGCTATATTTAGTCAATAATATCATAATGCAAAGGATGTTATGATGTTCAGAGATTTTAAACAGAGAAGAAGATTAGATGAGTGTCTTTAGGTAACACGAGAAAAAGCAAAGGAACTGACACCGGTTAGATAAACCGATGATGGTCAGATGTAAACCGATGATGGTCTCTTGACCGATGCCGGTTACTATGAAATCTATAGAATGAAGAAAATTTTATTTTTGTGAATTAAAGTTGAATGGGACACCAACCTAGAAGTCTGAATATGGAAAAAAATGAGTCCTGACACACTCAAAAACAAAGAATACACCAACTATGATGATGAGTGTGAAAGGAAGAAGGAAGTGAAGAAACATGACCTCACAACTCAAAACGCAAGTCAAGAACAAAGCTAAGAAAAACACGTAATCCTATAAGTGAATTTAGTGTGTTTAGCTTATGTTATTTAAAAGACTGACTCATGAATTTAGAACAAATTTTTTGGTTGGGAAGGCTTCCTACGAAGAAGGAAATTATAAAGGTGAGGTTTTAGGTTATGTTTTGGTGAGTGACTAGACAGAGATACCAGTTGGGTGCCCACTATCAATCCTCTGATCGTGTGAGTGTTGAAAATCTCTTCTAGGTAAGATGTTGTTTAAGAATATGTGTAAATTCCAATTTGTGTAGTTTGGGAAATGGAGAGAAGAGATAATGTGGTGTCTACAATTCAGTTATGTCAACCATCACTTGGCATGACTTCCAGGTGTATAGGTTTCCCGAGTTTTTAATGTGAGACATAATGGAACAAATAAGAATTCCATGCAAGTTTTTAAAACCCAAATCAAAATGTGATATTCAATGTAGAAAATGATGAAAAGGAAGAGGTATGTCCTTTTACTAATGCAATGCTAATGAAAGAAAGATTTATAGTTTTAAAGCACCAAAAACATGATTACTTTTAGAAAATAGAAAGAAGGGGAATATTACAAAGAATAAAATTAATGTGGAAGCTTTTCAAAAGGGAAACAAACACACAATTTTCACCTAGGAATGAATAAAATGCAAAAAAACCCATGATGGGTCCCACCGGTGTGCCAAAATGTTTCACCATTTTCTTTATGGATTTGATGAAACAAATAAGGTGATGGGCCAAGGAGGAATACTTGTTGCGATGGTTGGTTGGAGGTTGTACGTGTGTCTCGACTTCTTGATCAAATTTTGATCTATGGGAGCTTTCTTTTGGCTAGGAGGAACTACCGAAACACAAAACAAGACCACAAAAAGAGAGTGAAATAGTATATGTAAGTGAGCTACCTAGCGTGTGCTAGATCTGGGGAGTATGATACTTCCTTGAGGGTTATCAACCCACTATTTAATATAAATTAATGTAAGAGATAGTGTAAATAAATAAAATCCTACTGTAGTTGATATTATTTAGGCATATCATTCAAGGAAAATAAGAAAATATAATCTAATAGGATACGTTATGATCAGATCTAGAAGAAATTTGGATAGGTGGTTGAGGTGTTGGAATAGGTCGTGGTCAAGTTTCGGGGTGAGTTTGGGAGAGTTGGTGAAAGGTATTAGGTCAAAATCATAGGCATAATTACTAGTCACAGAGAGTGATGTCAGTGAGGTATGACTGATGACGGTTAAGAGGGAATTGGACGACGGTTAAGGGAGGATGGTGAAAGATAAAAAAATAGGTTTTGAAGAGTCTCTGTGACTACGAGAGAATGGGAGGGGAATGTTTAGGTTAACAAGGGTGATGGGAATGCTTAGGAGTGTCTAGTATCAAATATTGGGGAGCTAACAGGGATTTTGGGTTGTTGGATAAATGGATTGAAAGAATATGGGGATGGTGGGATGGACAGAAACCGAGAAACTAACTCAAAATAGATAACGAGACTTAATATAAATAATTGTAGAATGTCTGCAGATCAAAGTATACTTACTTTAGGAAGAAGACTCGAATGGATGGAGGATGCCGATGGTTGATATATGAAAATGTATGCTCCATGCTATGGCAAAGTGTTTACTAAAATGTTTTCGTTAATTCTTACCTTTCGGATCAATGCTTGGTTGCTAGTTCAGATGTATGGATGTAGAAGGGCCCCAGTGCGTGTTTGCATGCAAATCTCTCTTCTCCAAGACTTGAATAATTATTCTAACCTCTCAAACAAGGTTACAAAAATGAATATATGGTAACCAAGTGACGATTTAGGGTGATCGGTGTCGGTTTAGGGTTGACTAGTGTCGGCTAAGGCAGAAATCCAAGGATTGCTAAAATAAAAGATCTTGACGGATGTTTTGGCTAGCTCTATCCATTGTCACGGATCAAAACGGAATGCTGCACTTAGATAAGCGGGAATGTGGTTAGAGGAAGAATAGGCATGTTATTTTAGGGTTGAACTAAGTCTTAGTTAATTAAGGTAGGTAGGAATTAGCCTTATTCATTTATGGTGAGTGGATATTAAGTTCTAGTAAAAGGGATGCATGCTAAGAATAGGTTTGTGATGAGGTATCTAGGTGAGGTGGTGGAGTGAGGTGTCTAGGTTGGGTGGAAATTAGTTTTAATTAAGGTAATTAAATATCGAATATGGTGATCTTGGGAATTAATTTAACTATGGGTAATTAAATTAATATACATGTGGGGTGAAGGGGAAGCATTACCCCAATTTTGTGTCTATATTATGTGCAATCGTTTTGACCTTTTTGTTTTCCCAATGAGACAATCACAAATATATTAGGGGTTTCTACTTGTTGCATAGTGTGAGTGTCGGGATGACATTTCCTACATCCACGAAAACATTTCATTGGATTCATGATAAATGATGGGTGCACTAACCATTCTTTGTTTTGGAGGAGGAGGAAATTCCTGAATGAGAGGGGCGTTGGTGTCAAAAAGAGGTGAGACCTCCTATGGTATCTTGAAGAATAAATCATGAACTATGTACTCCTCATTCTCCTATTCTTCACTGGATTTTCTATTTACATTACTGAGATCAAGTTTTCCTCCTGCAATGATGCCAATGAGCCTTCTTCTACCCTAACTTTCTTGGGTGTCTTCTTGTGGGAAGAAGTTTCCAATTTCATGGCCTTCCTTTTTGAACTCGCTCTAGAGTGTTTAGAGCTAGAATTCACCTCCACCACTTTTGAAGATGAATGATGTGAAGCTTGCTTCTGACTTGGAGAAATTCCTCATGACTGGATGACCATAGTCCTTTTCTTCTGAAACCAATTCCTCATTCTCCTCACCACCTTTTTCAATTCACTCCAATATATCTCCCGATTCACAAACATGCCATTTGTTTTGGGCAATTATAGACATCTTGATTACTTGGATACTCAATATCACACATTTCTATCCCATCATCATGTCAGATGTCTTCATACCAAGAGAAATTGAATTTCTTCATCTCGTTGATTCTCATCCTTATGTGGTTCTTTTCACGTACTTTGAACTTGTCAATACAGTTGGCCCAGAGTCATTGACTTATAGCTCATGTTGCAGTTTGGGGATGTCAAAGTTGGCCCTGACAATGTAGGAATGTAAATTCATATGCGCAAAAGCGGCCTCTAGGTGAGATGCATCATTTGATATTTTTCATGTGAACACCCCTAGAGATATAGGAAATGAAATAAACTTATTTCTCCTACTTTTGATATTTTTATCCGCTTAAGTGATATGCCTGCAAAGCTTTAACAATACAATCTAGTCACTGAGGTACTTAGGTAGTCTCAGCGGAGCTTGGTCAAAGCCAACAACTCATATGTAGGAGAAGGTTAAGAATTGTATGAAGTATGATTCATATTCCTCGATTAGGTATGGCACTTGTAGTGCCACCCTAGCTTCAAGATCCCCTTCTAAGATTTAGACCACATACATGGTGAATGCATCATTCACGTGATTGAAATACTTGTTTCTCTCCTCCATAAAAACTATGGAATTTTCTCAAATGTAGGCACCTTGGGAGTAATGTTTTGTGTGAGAGCCTATCCTTTGAATGATCTCAATCTTGTAAGGGGATTAAATAGGTAAGAATTTGTGTGAAACTTCCTTGTTGTGGGAACTTGGAGTAGTCGCAGATGGATATTTTCACTAATGATCTAACCACGTCAATCCTCTACTTTCCTTTCACAATATCGCATGAAAAAGGCATATCCATTCCTAGAAGTCTCGCATGCTTGATTCACCCATAATTCTACCGAGGAGAATGATGAAATCATAATACCCTTCTAGGAACTCACACTTTGAAAGATTCTTGGGCATCTTGGAAGGCTTTCTTCCTATTTTTCAACCATGAGCTTAGTGCTACTCTTTGAACATATCAATCCATTGTTTCCCGATCGCGCAAGGCTCTATCCTTTGAGATGAAAACCATGCTAGGGGATGTTAGTATTTGCAAAGAGAGGGAAAATGTCCTTGGGCTGATGAACACCATCTTTTACCATTTTCAGCTTGGATGGTTCGTGTCTCAGGCTAGTAGTGGAAAGAGCATACTAGGAATAAATTGAGACTCTGCACAAACATTGGTTGTCCTGTAGTGGTGAACAAGCCATTTGTGAATATTTGGTCTTCAATCCTCTTTTGGTCCTTGGAGGCCATGTGATTCTTATGGTCTTTCAGGTCTATGTACAAGACATCATTGTCTTCCACATCATTCTCGTAGGTGAAGGTTTGTGTCAAATTCTAACCCGTCCACTTCAAATTCATGTTTAATCCGTAAAGAATAACTTACTATTTTTATTTAGTGTGAATAATCAAGTCCTCGATCTTTAAATGGATGTTGTGGATATGTTTTCCTCTTTCTCCCTGCGTTCCTCATTCCTTCTGGATCAACTTTCTATTTTTAGCAGGTGTCTATGGGACAACTTACTATTTTTAGTAAGTGTCAAAAATGTCCATTTTGGTGAATTCTCACCTGCAGCAAGTGCATCTCAATGTCACCGTCTCCTTCACAAGTTCTTCTGTTGATGAATTTCTGAAAGAGTAGTCCCTATGTAGTAGACTTGTTATTTTTATAAAGTAGGCTTATGGACATCGAATTAACGTTGAACTAAGTTTTTTGATATGGGTTTTTTCCAAATATCACCCCTCTAAAATTTCAGGCCCACCCGCTTAATATTCCAAGAGATTTTAAAGTTTATAATTTCGATATATAAGCTATTCCTATTGTAACAGGTTGTTCAAAAATTTCTCCTGTTCTTCCATCAATTAATCTATGTTTTCCAGGATGATCAGGTTCAAATACCCATGGATTAGCTGTTTGCTCGCTAGCTTTATAAAGCTCAGAAAACACTAGTTTTCTAGAAGCTTCTCGCTCGTATCTTTCGTCAAAAGGTGCTATTCTATAATGTTTGTTCATTAGTTCTCCTGCTAAACCGAGCAAACATTCAAAGATCTGTCCTACATTCATTCGTGAAGGTACCCTTCTCGATGTGAAAACCATTAATGGACCTCAAAATTTTAGATATGGTTTTTTCCTCCATTTTTGAATAGAATTATATTTTTATGTGGGTTTTTTCTTATGATGCTTCACGTGTAATTCAACATCGTTTCACCCAATGATTTGACAGGAAATTGTATTTTTTCTTCATTGATCTAGAAGTGGGATTTCTTCATTGTGGATGCTCTGTTACATGAGAGTAGATTTTTAAGGTGTCTTTTTGATGGCCTTGGGTAGAGTAATTAACATAAAAATACAGCTTTTTATTTCATGCATCCATTTGAGAGATTTCTTCAACTTCTCGTTTCATGGCCATGGAGTTTTCTTTGTTTTCTCCTTCTTCATTTTGTGTCTCTCCTTCTGTGTTTGCTCAAATTTCCTTCTAGGACCTGCATGATTTCATGGAGTGGAAGGTAAATAAGTCTATGGAAGGTCTTGTTTGAGTTTTAGCAATGGTGGAATGATGGATGAGAAGTTATAGAGGAAGAATGGAAATATTTGTGCATGGGAGTGAGACCACTAGAACCACTAGAAGCAGGTGAAACGACGGTTAGAATTTTAAATTTTGAAATCATGGAGGGAGAAGGCTGGGTACATTTTTCATGTCTTGATGTTCCTAACATTAGGGACATGATGGACATCAAATTCCATGGTGGTCAAGAGGACAACATGTGGCGGCGATTGGATGACAGGGAATGGATGTGAAAAATATGCTTTAAAGCACTAGGAGATGAAAGTTAGTCACGTGGATGACCAAAAGACTCCCCATAGGGGCTGGGAAAATTTTTCCATGTCTTTTATCCCTGACCTCAAGGACATGAGGGACATAAAATTCCATGGTGGTCATGGAATTGACACGTTTCCTCGATCAAATGACAGTAATTTGATCTCTAAAACTGCACTTGGGGGCTGAACTATCAAGTATGAGGGTCACATGAGGGTCCCAAAGGTCACATGGGGGATGGGAAAAAAATTTCAAGGTTGGTTTACTTGACCTCAAGGAATTTGGGAACATAAAATCTGTCATGCTCCTGGTGCTGACACGTGTCCTCTTAAAAATTGACTAACTCCTAAACTACCTTCAAGAGGGTAACTTGGAATGATGATAACTTGAGCTCCCAGTTGAATTTATTAGTGAAATGTTATATTATCCTAACTAGACATGGAATTTTGAATCCAATGGTGGGGTTTGAATGTATTTATTAATCCATTTGATCCCTTAAAAATTAGTTTTTGATTTTGTGTTCCACCTGTTCCTGAGAAAAATTACCTATAAAACCTATGCACCAAAGTGTTGTGAAAAATATTATTTCACCATCATGTAAGTATTTGAATTATATTTATAGTGATGTTTTTTACATCTAACTCTATCTATAGCTTCTGAAATCTTCTTATGAAGCCCAACAACTGATTTAGGCTTGTGTACTGCCTAGGCTTGTGAACCTTATTTCTTACTCATACTACTCCAAGTCTTTCAAAACTTCACCAAACCTTCCAAAATCATTTCCATGATGTTATAAGGTACTTAATTCAAATCCATATTTAATTTGGCCTTTTTTCCTAGTCCAAGGGGGTTGATCCAGTCCTAGGAAGGCCAACAATAGCCCTTCCCAATACTGCCAGAAGATGACATCTTTTTAGAACTTCATAAAATCACCTAGGGGATTGATTTGACTTTCCTAAATCACCGAGGGGGATGAGATAAAGTTTTCTAGGGGGTCACTCGACTAAATGGGTGGAATTGGTGTGTTTGGGAATTATAGAACATGAAAATTTTGGTACGGGGTATAGTTGTCATGCTTGGAAATATTCAATTTCCTGTTACACATTTGTACACAAAGAATCGGCTCTAGCTTGGGGACATGGCATGGACCGAGTGTAGAATAAGACATGATATGGGAATCTAGAATCTCAATTTTAGACCATATAATTTGTTGATGGTGCCTTATCCATCGGGATTTTTAAATTCATGTACAATTTTGAGAAAGAAGGAATGGAAGAAGGAAACATACACACACACACACACATGTGCGCACGTGCGCGCGCACACACACACACACACAAACACACACATACACACAAAATTAAAGAAAGGAAACACACCTATAAATCACTATGGTACAAGTCGGGGGACAACCTACTTTCACCGATGATACACAATTTTAGGTATTTTCCACAGTGAGGTAATTCAATGGCGTTCCATCCAAATATGAGAGTAGAAACACATTCTCACCGCAAGCTTCACGAATTTGGAATGGGTCAAGCCAGAAAAAATCAAACTTTCCATGGATTCCTTTTGGTTCCCTTCTCTTGTCCCATAATAGGAAGAAGTCCCCAAATTTGAATTCCTTGCCTTTGCCTTCTTATCAAAAATTTCTTTACTTTCAACTGGTGTTCTTTGATACATCCACCACTTGGAGTCTATTTTCTTCTAGCCTCTCAAGAAAGAGGATCCTCTTATCAATGGAATCCTTGTACTAACCATCTTCTATTCCCTGTAGCAACTTGAGGGTTGGCATCTCGATCATGAGGATAATTTTTTCTTCGACCCCATACAATAGTTGGAATGGTGACATACCTATTTCCTTCTTGGGAGTGATCCTATCTGCCCACACTGCATCATACAAATTTTTGTGCTAATTACTTTGGTTCTTGTCTACAAGCTTGCAGATAATGGTCACAATATTCTTGTTACTTGATTTGGCATGTCCATTTCCCTGTGGGTAGTAGTATGATGAATGAGATAAAGAGATTTCATAGCCATAAAAACTTAGTCAACTCCCTTGAAGAGAAATAGGTAGCGTTATCTTCTACAATCTTCTGTGGTACTCCAAAACATACTATGATATTCTCCTTGATGAATTTGCATATTATTTCAGTGTTGGCTTACTTTTTCATAATGGTCTCCACCCATTTTGTGAAGTAATTTGTCTCTATGAGAGCATAGGTGTGTTCGTGCTTGAGTGAGGATTCAAAACACCAATGAAGTCTAGCCCCCACTACTGAAATGGTTCTTCAATAACAACTATCCTGAGCGGTAGTGCAACAAGTTGTGGTCTCCCAACGAATTGTTGGCATGCTTCACATTTGGAAACCCAATCTTGAGTGTCTATAAAGAGGGTAGGCCAATAATACCTTCCTCAGAGGATCTTGTGTGTAGTGACCATCACTGAAAAATTTCCACCACATGCTTGGTCATGGTATGCTTTAAGAAATTTTTCTTGTTTCTCTTTATCTATGCACCTAAGGAAGCATCCATCTAGGCCTCTCTTGTAAAGTGTGTGATTCTAGATTACAAAAATTTTCACCTTCAACTTGAGTGTTCTCATTTTATTGTAATCAAGATGAGGAGGTAATTCTCCATAAGTTAAGTAATAGGCAATATTAACATACCACTCATTAGTAGTGGTTACAAAGAGGACCAGTGGGTTATTTTCATAAAAAGTTGAGAAAACATAATTTTCTTCACCGTGTTAAGCTTTGAGTGTTTCATCTTCAACAACCAACCTGCACAAACCATTCCCCTTACTAGATTGGAGGGTCAAATCTCCAATTCATATTCTTGAGTCTTTGCAATCCAATTTCCTCTTTTAGCTCCAGGATCTTGTTGTGTCAAGATGGACTTGATTGCACTACTAGGGACCATCACCACCATATGAGAGTTGAGGATGTAAAAATGAAATTTTTACAACCTTGACCACTGCATAGGTATGATTCTCCAATTGGTTGTAGTTTAGTTCATGATTTTTCAATGGAAAACTCATGAAAGCAATAGGTGCTTCCACACCTTCATCATTCTTCTGAACAAGGATGACAAAGAGGGTATGTTCTGATGCATAACAATACATGATGAATTATTTGTTAAAATCTAGAGACACAAGAGTCAGAGCCTTGGCGATGGATTTTTTGATATCTTAAAATATTTCCTTCCCTTTATTGTTCCATTTGAAGTTTTCCTGTGTTTTCATCATGGTGGTGATGTACTTTTTCAATTCAAGTAAACTCAAGAACAAAGCAACGAATAAAAATCACCTTTCCGAAGAATGAATAAACTCCTTTCTTGTTTGTGGGTAGAGATAGTTCTTGAATGGCTCGTACTCTCTCAGGATCAATGTGTGTTCTATGTTTGTTCAAAATTTTCCGTAGTAACTTGCCTTCCATGACTCTGAAAATGCAATTTTTTGATTTAGTGATATGCCATGTTTTCTACACCTTGCAAGTATTTGTTCTAAGTGATGGATATGATCTCCCCTCTTCTTTGAAAACACTACGAGATCATCAAGATATATGACAATGAAATTTTTAGATATTTGAATGTCAAATCCATTTCCCTTTGAAATGTAGCTCCCACATTGATTAGGCCAAAAGGCATTCTGCTATAGGCAAAAGTACCCCAAGGTGTTGTGAAGGTTTTCTTGGTGTGATCCTCCTCTACCACTTTGATTTGATTATACCCTAAGAATATGTCAAGAAATGAAATCATTTCATATATAGTGATTGCTTTCAAAATTTGGTCCATGATAGGGAGAGGATAATTGTCTTTCAATGATGCTTGGTTCAAGTTGCGAAAATCTACACATATTCTTATTTCACCATTCTTCTTCCGCACCGACACAATGTTAGCCACCCATGTTGAATGGTGGATGGGAAATATTATTCTTTCTTTGAGAATCTTCATTACCTCCTCCTTGATGGTATTATAAATCTTTTAGTTATATGGCATTTGTTTTTTCCTAAATGGCTTGACATCCTACCCCAAAGGAATCGAGTGATGCACTCCCTTTGGTTGGAAGGATTTGAGTTCATCATAAGATTAGGAAAAAACATCTGAATATTTCTTGAGTAGTGCAACAATTCTTCTTTTCTCCTTGGGTGAGAAACATTTTCTAATGTTTACCATCCTTTTCTCCTCTAGCATGCTGATGTTTTCCTTATCAAAATCAGTTGGGCATCGAGAAGATTGTTTTTATTTCTCTTGAATGAATTTTTCGTGTTTATCAAAGAGGTCTTCCAGAGAAACTAGGCCTTTGGGAATCTTGTTTCCTTTCAATTTGATCACTCCTTCATCAACCCCTTCAATTCCTTCTTTCTCTTCTCTAGCTACTACTTCTCAGTGTGGATTCTCACTTCCCTCGAAAAAGAGATTGTTGAAATTATCTCTTTGTTCCAAGAATGCTAAAATTTGGTTATCATCATTAAAGACTTGCCAATGATTTGCATTATCTGGTACACTAGGCATGAATACCATTTCAATGGTCACCTTATCTTTACCAAAAGAAGGATGAGGTGTCACTAGGGAATCGACACGTAAGAGAATCAGCCTTTTCATTCTTTTCTCTTGGGATAGCTTCAATGGAAAATGCATCAAAAGATTCAATGCAGTCCCATACTTTGTTTCTATAATGCCGAAGTCTTGGATTTTTCACCTGACATTATTGAAAAACTTGATTTACTATCACCTTTGCATCACCTCAAAGATCTCATAATCTTGATTCCCATGTCTTCTATCACACCTATTCCTAAGAGGAGAGCTTAATAATCCATCGTGTTATTCATATTATCAAATTACATCTTGTAGGAAAACATGTACAGTTCACTTAAGAAGAGTACAACACTAAACTTGCTCCCAAACCTGACTTGGAATGACTACCATCAAATTCCATCATGAAAACTTGATATTATTCCTCTTCCATAAGAAGTGGAAAGTTATGATTATTTTCTGATGTGAATAAGTAATTTCCTATCCTGCTATCTTGAAAGAAAATGTTTTCCTTTGGATCATCATAATTTCATACTTGTGAACTTCATCTTCCTTATCTGCGAGAAAATTATTCATCTCACCTTTCATTGGAATAGTTATAAATGACCATATCCATTTTTATTTCTCCACCCAAGTCTTTGCAGAAGAATCAACTCAATAGCATCCCAAAGGATGTTGGGATGTCCGTCACCAGGATGGTCGAGATCACCTTCTTGTCTAGAAAACTATGTAGTGTTACCTGTACATCTTTGATTCTTCCTACCAATGGCACTTGTTTTGATTCCATTCAATAAAAGGTTCCATTTTCCCAAGTTAAGGTGATGCCTAAAGAATTTCCAACTTTGATGGGCATCACATTATATGAGGCTCAGAATCTATGATATAATTATTTAGCTAGAAGCCTTTAATGAGGAGTGACATGTAGAAAGGTTCAACCTTGTTGGTTTTGGAGGCACTGAGAGCTAGCATGTTTTGAGAAGGTGGTTTGGATGGTGTGGGGAGTAAGCCTTTGGAACTTGGACTTGAGGTTATAGGATTACTACCACAAACTACATCAATGAACCTATCAAATTGGGTGGGATGTGTTTATAGGTATTCTATTTCTGAGAGTTGGAATTTAGTTTTTATTGTGTGTTCCATAAAGTCAAATGGGGTTATGGTGGGTGAGGAAGAGGTTCTGAGAATGATAGAATATTTACATGGTGAAGGATTTTCTTATTTTGGGTGTTTAATTTTCCTTCAAGGGTGCATTAACTAGCTTGGAAGGAGATTGAAATGTAGGTTTTGATCAAACCTTAAATATTTTTACGGGAACAAAATTTGAAGGAGAATTATTTTTAGTAATCTTTGAGCTAAGAGAAGTACTAGATGACTTACTTGGTATGGTAGCATGATCCTTGCTAACCAATGGGTCTACTTTTTCTTTGGTCGACTCCATAGAAGGTGGTATTGGTGATCCTATGCCGATGATTTTATTTTGTGGGAACTCCGCATAAGAATCTTCTTTCTTCTTATTTTCCTTCACCTGCAGTCATCGAGGATGGAGCACCTTTCTTGGATTGTGTGTCGGTGAAGACTATGCATGAGAAACTTGGAGCTTCTTCATCATCATCAACATACTTGATTAGGTCATTGTGCAGCATATCACTTGTTACCGTTTTAATCTACCTTGAGAAACAAACGTTGAGATCAATCAAAATCTTCACACGGAAGTTTTCTTCAACTTGGAAATTCTTCAAGTCTCGAAAATCTGAAAATTTAGACTTTAGACTTTGAGGATTTTCCCTTTTGGAGTTTTATTGGCATGGAATTGAAATTGTGTTTTTCAAGTTTCAAAGTCCGAAACCCCAAAAGTTTGAAATTTTGGAATTTCAAGTTTTCAGAGTTTGGATTTTTCTTTTGATAAATTTCCAATTTTCAAGCCCAGAGTTCCAAAGTCCAAAATCTCGAAAGTCTAAAAATTCAGACTTTCGGGCTTCGAGTTTCAGAATTATAAGTCCTAATTTTGATAAAATTCTTTTGGAGTTCCAAAGTTTGAAACCCCGAAATTCTGAAATTTATGACTTTAAGGCTTCCAAGTTTTGGAATTCTAGGTCACATCTTTTAGAAAATTTACTTTGGGACATTCGAATTCTAGAAGAATTTTGGGCTTTTAGGTTTGAACTTTGATGACCATTTTGAGGTTTTTTCACTTTCGAACTTCCAAAGTCGAAAGTTTGAAAGTCCAAAATTTTAGACTTTCAAAGCTTTTGGGTTTCGGAACTCTCTCATCGCCATTTCATGATTTTCATCTCTTGATCTCTGAAGTCCAAAACCATGAAATTATGAGATTTTGGAATTTTGGGCTTTTAGGTTTCAGACTTTCAAAGCTCTCTACACATTTAATTCTTACCTACTTCTGTACGGATACAAATTTGGCCATTAATGTCAGATTTTTTCTATTTAAACTCATTTTTACCTATCATTTTCATCTGACATTTTTCTTTGATGACCTAGGTTTTTATTGTATTTCATACTTGTCAATGTCATTTTCGAGCTATTTTATTTTAGTTCTTTACTTTTTGGTTTGATTTTTTTTTCTTCTTATTCATTTTCTTTTGTTCCTCCTCTGTATGCCTTGGAATATGACAATCTCATTTCCTGCCATGTTTCCACGATTCAAGTTTCTACAAGTATTTAGTGTATTTTCCATTAGATTCTTTAAATATCCTCTCAATTATTCAAAATTCACCCTCTCAGCACTTCTCATTTTTTAGAGTTAGGAGATTGGCCTTTTTTAGAACCTTCTTTTTGGAATTCAGAGATTTTGCTATTCTATTTTTTTCATTTCTTGGTAATTGTTCCGTTTTAGGTTTTCATAATTATGTACTTTGGAACACTAATTTTTGGGGTTTCAGAGGTTGAATATTTTAAGAACTTTGGACTTATCAACTTTCAAACTTTGGGCTTCTCAACTTTGGAACTTCAGACTTCTCAACTTTGGAACTTTGGAATTCTCCAATCGGGCTTTCAGACTTCTCTATTTCGGAAGTTTCCTTTCGGGTTTTCAAAGATTGTATTCTTTTGGGTTTTCAGAGGTTGAAGATTTTAGGTTTTTAGAGTTTTCTTCTTTAGTAATTTCAACTTCAGCATTTCAGAATTCAATAACTCATCAAGTTCCAAAATTTAGAATTTGATGTCTACTTCTACATCCAAGGAAAGGAAAAGATGAAATATTCATTCCTCGGGTTTCTCCTCACTCTTGCTTGTCTTTCAACCTAGGGAGTATATGAGACACCCATCTTGGAAAAATTGATTTTCCATACTTCTAGGCAAGGGTGAAGGCCCCAAATAAGAAATCTTGGATGCAAGCCATATATGATAGTGGGCTTGCTCTTACTGGTAGTTTTTCCTCATCCATGCATTTCCCAGAGTTCATCTTATCCATTGTAGCCCACTTCAATGAAGAATCCATGGAAGTTAAGGATGCTGATGGAAAGGTTGTAATCTTCTTAGATCTAGATTTCTTTGAATATTTTCTCAAACTCCCCGACATCAAAGACTACACAACAATTTCACCAGAGTCAGTCATAGAATATTGGGAAAAAGAAGCGAAGTTGTGCACGAGGGTCATGTTGAAAAGTTATCTAGCCAAGAGTGTTGCCAAATTGCCAAAGACCATGTATCAGTCAGACTTCATTCAAGAGGTCAGTGACATTATTTTTCTACTAAGCAAAGTTTCAGGTCTTCCCTCTGCGAAGGAATTTCAGGAGTGGATGTTCTTATATATCGCTACCATAAAAAAGAATAAGGAATTTATTAGATGGGGGAGCATATCAATAGCTCCATTTACTATCGTAGCTCCATTTTCTATTAGTTGAGTAGAGTGCTATCCTCAAAGAGTTTCTACATGACATATTTTTTGGTCTATGCTGCAGCTACTATGGGAGACTTCACCGGGTTGAATACTAAGGGTATTTGAAGCACCTCCCAAATATATGATTTCTATCCTCAGCTTACATTGGATGAGGGAAGCATACACTTCCAGAATTAATGATGCTTTATTTATGGTTATTATTTATTATTTCGATAAGGATTTGTATAATCAAAGGATTTCTTATGAAGCCTTCAAGGAAGTGCGTGAATGGGGAGCTATCTACCTACAATTCCCCACATTTACTTACATTTGGATTCCTAGTTTCGTAGGTGCTCCCAATAAGCTGCCAAGATGTCCCACTGACAAATGGGTCTTGTTAGAATTGGTTTGGCAATTGCTAGATTACCACAAGATCTAGAATAAACAACAAAAAGTGGGAGTTCAGTTCCCTATTTCAATTGATAGATACACCTGCCTAAATATTTATAAGGATAAGAATGTGGATGTAGAAATGACAGAAGTAACCTTGCAAACTTTTCATCCATGGAAAATTTTTGATTATTGGGGTAAATTCAGTGAAACAAGTCAGTCTAGTTCTCATGTGTCTCAATTAGAAGACATATGGATTCATTTTTAGGATGAATTCATCATCTGACAAAGAGAGTATGAAAGGCTAACTTTGGATGAGGTTCGATATTTTGGTATAGCTGATGTCCCAAAAAGACATGGAATATGATGATGAGGTTTTGCATGCAACATATAAACATGATAATGTTTCCAATCAACCATTTCCATGGATTGATTGGTATGTGGAAGAACGTTGTAATATAAAGGAGAGGGTGGGACCCATTCTGATGAGAACCTACAGTTGGTTGGTTACCTTTGGAATCTCACCCAAGGGGGTAGATCAACCTATAAATACAGAATCCCCATTAACCATGAGCCAATCAACACCCACAAAAGGGAAAAGGTCAATTCAAAAGGCCCATACAGTTCCAAAAAATATTTCATTTGTTGTTGGGAGATCATCTCTCCAAGGCCCCTGTTTCTAAATCCATGTCTCCTGTAGCACCCGTGACAAAAGTAGTTGAAGTCAGTGATTCTCTAAGTGTCCCACAAGACCCATCATCTCTTTTTCCTCTTCCATTATCACTTCCTACATCAGTTCCTTCCACTTCTACAATCATTTATTCCTTCCCATCTCCTTCCATGGCCCAAGTATTCACATCCCTTTTAGTTCTCTCGGTTGGGAAACTATTGGGTCATCCATTTTCACTTCACTTTCCTTAACACTTCCATTTCCTTCCGTCACATCTCCTTACATCATTATATCCACTCCTATGGAATTCCTCACATCCACCCCATCCATTAATACCACTACCATTCAAATGCCAACTAATATTTTTGGTACTCTTGTTGTGACTAATGTTTCAGGTATTGAATCTACCATTTTATCTTCATCAACATCAGCCTATTCCAGAATGGTTGTTTTGGTAGACTCCAAAGAAAAAGAAGAAAGTGCCTCTAGGGGATGTAATAGATCTAAGTATATTGGAGTATACACCAAAAAGATAGGCCAAGAGGCCAAAGATTGTTTCTATCCTGATAGTAAATCCATCTGGGGAACAAGTTGTAGAGGTTGCTACTCTCGTTGAGGGAAAAACTAAGGAAACAATTACATAGTTGCATTATCAGATTTCTATATTTTCACTAGGAAAAGCCACTCACGAAGGGGCAAAACAAGATGTACACAAGGTTTTGGAAATCTTCTAAGGATGAGCTTAAAGCTAAGGTCAAACAGCTCACATCATTTCTACCAAAAGTAACAAAGCCAACTCCATATACTAAAATCTCAACTACTATGGATATCATAGTCTCATCTACCATCGACAAAATTCCTTATCATGAGATTGAAAACATAGGATAGAAAGGGAGATCGGTAAATGGATGGATGGAATGTATACTGCAAAAATATAATCCTTTAATTAAAGAGGCTCTTGAAATATATAATGATTTGTAAGCTAGAAAATATGCTATTTGTAAAATGGTTGAGGCCGTTTCAAGTGTTGGTACCCAAATTTGTTCTCCTTTTCAGTCTAAGAAGCATTAGAGATATGGAATGAAGCTTGAAGTTAGATAGATCATGATGTGTGTCATTTTATAGCTAGGGATGTGATCTAACTGGAACTCATATTTATGGAGAGATGGATAGCACTCAAATAGGACTTGATCTTGTCCTAACTATTTTAGGTTGTGCCTTTCAACCAAGGTAAGAGAACCTATATTGTAGCCTCTATTTTGTGAAGGAGGTGAAGATATCCTTGCAATGTGTAGGTTGTATGGAGATGGCCTTGAGAAAACATGATCAATCTTCCATTATTACAACTCAACAGAGCTATCAACCAGGATATGTCCAATAAATGGAGGCCCGGATATGCACTCTTCCACACAATATTTGATAACCTGCCACAAAATCTTAAATTAGATGAACCAACAAAGCATCTATAAACCTCTATTTTATCATGACCTAAGGTGCACCCAAAGTTTTACAAACAATCTCTAAATTCAAGGAAGGTAAAGTGATTTTAAATCTATTTATCTCTTTATCAAATGAAAGCTCTTCTAAATGTGAGATTGCATATGCCATTAAAATATCAACAAGAAATGAGACCATGTATGATTAAGAGATATTTTAGACACAAGACTGCAACAAGAGCAAGAAATACAAATTGAAAACATTCGGAACATAAGCGCATGTAAATAATGCCAAGAGACAACACAGAATAATCCGTAAATGATCAAATTGATTAGTAGGGAATGTTATAAGAATAATCTAAGACCTTTTTGATGGATTTACAACTGAAACCAACTCAACATGATAAAAATATGATGCAAAAAGAATTAGAAATGGTTCTCAGGTGGTTTCTCAGATAATGGGCTTCTTCCCATATTTTCTCATGAAATTATAAGTTTCTTCGACGTTTTGCATGTCTCAAAACATGCATTATATAACTTTCAATTACATTTGATCCTTCTTTCCCAAGAAAATAATATGCCTAGCATCAAGTTTGTTACAAAATTCCAACATGATTCGCAGATAGGGATGTTTAACATATTTGCAACAAAAGTTGTTAGGTGTTTCCAAAAAGGTGAATCATTACAAATCCTTCATCATTATCCATTGTGGAGGCACATTTTTCATTCTCCAAGCATGCAAACCCCTTTCATTTCATTATTTCATCCTTATCATTTCAAAATTTGATTCTGCAACTTTTTAATTTGATATTTCACGTTTTGCATGGGTTGGGGAAAAATTATTTCAAAAACACCTCAAATCTGCAAATTGATCCCCAAAACCACTTGCATTGGTCCTTGTAGGCACAAATGACATGAATTTGCCAAAAAATTGATCAAAATTGATGCAAAATTCATAATTCCACACTTCCTGGAGCAAAAATGGTGGCCAAATTGAAGAATGTACAATTACCGTTGATTTGCCCTTTTCCCTTCAATCTGGGCCCTCCACATGTCAAAATACGATTGGGAATGAATTTGGGATCACTTTTTGACTTTTTAACATTTTTGAAAAATGGAAAAATTGAATTTTTCTCCGCCCCTCCACCCTTGAAATTTGGAGCTGACACGTGGCATATGGTGGGTCCCATTGAAATCGTGCTTCAATTCTACACATTTCCACCCTTTTTTGGAATTTGGAAATTTTTCACTTTTTTCCCCATGGGCCCACACCTCCACCTTCCACCTCTCTATCACTAAGAATATGTGGGATTATTTCATGTTTTAACCCCTTTTTTCACCAAGGGAAAATTTTCAAATTTTCCTCCGTGGGCCCGCGCCTCTGATTTCTTCCCTGCAACGTGTCTCCTTCTAATTTTTGAAGCTTGAAGTCAGATAGATCATGATGTGTGTCATTTTATAGCTAGGGATGTGATCTAACTGGAACTCATATTTATGGAGATTTGGATAGCACTCAAATAGGACTTGATCTTGTCCTAACTATTTTAGGTTGTGCCTTTCAACCAAGGTAAGAGAACCTATATTGTAGCCTCTTTTTTGTGAAGGAGGTGAAGGTATCCTTGCAATGTGTAGGTTATATGGAGATGGCCTTGAGAAAACATGATCAATCTTCCATTATTACAACTCAACAGAGCTATCAACCAGGATATGTCCAATAAATGGAGGCCCGGATATGCACTCTTCCACACAATATTTGATAACCTGCCACAAAATCTTAAATTAGATGAACCAACAAAGCATCTATAAACCTCTATTTTATCATGACCTAAGGTGCACCCAAAGTTTTACAAAAATCTCTAAATTCAAGGAAGGTAAAGTGATTTTAAATCTATTTGTCTCTTTATCAAATGAAAGCTCTTGAATGTGAGATTGCATATGCCATTAAAATATCAACAAGAAATGAGACCATGTATGATTAAGAGATATTTTAGACACAAGACTACAACAAGAGCAAGAAATACAAATTGAAAACATTCTAGAACATAAGCGCATGTAAATAATGCCAAGAGATAACACAGAATAATCTAGAAATGATCAAATTGATTGGTAGGGAATGTTATAAGAACAATCTAAGATATTTTTGATGGATTTACAACTGAAACCAACTCAACATGATAAAAATATGATGCAAAAAGAATTAGAAATGGTTCTCAGGCGGTTTCTCAGATAATGGGCTTCTTCCCATATTTTCCCATGAAATTATAAGTTTCTCTGACATTTTGCATGTCTCAAAACATGCATTATATAACTTTCAATTACATTTGATCCTTCTTTCCCAAGAAAATAATATGCCCAGATCAAGTTTGTTACAAAATTCTAACATGATTCGCAGATAGGAATGTTTAACATATTTGCAAAAAAAGTTGCCAGGTGTTTCAAAAAGGTGAATCATTACAAATCCTTCATCATTATCCATTATGGAGGCACATTTTTCATTCTCCAAGCATGCAGACCCATTTCATTTCATTATTTCATCCCTATCATTTCAAAATTTGATTCTGCAACTTTTTAATTTGATATTTCACGTTTTACACGGGTTGGGAAAAATTATTTCAAAAACACCTCAAATCTACAAATTGATCCCCAAAACCACTTGCATTAGTCCTTGTAGGCAAAAATGACATGAATTTGCCAAAAAATTGATCAAAATTGATGCAAAATTCATAATTCCACACTTCCTGGAGCAAAAATGGTGGCCAAATTGAAGAATGTACAGTTACCGTTGATTTTCCCTTTTCCCTTCAATCTGGGCCCTCCACATGTCAAAATACGATTGGGAATGAATTCGGGATCACTTTTTGACTTTTTAACATTTCTGAAAAATGGAAAAAATGAATTTTTTCTCCGCCCCTCCACCCTTGAAATTTGGAGCTGACCCGTGGCATATGGTGGGTCCCATTGAAATCGTGCTTCAATTCTGCACATTTCCACTCTTTTTGGAATTTGGAAATTTTTCACTTTTTTCCCATGCACCCACACCTCCACCTTCCACCTCTCTATCACTAAGAATATGTGGGATTATTTCATGTTTTAACCCCTTTTTTCACCAAGGGAAAATTTTCAACTTTTCCTCTATGGGCCCGCGCCTCCGATTTCTTCCCTGCCACGTGTCTCCTTCTGATTTTTCACAGAGCCATGCCTCAAATTTTGATTCTAAATTTTTTTACAAAAAAGGGAAAAAATTCCCTTTTTCCTCCACCGTCCCGCTGACCCACTCTTCTTGCCACATGTCTCCCTATGGTTCATTTGGTAGACATGCACCTCAAACTTCCATTTTAAATCCTTTTAGAAAAAGGGAAAAATTCCCTTTTGCCTCCACCGGCCAGCTGACCCGCTCTGCCCTCTACACCTGCCACATTTCCACCCCCTTATCCATTATGAACCCATGGCCCTTTCTACACCTTTTATCCCTTTCACCAAAAAAGGAAAAAAATGCCTAAGTCCCCTATCGGCCTTCCATTCCACCTGTGAATAAGAACATGATACGTGTCCCTCCTATGGAATTTTGGGGGAAATGTGGATTTTTTACAAAAACTCAAAAATGCTAAGTCTTCTAAGAAACCCGCCAAACCCTGTCCAACCACAAGCGGCCACGTAGGAGGAGAGTTTTGAGTTTAAATTTGATGGGCAAGTGACACCCGTATAACCGTCAAAAAACATAGAATTTACAGAGATGCCCAAATTTGATTTTTTCTTCGTGGGTGAAGGATTTTTTCATCAAAAACAAAGGGAATGTGTTTTAAAGCAATTTTTGACCATGGAAAAGGATTTTTGAGGGAAAAAATGCAAAAACGAACAACCACGAGCTCCAAAGGCTAGGAAAAGTGGAAAAAATGACAGAGGCCCATAGATTTGGAAATTTAGGGCACAAAATAGGGTAGACATGTATTTTTCCTTCACATTGGGGAAAAATAATAAGTTTATGAACTTTTTAAAGTATCCAAACTAGAGGGAGAAATTTGCAAATCACCAAATTTGAAGAAAAATGTTTTAGAGCACGTAGAACAAAGGGGAAAAATGGCAAATAGAATAGAGGATTAAAATGGGCACCAACATCAGCTCTGGCTCAAGGATGGGCACTCCACAGTGAGTGCCACAAGAATAATAAGTAGACCAAGTATGAAAATAATCCATTGGGCAAAGGATTCATAAGCCAAAACCAACCGAGAACCTAACAAAAATGGTTGTGACACAACAAGGAAAACCACAAATCGACAAAACACCAAAAAACAGAGCAAAAAACCAAACACTATACACTGTACAAGTGGTGTGTACCTCAAATTTGGGGATTAATCCAAGAAATGCTTTAGATGCATGCCATTAACAGGAAGTTCAAGTAATTCTCCATCTAAATATTTGAGAAAAAGGTATTTTGACCAATTCTAAGATCAATGGAGTAAGGGCCCATCCATAATGCATCAAATTTCCCATGTTTTCCTAATCTTCATTTCTATTGTCCCACAAAGCAAAACTAGATCTCCAATATTGAAGGCCCTAGGAGTGACCTTATTGTCAAAAATCTTTTCAACTTCTCTCTAAATCGACATGCCCTCCGTGGGATGCTCTTCTCTCTTCATCTAGCTCCAAAATCTAATTAATCCTTGCTTCATATGGGTGACCTCTTGATCCTCAAGTTGTTGAACAAACTGAAATGAACATAATTGTAGATGTAAGGAAGCATAGCTTGAGGTCCCTCATACCAACTCAAATGGGATCTTACCAGTAGCTCTCTTGGTAGTGATTCTATCAGCCCAAACTACAAATTTCAGTTGTTCACCCCATTTTCTCTTGTTTAACTCCAAGGTCCTCCTAATGATCTTCAATAAGTTATTATTGTTAGACTCAACTTGTCCATTCCCTTAGGGGTTGTAGTTTGAAGAATAAGTCAGATTGGTTCCATAGTCCTTGCACATTGCCATCAAAGGTTTAGCTCTAAAACACATGGCATTATCAGCCACAATCTTGACTGGCACACCAAATCTGCATATGATATTATTCAACAAGAAGTCCATAATAACTTGGTGTGTTTCTTTCTTGGTGGGGAATTCCTCTACCCACTTGCTGAAGTAATTTGTGGCTACAAGGATCCATTTATTTCTAGCACTAGAAGAGTTTTAAATATAACCAATGAAGTCCATCCCCTACTATGTAAAAGGAGCTTCAATTGATACAGCTGCAAAGACAGGAGCTTGAAGCTTTCATTCTTCCATAAAAATGCTAGCAACTTTCACACTTTCTAATCAACATGGTTACATCTTTGAAGAGAGTAGGCCACTAATAACCAGCTCTCAAAGATCTCGTGTGATGTAACCCTTCCACCAAAGTGTCCTCCATAAACTCCCCATGGAAATCAAAAATTACTTTGGGAGCTTCATCTTCAATTACACACTTCAAGAGGACACCTTCGTGGTTCTTCCAAGCCAACCCAAAGTCAATGATAATGTAATTTTGAGAAGCCAAATTGAGGGCTCTTTTTTTTTATTTTTATTTAAATGATTAGGACAACATAGGTGTCTAGAGGAAAATATTATATCCTTGTACCACTCAGAACTCACCAATTTCCCAAGAACATCTTCCCTTTCTTCCTCTACTTCATTCACTTCCACAGTCTGCAAGTTGCTCTCAGCCATGAGCTTAGCAAGACCCAAACCTCTTACTAACTTTGTGGTTTGGATGTCCATGTCATACTCCTATAGTTTGTTCACCCATATACATCTTTTACTTGAGATATCCATCTCTGATAAGATGTCTTTTACCATGGTGTGGGGAACATAAGCAACAACTTTTGAACTTAAGATATAAGGCCTAAAAACCTTTGTTGCTTTCACCAAGGAAAATGATTTTTTTCCATGATTGTATATTTCAACTCAGCAGCTTGTAAATCCTTGCTAAAGAAGGCAATAGGCCTCTCAGCCCCATATTCATCCTTTTGGAGAAAAACAAATGAAATAGTATTTTGAAGCAAAGGAGAAGATTTAGAAAGGCTTATTGTAATTTAGAACTATTAAGATAGGTGCATGTTTAAGTGCTTCTTTGATTCCTTCAAAATATTGAATAACAATCTCCTCCCATTTGATAGTTTTATCTTTCTTTAACATGCATGTGATAGGAAGATTCAACTCTACAAAATTGGACACAAACCTTCTAATGAAATTGATCTGCTCAAAGAAAGATTAGATTCCCTTCTTCGTTCTTAGAATTGGCACCTTACTGATTGCTTCTACTCTCTTAGGGTCAATCATGACACCGGCCTTTGAAGAAATATGACCGAGCATCTTGGCCTTTTGCACCCCAAAGTGACACTTCTTTGGATTGAGAGAGATTCCAAATTCTCTACATCTGATCAACATCCTTTCCAAATGCTACAAGTGATATTTTTGCTCCTTGAAAATACAGTCACATCATCTTGATAAACTGTAATGAAGTCATTTATATAACCAATAAAAGCAACATCCATTTCTCTTTGGAAGGTATCTCTAGCATTCATGATACTAAAAGGCATTCTCACATAAACATATATTCCCCAAGGAGTGGTAAAGGCAGTTTCAAATCTTTTTGAATCCTTGACAACAACCTGATTGTAGCTAGAGAAACCATCCAAGGTGGACAACAATTTAGATCCAGTCACTAACTGCAGCATGTTCTCCATGTTTGGAAAAGGATAATTGTCTTTCAATGAAGCTCTATTCAGATTTCTGAAGTCTACACAAATTCTGATATCTTCATTCTTCTTTTTGACTAGCACAAGGCTTGTAACCCAAGATGAATACCTTGTGGGCTGAATAATCCCTCCCTCCTTTAGTTTCTTCAATTCATCTTGCATTTTCATGGAGAGGTGCAGAATAAATTGGCCTTTGCTTCTATTTGAATGGTTTGTCATTTTTCTCAAGAGGGATCTCATGTTGGAATAAGTCTTCTCTATATGCTTTCAGCTCTGAATATGACCAGGCAAGACAGTCTTGATATTGTTTTAACAATTGGAGGTAGGACTATTTTTCTTCCTTGCTTAAACTACTACCCAACCAAACTCTCCTTGGTTTCTCCTTTGTTCCCAAGTTATGCTCTTCCACATCCCTTGAGGTAGATATGTTTCTATTGATGATGCAATCAGCCTTGTCAAAATTTGACTCAAGAGCAACCAGCCCTCTAGGAATGGTGTTAGTTTTCAATTGGATAATATCTTTTCTAAACAAAGTATCTCTTCCTTCAGTCACACACACCATTGGTTCCTAATCAATATGCTGATCCACAAACTCACCTTGATTTTGTAAGAACCTTTGCACTTGAGCATCATCATTAAAAACTTTCCAATGTTTGATGTTGTCGGGGATAATCGGCCTAGTTAACACTTCAACATTGTACTCACAATAAGGTGAAATAGTGCAATCTCCAAATATTGATCCCAACACACTTTGCCGACTTGTTAGAAAAAGCATTGAAACTTCTATCATGGTGCGTAATATTGAATGAATCAAACATCTCAATTATATCCCAAACCGCATGCTTATACTGTTTCATCCGCTGATTTTTCAGTAGCATACGGTTTTATTATTTGTTTGATAACTAGCTCTAAATATCCTTTTGCAATGATGTCCTTGACACCATACTTCCATGAAATTCTCAGACCCAACAACAAGGCTTCATTCTCAACAATGTTATTAGTACATTCAAATTTAAGCTTGAAGGAAAAAACAAACTCTTCCAAGCTAGGAGAAATCAGAATTATACCAACACCATTCCCAAATTTGGAGCAAGCTCCATCAAATAGCAAGGTCCAAGGAGAACTTACCTAATCAAGGCACTTTGACTGATCCATCTTGTGTTCTTTTCCATCAGCAAACCCAATAAAATTATCAACATCAACATCAGCAAATAATACTTCATAAGAAGCATTGTTTGGGTCCTCAATTAGATGCAACATTTTCTTTTCTCCATAGAGCTTGAAAAGGCTTCCTTCAATGGGAATAGTGGAAAAAGACATGTCCATTTGGACACTCCCTCCAACACTTGTAGCCCACTTTCTTGACAATAGCATACCCCACTTGGTAGGGCAATCAACAATCACAACATCCAATTTTAAATTCCTCCCGGGATAAGATGCAAGTTGCACCACCAAACCCTTCACACAACCAACTACCAGCACTTCTCTCGAGTCCATGGTAGTACACTTACATAGGCTGTTGTCACTTTGATATCTAAACCATTCATGAATTCTAGAGGCATGGCATTATATGATGCACCGGAATCAAACATACAATTATGAAGTGGTCTATCCTTTATGATCAAAGTTGTAAAGAATGGATCAACATTCAATTGGAAATCAACCAAAGATGTCCCCAAGTATACCTCGGGTGTTTCACCAAGATATTATACTACTGGTGGTGTTTCAAGGTCAGCAATGATCTGAGGAGGAGTTTCAATAACATTTACATTTCGCTCGAGTATTCTTCTCCTCCTTCAATCCTAAGTACTCAAATGCTCTCTTCTTGTGCTCAGGGATTCTAAGAAACTCAATGATTGGAACACTCACTTTGATTTGGCTCAATACTTGGGCTATATCATAGGGAACACTCTTTGGAAAAATAGCATTGGAAGGGATAAAATAAGATTCATTAGATGGAAAGGGATTCTTGGCAACTTGGGCATGAGGACTATAATTTTTGCTTGGGACAGCAGAGCTTTTGGTAGGTGTTTCTCTTCTAGAAGCTTCTTTGGGAATTCTTGTGAGCAAGGGTGTTTTAGTTTTGGTTTGAGGCCCAACTCCCTTAACAACTTTTCTTCTAGTGTTATAGTATTTCTCTTGAGCTATAACAACATTCATCAACAATTTTCTATCTTCCTCCGAAGGGATACCACCATCATACTTCTTAATCATCAAAGCTCTTAAGTATTCAAAGTCATTGTTAGGAATTTCAAAATCTTGCACTACATAAAATTCAAGAGTATGAGGGGGAAGAAAGACTTGTACTCATTTGATGCAATCCCAAAAGGTAGTAGCAGTCCTAGCACTTATTACTTCAGTAGATGTTGCTCCTCCTTGTGAGATTGAAGAACAACCCACCATGCAAATATCATCATCAGTATCATCATCATTATTAGCCTCACCTTCTTTCTAGTCCACTTCACAAGGAGGATGGGGTAGAAAAAACCTATCACACCAATCAATATCAGCAACTTCCTCAACAACAACACCCTAGTAGTTAGGGGATCAGGAAACACTCTTCCTTCATGTGCTTGAGGATGTCTATTTGTAGACCCCATGGGTCCTTTTCCTCTATCATATGCCCTTTGATCACCTCTAGGATGATTGGAAAATCTGTCATGGTTTTTTGCTCTTGGCTGACCTTGTGAAGTCTGCCCAATTCCCTTCTCATCTCTTGCCAACTTGTATGAGATTTCTTTTACAGCCCCTACCAAAGTTTTCACAACCTCCTCCAAATCATTACCTTGCTAGCTTGAATTTTTTCAAGGTTTATCAACTTTAAACCATCTCTCTTGAGAGGTTTACCAATTTCTTTGATATTGTTTTCAATTTTAAGTGCCGTGGTGAAAGCTTGTCTTAGATTAGTAGGATTCTTATCTCTTAAGTAGTAGGCTGATTTCTTGTCAAATGCATCTACATATTTGATTAGACAAGATTCATCACAAGGCCTCAGATTAATAGGCAGCCTTCTCAAAGTTTTGTTAAACCTTGTGTTGAAGTCATGGACTGATTCATTGGGATTCTTCTTGATATTTTCAAATTCAAACAAGAGAAATCTAGGATCAGTCTTGTCACCATATTGCAACCTAAATGCATTCTTCATTTCAGTCCAAGAATCAATTGAATTATCACTCGAGCCTTGTACCAATCCCTAGAATCCTCTTCTAGTGTATGAATGAACAATTTAATATACACATCTTCAAACTCTATTTCAAAATCCTCCATCATGTTAACAAAAAGTTTGAGATGCTGATCACTAGTTATAACATTATTACCTTGGAACTTTGGCAACCTATTTCTGACATCTTATGGGATAGAATTTGGGTAAACATCCACTCCTCTAAAATCTATAGGACCAAAGGTGTTAACAACAAATGGAGATCTAGGCTGAGCCATATTGTTTGGTGGAGGGGATCTTGGGGGTGACATAAGCGATGAGGAGTACAAGGCCTTTGGGGCTCAAGAATGTGGTTCACAAGATTGGTATTCTCTAAGTGCTAATTTTCTTGGAAAGTTTTATTTGAATTAAAACACAGAGGTGTAGATTGAAGAAGGAACTTACTAGGTACAAGTAGAAGGACCTTCACTAGCTGAGGCAAACAAGTTTATGAGAGGATTGCTTGAATCAGAATCACTTGAAGAAGAGTGATAATCTTATAAAAGGCTGAACTCTCTCACCAATGGATACATCTTTGTTTGATGTCGACCTTTAACAACTTTCCAAACTCTTCTCCCTTCCAACTCTAAATTCCTTGAATCTGAAAACAACTTCTTAGCAGAGTCTCTAATGAAGAGAGATCTTCTTCCTTCCAGTTTTGCAGAGATTAGCAACAAAAATAAATGACAGAAAGGTAAGACACTTGGTATTTATCAATATCGAACAACATGGGGTTGCCACTAAGGAATTTCACCTAGTTGTGCAAATGCACTAAAATACTCACAAATACCTATCAAAGCACTGAAAATCTTGCCAAACTTGACAGATCAGACCTTCCTTTTCTTGAACTTATCAACCACAAATGTAAATGAAGTGCAACAACTGCTGGAAACTGATAAAATTGCAGGAAGAACTTATATCTTCACTTAATCCTTAGAAATCTGATTATAAAATGATGCTTCAACAACATATTTGAATGCAAAATTTACAAAGGACATCACCAGGGTTTGACATGCATTCAAATATCTCAAATATGTATACACATGGATCAGATTGAACTAAGAAAATATCAAACTCAAAACTCTACCCTTCCTTCCAGTGTTATAAATTTGATCGAAGATGATACTCAGATTTTAATTGCACATAAATCACATAAGAAGTATTACCAGGAATCTAAAATACCGAAATAATGAATAATTTCAGTAATGGCACGAGAAAAGTGTTGGTACCCAAATTTGTTCTCCTTTTCAATGAGTAGCATCAAAGATATGGCATGAAGCTTGAAGTTAGATAGATCATGATGTGTGTCATTTTGTAGTTGGGGATGTGATCTAACTGGCACTCAGATTTGTGGAGAGATGGATAGCACTCAAATAGGAATTGATCTTGTCCTAACTATTTTAGGTTGTGCCTTTTAACCAAGGTAAGAGAACCTATATTGCAGCCTCTGTTTTGTGAAGGAGGTGAAGGTATCCTTGCAATGTGCAGGTTGTATGGAGATGGCCTTGAGAAAACATGATCAATTTTCCATTATTCAAACTCAACAGAGTTGTCACTACTAAATGATGGAAATGCTTTCAAGACAAGGCTGAGGTTGCTAAAGACATGGTATGATCCTGATTTTCTTTGTGCATTTTTGTAAATGGATTGAATTCTTTTGTTGACACACAATGCAATGTAGGGGTAGTATGGGGTAGGATTAGTTATTTTGAATGAATTTTGGTGGGATATTTTTAGACAAGACTAACCAGAATTTGCCAAATTCTTTGAGGACCTTTGCAAGAAATTTGTAAGACCTAAACAATAAAATGCTTCAAAGGGATTAAGGTACTCCTTCAACTAGGATATCTCCAATAAATGGAGGCCCGGATATGCACTCTTCCACACAATATTTGATAACCTACCACAAAAGCTTCAAGTAGATGAACCAACAAAGCATCCATAAACCTCTATTTTCTCATGACGTAAGGTGCACTCAAAGGTTTACAACAATCTCTAAATTCAAGGAAGGTAAAGTGATTTTAAATCTGTTTGTCTCTTTATCAGATGAAAGCTCTTCTGAATGTGAGATTGTAGATGCCACTAAACTATCAACAAGAAATGAGACCATGTATGAACAAGAGATATTCCAGACACAAAACTGTAACAAGAGCAAGATACACAAATTGAAAACATTATAGAACATAAGTGCATGCAAATTTTGCCAAGAGACAACACAGAATAATCCAGAAATGATAAAATATATCAGTAAGGGAATGTTATAAGAACAATCTCAGAGCTTGTTGATGGCTTTACAACTAAAACCAACTCAACATGATACAAATATGATGCAAAAAGAATTAGAAATGGTTCTCAGGTGGTTTCTCAAAGAATGGGCTTCTTCCCAGATTTTCTGTGAAATTCTAAGTTTCTCTAACCTTTTGCATGTCTCAAAACATGCATTATATAACTTTCAATTACATTTGATCCTTCTTTCCCAAGAAAATAATATGCCCAACATCAAGTTTGTTACAAAATTCCAACATGATTCACAGATAGGGACGTTTAACATATTTGCAACAAAAGTTGTCAGGTGTTTCAAAAAAGGTGAATCATTACAAATCCTTCATCATTATCCATTGTGGAGGCACGTTTTTCATTCTCCAAGCATGAAAACCCCTTTCATTTCATTATTTCATCCCTATCATTTCAAAATTTGATTTTGTAACTTTTAATTTGATATTTCACGTTTTACATGGGCTGGGGAAAAAATTATTTCAAAAACACCTCAAATCTGTAAATTGATCCCCAAAACCACTTGCATTGGTCCTTGCAGGAACAAACGACATGAGTTTTCCAAAAATTTGATCAAAATTGATGCAAAATTTACAATTCCACACTTCCTGGAGCAAAAATGGCAGCCAAATTAAAGAATGTACAGTTACCGTTGAATTTCCCTCTTCCCTTCAATCTAGGCCCTCCACGTGTCAAAATATGATTGGGAATGAATTTGGGATCACTTTTTGACTTTTTAACATGTTTGAAAAATGGAAAAAATTGAATATTTTCTCCGCTTCTCCGGCCTTGAAATTTGGAGCTGACACGTGGCATATGGTGGGTCCCATTGAAATCATGCTTCAATTCTGCACATTTCCACCCTTTTTGGAATTTGGAAATTTTAAAATTTTTTTCCCGCGGGCCCGCACCTCCGCCTCTATCCTTGACACATGTCCACATTTTTATTACTAAGAATCTAGAGGCTCATTTCATGTTTTAACCCCTTTTTCACCAAGGGAAAATTCTCCACTTTTCCTCTGCGGGCCCGCGCTCCGATTTCTTCCCTACCACGTGTCTCCTTTTGATTTGTCGCGGAGCCATGCCTCAAATTTTCATTCTAAGTATTTTTGCAAAAAGGGGAAAAAATCCCTTTTTCCTTCGTCATCCCGCCGACCCACTCTGCTTGGCTTATGTCTCCCGGTGGTTCGTTTGGCAAACCCACGCTTCAAACTTCCATTTTAACTCCTTTTGTAAAAAGGGAAAAAAATCCCTTTTTCCTCTACCGGCCCGCCAACCCACTCTGCCCTCTGTGCCGCCCCATGTCCACCCCTTACTCCATTGTGGACCTGTGGCCCTTTCCACACCTTTTATCCCTTTCACCAAAAAAGGAAAAAAAATCCTAAGTCCTCCGCCGGCCTTCCATTCCACCTATGAATAAGAACATGACACGTGTCCCTCCTACAGAGTTGCGGGGGAAATGTGGATTTTTTGCCAAAACTCAAAAAATGCTAAGTCCTCTAAGAAACCGCCAAACCCTATCTAACCACAAGTGGCCATGTAGGAGGAGAGTTTTGAGTTTAAATTTGATAGGCAAGTGACACCCGTATAACCGTCAAAAACACATAATTTACCAGAGATGCCCGAATTTGATTTTTTCTTCATGGGTGAAGGATTTTTTGGTCAAAAAAACTAAGAGAATGTATTTTAAAGAAATTTTTGACCATGGAAAAGGACTTTGAGGGAAAAATGCAAAAATGAATAACCACGAGCTCCAAAGGCTAGGAAAAGTGGAAAAAATGACAGAGGCCCGTATATTTGGAAATTTAGGGCACAAAACACAACAAACATGTAGTTTTCCTTCACATTGAGGCAAAATAATAAGTTTATGAGCTTTTCAAAGTATCTAAACTAGAGGGAGAAAGTTACTGAGATCACCAAATTTGAAGAAAAACATTTTAGAGCATGCGAGAACAAAGGGAAAATTGGCAAATAGAACAGAGGATTAAAATGGGCACCAACACCGAGGAAAATAATAATCTAAATTTGAATTTGAAAACATGGAGTGAAATTAGAGAATAATATTTAGATCTAATCCTTCATGAGGATGTAATCAACGATGCTTCAAAGTTGTTTGAATATCAAAAGGCCATAGAATTCTGGTGTCAGATGTTGTAAGATTTAATTAAGAATTTGGATGATAAGCAGTGGAAATTACAAATGCCTTGAATTATATATTAGAATAATTTGATAATGTTAATTGTAATTTCTTCAACGAAAAATAGTGATGCTCTTAAGATCAAATCAAGGAAAATTTCAAATTTTTGGTGAAGCGCAATGATGAGGTTACCAAAAATTTTAGAAGTGAATCCATTGATAGATTGGTTTTATGCCAAAAATTCATAGGAAGAATAAAGAAAGTTGTGAGTAAACTTAGAAGAATTCTAGCCAAGATCACAACAGAAATAGAAACGAGGATGTAGTGAATCACTACGCACGTGGACCAAGAGATGAAGAAATTTAGGGAATCATCAAGTGTTTCCTTGAGTAAAAAAATAAAATGGCTACGTGGGAGAGAACACAACAAAAACTTGAGGAAGGAGAAGGCGTTGCAGGTAACTAGGCCAAAGGCGAGTAGCCATGAAAGGGAAGATACAAGCTCTGGATTAGTCAAAGTTCCAAGGTTGATCGAGTCAAACCCTTGCATTAAAATTGCTATTTTATGGGAGCCTGTTCCCTTGAATTAATGACATTTCTATTTTTAGTAATTTGTTAGTTGAAGGCCAAATTTGTAATGGTTGACCTAAAGAACTTATAAGATAGTTAGGTGTATGGAGTCATTGCGGATATATAGATCATTTTGGTGAAGTTTTTCTTCAAGCTTGGAAGAGTGCTTCAAATATTTTAAAACCTTTTAATTATATTCAGAGTGATATCTTATGTTTAAGAACCTAATTTATTGTGTTGAATGGTTGATTAGTATATGCTTTGTGAATGCATAATTCCTTAGTGTGAATGATTAGCTTACCTTTATTTCAGATTATCTATTTTATGTTATGAGGAAGTAATGTAACCATCTTTTATGTTAGTTGTGGAAATATTTTTTCCTTCTATTGTTAAAAGTTGCATTATCATTAGCTGCAATCAGTGAAATAGATGTTTGACATGTGCATGTTCTCTATCCTCATGATTAGTTAATTGTTTGTTCAATAAAATTTGATCTCTCTATTATGTATACTTGAGTTTAACAAAGGAATGCATGCTTCTAGTCTGTGGTGTTTTGTGCCCTTTCTAAGTTGCAATAGGTGAAGGTGACTAACGGTGTTCACATCCTACTCACATTAACCCTTCCTGAGATTTAAAATATCCTTTATTCGTTGCATCACCATCCCTAGTATAGTTTCCTTTTTGCAAATATCTTTCCCTAAAACCCATGAAAATGTTAGTATAGGACTAGATAGCCATTTTATTACACTAAGAGTAGTACCACACTTAGTTTAGGAAAATGAAGCTAGTCTTCTCCATAGGTTCACCTCGATCTCAAGTCCCACATCTTGAGAGGTGATCCCATGTGTCCTAATCACATCGAACATCCTGTTCACATTCTAGACATTCAGAGGGTGTAGTGATTTGGTGAAAACATCACCATCAACTTCCTCGACCTCAGGATAGTTTTCATAGTCCTCCACATTTTATTCTTTAGGTTCTTCAATTTCCACTTCCTCCTACGGTTCTTCTATATCATGAGTGGCATTAATCGGTGGTGCTTCAAGAGCAAGCCAACAAGGAGGTGGGGAAATCCTTGGTCTATTGGAAGGATTTGGCTTCTTTGGAGTGTTCCGCATTATAATCTAGGACAACTGTTTATTCAAGGAAACCAAGTCATTCACCATTTTTTGGAAGGTTGGAGTCTGTGGTGAGTGAGCCTAAAATATGGCCCTTTTACTTTCCATTTAGGCCTTTCACCTTACTGGATAGGATTAGATCATCGTCACTTTCTATTGCATGGTCTTGAGCTTCCCTCTATGTTCTTGGTTGGGTTCTTCTAAGGAAGAAACCTACTTCTGATGGCAAGGCACTGATGAAGAACCTCTTCAAATTGTTTTCACAAGGAACCACATCTTCGGGGATTCTTCTTATCACTCTATTATATCTTTCTATAAAGTATCTCATTGATTTAGAGGTTTCTTTCTTCATTTGTACCAATTGGACCAAGAGATCCTGACAGTCTTTCGTGGTCTTAAACCTATGTTCAAATTCACTTCTTATATCTTCCCAACAGGTGATAGACCTTGGGGGTAACATGTAGAACCATTTCAGCATCCTATTCTTGTAGTGACTCCACAAAGAACCTAAATGACACATTTTCATCCTCAATGCCTAATACAATAAAAGTGGTGATAAATTCTGCTACATGTTCTTCGGGGAGTTGAGAACCATCCCCTTTAAATTTTGGAAAGTTTTTTCTTGAGCCTCTTGGTAGCTCGTGGAGTGGTTGAGCAAGGGTGAGTGGGCTGTGTTTCTCCCCCATGGTACATTAGGCCTACGTACCTCATGATCATGATCATAATGCCCCATTCTATTTATGTTTCTAGCTTCCAACCTCTCTAAGGTTGTGGCTTCTACTATTTCTCTTTTGTCCTCCTCGGCTTGAAGTCTTTAAATTTCTTGAGTGAGCTCTTATTTCCTCTTCCGCTCTTGCTTCTCTTTTTCTATCTTCTTCTTTAATCTCTACGTCAGTGAAATCTTCAAGGTTCTCATTGATGTATTGAAATTCATTGTCTAAAGGATTGACAACACTCAGGTTCCTAACTTGTGGTTGTTTGATGAAAAGGAGACCTCAGAATTATGAGAAGCTCTTGTCTTCTTTAGAGCTCTTGAAAAATAGGGTTAGTTTGTCCTCCTTGTCTCTGTTGTTAGGTGTATATTATATCTGCTAGCTTGGAAATTTATGCTCTTCTTTATGGTGCTAGAATTTTTCTTTGCCTCTCCAATTCAGTAGTGCATTCTTCTTCAAGGTCAAAAATTCTCGTGGCAATGAAGTAGTGATTGACACTTTTCTGTCGTACCAGATAGCTTCTCTCAAATCAAAAGCAATATCCTCTTGGATGTGGAAGATCAATTCAAGTATTTCAATAGGAGAATTTCTCGGAATATCCATGGTTTGTAGACATGTGGCTCGTATAGCTATTAAAATTCCAAAAAAATCTTTTATCAAATTTTTAATTTTCTAATTTTTTTTGTATTTTTCAAACCTTTTGATTGTATTCAGGTGAAGATGTTGCTAAATATACCCCATAGTGGGTGCCAAAATATGTTGGTGAGAAATTTTTTTGGGATAAATTGGTGGTTTTCTTACCAATTCTTTGGGAGTCTAAGTCTCTCTACTTAACCGGTGTAGTTGTCGTATGTGCATGCATGAGTAAAAATGAGTTTTCTCCTAGTGGCCTTACAGTCAAGGATTTAATAGGGACACTCCACTGACCCTACAAAAAAATCTTGCAAATATTTGTAAGGGTAGAATTTTCTAGGAGAGTGGGAAAGAGAATGAGATAATTAGAATAGATAAAATAATGTTGCAAGTAGAAAATCAGAGACTTACATACACCAGCCAAAAACTTCATTACATGCACTTAAATTTAGAAGAAAAAGAATTTGCGTAACAACAATAACACCAAATAGAGTTTGATGAACATAAAGTACCACTAAACCCCTCAGTCAAAAAGGCTAAAATTAATTCTTCCTTTATTGAAGCTCAAGCAGAAATTATACATATCATAGAAATGGAAAACATTTTGAGTAGGGAAAATAGAAGAAACGTGATATCTCTTTCCTCTCTTTAGAAGGATATCTCTCTCATGAATTCATAAAAAGTAGCTCCAATATCTAAGAATATTTTAGAAGTTGTCTAAGAAGAAGATCAAATGAGGAGCTAGTTATAATTTATAGAAGAGGACGCAACTCTTCATCTTCCTGGTGACTTTACAAAAACTTTAATTTGACTTCAGACTATTCATATTCCACTTAAATATTTAAGTCCCTTTTATAAAATCAAGGAAAATTAAAGTTTACATTATGTTTATAAAGTCACTTAAAAGTAATATTAACATTTGAAAAACTCAACGCAAAAATATAACATTGATGAGAGAGAGCATTGAGTGAGAAGAGAAGAAGAAGAAGAAAGAAGAAGAATTATGTAGAAGAATGAGCTATTGCGGTGGACTTAGCTTCATTCTCTGATTGCTCTCCACTTCACATTCCTGAGAAGAATTCTATCTTTCCAAGCTCCTTGTGGAAATGAGCCACTGCAGGTTATACTTTTTTGGCATGAAGGATGTGAATGCAACTCAAGGTTTCGGTTCGACCATCGATCACATTGTTGATGTCGTTGCACTTCCTAAAACATGATGAGTGATTTTTGTGATAAGTGAAATAGAGGCTCAAATATTTGAGAGAAATTCAAGAGTATCCTTAGTGAAGGAAAATGGGTTTCCCACCACTTTCTTGACATATTTTTCAAAATGTTTGATCAACTCATCATCAGTTGTGTGTTCACTCATTACAGTACATAATTTTTCTAAACATTTTTATTTATACTATCCTGCAACTTGCCTATTTCTTCTTCTTTCTCCTATAGCTTTGTGAAATCATGATTGATTACCTCAAATTTTATTTCCAAGGCCCTCGCCCATACACATGTCAAGTCTTCTACTGGGAGTTTCAAAAACCTTCTTTTCGATCAAATCCTAATGATGGGTGTTTCTCATCTCACTCACTATTGGTCCCAGAGGTTCCCGTACTCTCTTTCTTTCTCCACATCCTCTTTGAGTGCTCACATTTTGTTGGTTGTTGTACACATGCACACAAAGATCTTCACTACCTCTTGGAGTTTTGGCTTCCCTTTTTCAGAGATTGATTCGATCCATCCATTGTTTTCTCTCCCCTATATCGTGAGCTCATGTGTTATTCTAATGGATTCTAGATCGAAGCTACTAATGGGTGTCACTTTGTCAATAGGAATTTTTTTAGTGCTTGGTTCCACCAGGTTATATACATAAGATGAAAGAGTTCATACTTGTTCCTCTAGTACCTCAATCTTTTCTTTATATTATTTATTATTTACCACCATGAAAGCAGAATATTGTTGATATATGTGTAATCTCCCTCATGAGTAGTTGGTCCCAGTTAGGTCATGTTCATCTCATAATCACCCGGTATCATCTCATCCATTAGCTTGATTACCTTTCATTGAGATACTTTGATGTAATGATTACATGTCTCCCCACTGTAGAATTGTGATGTTGTATGTGTGATATTTCTTGACCTTTTTATTTAGCCAATGAGACAATCATTGATAGATCAGGGCTTCTACTTGTTGCACAGTGTGAGTGTTAGGGATGACCATTTCCCACATCCATAGAAACATTTCGCTGGATTCAGGATCAATGATGGGTGCACCAACCATTCTTTATTCTGGAGGAGGAGGCAAGTCTTGAATGAGAGGGGTATTGGTGTCAACAAGAGGTGAGACCTCTTGTGGTAGCTTGAAGACTAAATTGTGAACCATGTACTCCTCATTCACCTGTGCTTCTACTACTAGATTTTCTATTTGCATTACTAAGATCAAGTTTTCCTCCTACAGCGACGCTAATGAGCCTTCTTCTACCTTGAATTTCTTAGGTGTCTTCTTGTGGGAAGAAGTTTCCAATTCCGTGGCCTTCCTTTTTGAACTCACTCTAGAGTGTTTAGAGATGGAAGTCACCTCCACCACTTTTGAAGATGAATGATGTGAATATTTATTTTTTTCTTAGAGAAACTCCTCGTGATTGGATGACCATAGTCCTTTTTCTTAAACAAGTTCCTCATTCTCCTCACCACCTTTTTAGTTCACTCTAATATATCTCGAATTCATGAACATGCCGGTTTATTTGGGGCACTGGGGACATCTTGACTCTTGCATACTTAGGATCATACATTTATGTCCCATCATCATGTAAGATGTCTTCATACCAAGAGAACTATGATTTCTTCATTTGTTGATTCACATCCTCATGTGGTCCTCTTTACACACTTTGAACTCATCAATACAATTGGCCCAGTAGTCCTCAACTTGTGGCTCATGTTACAATTTTGGGACATAGAACGAGTCGGGATCTTCTCGGATGTCAAAGTTTACTCTCGGAGATGTAGGAATACCGATTCGGATGCATGAAAGTGACCTCCAGGTGAGATGCATCATTTGAGCTTTTACACGTGAACACCCCTAGAGATATAGGGAATGAAATAAACTTCTTTCTCCTACTTCTAAGATTTTTATTAACTTGAGTGATCTGCCTACAGAGCTCAAACAATACAATCTAGTAACTCAGGTACTTAGGTAGTCTCAATAGAGCTTGGTCAAAGCCAATGACTTGTATGTAGGAGAAGGTTGAGAATTATATGAAGTACAAGATGTATTCCTTTTTAGGGATACCGCTTGTGATTATATCCTAGCTTCAAGATCCCCTTCTAAGCTTTAGACCATGTACATAGTGAATGCATCATTCATGTGAGTGAAATGCCTATTTCTCTCCTCCATTACCAACTGTGGAAGTTTCTCGAATGCAGGCACCTTGGCAGTAATGTTCTACATGAGAGCCAATCCTTTGAATGATCTTGAACTTGTAAGGAGATAAACTAGGTAAGAATTCATGTGGAACTTCCTTGTCATGGGAACTTGGAGCAGTTGTAGATGGAGATTATCACTAATGATCTACCCACAATCAATCCTCGATTTCCTTCTATTAATGTTAGGATGAAAAGGCCCATCAAGTCCTTGAATTATCTCATGCTTGCTTCACCCATAATTCTATTGAGGAGAGTGATGACATCAGAATACCCTTCTTAGAACTCACACCTTTAAAAATTCATGGGAATCCTGGAAGGCTTTCTTCCTATTTTCAACCATGAGCCGAGCACTACTCCTTCGACATATGAATGCATTTTTTCCCAATCATGTGAGGATTTATACTTTGATATGAAGACCATGTTGGGGGATGTCAAGTATCTCTGAGAGTGAAATGGAACTAGGGATGATAACCACCATTGTTGTACTATTATTAGGTTAGATGGTTCGTGTCTCGGGCTCGTAGTGGAAAGAGTAGGCTAGGACTAACTCGATACTCTACACAAACATTGGGTGTCCTGTAGTGGCAAATAACCCACTTGTGAATACTCCGGTCTCAATCCTCTTTCGGTCCTCTCCGAGGCCATGCGAGTCTTAAGGTCCTTGAGTTTCATATACAAGACATCGTTTTCTTCAACATCATACTAGTAGGAAAAGGGTTGTGTCAACTTCGACCCATCCACTTTGACTTCATGTTTTTCCCAGAAATAACAACTTACTATTTTTAGTAAGTGTGAAAAATCAAGTCCCGATCTTCAATTGGATGTTGCGGCTTTGTTTTCCTCTTTCTCCATGCATTCCTCGTTCCTTCTAGATCAAATTTATATTTTTAGTAGGTGTCTGTGGGACCACTTACTATTTTTAGTAAGTGTCAAAAATTTCCATTCGGTGAGTTCTCGGCTATAGTGCATCTTCATTTTCATTGTTTCCTTTGCAAGTTCTTTCATTGATGACTTTCTGAAATAGCGATCCCTATGTAATAGACCTACTATTTTTATAAATTAGGTTTCTAGAGCTTGGATTGATGTAGAAATAATTTTTTTAATATTTTTTTCACCCAATATCACCCCTCTAAAATTTTAGCCCTACCTGCTTAATAGTCCAGGAGATTTTAATGTTTCAAATTTTGGGTGAGAGTGCTTACGGATGTGGCAACCATTAATGGACCTCAAAATAGTATGTCTAGTTTTGTCTTCTATTTGTGAAAAGACTTATATTTTTGATTTGGGTTTTTCTTTTGATTTTTCACGTGCAATTCTACTTCGTTTTCCTAATGGTTTGATGGGAAATAGGATTTTTCTTCGTTGAACTAGAAGTGGAATTTATTCGTTATGGATGTTTTGTTGCACGAGAGGAGAGTTTTAAGGTGTCTTCTTGATTTATTTGGGTATAGTAATTAACAGAAAAATATAGCTTTTTTTTCACACATCTGTTTGAGACATTTCTTAAACTTCTTGTTTCATAGCCATGGAGTTTTCTTTGTTTTCTCCTTCTTCGTTTTATGCCTCTCCTACGTGTTTGCTCAAATTTCCTTGAGACCTGCATGATTTCATGGAATGGAGGAAGTACCTATATGGTAGGTATATTTCAAGGTTCAACAATGGTGGAATGATGGATGAGAATTTATAGAGGAAGAATGGAAATGTTTGTGCATGGGAGTGGAAGCAGCTAGAAGCACTGGAAGCAAGTGAAGCGACCATTAGAATTTTTATTTTTGAAATCATGGAGGGAGAAGGCTTGGAAAATTTTGCATTTCTTGATTTCCCTAACCTCATGGATGTGATGGATGTCAAATTTATGGTGGTCAAGAGGATGACACGTGGCCACGATCGAACGACAAGGAATGGATGTGAAAAATGTTGCTTTAAAGCACTATGAGCTGAAAGTTGGTCACATGGATGACCAAAAGACTCCCCATTGGGGCTGGGAGAATTTTTCCATGTATTTTTTCCCTACCCTTAGGAATGTGAGGGACATAAAATTCCATGGTGGTCATGGAGTTGATATGTGTCCTCAATCCGACGATAGGGAATTTGAGCTCCAAAAATGCACCTAGGTCTTTGCCGAATCATCAAGTCTGAAGGTCACATGAGGGTCCCGGAGGTTACATGGGGCTGGGCACATTTTTCCAAGGTTTTGTACCTAACCTTAGGGAATTCAGGGACATAAAATCCCACCATGCTCCAGTACTGCGACATGTGTCCTCCCGAAAATTGACTAACTCCTTAACTACCTTGAAGAGGGCGAGAACAATGATAACTTGAGCTACAGGTGGAATTTATTGGTGAAATTTTATATGATATTGACTAGAAATGGAATTTTAAATCCAATGGTGGGGTTATCATGTCTTGATTCATTCACTAATCCCTTAAAATTAGGATTTTTTTATTTTATGCTCCACCTATGCCTGAGAAAAACTGCCTGAAAATCCTATGCGCCAAAGTGTTGTGAAACATATGATCTTACCATAATGTACGACTTGGAAATATATTTTTGAGATTTTTTTACATATAACTCCATCCAAAGCTCCCAAAATCTTCTTTTACAGCCCAACAATTGTTTTAGGCTTGTGAACCCTATTTTTTACTCAGAATCCTCCAAGTCTTTCAAAACTTCCCCAAACCTTCCAAAATAATTTCCATGATATTATAATGTCTTTAATTCAGATCCATGTTTAATTTTCCCTTTCATTCTACTCCAGGGTGGTTGATCCAATCTTGGGAAGGCTAGTGATAGCCCTTCCCAATACTACCAGAAGATAGCATCTTTTCAGAACTTCCTAAAATCTCCTAAGGGACTGATTTGACTTTCCTAAATCACCTATGGGATGAGATAACATTTTGGGGGTTATTGGAGTGACTGGGTGGACTTGGTGTGCTTGGGAATGGTAGAACATGGAAATTTTGGTAGAGGGGTATAGTTGTCGTGCTTGAAAATTGTCAATTTCCCTGTTGCACATATTCATGACAACATTCTCCAAATCCCGAGGCTTTTGTAATAATTTTGTAAACCGAGAAAATTTTTGACAATCCTCAACTTGTTAAATGGAGTCAAATCTATTTACACATGTATCATTAATTCACAAAATAAGTATTAAAACACTACAAATAACTCATTAATCAAAAATTTATTAGCGAAAAGCAGATCCGATACCATATTAGATTTTTTAGATCTACGATGAAAGAAAAATGCACAAACAATTGTAGAAATCGAAATAACTAAAAATAAGATGCAATATAATCAAAACTCACAAGGTAAGATTAGATCCAAATCAACTCAAATGCTCCATATTCTCCATAATATATAATGATGTAATTCATGTACATATAGGAGGTGAATGTGTAACCTCCTCCTAGATCAGTGGGGAATAAATCTCTCAGAATCGATACTATAAGTAGAGTTTACTCCACACAACTAGTAGGCTAATGCAACCGAACTAGTAATTTAACTCAATAAAAATTATAGAACTAAGAAATCATATCCCATGAGTGTAGGAAATATCCAAGTAAATAAACAAATACAAGGAAAATAAATATCCTACACTAACATGCTACAACCCTACAAGGAGCACAAATCCCTAATTGTTTATAACACTAAATCCACAAGGAGGCTATAACCCCTGAAGATGATCAAGCACCCACTCAACCACCTTTGTATGATATGATCTATGATTTATTTCTATCACAACTAATAGAGACCAATGGTTTAGCTCACACTTCTTCAAACCCTAAGTGTTCAATATTTCACAAATATACTCTTCCTTCACTTCTCAAGTCTTTAAAACCTTGCACACATGATTTATTATCTTCTTCAACCTATCACACACTTTATATTATATCAATTGGTTCTTCAACACCTACAAAAATATCTCGTGTAGGTCATACTTCATGCACACACACCACTCTTCATCAACTAACTCTAAGAAGCACCCAAAATAATGCTTTTATAAGCTTCTTCTCATTTTAAATTAAAACACAATTTTTCCCCTCATTTGGCTCAAACCATGCATCATAAAATCATCCCAAATTCAAAACATAACAGTCACAAGTAACCCAAGTAGTTCGGCCTATCCAAAATCACCATTACATGCTCTAAAAAGACTCAAATCCCAATGGGCAAAAAGAGAAAAATACACTAACATCAAAACCATACTTTTTCATTACCCATAAATCACAAGACATGTTTAAATTAACATTTAAACATAATACATGGTTGTAATTTACATCAATTAATAAAAATATTTTATATAATGGGACCATTGTTCTTAGTACTTCTCAAAATAGTTGTTTCCAACACCCTTCACGACCCTGAAACTGACTTTGTGCCTCTAGATCACAAAAAATAACCTCAAATATGGAATGTGAAAACTTTATGTAAATTAAAATACATGTATAACACTTATAAGGAAGTTATAAGTGTTGAAAAATCACTATTTTAAACCAAAACCACTTTTGTCTTCACTAAATCAATTTGCCCAAAAATTTGTTCTAAAAAATCAGATAGTTAATACCTTTCTAGGAACAATAAAGACCTCTAAATTGTTTCATTGGATGGAACATTCATCCCTCTTCATTATACAAGTTATATAAATCATCACCTAATCCAGATAATTCTCAATAAACTCAAAACATCTAGGATATTCTCTCTTGTCCTACACTGGAAAAACTATTCCTATCCAAAAACTAACCTAGAAAACATATAAAATATAATCATCATAAAAAAACTTATATAAATGGAAATATATCTAAATCATCTTTTGAACACAACTCGAATCACCTTCTAACTCCTTTTGTAGCTCTATTATGCTCATTTCATTAAAGACTTTTTTTTATTACCTCAAAACTACCCTTTGACAAGTCAACCTAAATGAAGCTCATTTGACCATGTAACTGCATTAACATGTCCTGAAACATATTTTTAAATAAATTAAAAATCACATTCATCATTCAATGAAAAATTTATTTTACAACTCCTTTGGAAAACCTTCTCCCATAATAAATGTCTTCAAAGCAGTGATCTCGTGTGAGTGGGTCCCATTACTCACCGTGACCTCTACCATACCGTTCTAGAAATACAAAGGAGTAATATACATTTTAGAATCATAATCCATGTACTAGGAATCAATTCTTTCCACTTAGGAATCAAATATATCAAACTACTTTCAGGCTAGGGTTTCAAACTCATAAAACATTGTTTACCATCTTAACATTCGTTCAAAAAAATGTGACAATGAACTAGCCTCATTATTTTTTAAAACATTTTATAATCATTTTAGAAACCTCCTTGAAATCCACAAGGTCCCATCAAAATCACATAATTTAGGGTGAGCATAAGAAGTTCCAATTTGAGCTAGAAATGGCCTTGTTCTTAACCTTGTCTCACCAAAACTAACATAACTTGCAAAATTCATATCCTAACATCCTAATATTTTTCTCAAAGCACCATGACACATCATAATAACATCTTAAATCATCATAAATTCATTACCATCTCTCAAAATCTCCAGACACTAAGACTTTCATTGCTACCCATTAGGGTTTTGCACTATAGAAGTTAGGGTCAACTAGAAAAACACTATAACTCATGAGGCATGCATTCAAAATGATCCAAAAATACCTATTACACCATAATACACCTTAATACATGCATCAATTATCTTATATAGCTCCATACCTCAATATAATACAAACTAATATCAATACCTTCTCTAAATGAGTACCGAAATATGGTCGCCAACTTGAATCGGTACCTTCAAACTAATGTGAGTTCCCAAACACTCTAAAAACATTCTATCCATCATGTTAACATGCTTCTAAAATTCCCAAGAATCTCATACCACCATACAACATTACCTAGGCACTTGAATGGGCTTTGAATAACAATAAATCCTCACTAAATCTCCTTGTATCATCAAGTACACATCGAACCATCATACAAACATCATCCACAACATCATGTGACCATACTCCATCATCCACTTTTTCATTAATGATGTTTTTTAATCAATGAGAACACCTATAGGAACATATGCCAACATAATAAATTTAGAGTGTGCTTCCTATGAGATCAAGTCCCCATTTAGAGAACGGCCATGGTGCCATAATTGGTTACAAAGATTGTGCTTTGGAGTATGTTTTGATTTCCATGTTTTAGACACAACAAAAATTTCACACATACTAACAGAAATCAGTTTCCATAGTATGCCAATAATATCCTAATCTCAAAATTTTCTTAGCAAGATCCATTCCACCTATACGTGCCCATGAGATGCCTTCGTGCACCTCTTTGAACACTAACATATATTTTCCAAGTTGAGATAGTGTGATTCTCATCACATCCTTGATGATAGATAGTGCCCCCAAGTAGGGTATACTAGGCTATATGTTTCATAAGGTTACATTTTTTAAAATGGCTAATGTTCTGAGGAAAGGTTCCATCACATAGTTAATTGTAGATATCAAGGTAGCAGGGGAGTAAGGACCACCAACTTCACATACCATGAAATATTTTGGCATGTCATATGCAGGGGTCGTCAAATGTTCCATAAATAATGGTGTGTCATTTTTACATAGTGGAATACATAACAAAGATCCAATTGTTGTCATGAAAATCGTTGCATGATTCTATCTCTAGGTATCTCTTGCAAGGTGATTTGCACAAAGAAATCTTTCAAAGTATCCACCATTTTCTTGTAAGGGATGAGCTTCTCATCCTTGACCTTATATTCATCATTTACTTGCTTGATGATCAATTGAGAATCACCTATAATGTTGACCTATCTGATATCCCACTTTATAGAAAGTTTCAATCTTGTAATAAGGGCTTCATACTCAGCTATATTATTAGTGCATGGGAAACCAAGTCAAAAATCCTAAGGAATCAAATCACCTATAGGAGTGATAAGAACAACTCTTGCTCTTGAACCATGAAAAGTGAATGATCCATCACATTATATCTTCTATATTTAGTGGTCGAGTTCTTGGAAAAGGGGATTCAACTAGTTGATATGCCAACAAATTCCCTTTAGTGAGTTCTAGCTGACATACTATATATCAAACTCACTAAACAAGATGATCCAATTAACCATCCTCTCCGTAAGAATGGGTTTAGAAAAGAGATATTTTAGTGAGTGAAATATGGATATGAGCTTGATTTTATTGTTTAGTAGGTCCTGAAAAAGTTTTTGGAAAGTAAAATAAATAGCCAAGAAAGACTTTTTCAATTTGTGGATAGTTGAGCTCATAAGTGATCAACATGTGACTAAGATAATAGACAAATTTTTATCTTTTATTCAAATCATATCTGATCCAAAAGCACACCAATTGCAAATTGAGTGGCTGAAATATAGATTAGCTAGGGGTTCACATGGGGTAGGTGGCATAAGAACATGAGGTTTGGCCAAATAATCCTTGAGTAAGGTGAACGCTTGTTGTTGTTCAGGACCCTAATGGAAATCAACATCTTTCTTGAGAATATGTGAAACAAAATGACATTTATCAACAAGTTGGGATATAAATCTATGGATAGCTTAGATATTTACCTTACAAGTTGCATAGTTTATTGATGTTCTTGGGAGGAGGAATATATATGATAGCTATGACCTTTGTTAGGTCCACTTCAATTCCTCTTCTTGAAAAAATGAATCCTAGTAAGTTTCCTAATAGCACCCCAAAGACACACTTCTTTGGGTTGAGCCTGACCTTGTAATCTCTGAGATGTTGAAAGATAAGTCATAGGCTATCTAGATGTTTCTATCTAGTCCTTTACTTTCCTTATATGTCATCAACATAGTCTTCCATTATATTATTCAACATGTCATGGAATTTAATGAGTCATGGCCCTTTAATAGGTTTCTCTTACATTCTTAAGGTTGAGGGGCATGACTTGATAACATAATGTACCCAATGGGGTGGTAAAATTAGTCTTATGTTGACCCTCTTCTACTATCTTGATTTAATTATAACCTAAAAATCCATCCATAAGAGATAGCATTTCGTAACCTATAGTTGAATCGACAATCATGTCAATGTTGGGAAGAGGAAAATCATCTTTTGGACACGCTTTATTAATGTCTATGAAATCTATACAAATTATGATATCAATGGGTTTCTTTTACACATGTACTATGTTGGATATCCACTCTGAGTAGTCAATAGGTCTAATGAACCCTACTACTAACAATTTTTCTAGCTCCTCCTTGACCAAAAGGGTCCCACGAGGATGCATTTTCCTTAATTTTTTCTTGATTGGTTTAGCATATTTGTGCACAACCAAGTTATGCAATACTAGTGAAGGATCCAATCTAGGCATGTATGAATATGAAAAAGTGAAGATAACTGAGAATTCCCGAAGAAGTGTGACAAAAGTCTTATGTTCTTATGTTGAGAGGGAAGCTCCAAACTTACATATTTTGGGATCATCTTCAGTGCTAATATTTACATAAATAGTCTCCTCTACTAACAGTTTAGATCCATCATCCATATGCATAGGATCATAGGGGAGGTTGACATATTGTTCTAAGTGCATCTCAATAGTTTTTCACCCTTAGAGTGGTCACTTTTTTATCCATTTTAGATTTTTCAATTTGCACGTCAGATAGTGCCTCAAAGAGGTGCTCACTATGAGACTTAGATTTTTTCTTTTGATGAGGATTTTTGGAAGTTATCTTTCCTCATTATCTTTGATTTTTCGACCGAGAAAACTCAGCCTCCTCCCCAAAGTATGTGTATGTATCAAGATTAATAGAGAATACTTTTTTAATCACTAATAGGAATATCATCTCACAAACCCATAAATTTTCCAATTACTTCATCATTCTAGAATAATTCAATTGGTACATGTTGTTTTTGGTCCTAATTGATAAAGGATGGGTAGAAAAGGTCTAATATGGGAGTAGTAGGGGATATGGTGAAGATAGATGTGTTAGGAAACAATTTTTTAGAGGAAAGGTCTTTGTAGAGACTACTGATGTTTATTTTTTTCTCTCACAATCCGTAGAACTATCGTCACACTTGGAAGAAGTATCTTTGAATTCCGGAGGATGGTACCCATACGATCAAATGTTGATGTCATAATTTTTCATTTTTGATTAAATGTTGGAAGAGGTTCTATCACACCTTGCTCATCGACATCACATCCATATCATTGATAGCTCATAACCTGCATCATCTTATTAGGGATGGAATAGTTAGAAACTAAATGGAAAGAGGCCATCACATCATCAAGAGATTGGGATATGGAATTATCTATAATTTAATTATTTTTAAAATGAAACTAGGAATAAAAGTGTCAGTGTTTTAATGCTCTTGAGACTGTTGAGGCTGATAGCTAGGCGTACCATGTGTTTTTGGAGATAGGGGTAGATTGAAGATAAGGAGGAACTTTTGGAGGTTGTATTATCTACATCCAGTAGGGAGGACCTTCATGTCCCATGTAGAAAATGGAGAAATAGACATGGAAGAACCATATTTACATAGGCATAATGTATCGGGATCAATGGGGTAGGCAAGAGCCTAAGACTAAACTGTATAGTTATCATGTGTAAGGACACTCATATATAGAGGGGAAATAACCAGATAATGCCCTACAATGTGCAAAGGGTTATGGGTCCCCAAGAATGGTAAGTGTTTGTCCTTCATGGTACAATTTTATACATTGATGGAAAGTGGAAGGCACGACATGCATGACATGAATCCATGGGTGACCGAGGAACATATTGTAGGGTAGTTCCAAGTCCAAGACATGGAACTGGGTATCATTAATAGTAGGCCCAAATTCTACAAGAAAATTTATTGTACTAGTTGATTTTCATTACGCATTATCATAGGATTTTATGGTAATGATATTAGGCTCAAGTTCCACATTAGTGTGTCCTAGTTGTCTTATTAGTTTCAAGCTACATATATGCAAGTTGGATCCATTTTCTATAAGCAATATCTTAATATTTTTATGAGTCATGATAACCTCTATGTATAAATGGAGGTTGTGGGTATGATCATCCATTGGAATCTCATGTTGACTAATAGTAATGTTTTCAAATGGAGTAAGTTGTGTAACCAAGGCTTGGAAGTGTGTAGGAACAATATACGTAAAAACTCCTAAACCTTGAAGGTTTTTTAAAGGATGTCCTTATGAACATTAGATATTTTAAGAATATCTAAGATAGAAATATTAGCAGTAGTCTTCTCAAGCTATTCTATAATACCAACCCTTTGGAAAATTTTGAAGGAGCATTGTTTTGGATGGCTTGCACATGTTTGGAATCCATGATTCCATAACCCATGAAATTCTTATTTTTATTAAATAATTTAGGTTTTTCATTGGGTTTGGAGTCATGGTGATCTATTTGAAAGGGATTTAGAGTCCCTTTAGCCAATAAAGCCTTCTCAATTTGACTTCCTTTTTCTATGAATTCCTCAAATGTACTCACACAATGCATTTGTAAATGCAAATATATTTCACGATTTAGGTTTGGCATAAAGAAGCTAACTAGTTGTTTCTTGGGGATAGAGTAGGGGAAATGACTAGCTAACCCTCATCACCATTGGAGGAAACCATTGAAGTTTTCATTTCTTCATTATTTGGCATTATATAAATATATCATGGTAATGTCACTTTCTATATTAAATGAAAAATTGCGTATAAAAAATTTCTACCAATTCGGTGAACATAAATATAATACCTTTAGGAATGTGAAGAAACCAATCAATAGCTTGTCTGTAACACTTCATGGAAACAAGCCAATGAGATAGTCATGGCTATATGAAACTTCTTGGAAATCCATGAATAATTCCTTAACATGATCGTGTGGATCATCTTTACCACTATTTTTATCAAATTTAGCACATTCAAATTGAGGAGGAAAGGGGGTGCATAACATTGCTCGATCAAAATCATAGGGACATATTCTTTGAATTGGTACTTTTCTTTTGTGTCCTACATTCATTTCTTGTAAACTTATATGAGAACTATTCATAGATTTCCACTCTTGGTCAAATATTTGGCCACATAAAGGTGAAGCAGGAATATACACGTGGTTATATTTTGATGTCTCACCACCATGGTTTTCTATGTAAATATCATTATATGTAACCTTAGGTTTTTCATTACCTGAGAATATCTCCTAGGTCTTTGTGGACATGGGAAGCCAAAATCACTAATTGAATACTAAGGGCTTGTATATGTTGCTGAATAATGACCTCATTGGTTTAGGTTTCTACATGATTTTCACATTTTGGTGGTTATTCACAATCTTCATTTTCTACTCCACCATTACAGTTAATTATAACAAGTGGTATATGATAACTACTGGTGTTTCTAAGAGGTGTTTCTTCATTGTTATTTCCTTTCCTAGAAGTAGAAGCATGTCCAGGGTTTAATATTTCATCAATAGAGTGAAGGGTATGTTCTACTTCTTCCTCTCCATGGATCATGTTCATAATAAGAGTATGGTCAAATTTAGGTGGTAGATTAACCCCTAATGCCATTATTCATGTGATAAAATGATCTCTATTTTGGAAGAGGATTTTTTCTATACGGGATGGGTTAAACTCATAGTTTTCTTGAGGAGATACCGCCTCATCAACACTATGGTCTATCATTGTTTCCTCTTCACGTAAGGGTTCTAAATTTACATTGACAAAAGGACTAGCAGTGTGATAGCCGTAAATAGTCACAAATAATTTAACAAAGAATAACGAAAAGAATGCACTAAAGAATGTCCTAATCCAATAAAAGGAATTTCCCAAAGGGATAAATAATATATGACCAAATTTTGTTGATGGAAGAAAATCCCAAGGAAAGAAAAATCTAGCAAAAATCACAAACAAGGGATTAATCGTGAAAAGAGTCTACTCCCTATGTATAAATACTTATCTCAAAGATCACTACTAACAAGATGACAACACAATTTCAGTATTTAAATCAAGTTTTGGATAAACAAGATTTAAATACTAAAAATGGGTTGAGGTGATTTGTCTAGAGTAATAATGTAAAGTATATATACCTAAACTTATTTAAATTCAAAAGAGTTCTAAGTGTTAGAAATCGAGGTTACAAATGTGGGCAGTGTAACAATACTACTTGGATACTTTTAATCAAGTTTTCAGAAAAAACAAGATGTTAGTATCAAAATAGGATTGACACAATGCAAACAACGTAACGACAACACCTTCCAAGACTTAAGGAAATGTTTGAATAAAAAACTAGGTCCAAGTATATCAATGAATCAATACAATGCAAGCAACGTAACAAGACAATCGAGACACTTATATCAAGTTTGTGAAAACAAGATGTAAGTATCACAAATGTATTGCTATAATGCAAGCAATGTAATGATGCAAAGGGTAAATCAAGGTAGGATCACCTAACTATAATGAGATATCTCGATTATGGGTATCAAGACAAGGTGTACCAAAACATGAGGACATACCAACACACTTTCAACACTTATCATTCCTGCTGCAACATGGCTATGTAAGTGAATAAAAAAGTGGTGGACATGATTATTTTTGATAACATTGTGTATGTTGCTCTCTTTTGACCAAAAATGTCAACAAGAAAACAAAGGAGATAGAACAAGTGGTGATGAAAAATACTTGGCTCAACTTTGGCAAAGTTTTGCCTTATTTTATAACAAGGTAGAAAATAAGACAAAGTTATGCTTTGTATGTATTTTGATGAATGACATGCAGAAAAAACTTCAATGAACTCTCACCTTGTTTGATTAACAAGGTTTTGACTCTAAAGAAGTTATTTCTTTGTGAAATCTCTTTAAAACATGATGGATAAGGTCAATTTGGCCCCAATGTTAAATGGTTGCTTGGGATTATGTTCTCAACACTCACCAATACTTGTTTAAGAGAGACACACTTTGCTAGATAACTCTAGACAAAGGACCATTACCCCACAATCAAATTAATGAATGGGGCCTCATACGAGACAACTTGAAGCATTCCTCATGGGTATTTATAGTTAAGTAGGTAGTGGGAACTTCCCATTTTTTCCACCAGTTCCCTTAATGTGTGGACTACTTTGGGGTTCCTATGGTAATCCTCATAATGAGTTTTATGGCTTATGCCAAGATACTTCCCATAGTTTAAAGAGGACAGGTTTTAACCCTTATTTGAACCTACAAATATAGTGTTTTGAATAAATTGGTGTGTTTTTTATCTTTTTATTAAAATTTGGTTTATCACACCATTAGAAACCTACAAAAAAAATTTGTTAGTATTTTTTATCAAGTCTTTGACAAGTGTTAGGTCCTGCGCACAAAATATTTAGTAGTTTACATATAAAAAGTGAACCAAAGTTGCTTTTGATTCTCAATATCATCCAAGGATGCAAGAGAAGAGCATACAAAAAAATGATCCAACTATATAGAAAAATGGAAAATTAAATAAAATGACTATTAAAAATTCTTTGTAGAAGATTAATTCCCTTAACAAAATAAATGATCAACTTTCCAAGTTAATCCAAAAATTAGAAAGATAGAAATACAAGTTTCTTTTGATTCTTAATATCACCAATAGGTGAAAGAGAATAACATACACAAAATTTGTCCCAAATCAAGTAAATCATGGAAATAAAACCTTTATCAAAGCATTAGACGTGTTAGAAAATTGATTCAATTTAAAACACGTAAAATAAAAGTCAAAATAACCTACAAAAAAACAACACTAAAAACTAGATTGGAAATTCTAGAAATTTGAGAATTTTTTTTACATAGAACGCTAGCACATGAGTTTTAATGGAATTTCACAGGAAGCAACACTAGCATAGGGATTTTAACATTATTGGAAAGCTATCAAAATTAATGCGGGGATATCAATAGTAACATAGGGATAACAAAAGTTAACACGAGGCTATCAATGGTAGCACAAGGATATGAATGGTAATGCAAGGATTTCAATGGTAGGGATTTTAAGAGTAGCACAATGGGGTTCTCTGTGAAGAAAGAGAATAAAAACATACAATGCTAGTGTATGAGTTTCAACAAAGATGCGGGGATAAGAAACACTAGCGCGTGAATGGCCTCTGTGTGTGATAGACATGAATTTTCTAGAAATAGTAGCTCACAAGAAAACTACAACAGTGTAGGTGGTTTAAATCTGATGCATGAGAGTTAATGGTAGCACATGAGATTTAACGTATATGTAGCAAAGATATTAATGCTAGTGCGGGGCACTGTGGAACTTCAAGAACATGGGATTTTGACAAAGTGAATGTCAAAAAGCTCAAATCTTTCTTGATAACCTTTAAATTTGACATCGCTTTACCTCATTCACACTTTCAATAAATACTTAACTCATACAAATGCAAAAAAAGGAGTTAAAAAACACAATATGTATCAATATATGTGAAACAAAGTTTAGTATACAAAAACAAAATTTTAACTACAAAAACTTGAGAACAATGTGCACGACACAAAGGTATCTCCCATCAAGTATGTCATATGTGTGCACATGAATAAGTCAAACTAAGTTAATTAAAGGAAACTAACACCAAGTATAATCCTAACCTATTTATTCTACCAAAAACACAATGATAAAGTTATGGAAGAACAAAATTTAATTAATGAATCCAAATTAAACTTGAAAACACCAAGCCATTTCTTGCTTTAAATTGGATATGCTTTGTAAAGAGTAGTTTCTCCTATGATTACAATGAGATCAAAGTATGAATATCTCCAAGAAGAGGAAATGATCTCACCAATATGGCTTAGTAGCCATGTATGGATCTTCCTTTACTACTTTTTGAAAAGAGAGGATAAATGGGTACAAAATCAATAATCTTCTTTAATGGTGGAGAATGCTTTTATCACATGCTATAATAACACTAGTAAAAGTGTGGTGTAATTTTGAGAGGGGGATACTAGGTTCTATATATATCTTTCCAATTTGGGAGAAGATACAATCCTAGTGAATGTGGGATAAAAGATAAAGTAGAATTAGAAGGGATAAACATGATTAGAAAGAATTGATTAGAATTAACAACTCATGGGAGTTGGAGACGATTTAATTAATCAACTAGGATTAATTAATAGGCCACAATAATCTTAGAAATATATTTTGAGGATTTGTAGGAGGCATTTAACCAATAAGAGGGTTTATTGATTAAATAAAGGATTAGAAAGGCTTAATTAACTAATAATTAGTTAATATATTAGAATAGGATTATAACTAATGAAGTGTCATTAATTGGCATCCTGAATGAAGGGAAATTCTAGCTAATTAAGGGAGTGTCATTAATTGACTGAAATAAAAGGAATGTTAGCTAATTAGCAGGAAATCACTAATTATAATGAGAATGATGGGAATGATGATAAGCGGTGCAATTTTAGTAGTAGAATTTCTTCGTCGAATTTAGGTGTCTACACCGATGTTCCATGTTATGTATTAAACCCAAATCAAGGTTTATGTTGTATGATATATTACCATTGTTTTGAGTAAAAATTCACACTGATAGTCCCAAGACTCATCCAATGCCAATTTAAACTTAATAACTATACCAACCATAATGGTCTTACAACCTTTAAAAAATAAATTGTAAATATTTTAACTATTACTAACAAGAGATATATGTGTGTACATATCTCTCTCTCTCTCTCTCTCTCTCTCTCTCTCTCTCTGTGTGTATTATACATATATTTAATTATCTTATAGTTAATTAAATTATCAACAAGGATACATACTTGTATTCATTTTGACTCATTTTTTTAATTATCATGAACACTTAAATATATGACGATAATATGAAATCAAAATGACGAGTCCATATTATAGACCGAGTCATGACATTATTCTTCATTTAATGAAGAAATTAAGTCAGGATATTATAGGATTCATTTGATTTATTTGTTGAAGCACTAGATTTTTATTGTTATTTCTAGATTCAAGTTTTTCAGAGAATATGTCTCAAGTTATCATCACTTTGAAATTTGAAGTATTTTAGCTCCCATTTCTAGGAGATGAAGAATATATTGATGTTTATTTTGTCTTAGAAGTTCATAAACTTTATCTTTTTCTTGTTCTATAATTTTAAGGTTTTCCAAATTCTTCCTCTTCATCAGAACTATATTTACCAAGTGTATTTTTATCATAATGGGCAAAAATATTAGAGATTTTTTTATGAGTAACCACTATTTTGTACTAAAAGGTAGGAACCTAAAGTGAAGAGAGATTTTTTATTTTGGGAAATGTTAGATTTTATTTCATTGGATTATTTATATTTTTATTTGATTTATTTTCATAAATTTAGATGTGTATATCCAAAATATAATACTTTTATTTGATCGTATTTGCTTAGTTTTGGATGTGGGTGTCCAAAATATAAGACTTCGATGTGATTTGATTGATAATTTTGATGCTGATTTTGAATCTAATTTTTATTGGATAAAACAAAGTTCTAATTTGGATTTAGTTCTTATATGGATTTTTGTTATGTATTAGTTTCCAAGAGAAGGTTTTTATTTAAATTTGATAAATTTGGATTTGATTTTATTGACTATATGCAAAATATAAGACCTTATTTTAATGTGATTTTGTTATGGAACACAAATTATAATTAAATGATAGGATTTGAAACACAAATTTTTATTTAGTTGATCAATAACAAGAATGTTTTCAAACAATAAGAAAAAACAATTTTTTTTTTTTTGGCTTTATAAGAAAGATATCTTCAGGAATTGTAAGATTTTAATGAATATGCAATAATCAGAATGTCATGCAATGGTTGAATGTAAGGCTCTTATCACTCCAAAAAGATGAATCTTTGATATATCCTAGTCCTAATATACCAAATTTGTATGAGGAAATAAGTGATACAGGGAACACTTAGAATAATCAAAGGGACTCACCTGATCACTATCCCTCTTATAGGAGAGAATCATCACTCTAATGATGGGTTTTATGAATAGGTGGTAGGGTCATGAGGGAATTATTTGTGAATGGTGTCCTTAGTTATCCTCAAATATTTATAGGTATGATGCTAGAAACTTCATTGTTACATATATTTTAGGCATATACTTGCAGTAACCCTAATCACAATGTATTTACCTATAAGTGGAGGATAGAGGCAAGGAAACTGTGGAACACTATTATGAGAATAGGTCGTAAGTTCAATGCAATGCAATATGAATTGGTGCATGGTGGAGAAATCCACGTCATTGGTGTATCTAAGTGGTGATTAAATCCATGTCACTATGTGCAAATAAAAATATGAAATGATTACAAACAAGTTAATTCCAACTTTGATGGAAAAAATTGTAAAAATGAAAAGAAAAAAATGTTATATTTGACTTTTTAAGGAAAATTTTGACAAATAACACCTATATATTAACTAATTAGTAGTTTTTTTATTTTTTGATAAATAATTTTCTAGTTGGAGCAATCCTCCATGAAAATGATTAATAATTTTCGTACAAAACTTATAGATTTAAATATAAGAAAAGTAATGTATAGTGTTTGTGATTCTAATGTTCACCAAAATGGCATGAGAAAAGAGCATACACGGTTTGGTTGTGATAAAAACTAAAATAAAGTAATCACCACTTCTTATTTTCAAGATCACCCCAATGTACAAGAGAATAGCATACATGGTTGTGAATCAAATATTTGAATGATAAAAATGAAACAACGATGAATAAAATCCTTAAAATATATATTAGTTTATAAGTCAACCCTGTAAAATAGAGTTATAACTATGTAAAAAAACACAAAGGGAATAAAAAATAATATTCTAGAATTTAAGGAAAGGAAATAAGATTTACGTAGAATGGAAACACATACACATATGAGCGAAACAAACTTGAAAATATGTTAGTGTAAATTAATGCAACAAAACATACTTTTTAACAACGATAGCACACCCAGTTTGATGGGGAAACAAATAATATAATGCAAATGTATATTTTAACCTATATAAAATAGTTAGTATAGTAAAAAACCTAGTGTTATGATAATGCAAGCAACAACACAAAATTGAAGATTTGAGAATCTACATATGTCAAAAAATGGAAACACATATAAAAACTATATAAATGCACTTATATTAATAGTAGCGCATACAAATAAAAATACATGGAAACCTAATACATGGAGATGTCAAAGAACAAAATTTTAAATGGAGACACACCTGAGTTTGATGCTAGGAAAAATCAAAAGCTACATTAGAGTAGGGGAGACTATGTAGATGCAAGTCACCTTTACCTAGACAAAAATATTAGAAATACAACCAATATGACTGATTTTCTCAAAATTCACACAAATTAGCTCATTATAGGACATAAAAATTGGTCAACGACCTTTAAATGCATCAAGAAACATGAAGATGATATTATAATTACATAAAATGAAGAATAAAGTGTGGGTGTCCCATCGGGCATAGAAAAAATGTATACAAAGAAAATGTGAAATAAGGGAAAGAAAAAAACAATAATGCAAACTTGATCCTTCCTTCATACCTCCTTGTAACCTCAGATGAGATTGACTGAAGCTTGGAATGAAGCACCGAGATTGTTGAATCTCTAGACCAATTGGATGTGGATGCTACGATAATTTTTTCAAAATGGAAGTGGATTTCAGCTATGAGAAATGTAAATTATTGATGATTGAATTGATTGGAAGAATCATGATAAAATGGAAAACATAATGGCGTGTAAAATTGAATGGAACTTAGAAAAAATAAAAACATATATTATAAATCTTCCTAAATATGAAAGCTGGAGAGGAATGAGTGTTTATTTATAGATGAGGGAAGAGAATCCCAAATCCTTTATTTGTGTGATTGATTTTCTAATCGAGTCCATTTGAAGCATGATTTGAATGATTTTTCTTAGTTTCCAAATTGATTGGAAAGATAAGCTACTGATTTGATCTTGATTAGGTGATTTTTCACTACATTTCTAGAAAAGGTGGCATGTCTCATGAATATTAAAATATTTTATTTGAATAAATATTTAATGTATTTTGTTTTATTTACCCAAAAAGTGACGTGAGTTTTAGCTTGGAATGATATTTTCTTTAATTTGGAAAGCCATGAATCAAGGGATGTGTTCTAGTTAATTCAAATCTATGATTTAATTTAAACTTGTCCTCTGGATGAGTTATCCTTTATTGATTTGATTTTCTTTAATCAACTTGAGGTGTTAACTAACAAGGTGGAAATGAATTGGAGATGAGTGGGTGGAGTATTTATTAATTATTATGATATTAAATAATCTAGTAGGTTAGGGGTGAATAATAAGGGTAATAGAAATAATTAATTAATCATAGGAGTGAGGTGAAAGTGTAATAGGGCTTATACTATGATTATTTAATGATTCAAGACTATGTCCGAGTGATAGGGATGATAGAAATTTTTTCGGGACAATGTCATAGAATGTCACTAAGAGTCATAAAGTAGCGGAATATATCAAAAGTGGGTGTGATAGGTTGAAAATGAAGGTAATGTGTAGTGAAGTGATTATGGAGTGATTTCAGAGGTCTAGAATGCATAATGCAATATTTTAGGGTTTATATACCGCATAGGTGTTAGTGTCCCTTACGGGAAATTTTTTCCACTCTATTTGGTTTTCTAAATTACCACTTTGCACTTAAATTTGGGTATTTTATAATTCTTTTGGTCAGCATTTGGTGTCAATCAGTTTTTAAATTCAAACAAAGAAGTCACATATATACATAATTTACTTACTTATTGTTGGCGGTTGGGCAATTGTAGCTAATACTTTCTAACTACTACGGGAAAGGAGAAACATTCAATAAAAGAATTTGTTATACCTTGTTCATTGCATAAGAGAGGATATTTCTAAATTTCATCTCACACATCCAACTTGGGGAAAAGTAGTTGTATCCTACTATCTTGGTGTGATTAACACAAGGAAAACTTGAACAACCTAAAATATGACACTCGATATATGAGGAATGTTTTTGATATAACCATTATGAAATTCCTCTGCATTTACAAATCAGATTACTAGCTATATCTAGTTAATACAACAAGTCAAATTAAATCAGTAATGAGCAGACATTCTTCTGCATAATTTAATCAAGTAACTAGCTAAGGCTAGTTTATGCAACATGTCATAATTATTTAATCCATCCTATAACGTAGTGATAAACCCTATGCAACTATAAGGGTTAAGTATCCCTGATCTCCATGATCACCCTTTAACATTCTCTGAATGTTCATATTTATCCTTGTTGGTTTTACCACGCTACGGTAATTAGAACTCATGATTGATCCTCTAGTGTCTACCTAGGGTCATGTAGTAATCCCATCCTATATCCTACACTTGAGATTGAGGAATCATAGTGATTAGACAATGTACCCAAAAAGCACATTAATTTGGCCAAAGTTTCTTATTTGTACTATGTATGCTTAGATTATATGAGTGCACAACTTGCCTAAACTTGTCTTCCCATCACCTCACTATCGTCTCATCACAATTATCTAGATCTTATAAGCTTAAGTAGATGAACCTATTATGAATCAGTTAATTCCTAAAAATTTCATTTACGTAATCATGAGGAACCCCCAATGCCCGTTATTAGTTACCCACGGGAGGCCTATCCACTTCTTAATACATTCTATATTAGGCATCCGATGGGATACTCATGGGAAGCCCTCATCATGCATTGATAGTTTGGTTTCCTCTAGGTTCAAAACACTCAATATTATTTATCTCCTTTTCGAATATTAAGATACACTTTGAATTACTTTAACTTGGGGGTTGGGGACATAATGGATTTATTATCTCATTGGCCCTTTCTTACATTCTAAACATTTTAATGGAACATGATGTGATAAAACCTTATTCTAGGTTCCCATTAGGTCCTAATAATCTCATATAGTCGGGACATAGTTTTATTTAGATTTTGACCACTATTCAAGGTGATTATTACATATTTAGGGCCACACTCATATCCTTAACTTATTTAAAGCTAGGTAATACCCACTTAAGGTAACCTTTATTTGTAATGTAGGGTATGATGGCTTCATTTATAAGATCATATTCCTTATAATTACAAAGTATATTTTCATGATAAGTTTACCATGTTACTCTTTAAATTTTCTTCAACTATGATTGACTAGGCTTGAATCCTGTAAGGACTACTTACTTAGAACTTCTGTTTGATCCAATAAGTTACCAAGGTATATTTCTAAACCATTTAAGTTGATATTAAAACAAAATCTTAGTTTCACTAAGTCTTTATATAATTCGGATCATGAGCGAACTATAACACCAAATAACACAATATTCTAGAATAATGATCTCAATATGCAATTAGAATAGCTTTGCCACTTCGAGGGGCAACCTCAAAACCATACAATAATACTCAAATGCTCCAATGATGATAAAATACTACCTAGTAACCTCTATATATACTATTCCTATGCTATGGCCAACACCAAGGCCGACCCACTAATGAAAATATAACATATATGAAAGAGATACATAATGATAAGAAGTTATGATAGCCACAAGTCAGCTATATACATAAAATATAAGATACATGATTAAGGACGTAGCATGCCCCTCCTTGAAGCAACATTTTGCCCAATGTTGAGAAGATATGGATGTTGCTGCAGGAAATTTGCATCCTCCCAAGTTGCGTCTTCATTGTCTAGATTTTTCCACTTGATCAAATACTCAGTGATGACCCTTGTCCTCAACCGCGTAGTGCGTGTCGAAGGATGCATTCGGTTCTAGGATGATTCTTCCCTCTTCATTAATCTTAGGTAACACTATCTGGGTTGATATTATCTGTCCAATTACCTTCTTTAGGCAAGATACATGGAAAAGCTGGATGAATTCGAGTAGCAGAGAAGTTCCGGTTTGTATGCTACATTGCCAATCTTTGTAACACTTGATAAGGGCCATAATACTTAGGTGAAAGATTGTTATCCTTTTTGTGTTGTTTTAAGGAAATTTTCTTATATGGTTATAAACACACAAAAACCCAATCACCGACTTCAAAATGTCTTTCACTGCGATGTTGGTCTACCTACTGCTTCATGCGGTTTTGTGACATGGCCAAATTCTCCCTGAGACTAGAAAGAACCTCTTGTTGGTGTTGAATATGTTCAAGCTGCTCGAACCTTTGGCTGGAATCTCAAATATGAAGTGATAGATGGTGGATGGTACCCATATAATGCTAAGAAAGGAGACATTTTAGATGAAGTATGAAAGGAGGTGTTATACCACCATTCTGCTAGCGGTAACCATTGGACCCATCTCGCTTGCTTATCGATGTAAAAAATGAATATATCCCTCCAATCACTTGTTTACTACCTCTGTTTTCCCATCAGACTGGGGTTGATAAGAGGAACTATGAGCTAAAAGATAGGGTCTCGATCACTTACTATAATATTTGGTGTCCCATGTAGCTTCTGAATTGTATCCCTAAAGGTCAGTTGCTACTGTACTCGCAACAAATGGATGTGATAAAGCACAAAAATGGGCATATTTTGTGAGTCTATCCACCACCACCATGATTACATTTTTACCTTCTAATTTAGGCAATCCTGTGATGAAGTCCATAGACACCTATTCCCACCTCTGGCTAGGAATAGATAGAGGTTGTAAAAGACCTGGGGACTTAATTGTTTTGCCCTTATTTTGCTGACAAACCATGCATTCTACCACAAACTTTTAGACATCTCCTTTTAGCCCTTCCCAGAAAAAATCATGCTTGATTCAATGATAAGTCTTTAAGAAGCCAGAATGACCCCTACTGGAGAAGCATGGAGCTCAGATAGAACCCTATTTTTAAGGATTGAATTCTTACATAGATATAATCTATCTTTATACCATAAAACATCTCCTTTCCATAAAAAAATTTCTGACATGTTTGGATCTTGTTGGAGTTTCTAAATGATATTTTGTGTACCTGGGTAATTTTTCCATTTAGACCTTGCATCCTCTATCCAATCCTCCTGTAATACAGATATGGCACACAACAATGCCTCGGGTAGATTCATCCTTCCGAGATAAAGCATTAGCAACTACATTCTCTTTCCCTTTCTTGTATATTATCTCAAAATCATACCCCAACATTTTTGAGACCCATTTCGTTGTTCTTCTGATGATAAACATTACTCTAAGAAGTATTTCAAACTATCATGATCTGTCTTTACTTTGAAATGTCATCCCATTAGATATGGTCTCCATTGTTTCATTGCATGAAGTATTGCTAACATTTCTTTCTCATAAACTGGTTTAGAGATATTCTTACCTTTGAATTGGCAGCTCTCGAAGGCAATGGGTCACCCTTCTTGCATGAGTACTACCCCATACCATACCCTGAAGCATCACATTCAACAATGAATGTTTTTGAAAAATCTGGGGTGGCTAGAACTGGAGTGGTGCACATGGCCTCCTTCAACTTCTCAAAGGCCATAGTAGCTTGCTCATTCCAATGGAAAGAGTCCTTCTTCAATAAAGTTGTGAGTGGTGCTGCGATGCTACCATAATTCCTTACAAATCTATGATAATAACCTGTAAGCCCAAAAATCCTCAGAGATTTTTTAGGGTTTTGGGAACCTTCCATTCAAGCATGGCTTTTATCTTGTTAGGATCCACTTTAACACCTTCATAAGAGACAATATGACCCAGATATTCAACCTCCTTGACACCAAAAGAACACTTAGAAGGATTTTCATAAAGTTGATGTTGTTCAAGAGTTTCCAACACCTTATTTACATGATGTAGGTGTTCCTCCCATGTTTTACTATAGATTAATATATCATCAAAGAACACTAAAACAAACTTTCAAAGAAATGGATTAAAGATAGAATTCATCAAGCTTTGAAATATAGAGGGTGCATTTGTTAGTCCAAAAGGCATTACCAAGAACTCATAGTGTCCTTCATGTTTCCTAAAAATGTCTGTTTTATGAATATCTTCATCCTTGATTCTAATTTGATGATATCTAGAACGAAGATCAAGTTTTGTAAAGTAAACAGAACCATGTAACTCATCTAGCAAATCATCAATTACAAGAATATGAAACTTATCTTTAACTGTGTACTTATTGAGTTCCTGTAATCTAGACACATGCGCCAATTGTCATCTTTTTTCCATACCATCACTATAGGAGAAGAGTAAGCACTTTGACTATGACGAATAAGTCCTACTTCTAACATCTCTTGAACTATCTTCTCAATCTCACTCTTTTGCATATAGGGGTACCTATAAGGTCTGATGTTGGGTGGTTGACTCCCTGGTACTAGCTAGGTGGCATGGTCATGGTCTCTTTTAGGAGGCAAACCCTTGGGCATTTCTCCAAAAACCCTTGAGTGCTCATCTATAACTGCTTGCATATCTGTAGGTATAAATGTATTGGAATGATGTGCTTCCAATGAAAATAGTTTTGTTATAAACCCTTCTGCACCCTTTCTACACAATTTTTGCATTTGATGAGAACTTACCATCTGTGGGGACTTTACTCTTAGTCCTTTTAGTTTAAAATTCCTCCCTTTTGACTGAAATTGCATGAACAATTCTTGGAAATTCATTTCAATGGTTCCCAAGGTGGTAAGCCACTGAACTCCTAACACAATGTCTCCTCCTCCCATGGCAAAGACATACATATTGCTAGTTAGCCAGTAATATCCCATGGCAAGATTAATGTTATGGCATTTTCCTGAACAACTAACACTTTTCCCATCAGTGATCATGACTTGACATTCTGGAGCTGGATAAACAAAGCAGTTCAAGCGTACCACTAACTTATGATTGATGAAATTGTGAGTACTTCCCGAATCAATCAACATTGTTACCCTCTATTTTTTAAAGAATCCAACTACTTTAAGAGTTTGGGGAGTGCTAATACCAAAATTGCATGGCATGATATTGTTGGTTGGGGATCTCCTAATTCCTCCTCTGGCTCTACCTCTTCGTCTTCTTCATTTTCTTCTTCTTCAGTAGGTCCTTCAATGTAGAACAACTTCTTTTCCACACACTTATGCCCTGGTCCAAATTCGTTGTCACAATTAAAACATAACCCTTTGGCTCTCTTTTATTCAATTTGTTGAGGTGTCAGTCTCACTAGCCAAGGGAATGATGGTGGAAGGGTGCTATGATCTCACGATAGTACTAACAGTTTGTTTTTGACTTGAAAGAATTTTTCCTCCTCGCCCTATGTGCCATGATCATAGAGTCGAAACCTTATGAGGATTAAACATACACACCTCGGTCTTAATTTGTTCGTAAGACCCCAAGAAATAATTCATTCAAATTATCTTCAAGAATATTTTCCACCCGTAAGGAAAGGTTTTGGAATTGATGGATGTAATCTTTGATTGCTTCTATTTGTCCGAGCTTTCTAATTGGCTAAAATAATTCTCTGACACACTAGAACTATAGTGCAATTGCAACTCTTCGGTGAATACTGTCCATGTAACATTGAGGCCACTCTTTTTCCTTTGAGCACATAACCATCGATACTAAATGAATTGGTCAAGTTCAAGATACAACGATGCCATGGTAACCTTTTGTCCCAATGGAATCTGATGAAGATCAAAGAAATTCTCCATCTGGTTAATCCAATTGAGTGGATCCTTTCCATCAAACTTATGCATTTCCACTTTTGGAAGCATGTTATGGGCTTGTAGAGTGTTTGTATTTGGATTAGTCATGTTTGCAGATCCACCCTAGCTAGTTTGTTTATTACTTTGACCTAAAGATCCACCATGGTTAATATGAGTATGATTGAGTTGTGGCTCATTAGGAATGATATGATGACCCATGATATTGTAGATAAATTTTTGAATGAAATCCTCTAATCGTTGTCCAATATTTTCTACATCTTCTTTACTAGCCACTCTACCTTCGAGGTTTCACAACTCTAACTCAGGATAGCTGACCTTATGGTCAGTTGAAGTAAACCCTAACCCTGAGGACTCTGTAGATACCCCTTCTGACTCTAAATCCTCAACTATTATCTCATACTTATTACGGGTTTTACCCGAGTGATGGGATTCCTTTTACCTCTTGTGGAAGGCCCACCATGATGCCCCAAAATGGTAAGATTTAAGGATCAAGGTCGAAATTTAGGGTTTTGATTTCAATATGAATTCAGCCAAATTTTATAAAACGAAAGAACGAACTCAAACTAATTTTTAATCTTCTTTACGTAAATGTAGATAACTTTGAAAAATTTCACAAATTGCACTCTATGTAGCCGAATTATGAAAAAACATAAAACCGCTATAACTTTTGCAAAACAAGTCAAAAATTATTTAAATTTTGAGGGAATCTTACTTGACTTATTTTGCCACACAAAAGAAAAATTTAAAGAAAAATTCAATACTGATGTTGAGATATGGATGAACCTTCAAAATTAGGGTTTGACGTAGTGTTGGCCGAGTTCAAGCTCTGATACCACTTGTAATGAAATTACTTGTATAATTCAGATCATGAGCAGAAATATAACACCAAATAACACAATATTCCAGAATAATGATCTCAATATGCAATTAGAATAGCTTCACCACTTCGAGGGGGCAACCTCCAAACCATACAATAATACTCAAATGCTCCAATGATGATAAACTACTACCTACTAACCTCTATATATACTATTCCTATGCTATGGCCAACACCAAGGCCGACCCACTAATGAAAATATAACATATATGAAAGAGATACATAATGATAAGAAGTTATGATAGCCACAAGTCGGCTATATACATCCAATATAAGATATATGATTAAGGGTGTAGCAGAATCCTATAAGGACTACTTACTTAGAACTTCTTGTTTGATCCAATAAGTTACCAAGGTATATTTCTAAACCATTTAAGTTGATATTAAAAAATAAGCTTATTTCACTAAGTCTTTATATGGATTAAAATCATTTCTTTACAGATGGCTATTACATCCTTTACATGGTTAAACCATTATACCCTTAAATTAGATTGTAGTCCAAGTAGAGAAGAATGTTTGGGTACGCACTATTCATTCAAATTTTTATCGATATTTCTTTCAATTATTAATCTCATAATGAAGTTAAGTATTCACAAAATTATTTCTCAAGTTTAGATTTAGATATTGTCAAGTTAGGACTAATGTCTAACGAGTTTCTCTATTCTAAATTCAGCTCTTTTACACATTTTTGAACCACTATTTTCCAATTTTCAACTTGACAAGGATTTAGATTGATATTAAGAATTTTTCATAATTTATTAACTTATCCCATTCAGATTCATTCATGATGAATAACATTAAGAGGAACCTTATATTCATTATGGAGGCATATCTAGTATTTTAGGATTTCACTTCAAATTACATATTCATTAATCATCTAAGCATTGTTTCAATTTCCTCATATGCAATCCTTACATTCATGGAAGCTTACTAGATAAGAGCTTTACCATTTATTTCATGACTCTAATAATTTGAAACACTAGATAAATGATTGTAGGATTCCATATCTTATCTAATTAGATTCTTTGTTTTCCAACCTGAACATGATCCTTATTTATACATACACAACCTTGTCATATTAATAATATACAATCCAATATTATAATCCATTAATATGTATGAAAATTAACGTCCACTGAGGACTATTACAAGGTTCAATTTTCCCAAGAAAAATATATTTATCAATAAGTACGTATGCAAATGGATCCAATATCGTAATAAACTTTCAATTTAAACCAATCTTCATTTTCCGAGAGAAGGAAGGTCCACTCATCGATACTAAACTTGCGTCACTGTTTAGTTTTTGGATTTCAATTCAAAGAATTTTAAATAATTCAATCTACATTCCCTACTAAGTTTTTGAAAAATAAGAAGATTAATCTTCACAACTAACTTAATTAAATCATTGCAAGGGTATTGCATCTATAATAATTAGGGAACTATATTTTATCATCAATCCCATGGTTGGAAATGGAAGATGTGTGGGAATATATGTGAAGTATTCCTAAAGGACCACTTCACATACATTCCTCCCACTTCCTCAATCACAAGATATATGATGGATAAGAGATTCGGGATCCCAAACCGTGTCGATCCATTATCTGCACACACACAATACCATCCAAAAAATGAATAAAGATAAAACATTTAAGGAAATCATTCTATTTTGCATCCTACATATTTGGAGTTAAATTCTCATACCAAGAAGGTCAACCATTTATTTTAAGTCCATAAAATGACTAAGTATAGAATTCTGGAAAAAAATTGCAAGAGTTTCCCCTTCTATATTCAACTTTTAAAATTTTCCAGAAATCATTTTAATGTAATTTAAATCACATAACGAGACACAATATTGAAATAAAAAGGCATGGATTAAGTGATCCAACCATCCAAGTCAAAGGATCTTAGGATAAATAAAAATAAAGGAACTAATAACATTAAAAATAAAGCCTTACCTAGCTGAATTTCAGCTTTGTATTTTATTTTAATATCATTTTCTAAAATGTTCCTACATAAATGATTACTTGCATCTATAATCTTAATCAAAGACTGTATTTTCCATTTCTTCTTTTTCATATAACAAGTTAGTACACAATCCTTTCATAATACAACTAGAAGACAATATATTCACCAAATTTCTCTCTAAGCAATCGGAATCATCAACTTAATATTATTTGCTACATTAAATCAAAATAAGACATATCATTTTATTACAAAATAACAAGCCCTAACGGTCATGAATATCATAGCTATAGGTTCTATCATAATTCATGCGATGACACATTTTAATACCCAAAAGAAGACAAGTAAAACCAGCACCTTTGTTTATCTTGAGTAGCTTTATGTGATTTTACATTCAATGTTAATGTACACTGAGTAATCAGCTATCAATCTTGTAGTAAAAGAAAGGTCCATTCCAAAAATTTACTCTACTTTCTTATCAATCCCAAACAACCATAAGAATATTCATATTAAGAAAAATATAATACCCAAAATATCACACACAACCCAAAGTAGTCGTACACCTTCCAAGTAAGCTATACAATCAGAGACATTGAACTAAATGCAAGGAAATAGAAAATCAAGTTTGGGTGAAGAAATAGAACTCATTCATTTAATTCAAATTGCAAGATCTCATAAAGAAAAATAGACAAACTAAAGCCATACATTTTTTGAAGGAAGTTGAGCTTGATAAATGTTTCACTACTATTTTCCAAATACCCATCATGACCAACAATTTTATTCCTAAAATATCAATTGAAAACCCCCAATATTTGATTTACACATTTAACAAAATAACCCATAATAACAAAATACAAAGAATAGAGAGATTTCAAGCTCAGAGGATGGTTTAAACATTTATTTTCCAAAAACTAGAGAAGAATGCAGAACCCACAAAAGATAATAATCTTTTTATCAAAAAAAAACTAGGAGAACAATAGAGAAACCCTTTCTTGGTAAAATCAATTTCCTTTTGTTGGAGTTTCTCCCAAAACTAGAAGAAACCCTAAAATATAATAACCTTTTTATCGAACAAAAACTAGAAGAACATTAGAGAAACCCTTTCATGGTAAAATTGATTTCCTTTTGTTTTATTTTCTCCCAAAACTAGAAGAAACCATAGTCAATTTGTTCTAGGTGTTAAATATCCAAACTTCTAAAACAACCAGAACTCAATCTCCTATGCTTAGATTAAAGAGGGTTATAAATACAAAATCGATTCAATAACCATATGCAACGAAAAATCTAGTAAAGGCTCCCCATAACTAGAGCTCTCACAAAGTCGACTACCATGCAAAACTCCCAATCTCCTACTTTTTCCCATTCTCTCCACATATCCCAAGAAAACCCTAAGTCACATTTATTTCCCCATCTTACCAAAATTCCAAATGGATGGTTTGGAGAAGCCTCATACCAACGTGGGTGGGGATTCTTTTTAATAAGAAATTGCATTTTCAACAAATAATTTAAATCTCCCTCATCCACGGGAATGTCCACTAAAGTGGATTTTGAAATAATTAAACACTTATCCATGCAAGTTTGGGTTATCATTACCCTTTTAAAAATTTGAATCCAAAACACAATTAAAACTTTAGACCCTTCCATGCAAGTATGGTGTTATCACCAATTTTGTACATTTCCAAACAATAATAATACCTCACATTTATACATGCCATCATGGTGTTCAATAACCATGTTTTATTATTTTTGAAGTCAAATAATAGTCATTTGAAACATTGCTTATCAACTATATGGGTGTGGCATTATGCCCCCACATTTAATAACAATAGTATTAAATTAGAGCCACACATTAATGTTACAAGGCCATTCAACCAGACTTATAAGCCTTTAAATATTTTTTCCAAACTATGACATCTCAAAAATGATGTCTGTAGTCATAAAATAATTATAACAATAACATAACCAACACAATGCCACGAGTTCTATAATAACAACATACTTTGCATTACATAATATAAATAGGTAGTATTCAATTTTTCGAGTACTTAATATTCAATTAAGTACTTAGATAACTAAGTATTGTCATCGATAATAATATTTAATCAAACAAATATCCATCCATTCCCATATTCATATTTATTTTATTGATTAAATAGTTAACATGAAGGGGGTTACTTAACGAGATGTTACATTCCTCCCAACTAAAATGATTCATCATCCTTAATGAATTAATTACTACTTCACATAAATAGTTGAAATTTTTACCAAATAGACCATAATTTAGTATCCCAAATTTTAGAATCAAGCTTATTAAAAGTAACAACATGGCTGAAACAACCTTATTCATTGTAAAATATCAATTTTTACCACCCTCCACGCTGATCAAAAAAATTATGCAAATTGTCAATATTAAAAAACCAATATTTTTGTGAAAATAAGAGTTTCATCACAAATTTTCAAAGTGAATAAATGCAGAAAGACAATTTTAAATTCATCTAAATTCCCCAAGTTGTGTTGTCCTCAAAATACTAGTTCTATTGGACCTTGTATTTTAAAATTTCTCTATTTGACAGCTACAAATTTCATGTTTTTAGCCTCACGGTTTCCTACAACTGCATGAATTATCTTATCAACATTCTTTTGTTGTTGGAAACTAGCTCCTTGTTTCTTTTTTGGGCACCAATTTGCACTGAGTGCAGACCCACAATTGAAACAACCACCTACGGGCCCTTTACTTTTAGATTTCTGAGTGTTATTTGTAGCCTTAAATTGCCCTAAATTTCCGAGTTATTGCAGAGGATTTATTTTCTACATTCGTTTGCAAAAATATGGGATTTCCACCCTCTTTCTTTTCCCATGGATTTTTAACAAAACTAGTTGAAGGAGTGTTGTTAAATTTCTTTTTGTTTTCCTCTCTATTAGCAAAGATAGATTTCATTTTTTTCTCTTTCCTAATAGCCTTCTCAAATACTTCCTCCATGGTAGATGGATCATGCACATCCACTTCACCCCTATGATTGGGTTGAGCCCCATAATGAACTTTCTAACCCTGAATTTTTCATCTTTTTGATATTGGGGAACATACTTCAAAGCAACCTTGTAAACCGCTCCCAATATTTAATTACGCTAAGCTTCCCTTGAGTTAAGTTTTGGAACTCAGTCATTTTTGATCAAAGTATAGTTGGGGTAGCCAACATTGATGAAAGTATATTTTAAATTTCTCCCATGATATAGAAGTAGTGTCTAGTCCCAACTCAACTTTCTTGTTATCCCACCATGAAGATGCTTCTCAAGAAATATGAAAATATCCCTAGAATATTTTAGTCTCCTCGGAGAAGTCTCTTATTTCAAATTACTTCTCCATTTCACTCAGCCATGATTCAACCCCATCTCCCAAGGTTGTTTCGTCAAACTTTGGTAGAGTAATCCTCTTAATATCATGGGAAAGTTTTTTTGTCAGTGTCATTTTGTTTTCATGTTGTTCCTCTTCATCATGATGTTCCTCCTAAGGTTTTTCCTCCATAATCAAATCCTCTTTAGGAGGCTCATGTTCTTGACAACCTTTTGTTCTAAAACAACCATGCAGTCCCGAGTGTCTCGGAAGAGTTCAAGAATTTCTTGAAGCTTCTCAGTAGGTGGAGGGACTTCAACATTTCCTAAGGCTTCCCCTGTAATAATTCCTTTTAATTTATGGGTCTTTTGTCCTTGATAAAGGTAAAATAAATTTAAATTAGTGAAGAAGACCTATAAGGTCTAAGAATTGAAAACCTAGCTCACGATACCAAATGTAACAACCTAAACTATGAAACCCGATATAGAAGGAATTTTTTTAATAATAGCATTATGACATTGCTCGCATTTACAAATCTGATTACTAGCTACCACTAATTAATGCATCAAGTCAAATTAAATCAACAATGAGCGAGGCATTCCTCTCGCATTAATTTAATCTTGTAACTAGCTAAGTCTAGTTTATGCAAAGATGTCTTAATTAATTAATCCATCCATAACGTAGTGATAAAACTGTGGATTGTAAGGGTTAAGTATCCCTGATCTCCATGATCACCCTTTAACATTATCAGAATGTTCATATTTAGCCTTGTTTGTTTTACTACACTGCAGTAGTGAGAACTAGTGATTGATCCTCTAGTGTCTACCTAGGGTCACGTAGTTACCCCATATTTATCCTACACTTCAAGATTGAGGAATCATGGTGATTAGAAAATGTACCCAACAAGCACATTAATTTGGCCAAATTTTTTTAGTTGTACTATATACGCTTAGATTAGATGAGTGCACAACTCACCTAAACTTGTCTTCCCATCACCTCACTATCGTCTCATCACAATTATCTGGATCTTATAAGATTAAGTAGATGAACCTATTATGACTCAATTAATTCCTAACAAGTTCATTTACGTAATCCTAAGGAACCCCAATGCCCATTGTTGGATACCCATGGGAGACCTATCTATTGCTTAATATGTTTCATATTAGGCGGTGATGGGATACTCATGGGAATCCCTCATCATGCATTGATAGTTAATTTTCTGTTAGGTTCATAACACTAAAGATTATTTCTATATTTTTGGATATTAACATACACATTTATTCACCTTCATTTGGAGGGTTGGGGACATGAAGTATTTATTACATCGCTACCCCATTCTTGCATTCTTAACATTTTAATGGAGTGTGATGTGCTAACACTTTATTCTAGGTTCCCATTGGATCCCTACCGATCTCATATAGTCGTGCCATAGTTTTATTTAGATTTTATAGCCACTATTCGATGTGATTATTACATATTTGAGACCACACTCATATCCTTAACTTATTTAAATCTAGGTAATACCCACTTAAGGTAACCTTTATTTGCAATGTGAGGTATGATGGGTTCATGTATAAGATATTATGCCTTGTAAGTAAAAATATCTTTTTCGGGATAAGTTTACCATGTTACTCTTTAAATTTTCTTCAACTATGATTTACTAGGCTTGAATCCTATAAAGACTACTTAGAAATTTATATTTGATCCAATAAGTTACCAATGTATATTTCTAAACCATTTAAGTTGATATTAAAATACAAGCTTAGTTTCACTAAGTCTTTATATGGATTAAAATCATTTCTCTACAAACGGCTATTACATTCTTTACATGGTTAAACCTTTATACCCTTAAATTATATTGTAGTCCAAATAGAGAAGAATTCTTGGGCATGCACTATTCATTCAAATTTTTAGCTAGATTTCTTTCATTACTAGTCTCGTAATGAAGTTAAGGATTGACGAAAATATTTCGCAAGATCAGATTTTGATATTGTCAAGTTAAGACTAATGTCTCACAAGTTGTTCCATTCTAAATTCAACTCTTTTACACATTTTGAAACCACTTGTTGTCCATATTCAACTTGATAAGATCTTAGATTGATATTAATTAGTTTGCATAATTTAGTAAATTACCCATTCAAGATTCATTCGTGATGAAGAACATTAAGAGGAAACGTAGATTTGTTATGGAGGAATATCTACTATATTAGGATTTTCCTTAAATTTACATTTTCATTAATCATATAGCACTCTTTCTATTTCCTCATATACAATCCTTACATTCATGGAAGATTACTAGGTAAGTGATTCATTGTTGGTTTCATGACTGTAATTATTTGAAACACTAGATAAATGATTGTAGGATTCCATATCTTATCTAATTAGTTGTTTTGTTTTCCAACCCAAACACAATCCTTATTTATACATACACAAAACTGCCATATTAATTATACACAATCCAATCCTATCTTCCATTAATATATATGACAAATAATGTCCATTAAGGACTATTACAAGGTTCAATTTTCCCAAGGAAAATATATTTAACAATAACTATGTATGTAAATGGATCCAAGATCCATAGTAAATTCACTCTAAATCGATCTTCACATGTCAAAGAAGGAGGTCCACTAATCGATACTAAACCTACCTCACTATTTATTTTTCAGGTGTCGGTTCAAAGAGCTTGAAATAAGTCAATCTACATGCCCTACTAAGTTTTTGACAAATAAGAAGATTAATCTTCATAACTAACTTAATTAAATCATTGCAAGGATAGTGCATCCGCAACAATTAGGGAACTAGAATCTACCGTCAATATGATAGCTAGCGATGGAAGAGGTGTGAGGAATATATGTGAATTTTTCCCAAAGGACCACTTCGCATACATTCCTCTCGCTTCCTCAATCATAAGATATGTGATGGACGGGAGATTCAAGATCTTGAACTATATCGAATCCACTATCTTGCACACACAACATCATATAAACAATGAATAAAGGTAAAAATTTAAGGAAATCATTCTGTTTTAAATCCCACATTTTTGTAGTTAAATTCTCATGCTAATAAGGTCAACCATTTATTTTAAGTCCATAAAAATGACTAAGTATAGATTTAATGAAATTTTTTTCCAAAGTTTCCCCTTGTATTTTCCACTTTTAAAATTTTCCAAAAATCATTTTAATCTAATTTAAATCACATAACGAAAAAAAAATTCTTTAAATGAAAAGGCATGGATCAAGTGATCCAGCCCTCTAAGTCAAAGGATCTCGGGATAAATAAAAATGAAGCAACTAATAACATTATAAGTAAACCCTTACCCAACTGAATTTCAGCTTTGTAATTTATTTTAATATCATTTTCCAAACAACATTAAGGATTACTTACATCTATAATCTTAAACTATATTTTATGTTTCTTCTTTTTTATAGAACAAGTTAGTACAAAATCCTTTCATAATACAACCGGAAGACAATCTATTCACTAAATTTCTCTCCAAGAAATAATAATCAACAACTTAATATTCATTGCTACATTAAATCAAAATAAGCCATACCATTTTATTACAAAATAAAAATTCGTAGCAGTCATGAATATTATAGCTAGAGGTTTGCTCGAAATTCATGCATTGAAATAGTTTAATACCCAAAATAAGACAAGTAAAACCAACACCTTAGTTTAGCTTGAGTAGTTTTATGCGATTTTACACTTAATGTTAATGTACACTAAGTAATCAACTATCAATCTTGAAGTAGAATATTTGGAAAAAAGAAAGGTCCATTCCAAAAATTTATTCTATTTTCTTATCAAGCCTAAACAACTATAAGAATATTCATGTCAATAAAAAAATATAATACCCACAAAAATTTTCACAAAAATACACACAACCCAATAGCCGTACATCTTCCAAGTAAGCTATATAATCAAAGACATTGAACTAAATGCAAGGAAATAGAAAATTGAGTTCGGGTGGAGAAATAGAACTCATTCATTTAATTCAAACTACAAGATCTCATAAAGAAAAATAGACAAACTATAGCCATACATTTTTGAAGGAATTCGAGTTTAATAATTGGTTCACTACTATTTTCCAAATACCCATCACGACCAACAATTTTACTCCAAAAATATCAATTGAAAACCCCCAATAGTCAATTTGCACATTTAACACAATAACCAATAAAAACGTATTAATACATATATTTCAAGTTCGAGAGGATGATTTCTCCATTTATTTTCCAAAAAAAAAGAAGAATAATAAAACCCACAAAAAAACAATAATATTTTTATAAAAAAAAACTAGCAGAACAACGAGAGAAATATTTACTGGTAAAATTGATTTCCTTTTTTTTAATTTGTTCCCAATACTAGCACAAACTCTAGTCAATTTGTTTTGGGTGCTAAATTTCCAACTTCTCCAAAACAACCATAACTTCCACAATCTCCTCTGATTAGATAAAACAAGGTTATAAATATAAAACTGATTCAATAACCATATGCATAAAAAATATGGTAAAGGCTCCCCATAACTAGAGCTCTCACAAAGTCAACTACCATGCAAAATTCCCAATCTCACATATTTTCCCATTCTCTCCACAGATCCCAAGAAAACCCTAAGTCACATTTATTTCCTCATCTTACCAAAATGCCAAATGGATGGTTTGAAGAAGCCACATACGAACATGGGTGGTTATTCTTTTTAATAAGAAATTTCATTTTCAATAAATATTTTAAATCTCCCTCATCCATGGGAATGTCCACTAAAGTGAATTTTTAAATAATCAAACACTTCTTTATGCAATTTTGGGTTATCATTACCCTTCTAAAAATTTGAATCCAAAACACAATTAAAACTTTAGACCCTTCCATGCAAGTATGGTGTTATCACCAATTTTGTACATTTCTAAACAATAATAATACCTCACGTTTATACATGCCATTATGGTGTTCAATCACCACGTTTTATTATTTTTGAAGTCAAGTAATAGTCATTTGCAACATTTTTATCGACTATATTGGTGTGGCATTATGCCCATGTATTTTATAACATTAGTATTAAATTGGATCCGCACATTAATGAGAAGGTCACTCAACCAAGCTTATAATCCTTTAAACATTTTTTTCCAAACTATGACATCTCAAAAATTATGCTTGCAGTTGTAAAATAACTATAAAAATGACATAACCAACAAAATATCACCGAGTTACGTAATAACAATATATTGCATCAAATAATACAAATAGGCGATATTCATTTTTCTAAGTACTTAATCTTCAATTAAGTACTTGGTATGAAATATAATGTTCACATGATGATTGTAATTTAATGTATGGTAAATAGTAAGTTTGGTATTTACTTGAAAGGTAAATGGTTATCTGTTATTTGATTAACCGTATGGTTATTATGGTAAAGATTGCTAATATTATATTGTTAGAAATAAAAATATAATATCTCTTATAGTTTGTTAATGTATTACGTGAGTATAGTTTTGAACTAACTCACGAATATAGGAGATTAGAAAATATTGTAGGATTGAGTGGTTTGAGGATATTCCTTAATAATAGGAAGTCCTCTCCTATATATATATAATGGTGTTCGAATGAAGAAATATCAGTTATTATTATCTTGTGAGAACATTATTGTGTTATTTTCCTATGACGGTCTGAATCAAGCTCTAGATTTGGTATCAAAGCGATAGCTATCATTTATGGTTTTGCAAAATTTTTCAAGGGGCAACTCTTTTGTATGTTTTCCTGCGTGATAAGAGCCACACTGTTTTAGTATTGATGTTATTTTATTATTTATTCTTTCTACGATTTCTATCTTCAAAAATTCAGAACGTGAAGAGTAAGGCAATTTAATTACATCTACAAACAAAGGAAATTATTTATCTTTAACGTGTGATATGTGAATTTTATATCCTTCATATACATTTGATCCTCTTTCTAATTACATGGAGGCATAAAGTGCAGTTTTGTGACCCATCCATACACAAATATCCATCTAGTTCGACATTATCAGAGGTTTTAGTATTACAATTTTTTAGATCAATTAGCTATGTTGCATTGGTATGTGGTTCAAGCACTTCTACACTTAAGTAGGTGTGAAACATCTAATTTAGGTGATCCTTAACTAGAAACTATGAGGTGTTTGTGTTACAATCAACATGGATTCACGTCCAACTCATTCATAAACATATTTAAGAATATGTAATATTTTTAAATTATTTTGGTACTAATCTAAAGCTCTTCAAATCAGCTTTCCAATAAATATTTCTATTTACAAAATGGAGTTGTAATACTCAAGTTATCAGGAAAATATCATATAACACTATTCTTGAATGGAGCTCGACCCATATTGGTCAACAAATTTACATTGCACACAAAAAATTTCCCTTATTTCCCATGTGATATTGTTATACATGTGGTAATTGGATTTTCTTTTAATTCATGAAAATAATTATTTAATTATGTCATTTTTTATGTGTCTGATAACTCAGGCGTATTTTGTGGGGGTGTTTTATAAATTTGAGAGTTGAGTTTGATTTTTTGAAATAGTTCATTGAGTAATTAAATAGTAATTTTTTTTTGTACTTGTCTTATAGAAAGTCTTTTTATGTCCAATTGTTAATGTGGTAGAGTATTTATAATAGGATTCATATTTTTTTTTATTGTTTAGATAATTTCACTTGAAGTCATGTCATACTTTTATTATTGCCTCATTATCAAATGTTAGTTTCGTGTCAAGTCTATTGTAATGTAAAAATTAAATATATCATAGTCTTGTTAAGATTCATTAATATTTTTGAATTTAATTTTTATAAAAGTCAAATAGTTGAATTTGGGTTTTTTTTATCGTGGTGTCAAGAGTCTCAAAACTTAAAAAAAAAATTAAAAACAATTTCCTTACAGATGCATTTTCAGCGTTACCCAACGTCGAAAAATAATGTGTTTCACATTATGGGGGGAAGAAAAGAATAACTCCAATGTGGAAACTATTGAGCTTCAACATCAAAATTTCTAAGTGAGCAACATGATATTGGAGGATAGAGGCCGCAGAGGATGGAGGTCGATAGTGACCTCTCGTCACCACCAACGATGGGGCCGCATGAAGTTGTCTTTGGAATTTTTTTGTGTGAGTTTTCTTTCAGTTGTGTGCTTTAGTTTTTATAGTTTTTAGTTTTCAATAAGTGGAAATTTCACATTGAGGGGGGAACATGATCAACATGATCCAATGTTCCATTTCTAGTTTTTCAGTTGTGTATGTGATTGTTCCTACTTAAATTCCCTAATACAAAAACATAGTGAAGAATAGATAGCATAGTGAAATGTAGCATCATGATTCTTGATGAGGTAGAATAGTTAGATGTGTTCCTGTTCATACCTAGGTTTGTGGTTAGCCTCCTGAAAACCATTGAAGGCTACTCAGATATGTTCCTACTAAAGTTCCCACACCTTTGTTAAGTCGGATGTCTTCCCTAGAGTGCCTGTTTGAGAAGTAGATCATTCTTGAGTTTGTTCCCATCCTCATTGGTCATATGTGTTCCTAATAGCACATGGTTGATAAGAAGTAGATATGTCCCTTCTTCTACCTTCAATTCGAGTTTTTTACGAAGATCATGAGCAAGCATAGATGGCAAGCTACAGAGGAAGTGTGAAAGTTATTTTTCTACCATGTAAACATTGAGGGGGAATGTTAGAAAATATAATGTTCACGTGATGATTGTAATTTACCATATGGTAAATAGTAAGTTTGGTATTTACCGAAAGGTAAATAGTTATCTGTTATTTGATTAACCGTATGGTTATTACGGTAAAGATTGTTAATATTATATTGTTAGAAATAACAATATAATATCTCTTATAGTTTGTTATTATATTGTACGTGAGTATAGTTGTTGAACTAACTCATGAATATAGGAGATTAGGAGATATTGTAGGATTGAGTGGTTTTAGGAGATTCCTTAATAATAGGAAGTCCTCTCCTATATATATGTAATGGTGTTTGAATGAAGAAATATCAATTATTATTATCTTGTGAGAACATTATTGTGTTATTTTCCCATGTGTCGAATCAAGCTCTAGAGTACTTAGATAACTAAGTATTGTCATCCATAATAATATTTAATTAAATGAATATCCATCCATTCTCATATTCATATTTATTCTATTAGTTAAATAGTCTACACGAAGGGGTTAATTACCAAGATGTTACAAACCTAGTCCGAAGAGACATAATTCAATAACACACAAACACTAGAACTAAATGGAGTACGAAATGTGGTGCGGATCTTGGTGTAAATCACATTGGGGTGATTGCCAAGGTCAGTATGACTCAAACATATGCACTATGTATTCCATATAATGTTTGTTTAATATTTATGCAACTAGTTAGGGTTTTTTTAGGAATAGGTGTGGAATAGGAACCCTACATTAGAGTTAATTTTACAAACAATGAAAGGAAGAAGACATTTGATTAAAGTGAAATGTAGATACATGAACCTAATCTAATGTTATAATAGTATTAAATAAATGCAATAATAAAATATGGAAATATATCAAAGCAAGCTAAGTAATAAATAATTAAACCTTAATGTGCAAAGAAGGGTAAGATTACTTAACATACTCACGGTGTTGTTGAAGATGTAAAATACTAGAAATCAAAGAAAGAAGAAGCACTAACTATCACATTGGAGCATAGGAATATGCATATTTTCATAGATAATATAGACATGGGCTCTTAGAGAAGAACATGGACACCCGTGGGATCCTGTGCATTGATTTTGGGTGCACGGGTCTTTGGAAATTCTTACAAACACAAATTCTTAGGGTCGTAAACTATTCACCGATCCTCACCTTTTTCATTATGGATTCACACAAAGATTTTTGGGGTCACAATAGACCTTCAACGAAGAATGAACTTGTAAAACCTGTAAGTAGACATCAAATCATAAAAAGAAATGCAGAATGAGGGATCATACTATCCTCAACCGCCATAATGGTGGAATTAACACTTTGAGCATTACACAACAACTTAGAACCAATGTATTTTTGTGTGTTTTACAGAATCATGCCTTAGGTTTCTCTTGTGCCAGTCACACTTGGATAGCAAGCAAGTAGATATATGTAAATAAATTTAGTAAATGTGTGCATGGAATAAAAAGAACTTATCTCCCATGACGTGTATACAAAAACTAGCCCTTATGTCCCTTGTGATGGAGCTAGATGAATGCAATGGAACTCTTAGATGCCTTGATGTATGTAACCTTAGGTGGAGATAGTAGATGCTTAGTGTTTGGTCCCTTATTATGATCACATAAATCTATATTTATATGATTCCCTTCCTTGGATTTCGTAATTCACCCCGAAAAGGAAGACTACAAAAATATAAGGTTTTCGTATTACAATTTTTCATATCAATTAGCTATGTTGCATTGGTATGTGGTTCAAGCACTTCTACACTTCTAGTAGCTGCGAAACATCTGATTTAGGAAATTATTAAATGGAAACTATGATTCATCGTGTTACAATCAACGTGGATTCACGTCTAACTCATTCATCAACATATTTGAGAATGTGTAATATTTTAAATTATTTTGGTAGTATTGCGAAGCTCCTCAAATTAGCTTTCCAAAAGATATTTCTATTTTCAAAATAGAGTTGTGCTACTCAAGTTATCAGCAAAATATCATATGACACTATTCTTGAATGTAGCTCAGCCCATATTGGTCAAAAATTTACATTGCACACAAAAATTTTCCCTTATTTCCCACGTGGCATTTTTATACATGTGGTAATTGTATTTTCTTTTAATTCATTAAAATAATTATTTAATTATGTCATTTTTATGTTTCGATAACTCATGTGTATTTTTTGGGGTGTTTTATAAATTTGAGAGTTGATTTTGATTTTTGTAATAGTTCATTGAGTAATTAAATAGTAATTTTTTTGTTTGTATTTGTCTTATAGAAAAAAAAAAAAATTATGTCCAATTATAAATGTGGTAGAGTCTTTATAATAAGATTTGTCTTTGTTGTTTATTGTTTAGATAATTTCACTTGAAGTTGTGTCATACTTTTATTATTGCCTCATTATCAAAAGTTAGTTTCCCATGTCAAGTCTATGTAATGTAAAAATTTAATATATCATAGTCTTGTCAAGATTCATTAATATTGTTGAAGTTAAGTATTATAAAATTCAAATAGGTGAATTTAGGTTTTTGTTATTGTGATGTCAAGAGTCTCAAAATTTAAAAAAATTAAAAATATATAAAAAAACAATTTCCTTATAGATGCATTTTCGGAGTGTTACCCAACATCCGAAAAATATTGTGTTTCGCATCGTGGGGGGAAGAAAAGAATAAATAAAATGTGGAAACTATTGAGCTTCAAAGTCAAAATTTATAAGTGAGTAACATGATATTGGAGGATGAAGGCTGCAGAGGATGGAGGTATGATAGTGACCTCTCGTCACCACCAACTATGGGGCCACACGAAGTGTGGAGGAATTTTTTGGTGTGAGTTTTAATTTAGTTGTTTTCTTCAATTTTTATAGTTTGTAGTTTTTCGTAATTTGAAATTTCACATTGTGGGGGAACATGATCAACATGATCCAATGTTCCATTTCCAATTTTTCAGTTGTGTATATGATTGTTCTACTTAAATTCCCTAATACAAAAACATAATGAAGAATAGATAGCACAGTGAAATATAGAATAATGAGTCTTGATGAGGTAGAATAGTTAGATGTGTTCCTGTTTGTACCTAGGTTTTTGGTTAGCCTCTTGAAAACCATTGAAGGCTTCTCAAATGTGTTCCTGCTTGAGTTCCCACACTATTAGGTCAGATGTGTTCCCTAGAGTGACTGGATGAGAATCGATGATTCCGAGTGTGTTCCCATCCTCGTCGATTAGATGTGTTTTTGACAGCGCATGGTTGATAAGAAGTTGATATGTTCCTTCTTTTACCTTCAGTTTGAGTTTTTCAGACGAAGATCATGAGCAATCACAGATGGCAAGTTGCAGAGGAATTGTGAAAATTCTTTTTCTACCATGTAAACATTAAGGGGGACTGTTAGAAAATATAATGTTCACATGATGATTGTAATTTACCGTATAGTAAATAGTAAGTTTGGTATTTACTAAAAGGTAAATATTATCTATTATTTGATTAACCGTATGGTTATTAATGTAAATATTTTTAATATTATATTGTTAAAAAAAAAATCACTTACAGTTTGTTATTATATTGTACATGAGTATAGTTGTTGAAATAACTCATGAATATGGGAGATTAAGAGATATTATAGGATTGAGTGGTTTGGAGATTCCTTAATAATAAGAAGTCCTCTCTATATATATATATATATATATAATGGTGTTCGAATGAAGAAATATTAGTAATTATTATCTTGTGAGAACACTATTGTGTTATTTTCCCATGATGGTCTGAATCAAGCTCTAGAGTACTTAGATAACTCAAGTATTGTCATCCATAATAATATTTAATTAAATGAATATCCATCCATTCTCATATTTGTATTTATTCTATTAGTTAAATAGTCGACATGAAGGGGGTTAATTACCAACATGTTACAAACCTAGTCTAAAGGGACATAATTCAATCACACACACACACACACTAGAACTACTTGGAGTCTTAAATGTAGTGCAATTCTTGGTGAAAATCAGATTGGGGTGACTGCCAAGGTCAATATGACTCAAACATATGCACTATGTAGTCCACATAATGTTTGTTTGAAATTTATGCAACTAGCTAGGGTTTTATTTTAGGCATAGGTGTGGAATAGGAACCCTACATTAGAGTTAATTTTACAAACAATGAAAGTAAGAAGACATTTGATTAAACTTAAATGCAGATACACAAACCTAATCTAATGTTATAATAGTAGTAAATAAATGCAATGATAAAATATGGAAATATATCAAAGCAAGCTAAGTAATAAATAATAAATTCCTAATGTACAAAGAAGGGTTAGATGACTTAACATACTCACAAAGTGTTGTTGAAGATGCAAAATACTAGAAACTAAAGAAATAAGAAGAACTAACTATCACTTTGGAGCATAGGAAAATTCATATTTTCATAGATAAGTTAGAATTGGGCTCTTAGAGAAGAACATGGACGCCCGCGGATCCTGTAAGTACCGATCTTGGGTGCCTAGGTCTACGAAATTATTACAAACACAAATTCTTTGGGTCATAACATGTTCACCGATGCTCACCTTTTGCCATGATGGATTCACACAAAGATTTTTGAGGTTAATAGACCTGCAATGAAGAATGAACTTGCAAAACCCATAAGTAGACATCAAATCCTAAATAAATAATAATTTAGAATGAGGGATCAAACTATCCTCACCGCCATAATGGTGGAATTAACACCGAGAATTGCACTACAAGTTAGACCCAATGTATTTTTGTGTGTGTTTTATAGAATCATGCCTTATTTTTCACTTGTGCCAGTCACACTTGGATATCGAGAAAGTAGCTATAAGTAAAGGAAATGTAGTAAATGTGTGCATGGAATAAAAAGAACTTCCCTCCTATGAAGTGTATGTAGAAAACTATCCCTTATGTCCCTTGTGATCGAGCTAGATGGATGCAATGGAACTCTTAGATGCCTTCATGGATGTAACCTTAGGTGAAGATAGTAGATGCTTAGTGTTTGGTCCCTTATTATGATAAGATAAGTTTATATTTATATGATTCCTTCCTTGGATTTTGTAATTCACCCAAAAAAGAAGACTACAAAAAATATAAGGTTTTAGTATAATTTTTTTTAATATCAATTAGCTATGTTGCATTGGTATGTGGTTCAAGCACTTATACACTTCTAGTAGTTGTGAAACATCTGATTTAGGTGATCCTTGCTCGGAAACTATGAGGTGTCTATGTTACAATTAGCATGGATTCACGTCCAACTCATTCATCAACATATCGTCAAATGTGTAATATTTTTAAATTATTTTGGTACTACTGCAAAGCTCTTCAAATCAGCTTTCCAACGGATATTTATGTTTGCAAAATGGAGGAGTGCTACTTAAGTTATCAACAAAATATCATATGACACTATTCTTGAATGGAGCTCAGCTCACGATTGGTCAACAAATTTACATTGCATGCAAAAATTTTCCTTATTTCCCACGTGGCATTGTTATACATGTGGTAATTGGATTTTCTTTTAATTCATTAAAATAATTATTTAATTATGTCATTTTTATGTGTCTAATAACTCAGGTGCATTTTGTGGGGAGTTTTATAAATTTGAGAGTTGAGTTTGATTTTTTGTAATAGTTCATTAAGTAATTAAATAATAATTGTTTTAGTTTTTATTTGTCTTATAGAAAGTATTTTTATGTCCAATTTTTAATGTGGTAAAGGATTTATAATAAGAATCATCTTTGTTGTTTATTGCTTAGATAATTTCACTTGAAGTCATGTCATACTTTTATTATTTCCTTATTATCAAAAGCTAGTTTCTCGTGTCAAGTCTATTGTAATGTAAACATATAATAAATCATAGTCTTGTTAAAATTCATTATTATTGTTGAAGTTAAGTATTATAAAATTCAAATATAAAAATTTAGGTTTTTTTATCGTGGTGTCGAGAGTCTCAAATTTTAAAAAGTTGAAAAAAATTCAAAAAACAATTTCCTTACAGATGCATTTTTGGCGTTACCCAACGTTCAAAAAATAATGTGTTTCACATTGTGGGGGGGAAGAAAACAAAAAATCCAATGTCAAAACTATTGATCTTCAACGTATAAATTTTTTGAGTGAGCAACATGATATTGGAGGATCGAGGCCATGGAGGATGGAGGTTAGATAGTGACCTCTCGTCACCACCAACGATGGGGCTGCATGAAGTTGTGCTAGAATTTTTGGTGTGAGTTTTCTTTCAATTGTGTGCTTCAATTTTTACAGTTTGTAGTTTTTAATAAGTGGAAATTTCACATTGAGGGGGAACATGATCAACATGATCCAATGTTCCATTTCCAGTTTTTCAGTTGTGTATGTGATTATTCCTACTTAAATTCCCCAATGCAAAAACATAGTGAAGAATAGATAACACAATGAAATGTAGCATCATGAGTCTTGCTGAGGTATAATAGTTTGATGTGTTCCTGTTTATATCTAGGTTTTTGGTTAGCCTCTTGAAAACCATAGAAGGCTTCTCGGATGTGTTCCGCTTGAGTTCCCACAATGTTAGGTCGGATGTGTTCCCTAGAGTGACTGGTTGAGAAGCGAGATCATTCCTAAGTGTGTTCCCATCCTCATCATCGCCGATGTGTTCTCGACAGTTCATGGTTGATAAGAATTAGATATGTTCCTTCTTCAACCTTCATTCAAGTTTTATATGCAGCTCATGAGTAAGCACAAGATGGCAAGATGCAGAGGAAGTGTGAAAGTTCTTTTGCTACCATGTAAACATTAAGAGGGGGAATGTTAGAAAATATAATGTTCACATGATGATTGTAATTTACTATATGGTAAATAGTAATTTTGGTATTTACCAAAAGGTAAATAGCTATCTTTTATTTGATTAACCGTATGGTTATTACGGTAAATATTTTTAATATTATATTGTTAGAAATAACAATATAATATCTCATATAGTTTGTTATTATATTATACATGAGTATAGTTGTTGAACTAACTCATCAATATAGGAGATTATGAGATATTGTAGGATTGAGTGGTTTAAGGAGATTCCTTAATAATAGGAATTCCTCTCCTATATATATGTAATGGTGATCGAGTGAAGAAATATCGTTATTATTATCTTGAGAGAACATTATTGTGTTATTTTCCCATGACGGTATGAATCAAGCTTTCGAGTACTTAGATAACTAAGTATTTTCATCTGTAATAATATTTAATTAAATTATTATCCATCCATTCTCAAATTCATATTTATTCTATTAGTTAAATAGTTGACACGAAGGGGTTAATTACCAAGATGTTACAAACCTAGTCTCAAGGGACATAATTCAATCGGCACACACACCGTAACTTTATGGAGTCTGAAATGTAGTGTAGCTCTTGGTGAAAATCACATTGGGGTGACTTCCAAGGCCAGTATGACTCAAATATATGCACTATGTATTCAATATAATGTTTTTTTGAGATTTATGCAACCAGCTAGGGTTTTTTTAGGAATAGGTGTGGAATAGGAACCCTACATTAGAGTTAATTTTACAAACAATGAAAGGAAGAAGACATTTGATTAAAATGAAATGTAGATACACAAACCTAATCTAATGTTATAATAGTATTAAATAAACTTAATAATAAAATAGGAAAATATATCAAAGCAAGCTAAGTAATAAATAATAAAACCCTAATGTGCAAAGAAGGGTAAGATGACTTAACATACTCATAGTGTTGTTAAAGATGTAAAATACTAGAAATTAGAGAAATAAGAAGCACTAACTATCACATTAGAGCAAAGGAAATTGCATATTTTCATATATAAGCTAGACTTGGGTTCATAGAGAGGAACATGGATGCCCTGTAGGATCCTAGGTACTAATTTTGGGTTCCCTGGGTCTTAGGAAATTCTTACAAACACAAATTCTTAGGGTTGTAACATGTTACAGATGCTCACCTTCTTTCATTATGGATTCACACAAAGATTTTTGAGGTCGCAATAGACCTAGAATGAAGAATGAACTTGTAAAACCCGTAAGTAGACATCAAATCCTAAAAAAATAATTCGAATGAGGGATCGAGACTATCCTCAACCACCATAATGGTGGACTTACAACTAAGAATTGAACTACAAATTAGACCCAATGTATTTTTGTGTGTGTTTCTCATAATCATGCCTTAGTTTTCTCTTGTGTCACTCACACTTGGATAGTGAGCAAGTAACTATATGTAAATAAATGTAGTAAATGTGTGCATGGAATAAAATGAACTTCCCTCCTATGAAGTGTATGCAAGAAACTAGCCCTTATGTCCCTTGTGATGGAGCTAGATGGATGCAATGGAGCTCTTAGATGCCTTTATGGATGTAACCTTAGGTGGAGATAGTAGATGCTTAGTTTTTGGTCCCTTATTATGATCACATAAATTTATATTTATATGATTCCCTTACTTGGATTTCATAATTTACCTCGAAAAGGAAGAATACCAAAAGAATAAGATGCTCAAATGGCTAGAAAAGACTCAAAAATTGTGAGTAAATTACAAAGAGGACAAAGACACCTAGATTGGATGAGGTTTTTTGGTGTTAGCATCCTATTCTGGGTGTTGGTGTCTAGGATGACAAATACCGAAGACTAAAAAGGAAGATTGAGAAAGTAAGGGTGTAAGACTGAAAGTAAGAACACAAAGAAATAAATGATGGCCAAAGACATGGGTTAAATAGTACCATTCTTACTAAGGAATCATATAAATAGTAGTATGTAATCGGGAAAATATAATTACCCAAAGTGCGTGATTTTATGTCTACATTTTCCCCATTTTCAGGAATCCAAGAAAGGTTGGTATGTTAAGGACCCAAGTCTGATTGTGATCCTTGTCGAAACTAAAACCGTGTTGTATCGGTATCGTGTCATGTGTATCTCTATATGGGGTCACTGATTCACCCATATGATGACCCCCCTAATTTAGGGTTCATGCAACATTATAGAAGGATTATGTGGCGCAAAAGAGGACCAACCATTTTGCTTAATTGAACCCCGCAGGGGGAAGGGAATGTGCTTGGTAGAAACTAAGACACACATAAATATGTGGCTAGTAAAAACAAGTGTTAGTACATACAAATAAAAATACTCATGTAAAACATAATATTTGAGCTACGTAGACAATGTGTACAAAAAAATGAAGATAATGTATATTGTGTAAAGTGGGTTACAAACATGGGACGTCACTCATGATGTCACAATAAAATCAAGGTCGTATTGGCCTGTAGTCTCTATTTACCTCTTGTTTCACCAATCAACCCCAAGCGCATTGGCACATCATCAAGATTGGTCTAAAAGCACACCCGAGGCGCACATAGGCGTTGAATCCCTCTTTCATGTGATATTCCGAGAATTTTATTCTTTAATAAGGGGGTGTTGTATAAATAGAGAATGACACACCCATTCTTGGCAACCAAATGTAAGCACTAACTCCTAATCTAATGCACCAGAACATAGGGTAGCATGATCATATTACAATGGAAGCAGAAATAAATAATGATTATCACCAAAAATAGTAATACACCCATGAACATTAAAAGGAAATGTACAGATCTAGATTCATCACGTGACATGCTTTAGAATTACTTCATTATATTCATTAGCCAACGTATAGTAGCCAATATTACATAAAAATTGTTTCATGTATGAAGATATTTATAGTAGTAAATCTTCGACACATTATAGATCTCACCATCACACATTACATATATTTACTAAATATCTTCCTTTCTTACTTCCATATGTGCATACACCTCTCTCGTAAAACCATAAATATGAGGAACTCTCTAGGAATCTCCTCTTAACTGTTCATCATTACATGAGAAATCCTGAAGGAATATTTCATGATTTCCCTACCATTACCCAAGAACATGAAAAATTTCATCATGTGTTTCCCTAATCGAGTGTCCTTAGCATGCATGTGTGTTAGATAATCCATAAAAACATGGCTCCTTATCCTTTCATGATAATCATATTGATGCCTTGGAATATCCTTTCCTTGAGTTACAAGTCTCCATAACTTATCCATATTTGTATCTTGTTGTTTTTTCATTCGTTCCCTAAATGCATCCTTTCCTACTATCCAAAACTCACTAAGTCTTGAATCCATCCTACCTGGGCACGAGCCTTTTTGCATCTCTAAGAACTACCTCCATACATGCCTTTGCACCTTGATTCTATATGCCACCAAGTTTTGCACCTTAGGTACTTAGTTAATTTATGGGTCCAACAACACCCCACACTAGTTTTATTATCACCGGAAGTCCTTTGCAACTCCTCAACAAAGTCTTGATGACCAAAATCTGTTAAGGAAATAATGTTGTTCCTTCAAAGAATAAAGAATAGTAGAATTGAAAGAATCTAAATAAATAATTGAAGACTGGAAGAATATGCTATGCGACCAATTGGAGGAGTTCAGGGAACTCTGTGTCTATCTCATCCTTCAATTTCTCCCAGGCCTTCAATTCTGATAAGGCCTTCCCTAGTGCTTCTCCCATGGCACTAGGCACTTGGTCTGGGGTAATTTCCTCCACCTTCCCCTTTAGTGCATTTATAGCTACCACTAGTTCCATACAGACTCCTTCAAACTCATCCATCTGCTCAGTGATGGAATCCCAGTTTGCTAATCCTAAAGTCCAACTTCTCACACTTTGTTTTGATTTTATCCTTCTGAGATATGGTGTTAACAACCAAATTCACATGTTTATCCTTGGTTGTGGGCATGCTCTCCTTTAAATCCTTGAGAGAATCCTCCTCTTCTACCACATGCACGTCAATTATGGGCTCACATTTTATACAGCTATTAAAGCCCCTATCTTCTAGTATATTTTCTTCCTTGAGTTTTATGAGAAAGTCCTCCAACTCAGTGATCCAGGATTCAATAGAAAAAAATTCTCCTATTTCTCCTTTGCAATTTCTATAGCTGTGGGGCTCATGCCATCCTTGATGTTTTTGAGCATCATCCCCACAAGATCTTCAAGATATTAAATTTCATCCCTATAGTTTGTCCTATCTGGCACACTAATGTCGACATTGTCCAAAATGCTCTTCACAAAGATGTCATCTCGATCGTATGCTTCCTTAGTTCATGCATGTTCACCCCTTAATCCATGATGTAGTCTATCTATCTCCTTTTACTTATTTTTCTTTTCCATGACCAAGATCTTATCAATGGATCCTACATCCAAGCTGTGTCAGATCACCTCTAAAGACATATTTTAAAGCAGATTATATGCTTGTTCATCTATTAGGTAGCTAAGATCCACCACCTTATATGTTTATCCTCCTTTCTTATTCAAATGGATGGTCTTAATCACATGATCGTTGACCTCAAACTTAGGCTCTTCCATGTGGTAATGCATGTTCCAACTAAACATCTTCCTAGTTCTGGGCACACCCCCTTCTTGATCCATCAAATCCCATCCATGTAGATTTTCTAGTGGGAGGGTGGCTTGGAACCTTACATGTAATACCTTCATGGGGTCGTCCATGAAGTCCATATGTGGGGACATGGGTGTCCACTTCTTCCTCATAGCTTTGTGCTTCATCCTCTGCTTCTTTGCTCTAGGGGTGAATCCTTTATCCTCCTTTATAGTAAAGGAGTCCCCCTTATCTCCCCTTGGGTGGCGGTCTATGTCGGGAGGCCTCACACACTGGGATCTTCTCAAGTCCTAAAGAGTGATCCTTTTCCTTCTCATGTGCCTTACTTGCATATGTGGCTTTAGCCCCAGCTTCTTGTCCTTCCAATTCTTCCTCTAAATCTTCCTTGAAGGTGGTGGGGTATTCTTCTTCACCTTCCTCCGAGCCTGTTTCAAGGCTCAATGCATCATGTGTATTTTGCTTATTTTCTTTAGGTTATTCCTTCTCTTTCTCAAACCATGGTAATGAGTCCTTGGTGCCACCTTGTAATGAAGTTTTAATGCCCTTACTACCATTTCGGTGCATGTAGTACCTCCTCTTTTGGGAAGTATCTAACTTACCTTCACTCTCTTATTCTTCCTCTTCTTCAACCTGTACCACTTTCATGGGTGGGATTGGTGCCTCCCATGGCTTTGGAAAGGGGGATTCTATAACCTCCACTTCAATCCCCCTTGTATTTTGGGGTGCAGCTACATGAACACCCGATGGACATACCCTTTGATGGTAATGCTAACTTGAGGGTGCAAGTCTAGAAAATCTAGCTCCAAAACTTTGACATAAGCAGGTTGAGTACCATACTTGTATGTTGTGCACAATGTATGGACATCAATGTCCAATTTTTCTACATCAAATACCAACTTTTACATGTCCTTTATCCGGTTGATGGTGCACTTCATGTACTTAGCAGTAAATGCAAAGGGGAGCTTACACCATGGCCCCATCTCTCCTTTGGCCATCATAAACTTTGCTAGAAAAAATTCGAGTAACTATGAGTTTTACTTAATCCCTAACAACTTAGGGAAATTCATGGGGAATGTGCACTTGTTATCAAATTTTTCATGTAATCATTTAAACCACATGTTCATCCAAGCCTTGTAGGTGCTCGAGATGGTCCCATCACAAGTGAACTTCACAAATTGAACTACAAGGGATGAGTGCACCGATGGGTGAACCCATATGTTCCCATCTAGCCCATCTGGGACACCAATCTCCCAAAATATGATCAATATAAGTATGGATCCCCATGTGATTTTCACTCCTACCTTGTTCTATACTCGTGCTTCTTCAACAATTTCATTTGTGATAAACTCTACAAAATTATAATGTTCCCTTTTTTACACTCTGTAGGCCACATACAAGAACCTCTTATTGATGTCTTTCCACCTCTCTGATGCACCCAATTTTTAACTAATGAGCCAGGAGGTGACTCTCAATGCTGGGTCTGGGAGATCCATAATCACTTGTGCCCTTCCTCCCTTCTCGTAGCTCAATCTCTTAACTAGCTCCTCAATCTTTGTAGTGACACATAAATCCAGTGTCTTGTCCTCTTACCAATGTTCCATATGCATATAACTATCCTAATAAAATGGCATGTAATCCTCATCCTTCTTCCTGTGAAGTAGAATAATTTCTCATGCACCCATGACAATAACCATCTAAACAACGGGATAGGTTTTGCAAAGAAAGGAAGCTCCCATAGCTATAAAACTCCATTCTTTTATAGTTCTTGTTGCACCAAGTTATCAACCTTAGGGTTTCCGAGCTTTTCCACCATTAGAGTGTTTAAAACTAAGTCCGCCCACATCATATTTTCATTTTCACTTGTCTTGTGGTTGTATTCATGATCTTGCACTTGTATAACTTTGAACTCCACTTTTCTTCCTTGATAACCCTTGGGGGGTACTATATTTTCGAGTAAATCTCCACAGGATCCTCCTTCTCCACCACCGGTCTCTTTGTTTGAGCTTTCTTGGGTGCCATATTCTTTCTTCTTTCTTCTCATGCCTCTCTCCTTTTATCCCCAGAAATCCCTCTCCTTCTTTGTTGTCTTCCTTCCTCCTTACAACATCCCAAGACTACACTACAACTTGCACAATTCCTCTGGTTCGTGACAAGTACCTCGCTTCACTCTTCTTCGCAAAACCCTCATCACACTTCAAGCTTAGGAGCACAAAATAAATTATCTAAGGAAAAGTAGTCGAAATGACTACTCTTACCTCCTATTTATACTTTTTCAATGCCTTAGAGTTCCTCCGACCACGTGTCTTAACATCACTTTTTAATAGAGCACTTTATTTCACTTAAATCAACTTCTACAACTTCCCCTCACGTGTCGTAGTTGTAACCTTCTAGCACTCCAACACTACTTCACTGCCACATACCTCCTTCACACGTGTCACCATGCTAAAGTACATAACCTCTGTGTTGTCCACTAAGTAGTTCCCCATGGTGTTACCTACCTTATGTTGTACTACATGATATTTCCCTTCTTCATGGTCTTTAAACCTTTCTCAACACACCTTCATAACTACACAAATTCAAACACCTTAACCATCATTCTGCTTGTTCTTCTACCTTTGCACTAATTGTTCCCATTAGTCCATTTTTGAAATAATTTGTCAAACATATTTAACATATCTACTACTTCACTCCACACAAAAATGTATGTGTGGTCCTCTACACATAGAATCTCTTACAATGTAATTAGCTACTAGCGTACTCAATGTGCAACACAAAACCCAAAAAAAATGAAAAGAAAACAACCAAAAGGGAAAAAAATTAAAGGAAACCTAATCTAATTGACAATATTGCCTTATTTATAGACACATAGAAACCTTATTTATAGTAGGGCTTCAGCCTACTCCCATTGAAATATCCTAGAAATCTTGTCCCATCCAACACTTAAAAATGACATGTTCTGAATCAAGGATGTAAGATATAATATATAGCCTTAACTAATGGACTTTGAGTTTCCTAGGATGGTGCAAAAACTTAGAGTCATAAAGTAAAACCATCTACCCAACCTCAAATTGTTTATTTTTAATGTGACGATCATGTCATGCTTTTTGTCTCACCTTCTCAGTCTTTTGACTCCATCTAGCAAGTGATCATCTTCATTTAATTACATTAATTTATCCATGTTCCCTTGTAATGCTTATTTGTCATCCAATCCTCCTGCACATGCAATACACAGAGAGGGCAGCATAAACTCTCTTTGGTAAAATAGCTTCTGCGTCAAACACCAATTGAAATAGTGTGGCCTTGTTTAATCTCTTATAGGTTTTCCTATACACCCATAGTACGGATGATACTTTTTCATCCCAATATTTTCTCCCAACATCACAAATCTTGGTCAACATGTGACTTAGTATCTTGTTAAATGCCTCAGCAGTTCCATTAGCTTGAGGGTGATAAGGGGTAGTCTTGTGATGAGCCACCATGAACTCTACCAACAAAATCCTAACTATCTCATTAAAAAAATGTGTACCCCTGTCACTAGTCAAGATCAATGACACCCATACTGTTGATTATATTTTCCCACAAGAATATTTCAATTGTGGTTGATGTGTAATCCTTCGTAGGTGTTTCCTTTTCCCATCGTGTTAAGTAATCAGTACAAGTAATGATATAGCGTGAACCAATCCTTCATGCGGTAGGTGAAATAGGTCCTACAAAATCAATCTCCCACTTCTCAAATGGTTTTGTGCTAGCTATCGGTCTCAAGGGAATTTCATATCTTCTTCCTGGCTTGCCAAGGTGTTAGAAATGATCACAAACCTTTCAAAAATCGATACAATCCTGGTAAATTTTTTCCCACCAGAGACCCGCTAGTAAAATATTTCACGTAGTGGCATTTCTAGCATAGTGTCCTCTTGCATTTCCACCATGTGCTTCCTCCATTATTGCAGTGCACTCATGCTCTAACATGCACCGACATAAGATCTCATCACAACCTAACTTGTATAAGTCTCCACCAATTAACATGTAGGGTGCAGTGTGTATAGCTAACTATTTTCTATCTAAAGTATTCATTGCTTTCGGTGTCATACCTATTTTGAGAAACATAAAAATATCCTCTAAATCGAAGGCTCACGCCACAATCTAAAAAATTGTGCATATGGAATTGTATCCTCAATGCTCTACACATCCTCCCCGAGTCGATCTCGTGATAAATGGTCAAGTCCCAATTTACTTTTACCTGATTTTACAACAGTAAACTCAAAATCTTAAAATAATAGGACCCACCTATATATGCGTCCTTGTAAAATAGGCTTGTTTACCAAGTACTTCAATGCCATGTCATCCATGTAGAATATAAAGGGTGTTGGGAATAGATCTTTGTTTGAATTTTTGCATCATGTAGATCATTGAAAATGCCTCGCGCTCGCAGTAGTAGTATAGTTCTTCTTTGTTGGTGTCAACTTCCTGCTTACAAAAAAAGAGGGTGATCGCGGTACCCTCACCAGTTGTTCTAAAATTGCTCCAATTTCCATCCCTAAGGCATCAATATGTACAGGAATGGCTAATCCCGAGTAAAGGAAAGCATAATACGAGCATAATGATAAGCCTATTCTTCAATGTATCAAATTTCATGTTGCACTTCTCCCCATTAAAATGTAATTTTGTGTTTCAGCAATCCCTCTAATCATACAAAGATCTTAGCATATCCCTTAATAAATTTTTGGTAGTACCCTATATGCCCAAGGAATCCATGCACCGCACTCTAGCTAGTAGGTTCCCCCAATCCCACAATAATGACAACTTTGGTAGGATCCACCTAGTAATCCTTCCTTACATATGATATGTCCCAACAGGGTTCCAAAAGGAGTAGCGAAAACACATTTCTTAATGTTAAGAGATATACTCAACTATCGAATCTCTCAAACATCAACTATAGATTGTCGCAATGGTCTTTTACTAGTCCATAAACCATCTAATCATCAAGGTAGACTTGAAGAAACTTATGGATGAAGTCTTGAAACACCTAAAACATAATGTGTTAAAACACAAGCGTGCATTCTTCGATCAAAAAGGCATGATCATGTAGGAGAAACTTCCCCATTCAGTGGAAATTTTTTTCTTTTCTTGGTCCTCCTTTACAATTCTAACCTAATGGTATCCTGAGAATCCATCTATGAAAGAATAGATCTCATAGTCGGCTACTCTTTCCAGGATCTCCTCGGTGAAGGGGTTGGAAAAGGGTCAATAACACATACCGCATTCAAATCCTTGTAATCAACACAAATCCTTATCCTCCCATCCTTCTTAATGTTGATGACCATTATACTTATCCATTATGATTCTTTAATAGCCTCAATGATGAATGGAGTTATCATCTTGTCAATCTCCTCCTAGACCGTGACGTGTAGATTCATATTCATTTAGTATGGTCTCTTCTAAGTTGGGTGTGCACCCTCCTTTAATTTGATTTTGTTGGTATCCAATTTTTTTCTCCTTTTCAAGTTGAGTAGCATCACAGATTTGACATGGATCGTAGAGACAGATACATAATAATGTATGTCATTTTGTAGCAGGATGAGATCTAACTGGCCCTTTGTCACTCAGATTTGTGGAGAGATGGATAACACCTTCAAGAGGATTTGACCTATCCTCACTGCTTTAGGCCGTACCTTTTGACCAGGGTGAGAGGACCCATAGTGTAACCTCTGTTTGATGAAGGAGATGGAGATATCCTTCTTTTACACAAATTTTATGAAGAAAACCTTAGGAAAGTATGATCAATACTCCATAATTTAACTCTCAAGATTTGTCACTTCTAAAATATGGAGATACTTTCAAAACAAGGCTAAGGTTACTGAAGACATTATGAAATCCTGATTGTTCTACATATTTTAGTAAATAGATTTTGTTCCTTTGTGGATATATAGGGAAAAATAGGGGTAGTTTAGGATGGATTCATTATTTTTGAATAATTTTTGTGGGAGATTAAGTAGGATAAAATTGATTATACCAGATCTTTGAGAGACTTCACAACAATTGGAAAGCTAAATGATAGAAAGATTCGAGAATAGATAAAATATTCCTTCAACTGAAGGTGTGCATCAATGGAGGCCCATATTTTCATGGTTTCACACAATCTCCAAGAATTTAACATAAAGGATTGAGCTAAAGACTCAATAAAATATCAAAGACCCCTGGTTCCTCATGCCTAAGATACACTTGAAGGCTTATAGATAATATTTATCAACAAATGAAAGTGAAGTGATTTTAAATTGTTTATCTCATTGCAGGATGAAGGATCTTCTTGAAATGAAATTACAAATGCCACTAAACTATCATAGGGATGAGATCCTATGTGATTCAGAGGGAATTTAACACAAGATTACAATTGAAATAAAAAAAACTACTTGTAGACATTCTGAAATAAAGAAAACAAAAATTACTCCAAGATTGACACAGATTAACTCAAAATTGATTAAATTCATCAGTAAGGGAAAGTTTCTTTGAATAGTCTTAGATCTTGTCAATGTCTATACACTCGCAACCAAATTGACGTGATTGAAATATAAAACACAGAAATTAATAGGTTTCTCAGATTGGTCTCTTAGGAAGACAAGCTCTCTCAAATTTTATCTTAAGAATTCAACCTCTCGACCCTTTGAAACAAAAGTATTTTCATTGCGTTTATACATTTCACTTGCTCACTCATCCCAAATTCCCCCCTAAAAAGAATAATATTTGAGGGACCTTTGCTTGTTACCAATCTTCCCATGAAAGTGATGTTTAACAAATTCACATCCGAAAGCTTCCAGGTGGACCAATTATGAACTAATCACATTTCTCAGACCCTCGACTAATGACTAGGATGTCATGCCATAACATTTTTGACAATCCTTTTAATCATTTTGATTTTTTCATGTAAGAAATCCCCATTTTAATCATTTTTGACAGGCTCTACATATTTGGATCTCGACAGAAATCCTTTTCACTCTCGAGACAACACCTTTTCCATCCTTTGCACTTGCAACCTTCATCATTTCATCATTTTCCCTCTTTTTCCTCTGAAACTCTACCTCGCATCCATCTTCTCCTGTAATTAATGTTTTTACAAGTGCCCGAGAAATTCCAACATCAAAAATTGAGCTCAAAAATCCATGGACTTATAGATTAAGTTCGAATCCACTCAATGACACTTTACTGAGACAAAAACAACAAGGAATTTCATCAAAAAATGATGAAAAATAGTGTGTATTCGCATCTCCAAGATTATTGGAGAAAAAATGGTAGAAAAATAGACGTAATGCATAGCAACCGTTGATTCTGCCCCTTCTCTAATTTATATTATAGTCATCCACATGTTTTGTTGTCGCAACTATAAAGGAGAAGTACATGGGAAATTTTACAAACAAGCATAGGCCTTCCACGTTCCCTAGGCCCAAGAAAAATGCCTTTTGGATTTTGAAAAAGTATCAATAAAAAATAAACTAGCAGAAGCCTCCACATGTCTCAATGGAGTGCTTTGAGATTTTCCCTAAAATCCGAGACCCCAAACAAGTGTGGGCTCACCACATGTCAAAAATTTGAAGGATCAGCGAAAGGTGTCATATGTCTAGGGTCTGAGACAGTTTTCCTTGGCTGTTGAAAAATCCAAGCAAAGGCAAAGTGAGCAGAAGCCACCAAGTGTTCTCTTGGTGCTTCTTTAAAATAAAATTTAGGGGTTGGTCCCTAAATAGGTGTGGTCCCTCCACATGTCCCAGGCCTTAGAAAATTTATTTGAAAAGTTTAAGTATAGAGCGGGGCTAGTGGAAGCTTCCACATGTCTCCCCCAATTTATTAAGGTGGGACCACGAGGATGATCCTTAAATGAGCGTTGGCCCTTGATGTGTCCATGGTCCACCAAAGCTATATCAGCCACATGAAAAATTTGTCTAAGTTTGGGCAAGGTAGCAGAAACCTCCACATGTCTCCCTTGCGCAACTCCAAGTGAAACCCAAAGGTGAATTTTCATATGAGTTTTGGCCCTCCACGTGGACAAGTTTTGAATTGAAGTGAGCCTTAGAGTTTTTAAAGTGCCTCGTTGAGCCACATCCAGCCAGAAAGGGCCACATTTCCATAGATGCTTTGAGATGTAAATTTGATGGGGAAAAACACACCTTTCAAACCGTAAAATGTAGGAAAATCACCATTTGAGCCCGGAAATGAATCTTTCTTTCAATACAAATAACTTAGAAATGATATAAGGCCTAAATAGGATCTTCCGAGCTACATCCAATCACGTTTCCATAGATATTTGGAAAAAAAATGACAAGGAAAAAAAAATGTGACTACGGAAAAATGGAAGGAAGGGAAAAAACCTGATTTTACACCCAAGTTATAGATCTTTCTCATGGAAAAAGGAATGGAAAACAAAAATCTGGATTTAAAGTGATCCTTGATCAAAGGAAGGAACTGATCAAGGCAACCAAATGGAGGATATAGTTTTCATGAATCAATACGGGAGATAGAAAACATGACATAGCACACAAACTAAATAATTTCGAGGAAAACGGGCAAGATAAAATTGAGCACCAACATCGGCTCCAACTCGGGAAGGGCACTCCCTGTGAGTGCCACAAGAACAAATAAAAAAGTTCCAATAACAAACCATTGGGAAATAGAGTCAAAGAATAAGCTTACAAAGAGAACAATAATAACCAACTCCCCAAAGATGAACCAACAAAATGACCGCCAAGGACCGGACAAACAAAAACTAAAAAACATGAAAGAAATAGAAACCAAAATACTATACACTGTACAAATGGATTATACCTTGATTATGATAAATCAAGCAAGGAAATGTTTCAAATGCCTACCATTAATAGGAAATTCAAGTAGTTCCCCGTCTAAGTCTTTTAGGAAGAAGGTATTTTCACCAATTCGAATGTCAATTGAATAAGGGCCCATCCACAATGCATCAAATTTACCATGCTTGCCCTTATCTTCATGACTATTATCCCATAATAGCACAAGATCCCCAATGTTGAAAGCTCTTGGAGTCACCTTCTTGTCAAATAACTTCTTTAAATTTTCTTTGAACTTCACATGTCTGCTGATGGGATGCCCTTCTTATTTCATCTAACTCAATAATCTGATTGATTCGAGCATCATATGGACTAACTTATTGATCTTCAATTTGTTGAACAAACTGAAATGAAGACAATTGCAAATGAAGGGGCAACAAAGCTTGAGTTCCATAAACCAACTCAAATGGGTTTTACTAGTAGCTCTTTTGACAGTGATTTTGTTGGCCCAAACAAAAAACTTCACTTCCTCATCCCAGTTCTTTTTGTTTAGCTCCAAGGTTCTTCTAATGATCTTCAACAAGTTTTTATTGCTGGAATCAAATTGTCCATTTCCTTAGGGATTGTAGTTAGAAGTATATGTCAAATTGATTCCATACTCTTTGCACATTACCACCAAAGGTTTGGCTCTGAAACTCATGACATTATCAACAACAATCTTAGTTGGCACTCCAAATCTATATATGATTTGATTCAGCATGAAGTCCATCATAACTTGGTGTGTTTCTTTCTTCTTGGGATTGCTTCCACCCACTTAGTGAAATAATTAGTGGCTACAAGAATCCATTTATGACCAGCAATGGAAGGATCTGAATTTTTCCAATGAAATCCATTCCCCATTGCTTAAATGGGGCTTCAATTGACATAGGATGCAAAGGAAGGGAGCCTAAAGATTTCATTCTTCTAGAAAAATGCTGGTAACTTTCACATTTCCTAACCAATATAGTTGTATCTTTGAAGAGAGTTGGCCACCAATAACAAACCCTCAAAATTTTATGTGCTGTAATTCTTCCATAAAAATGTGCCCCACAAACTCCTCCATGGATATCAGCAATTACCTTTAGGAATTCATCCTTAGTAATGCATATTAAGAGCACTCCTTGTGGGTTCTTCCAAGCTAACCCAAAATCAGTAATGACATATTTTTGAGAGGCTAGCTTAAGAGCTCTTTTTTTTATTTTAACTCAAATGTTCAGGACAACATAGATGTCCGAGATAAAATATTATATCTTTTTACCATTCGAGCTTACAAACTTACAAAATTTTCAAGGACATCCACCCTTTATCCTTATACTTCATTCACCTCAATAGTTTGAAAGTTTCTTTCAGCCATAAGCTTAGCTAGGCCCAAACCTCTTATCAATTTTTTGGTTTAGATATCCATTTCATATTCATGTAACTTGTTTACCCATCTCGCATATTTTTCTTGAGACATCCATCTCGATAAGATATCTTTCACCATGGTGTGGAGAACATAAGCAAAAAAATTTATAGCTCAAGATGTAAGGTTTGAAAAACTTTGTTTCTTTCACTAAGGAAAATTCTTGCTTCTCCATGATGGTGTACTTCAACTCAGCTCCTTGCAATGCCTTACTGAAAAAGGAAATTGGTCTCTCAGCCCCTTCATCATCCTTCTACAACAAGACAGATGCAATGGTGTTTTCTGAAGCAAAAGAGAACATGTGAAAATTCTTCTTGTAATTTGGAGCTGCTAAAATAGGGGCATACTTTAATGCTTCTTTGATCCCATTGAAAGCTTGAATGGAAGATTCTTCCCATTTGATAACTTGGTCTTTCTTCAGCATGCTAGTAATGGGGATCGTCAGCTCAGCAAATTTAGACACAAATCTTCTGATAAAGTTTATTTGTCTAAAGAAGGATTGAACTCCCTTCTTAGTTCTTGGAATTGGAACCTTTTTGATGGACTCCACTCTCTCGAGATCAATCGTGACCCCTTCCTTTGATACAATGTGACCAAGAAGCTTTTCTATTTGCACTCCAAAATGGCACTTCTTGGGATTCAATGATATGCCATACTCTCTGCACCTTAACAACATTCTCTCCAAGTGTTGCAAGTGATCATTTATTTTTTTGGAAAACACGGTTACATCATCTCGATAAAATGAAATGAAATCATTAATATAACCAGCCAAATGCTACATCCATTGCTCTTTGGAAAGTTGATCCAACATTCATTAAGCCAAAAGGCATCCCGACATAGACATAAGTTCCCAAGGAGTGGTAAAGGTAATATTTATTCTTTCGACTCCTTCACAACTTGATTATAGCCAGAGAAACCATCCAAAGTGGATAACAATTACGAACCAGTTACCAATTGTAGCATATTCTCTATGTTTGGTAGAGGGTAATTATCTTTCAATGATGCTTTATTCAAGTTCTTAAAGTCTACACACAACCTTATATCACCATTATTTTTTCTGACAGACACTAAATTTGCAAACCAAGATGAGTACCTTATGGTCTGATTGATCCCTCCATCCCTCAACTTATTCAATTCTTCTTGAATCTTCAAAGAAAGGAGTGGATTGATCGACCTCTATTTTTTTCTGAAAGGCTTGGTATCGATTCAAGAGGAATTTCATGTTGGAACAAATCTTCCCCTGTATACCTTTAACTCGAGTAAGATCAAGCTAGGTAGTCTTGATATTTCTTCAACAATTGAACATATCATTGCTTCTCTTCCTTGCTTAGATTGCTTCCTAACTAGATTTTATGTGGTTTTTCCTTTGTGACTAGGTTGTGCTCTTCCACATCTCTTAAAACTGACATACTTCTATTAATAATGCAATCATCATTATCAAATTTTGATTCAAGTACCACTAAACGTCTGGGAATCATGTTTGTCTTCAATTGGATGATGTATTTTCCAAATAAAGTTTCCTTTCCTTCAACAGCACACTCCATTGGTTCCCAATCTATATTTTGGTCAACAAACTCACCTTGGTTCTGCAAAAACCATTTCACATGGGCATCATCATTAAATACTTGCCAATTTTTAACGTTGTCGAGACGAGATGGCCTTGTTATTATTTCAACATCATACTCACAAAATGGAATCTTTGTACAATTTCCAAATCTAGATCCTAGCACTGCTAACTTGACTACAACAACATTAAAATTTATATCATGGTGCACAATATTAAATGAGTCAAACATTTCAATCAAATCCCAAACTGCATGCTTGTATTGTTTCATTCTCTGATTTTTAGTAGCATACAATTTTCTAATCTACTTGACAATTAGTTCTAAATCTCCTTTGACAATGATATCCTTTACACCATATTTCCATGAAATTCTCAAACCCAATAATAGTGCTTCATATTCAGCAATGTTGTTAGTGCATTCAAAGTTGAGTTTGAAAGAAAAATCAAACTCTTCATAGCTTGGAGAAATCAGAACAATACCAGCACCATTTCCAAACTTGGAACAAGCTCCATTGAATAACAAGGTCCAAGGAAAACCTACTTGTTCAAGACATTTACATTGATCAATCTTGTGCTCTTTTCCATCAAAAAATCCAACAAAGTTATCAACATCTACATCAGCATACAACACTTCATAAGAAGCATTATTGGGATCTTCAATGAGGTACAACATCTTCTTCTCTCCATACAACTTTACAAGGCTGCCTTCAATTGGAATGGTGGAAAAATACATATCCATCTGAACACTTCCACCAACACTTGCAACCCACTTTCTTGATAACAACATGCCCCATTTGGTAGGAAATCAACAATGACAACATCAAGTTTCAAGTTCTTACCTAGATAAGCTGTAAGTTGTACCACCAAACCTTTTACACATCCTACAACTGGCACCTCTCTACAATCCATTCATAAAGTACACTTGCCATAAGTTGTTTTCACTTTAATGTTCATTTTATTCATGACCTATAGAGGCATAACATTTCATTATGCTCTGGAATCAAACATACAATTATGTAGAAGTTTGTCCTTAATAATCGAGTGTTGTAAAAATGGATCAAAATTTAATTGAGACTCAACCAAAGATGTTCCCAAGTAAACTTGGGTGGTTCACCTATCTCTAATGCTGGTGGTTTTTCTAGGTCAGTAATGGTTAGAGGAGGAATTTCTACATTATTTATATTTCTACCTTGGGTGTAGACACCAAAATTGGGTCACACGCTCCTTGACCCTTCATTAAATAATCAAAACTTGAACACACTCACCTAACCATGGCACCTTACACCCCACACTAATATTAATTTAATTAGATTAATCCATGTCTTCACAATATTTATTATTTAATTATTATAATTAAGATAATTCCCACCCCACCACCTCACCTATACACCTCACCTAGCCACCTCACCCTAGACATATTCTTAGTATACTTCTATAACTAACTAAGACCTAACTAAACCCTAAAAATCAAAGCCTCGCATGCCCTTTAACCACATTTCCACATAAGAAAAGGTAACTCCCACTCTTACCCAAATGAATAGAGAGATCTAGAGGAAATCATTGCCATAATCTCCCATTTTTAGTAAACATAGGGAATCATTCCCTAACTAATGCCAATACACTCGAACCGACGCCGGTCAACCCGAAACCGACGTTAGTTACCTTTTATTCCCATTGGTAACCTTATATTGAGGTGGGCACATGCGAGAGAAAAAGGAGACCAGAGCTAAATGCAAGAAAAAAAGCATCCTTTAATGCATCCAGGACATTCGAGCTATCACCATGACCAATCAAAGATCAATTACATTCACGGGAGCACTCGGGAAGGCACCACCACAGGACCATACACGTATTCTCCGATCAACCACCTCCACCACTCAACCATCAAAAACCTTAACACAGTAAGTATGGCCCTAACCAATATAGTTTATTTCAGTTAGTAATATTTATTACTCTTGTTATTAATCTATTATTTGCATGCTTATTGCTTCATCACCCACTTGCTTGTAAACCCAAATATCCCTTCACCCACATCACCAAATCACCTATTCTCACCTGTTGTATACTTATGAGCATACCTAGGATCTCTACAGACCTCCCCATTCACTTGCCCAAAATTTATTTGACCTCAGATCACCCCTTCCATTTAACTTATTTTGAGTTTCTTTTACCCGACCATAAGAACGCCTTGATTATCCCCAACCATCGTTGGTTCTATCTAAACCAAAGCCTTGGTTACATTTAGCCAATGTCGGTCTCTATGTTTTAAACCTTGACCTAGAACAAACCCAACAATCACCTTATCAGTTGACCTAAATAACCCATAACCTGACCCTAACCACTCCCAGTACCTTGATAGATACCTCACCTCTCAGATCCAACTATAGCCTAGCATGTTGTGATTGGATTTGCTTATTGTATTTGAATGAGATACATAAATCATATCAACTATAGTAGGATCTTGTTTATTTCTTTCATTAACTTGTTTTAAATAGTTGATTGACATCCGTCTTGCAAGTATCACACTTCCCGAGAACTAGCATACGCTAGGGTCCCACCTGTCATATATCGTTAACTATATTTTTATGGTCTTGTTTTATATTATAGGTATTTCCTCCTAGAAAAAGGAAGCTCTCACATTTAGCTATGGATCAAGAAGTCAAAATGTGTGCAACAACCATGAACCAACCATAATTTAACAGATATTCCTCCTTAGCCCTTACCCTTATTTGTTTCATCATTTCGAAAAGGTAAAGAAAACGGTGAAACATTTTGGCACGCTCGATGGGACCCATCAGGGGTTATTTTACATTTATTCATTCCTAGGTGAAAGTTGTGTGTTTTTTTCCCTTAGAAAATCTTCCACATTAATTTTTCTTCCTTGGAATCATTCTCCTTCTTTCTATTGTCTAAAAACAATCATGTTTTTGGTGCTTTAAAAAGAACACATCTTCCTTTCTTTTGCATTACATTAGTGAAAGAGCATCCCTCTTCCTGTTCATCTCTTGCTACATCAAATATCACACTTCGATTTGGGTTTAAAACACTTGCATTGCATTCTAATTTGTTGCATTATTATCTCACATTAAAACTGAGGGAAACCTATATGTTGGAAGTCATGCCCAACTAATGGTTGACACAAATAATTGTAGAAATCACATTTTCTCTCTTTATGTCTTACCAAACTTGCATAAAATCAAATATACACATCTTTCTTAAACAACATCTTACCCAAGAACATCTTTCAGTGATCATGTGATCTGGTTGACAAGTACTCCCCATCTCGTTGTCTCTGTCAAGTCATCATCCTAGAGGATGGCCCGCCCCCACCATAACATACCTAAAACCTCTCCTTTTAGATATCCTTCTTTGTAGAATTCCTTCCCAACAAAAATATGTTGTTCTAAATACATACAGTCAGTCCTAAATAGCATAAGCTAAACAAACATAAGAAAATCACTATTAGGATCATGCTTTTCCTTAGTGTTCTTCTTGGCTTGTGTTTTAAGGTGTGAGACTATGAATCCCCATTTTTCTTCTTCCTTGCACACTCCACCATCATAGTTGGAGTATTCTAAATTTTTCTGAGTGTGTCAGGGCCTCATATTATTACTCTCATGTTTCTGAGTTTAATTCTTCACTTAATTTAATTCACAAAATCAATTTTCTTCATTTCTTTCTAATTTCACCACCGAATTCGGTCCAACGACATCACATTGGTTCACATCTCGACGCGTTCATCAATTAAACCCTAACCAATGTCAACTTCTAGATTTCTAGTTACTTTACCTAGAATAGCTTAAGGAATAAAGCTGATCTAGCGAGAGTTATCAATGGAATGAATGGCTTCTGGATCACTACAATACTATTAGTGATCTGTCTCCCACTGGGACAAAGGCTCCTTGGTTCTCGAAATAAAATTGGTGAGCACCGACACTGAACCCGCAAGCTATTATTTTGGTTAGAATTTTATAACTCATGTTACGGGATGATCAGTCTAAAGTCCTTGACCTCATTGGCTCCAACAATTTTGGGAACAAGGACCAAAAACATGTTATTGAGTTGTCTGAGAAGCTTCCCATTTTTGAAAAATTCTTGGACCATATCAATAATTTCAGTCTTTATGACCTCCCATAATTTTTGGTAAAAGAAGGCCTGAAAACCATCAAGGCCTAGAGACTTATCAGGTTATATATTTAAGATCACATACCTAATTTCCTCTTCAGAAGGGATCTTTAAGAGCTCACGATTTTCCTCTGGAGATATCACTTTCTAGAAAATATTCAAAATACTATTTTGTCTTTGCTCCTCAACCCCCTAGCCCTGTTGAAAGAGATCCTTAAAATAATTTATAATGGCCTGGTTGATATCCTTACTTTCTGATAGGATCTCTCGATTCTCATTCTTGATTTCAGATATCTTAAGGAGATTTTTTCGAGAGGTCGCCAAGAAATGGAAAAAAATTATATTCTTGTCCCCCTCCTTAAGCCATTTCATTCTCAATTTCTGTTTCCAGTACACTTCTTCTTTCACCAAGATGTTATGATACTCAATCAGGAGATTTTGTTCTTGTTCTTTTAGAATCGGATTGAGACCATAAATTTCAATAAGTTCCTCAATATTCCTTATATCTTCTGCCACTCTACTTTTTTCCTGGAAGATGTTTCCAAAAACCTCTTTATACCATCTTTTGAGACAGTTTTTGAGATGCTTTAATTTAAAACTGAGTCTGAACTAGCCACCCCAAAAACCTTGATATTCCACCACTCTTTGATTTTGGTAGGAAGATCAGGATGATCTAACCAAATCTTTTCAAACCGAAAGGGCCTAGCTTTCTTGATCCGAATCCTCGTTTAAGGAGGATAGGATTATGATCGATCCAATTTCGGGAAGAGTCTTGAGGGAGTAGAGTGGATTCATCATACGAGAGGTGACTCACGCAAACCTCGGCCAATCTAATTTGAATAACTTCTTACCCAATTCTCCTATTGACCCATGTGACCTTTGATCCTTCTAGTTCCAAATCCACCTTCCCATTGATGTTGAGGAACTCAACCAGATCTTCCATACTATCATTGAAAGAAGTTGTACCCCTTTTTTTCCCTCAGAGAGAGGGGGAATTGAAATCTCCTCCAATAAGCCAATCTCGATCTTTGAATAAATTTCTAAAAGACGTGAGGTCCCTCCAGAGCTTCCTTCTCTCACTCACATTGTTAGGCACATAGATATTAGAAACATACCAGGATTTCTTTGAGGACAGGTTCATGAAACACATGGCCACATGACCTGAAGCCGATAGGATGATAACACCATGCAAAATGTTGGGGTCCCAAAGAGTGACCATACCTCCGAGGCTCCCAAAGAACTATGACCTTCCCAACAACTTTCTTTCCAAATAGACTGCCCACATCTTTGAATCTCTCCATATACATTTTAGTTTCTTGAATCATAAAAATATCAAGTTTATTTTTCATTCTAAGATCCTTAGGTAATCTATGTTTCTTTGGGGTCATTCAAACCCCTTATATTCCAAGAAAGACAAATCATTAACATTTATTTTTACGGGAAGAAAATTCCCGAGTCTTCTAAATACCACTTCTACTTCCCTTCTTGAATTTTTCTCCCTTACTTCCTTGTTACTTTTCTTTCCTTTTAGGTTTGAGTCTTTACCCACATCAGCTTGAGATTTGTTACAAGTAACAGGTTTGGATTTACTCAAGGGGCTCTTCGGGGATCCCATCTTCTCATAGGTATCAAGAACAAGGTCTGTTAGAATCTCAAAACCATTTGACATAGATAAATCTTCCTCGTTTCTTTGTCCAAAGGAGATCTGACCTATAGAGGACACCTCTTCCAAAGATAATCCATCTGCAACTTGCAATGCAATTTTATTGTCCTCCATAACTTTACTTGCCTCATTCTCAGAAACCTGAGTTTCTTATTCCATGACCAAATCTAGCAGATCCTCATGCTTTTCATTAGATTCTTCATTGATGTTAACTTGTACCTACAAACTTGATTCTCCTCTTTCTTCATTGGATTTATTGGGTGGGAGTAATGGTTCTTCTATTTCGGGATTTTCCTATTGGATGTTTTCAACCCTACCATTCCTTCTAACCCTCTTCCATTCCTTTGTCTCTTTTTCTAGACCCAACTTTTGGGGTATGACCTTTGTCTCAAGCTTCGTTTCTTTAAATTCTGAGAACAGGCGTTGTTCATGGCCTAGTAACTTGCATTTCTTACAGGTAAATAGTGATGGATCATAATCAAACCTCTACACCCATGCCCCCTCTAGAGTCATAAGCTTAATATTTGTTTCCATACATGAGTCTTGACTCATATTAAAATAGAATCTAGCATGGCTAATTCTAGTCTTAGCTTTCATAACTAGATCTAGAGAAATGGGCCTCCCCAGGCTCTTCGGTACACCAAAGAGAATCTCTAGTTCCCAGAATTCCAAGGGTAAACCTGAAAGGTTAACCCAAATCAAAAACTCTGTAATAGGATTTTCAAAGGGATTAAAGGTTGGCTCCCATTTCTGAACAATGACATGATATTTTCCGATGAACCAAGGTCCTTCAGTCAAGATTTTTGCAACATGTTCCTTACTGGGTAGGATAGCTAAGAAGTACCCATTAGCATATCTTTGAAACTTCAATGTTCCCATTAGCTTCCCATCATATCTTTTCCCAACTTCTAAAATAATCAATATTTGGTCTAGTCCCCATACATTTAGCAAACAAATCTCCTTCCATGGAGACTTTAGTTCTAGCCAAAAAGAAATAGGAACTTTGAGGGAAAGATTACCTTTTCCTTAATGAGGTTCTAGGATCTCCGTGACCCTTTTATCCTATTTTTTCCCCAAAAATTTCACACATGTGCTTTGCCTTCCATTGTTCTCTATAGTACCAATGGGCTCCACGATCATGTGATTCTTCAGGCCTTCCTCCTATTCACCCTGCAGCTTCGACAGGCCCTCCCACTATTCCCGCTTGTTTTCAAAATTCTAAAACTCCCGCTCCTCCCGCTCCCACTCCTCCATAACATCAATGTTTATTTTAAAGTGAAAACTTTGGATTGTAAACGCTTTTATTATACCAAAGCTATGAACTAGAGTGGTGGTTTTTAGAGGAGCACTTTCTCTAAGTGGGAAATGGAGGTGGGCTTAGGTCCTTAATGTCCACTGAGCAATCCGCATTTGGAGTGCCCCTCTATGTTCCTCTTGGTTCACATGGATATTATGCTAAATGGGTAGAATCCATTCTCCTTATTTCTAAAAAAGTGAATAAAATATGTGAATTCATCAACCATCACATTATTTGTCACTTTGGTGTCCCTCACCGTATTATCACAGATAACAAAAAAAAATTCAAAAACAAAACCCTACGCAAACTATGTGATGCTTTTGGCATCTAACTCAGTTTCTTATCAGCTTATTACCGACAAACCAATGCTCAAGCTGAATCAACCAATAAAACCTTACACAAAATTATTATGAAGGTGGTCAATGATATTGGGAAGGATTAGCGTACGCACATTCCTTTCGCCTTGTGGGCTTACCACACTAGTATTCACACTTCGACTGCTACCACCCCCTTTTCTCAGTCTATGGTACTGAGGTTGTCTTACCTCTCAAAGTCCATATTCAATCCATCTATATCTCACTACAAGACATGCTCAACGATGATGAATTTTGCTAGGATCGTTTAGCGCAACTTGAATTATTAGATGAACATCGTCTCAATGCTCTTGACCATCTCCAAATCTACCAAAAATGTATCAAACATGCCTATGTAAATGTGTTCACGAATGAACCTTTCAGGTCGGTGACCTCATCCTAAAGGAAAATCAACATGTAACCAAAGAGGAGAAAAGTAAAAAGGGAAAATTTTATCCTAATTGGCTTGGACACTATATCGTCACTCATCTCTATGGATACGGATCTAATCATTTGTCTTCACTTGAAGGTAAAACTAAACCCGATCCCCTTAATTCTTTGCATCTTCAACCATTTTATTGTTGAAATCAAGTCCTATATCACTTTCTCATCAATTATTCGCTTGTCCATTAAGAATTTTTCACTTTCCATTATCACCCATTTTGAGTATCCACGACTAAACAAGAATCATGTGATTACTTGTCACCTTTCAAAGCTTGTCTTTAATATGAGTACCATGGCTCTACTCGTAGCATGATTCTCATGGATAATTTTCATATTCTTCAAGATGGAATCCCATGGTCGTTCATAACTCGAAACAACCTCTTTCCCAAAAATAAAAAAAGGGATACAACTTCTTGAGTCAAACTTCTAGCAAAAGATGACTCCCTCAAAAGGGACATCTCTTCTCCATATTCTAACACTATCAATAGACTACTCCCTCAAAGGACAGCTATGTACAAGTCACTACAAAAATGTAATAAATATTCGAAGCTTCCCGTATCAATCAACTTCACGAAGACCTCAAGGATATAATATATTCATCCCATATAGACCGCCCACATCGATCGTCTATTAAAAATAAACAAATAAAGAAAAAGATGAAATTTTTGTCATGGACTTGCCTATTTTGGATTCTAGGTTTCTTGTTCTGAAATACACATCATCGTACACTAAGTTACGTTAAACCTCTCATTCTCACCTCCTTGTATTTTCTACCTAAATTCCTCATTACTCAAGGGACTTGCCACAAATGTGACATTTTGTGATCTTGTGACTTTTCTTCACCCTTAAAATAGTCCATTATGCAAGGCCTGTAGGGTCTTACATTCATAAGCCCATCTAAGGTGTGATAGACTCATTAGGGTTCTTATCAATTAAATATCTCTTTTACCACTTCTTACCATTCACCTTCCTCATTACCTGTTGATTATCCTATATAGGACTAGATCCTCGACACATGTATTTAAAAATTAATCAACCATACCTACAACCTAAACTCAATCATACCTATAACCTACATCACCCATGCCTAGCACCTACTAGACCATTCCACTATTTCACCCTAATCTTCCCTAGCTTATGGGAGAACTACATCGGCCTGAGGTCCCTTTTACCAAGACTATGTAGGTAGCACTCCGAGGGCATGGGGCCCTTGGAGGTTAGCTCGACCACTCTCTACCCTAACCAATTCCCTCTCCCCTTTCCTAGTCACATTCTACCCTAGTTAGTTTCCTTTTTATATCAATAATTGGAAATTAAACCAAACAAACAACAATTGCTTCACATCTTTACCATCATCACTCATGCATTCATTTCATCTTGTCTACCATTTCTTTACCATTATCATACATTTTCCTACAAAACATCTTAACATGACCCACATCATCATTAATTACACAAATTAATGAGTTAAAAACTCAACCATGCCTAAACCAACCTAAACTCAACCAACCTCAACTCAACCATACCTAAACCAACCTAAACTTCATCATACCTAAGTCAACCTGACTCAATCCATGCCTACAACCTAACTCAATCCATACCTAAACAAACCTAAACTTCATCATACCTAAGTCAACCTGACTCAATCCATGCCTACAACCTGACTCAATCCATGCCTATGACCTAACTCCATCCATGCCTATGACCTGACTCAATCCATGCCTATAACCTGACTCAATCCATGCCTACACGACCCTGACTCTATCATACTTAATTGACCTAGTTTCCATCACATACACAACTCAATCCATACCTAAAAACCTAAACTTCATCATACCTAAGTCAACCTCACTCAATCCATGCCTACAACCTAACTCAATCCATGCCTATGACCTAACTCCATCCATGCCTATGACCTGACTCCATCCATGCCTATGACTGACTCAATCCATGCCTATGACTTGACTCAATCCATGCCTACACGACCCTGACTCTATCATACTTAATTCACCTAGTTTCCATCACATACACAACTCAATCCATACCTAAACCAACCTAAACTTCATCATACCTAAGTCAACCTGACTCAATCCATGCCTACAACCTAACTCAATCCATGCCTATGACCTAACTCCATCCATGCCTATGACTGACTCCATCCATGCCTATGACCTGACTCAATCCATGCCTATGACCTGACTCAATCCATGCCTATGACTGACTCAATCCATACCTAAACAAACCTAAAATTCATCATACCTAAGTCAACCTCACCCAATCCATGCCTATGACCTGACTCCATCCATGCCTATGACCTGACTCAATCCATGCCTACACGACCCTGACTCTATCATACTTAATTCACCTAGTTTCCATCACATACACAAATAATAATGGAAATTAAAACAAGTACACCATCCATAGTATAAATATCATCATCTATAAATCATGATGTCTGTGTATACATACATATGTACACCAATACAAATGAATCCAAAATATCAAAACCCTCATGTACATCCTCACCATCTTCGCACGCAGGCCAATATATGATCAAAATCAATCAACTCTTGTATACATCCTCACTCTCTTCGGCACATAGGTTGGTATATATAAAAAATAAATGACTATATAAAACAAGAGGTACGCATACAATTATCGATATCACCCTGCTATATATCCTCCATATTTATCTCACCTGTCTCCTCCTCCTCCTTGACTCTTGTCACGGATTCCTAATAACATCTCACCACCCATCATGGGTCATGGTTGGGTCCTTCGGTACTTTAGCTAGAGCTGACCTCTCGTGAACCGGTGGCCTCACCGACCCTATCTCGTGGCTTGTTATCCCCCCTGTACTCTCCACACTATGGGTCCATGACCTGGTCCTCTCACTTGAGGCCTGTTGTGCCATGTACTCTCCATAGGATAGAAAATCTATCCTTTCCACCATCAAAATATCTTGATAATACTGGCCTCACCTAGGACATCCCACAATCTGGTTACGGTCTGCATCTATGGTGGCCCCATTGGCCTCGACCGACTGCCCCTATGCTTGTGCCTATTTTGAGGGACCGTGTCTACTCTTGCTTGTATCTGGGACTAAAGAGTCATAACCTATGCCTATGTAGTGGCCAACTAGCCCTGCAAACCTGTAATCTACACCTGTAGGTGGCCACATGTATCCCATCACCATCACCACCCTATGCGGGTACCTATCCCTATGTTATCTAGGCCTGTAAACTGGCCACATGTTCTGTAAAGTGGCCACCTATGCCTCTACACCTGTCAATTACCCCTGCACCATCCCCAATTGTGTAATCAACGTGGCTACCTACCCTGTAGGGCATCCCTCTGAATAGTGATGGTGGCTAAATCTGGTTGCCCGGCCTCATTGGTACTACTCGTAGGTGTACAGCCCACCACTGTCTATATATCTCGTCGGCCACCTAAAATCATCAATCCACCGGTCTCTCACCGCTCCTTTTACTCTATAGACATTTTCAGCTAGGCAGAGGTAATGGCTCGTCCACATCATCTCTCATGTACTTTGTAGGAAGGGTGGAGGTATATCCCGCAATAGCCCGAACTGTCGCCTAACCCTATCTACGGGTATCCTCTCATGCTCTCTGGCATGTCACCCCTCTATCCATCTAAGAATATGCAATCCATCTAACTCCACAGCCATCTACCCATATTATGGATAACCCACAAAGGACCTCCAAATGATGTCTACACCAGACTACCCCTCCAGTACCCACCTGTAGTAGGTGACATCATGTATCACCCTACCCGCTGATGCTCTCCAATAACCAGCACCCATCACCTATATCCCACCTCGAACAAAAATGTCTCGAATGCATTAGCTCGGGGATTACCAAATGGGCGTGCACACACAATGTGCTTATAGGCCCAACAATGTAATAGGAAAGTTGAGCACAAGCTGAACCTCGAAGATTCCCATAAGTCCATAACTTCTTGTATAGCTACACTAGGAATGCTGGAGCCTATGCAAAATTGGTCTTGTCTATCACCATATCATGGAGGACCCCATCACGATCACAAGAATCTCCCACCCTCTCCATTTGGCAATGAAAAGTAGCTGCGCTCCATCAATAACACAACAAGCCTAGTCTCCTCTGGATGGGCCTCATACATCTCTCCATAGCTCATGTTGGCACTATGAAATCTCATATCTACCAACCCCTCACCAAAGACTATTAGTATCAACTCCTCAGATGCCTCTGAAGAGATTGAATATACCTATACCCCCACTATCGGTAACCACAAGATCCTATACACATCCTCTAGGGTGACTGTGATCTCACCCATTGGTAGATGGAATGTGTTGGTCATCGAATCCTATCTATCGATGAGAGCAACCATAAAAATAGGCTACGGACTACATGCTAGTGGCATCGACCCCAATCAAAGCAACCACCGCAACATGTCACAAATCCTCGCTATCACACCTCCCCAATCTATCACAAGTAGAGGTAACACCCTATCTCACATCTATAATTGGTCTCTCGCCTGCATCTAACAAAACATCACATTAATACAACTTGATCATACCCACAATCACTCTTGACACTTCACCTACACTTATTACCCTCCCTCTTTTTCCCCTCACAACTTACCTTCTTATCACATATTCTATCTACCCACCCCAACCCTAAACCACTATTGACAATACCATACCTCTTTCGACCACTTACCCATGCTCTATTTTTTCATCAACAACATCTTCCTTGCCCACTATCTATCTCACCCAACCATCCTAGGCTCTGTTGGCCCCTTTTTTTCCCACATGCTTGACTAGGACCAGTTACTTCTAACCAACCACAGTCTATCCCACACTGACATTGGTCACCTTATCTCGTGATCGGTACCAGCTAGACACTCGACGATGTCACCACCCTTGATCGACGTCGATCACTATCGTGCATAAATCCATGACACCCAAACCCCCTTTTTCCTAAAACACTCCCTTCTTCTCACCCATTCCTACCTACCTCTACCCTCATCTCCTCCCCACCCCTCATACACCTAACCACACCTCTACCCATTCCTATTCTACCCAATTTGCATTCCCAAATTCAAATCCCTTTCCCCCAAAATCCTGTATTCTTTCCCTAACCTATATACCCAATTCACCTCCCAAACCAATGAAAGAGATTGAATCTTACATCACCATGTTGTTGTCTCTATGGTTACACATCGGACCACCGCACCGGTGGTCCACCTAATCCCTCTCTTGCCTCTACCATTTCCACTCACCAAATCTAATCCTCTTGCTCTCCACCCAATCACAATCGATCCACCTATGCTTGTGAACCCATCTACCTGGCTCCTCTAACAAATTGGAGCCCTCCACCTCAACAGGATATTGTCCCTTGTATTTTTCTCCCGACACAACACAACTTATTCAGTGCTCTTTCATTTTCACAAAATCCAAAACATACAAATGAATCTGTATTATATGGATTTTTCTTTTTATATACCCATGTCGACCTAACCAATGTCGGTTATACCTAAACCGACATCGGTCTTGTGCCCTAGCTCACTGTGGTCAGTTATACCAAGTCCAACATCGGTCATCTACCCCCATAAACTATGATCATCTTATCTTAATCATCCCTAGTTACGTATGACCGACATCGGTTACTTGTCATATTTGTGCCCATTCCCCATTACTGTCCCCACTTACTCAACCCAACTGTTGTTTGACCTTATCCACCCTTATTGCAACCAACCTCCATGCCTACCTTACCTATACTTGTCCTTAATTATGTTTTGGGACTTGTTATTTTACCCATACCTCGGCCCTACCCATGTCGTGACCTAGCTACTTAGACCTGGAACATTGCTAGTGACCTATGAACTCATGTGCTCACTATACCTTGTGACATTGTTACCCATGTTGTTTGACCTAATGACCTTACCTTACCTCTTATCATGACTATTTATCCTGACCCAACCTTTGGTGTACCAGAACATACCTAAATGTTCCTACACCTAGCCTACAACGTGCTTCCACACCATATCATATACCTTGGATACTCGAAATCACCTCAACCTTATTCGGATAAACCTATCAACCTTAGACAATGTAGAGTTTGCATGCTCTTCAACCTAGTACCGTGCTGCAGTTTATACATGTGCGTGTGTTTGACTGATACTACTTTTGACCCTGACCCATTACCTTGATTACCCAATTGTACCTTTACCCCCTTACCCCCATTTTCCACCTTCCTCTTCATCACATTCACCTTTTATCAATCCAGTCACTTATTTTTCCTTTTGCCTCATTAGTTCGTGGTTTGAGTGGGATCACCTTAACCCATACATGGGACAACCACATCTTTTTTTTTTGTTAGTGTCACTTACCAATACAAGCTTACGCAACAAAAGGGGTAAAATGCAGACACCAAAATTGGTTCACATGCTCCTTGACCCTTTGTTAAATAATCAACTTGAACACACTCACCTAACCATGGCCCATTACACCCCACACTAATATCAATTTAATTAATTAAATTAAATTAATCCATTTCCTCATAATATTTATTATTTAATTATCCCAATTAATATAATTCCCATGACCACCTCACCTCTACACCTCACCTAGCCACCTCACACTATACCTATTATTAGTATGTTGTCATAACTAAGACCTAACTAAACCCTAAATATCAAAGCCTACATCCCCTCTAACCACATTTCTACTTAAGAAAAGGTAACTCCCACTCTTTCCTAGATGAATAGAGAGATATGGCGGAAATCATTGCCATGATCTCCCATTTTTAGTAAACCTAGGGAATCCCACCCTAACCGACACCGGTCACCCCTGAAATGACTCTAGTCAACCCAAAACTGCCATCAGTTACCTTTTATTCCCTTTGGTAACCTTATTTCAAGGTGGGAATATTCTGAGAGAAAATGAAAAAGGAGACCAAAGCTGCATGCAAGAAAAACAAGCATCCTTTTATAAATCCAGACATTCAAAGCCATCACCAGGACTAATCAAAGAGCCATTACATTCACGGGAGCACTCCAGGAAGGCACCACTACAAGACCATACATGTATTCTCGATCAACCACCTCCACCACTCAGCCATCAAAAACCTTAACACAGTAAGTATGGCCCTAACTAGTATAGTTTATTTCAGTTAGTAATCTTTATTACTCCTATTATTAATCTATTCTTTGCATGCTTATTGCTTCATCACCCACTTTCTTGTAAACCCAAATATCCCTTCACCCACATCACCAAATCACCTATTCTCACCTATTGTATACTTTTGAGCATACCTAGGATCTCTACAGACCTCCCCATTCACTCGCCCAAACTTTATTTGACCTCAGATCACCCCTGCCATTTAACTTATTTTGAGTTTCTTTTACCCCGACCATACCGACGCCGGTTATCCACAACCATCGTCGGTTCTACCTAAACCAGCACTGGTCACATTTAGCCAACGTTAGTCTCTATGTTTTACACCTTGACCAAGAACAAACCCAACAATCACCTTATCAGTTGACCTAAATAACCCAAAACCTAACCCTAGCCACCCCAGCCAAGATTTGACAAATACCCCACCTCTCGATCTAACTATAGCCTCAGCTTTGTTGTGATTGGATTTACTTATTGTATTTGAATGAGATACCTAAATCATATCAACTATAGTAGGACCTTGTTTATTTTTCATATTAACTTGTTTTAAATAGTGGATTGATAGTTGTCTATGAACTATCACACTTCTTAGAACTAGCATACGCTAGGCAGTCCACTGTCATATATCATTTAACTATCTTTTTGTGGTCTTTTTTTCTATTATAGGTAGTTACTCATAGCCAAAAGGAAGATCTCACATTTAGTTGTGGATCAAGAAGTCGAACACCCACAATAACCATCAACTAACCAACATTTAATAGGTATTTCTCCTTGGCCCTTACCCTTATCTATTTCATCATTTCAAAAAGTAAAGAAAATAATGAACTATTGGGTACTCCTATCTTCTTCCAATCCCAAATAATCAAAGGCCCTCTTCTTGTGCTTAGGAATCCTAAGCATTTCAACAATTGGAAATGAAATCTTGATCATACTCAAGACATAGGCAATTTCATAAGGAATGTATTTGGGAAATGCATCATTTGGAGAAATATTGACAAACTCATCGATGGCACAAGATTTTTCACATCTTGGGCATGGGTGGGAACACAAGTTCTACTTGAGACAACAAGGCCTTTTCTAAATGCATCTGTCTTTGGATTTTCTTTTGGGTTATTGATGAGAAGCGGGGTTTTTGGTTTGGCTTGAGGCCTTACCTCTTTGACAAATTTACTTCTTGTGTTATACTCTTTTTCTTGGGCAACACCAGCATTCATTAACAACTATTTATCTTCTTCCGATGGGATTCCTCCATCATACTTCTTAATCATTATAGATCTTAGGTACTTAAAATCATTATTAGGAAGTTCAAAATCTTGTACCATATCTATTTCTAAATTATGAGAGGGAGGAAGAAGAGGTACCTAGTGAATGTAATCCCAAAACTTGCAGCAGTTCTTACACTTATTACTTCAGTTGAAGTTTCTCCTTATTGTGAGCTTGTAGAGAAATCCACCATGCATGCATCATCATCAGCTTCTTCAACTTGCTGATCTACTTCACATGGTGGGTGGGGTAAGAAACATTTTTCACACCAATCAATTTCATTTGTCTCTTCAACAACAACAACTCTAGCATTTAGAGGATCATGCACTACTCTATTTTCCCTAGCTTGGGGTTTTCTATCTCCCATGGGTCCTTTACCTTTGTCATCAGATCTCTGATCATTTCTAGGATGATTTGCAAATATGTCTTATCCTTTTTTCCTATGCCAACCTTGAGAACCTTTTCCAATTCCTTTCTCTTCCCTGGCTAGCTTGTAAGATATTTCGTTGAAAGCTCCAACCAAAGTCTGTACAACTTCCTCAAGATCCACAACCTTACTTATTGAGGCTTCTTTGGGTTGATCATTTTAACATGCCTCCCTCTTAGGAGGATTCCCAACTACTTTAATGTTGTTCTCAATTTGTAGAGCCATGGTAAAGGCCTGCCTCAAAGTTCCATGGTTCTTATCCCTTAAATAGTAATCATATTTCTTATCAAATGCATCTGAATACTTTATCAAACATGATTCATCACATGGCCTCAAATTAATAGGAATTCTTCTCAATGTTTTGTTAAATATTATATTGAAATTATGTACTTGATTCATTAGGATTATTTTTTATATTTAGAAATTCTAATAAAAGAAACCTGTGGTTTGTTTTATTTCCATATCGCAATCTAAAATCATTTTTCATCTTTGTCCAAGAATCAATGGAATTATCTCGGCAAAGATTTATACCATCCCTTGCATCTTCTTCTAGAGTATGGATAAAAATTTAATGTACGAGATCCTCAAATTCTATTTCAAAGTCCTCCATCATATTGATAAAGAGCTTCAAGTGTTGATCACTAATGATTGCATTATTTCCTTGAAACTTAGGCAATCTATTTCTTATATCTTCGGAACAACATTTGGATAGCCATCCATACCTCTAAAATTTATGGGACTAAAAGTATTAACAACAAATGGAGGTCTGGGTGGAGGCTGAGCCATATTATTTTGAGGAGGTGACCTTGGAGGAGATGCAAACTAATGAGGAGTGAGAGGTCTGCGTGGGGCACATGAATACAATTCTCAGAATGGATGTTCTCTAAAAACTCTATTTCTTGGAAGATCCTATCAGCTTTGGAGAATATGAGGAAAAATGAGATGCAAATCTTTCAAATACAAAATAAGGACCCTCTCCAATTGGAGAATTCAGATTTACAAAGAGACTACCTAATTCAGAAGAACTTGAGGAAGTATTGTAATCTTCAATCACAGGCTGATCAATTTCACCAATGGAGATCTCTTTTCTTGATGCTTGATCTCCAACAACCTTCTAAATTCTTCTTCCTTCTGAATTATAATTTCCTAACTTTGGAAACAACCTCCTACTAGGGTCCTTGGTGAAGAAAGATATTCTTCCTCCTAGCTTTGCAGAGATTAATTAAAAATCTTACTTGATATATGTTAAGACAATCTGGTATTTATTAATAATTTAAACAACATGGAGTCTACACTAAGGATTTTCACCTTAATTTGTGCAAATGCACTATGAAAGACCTATCATATGTATGTCAATACCTGATTCATGAAAAGCTTACACGATCTGCTCTTCTTCTACCCAAAATTTCAATGATGATATAAAATTTAGTGCAACAACCGTATAAGCTGGAAATATTGCACTCATAACTTATAACTTTGAACTATTCTTATAGATTTGAACAGAGAATGATGTTTCAACAATTTATTTACAATTTAAAATTTTTAAGAAATATTACTAGGGTCTATATGCATTGTTGATGGTGTTCAAAATTTGCACACAACTTCATTTCCCCAGCAATGGCACCATGAGTGTTGGTATCTAAATTTGTTCTCATTTTCAAGATGAGCAAAGCATCACATATTTGACATGGAGCTTAGAGATAGATAGATCATAATGTATGTCATTTTGTAGCTAGGGATGAGATCTAACTGGCCCTTTGTCACTTAGATTTGTGGAGAGATGGATAGCACCTTCAAGAGGATTTGACCTATCCTCATTGCTTTAGGTTGTGCCTTTCAACCAGGGTGAGAGGACCCATAGTGTAACCTCTATTTAATGAAGGGGATGGAGATATCCTTCTTTTGAAAAAAATTATGAAGAAAACCTTGGGAAAGTATGATCAATACTCCATAATTTAACTCTCAAGAGTTATCACTTCTAAAATATGGAGATACTTTCAAAACAAGGCTAAGGTTACTGAAGACATTATGAAATCCTGATTGTTCTGCATATTTTAGTAAATAGATTTTGTTCCTTTGTGGATATACAGGGAAAAATAGGGGTAGTTCAGGATGGATTCATTGTTTGAATAATTTTGGTGGGAGATTAAGTAGGATAAAATTGATTATACTAGATATTTGAAAGAATTAACAACAATTGGAAAGCTAAATGACAAAAAGCTTCAAAATATCTAAAATATTCCTTCAACCAAAAGGTATGCATCAATGGAGGCCCATATTTGCATGGTTTCACACAATCTCCAAGAATTTAACATGAAGGCTTGAGCTAAAGACTCAATAAAACATCAAAGACCCCTGATTCCTCACACCTAAGATACGGTTGAAGGCTTACAAATGATATTTATCAACAAATGACAATGAAGTGATTTTAATTTGTTTATCTCATTGCAAGATGACAACTTTTTTGGAAATGAAATTACAAATGCCACTAAACTATCATAGGGGCAAGATCCTATGTGATTCGGAGGGAATTTAACACAATATTGCAATAGGAATAAGAAAAACTACTTATAGACATACTCTGAAATAAATCAGATAAAAATTGCTCCAAGATTGACACAGTGTAGTCATTTTTACCCTTATCACAAAAGAAAGGTACCCCATGTGTGCCGGCCTATCACCCAATAGATGTTGGGCACTCACCCAAGGTACACATGGGTGCAGGAGTCTCTCTTTTATGTGAGTTAAGTGAAAAACATCATTGAGGATTTGTGTATAAGAGATTTAAAGAGGATTTATGACATACAAGAACCATAGAGCTCAGAATGGCCTCTAGATCCTTACTGACCATTCTAGATAGATAGTACTTCACAGACTATATGACTTGTATCATAATAGAAAGAAGTATACAAACATCCATACCTAGCATAAACATAAATGAAAGAGAACCTATGAAAAATATGTATGTATCAGAACCATTGATATTCATATATATAAATTGGTAACCTCATTACATCCATGGAGCCATTATAGAATGTCACAAAGAAGTAGACCACAGTCATGCATTACAACTGGACTAATGTAGCTAGGCTAACAAAAAGAAAAATTACAATCCCCATACCCAATACATCCTTTCCAAAGTGCAATTACCCACTAACAGAGTTCTTTCAGTATTTCTATAGAGCTCTACCCATTCTCTAGTTCTCTCCTATTTACTCTATAGGTGCTAGTATTTATAGCCTCTCTAGGCTGCCAACTCATCCTCCAAAGACCCTCAAATCCAATGCCAAGTGTCTAAATGTGGTCCTCCATGTGAGCATGCTCTCCCAGGCTTAATCTTTCCACTTTTCACCATGATGTACTTCTAGAAGTTTCTACCATAGGCATGCTCCTTCCTGGGCCAACCTGTCACCAAGTTGGCACCTTATCCACACAACATGCGTAGTCGGGTCATGATTTTCATGTGTTCTATCCCGAACGCCCAATTTGGATAAGTCATGGACCCTTAGTTATGTCAGCATGCATTGTGTGCACCATGATCTTCCTTAAACAATTTCCTTAAACCCTTCCCTACGTGCTCTGTCCTTGCATGCCTCTCTTCAACTAGGACCTACGTGCATACGCACTTTTTGTACTTAGCCAACATTCTAGGGGCCCAACATCACCCCACACTACACATGTTCTCCATCCATGGGAACACTTCTCAAGTGAAATAAAGAATACAATAGGCTTACGCCTTGGAACAAGAATAAGGGGATGAAAGAATGGGGGAAGAAGAAATAATGGGAGAGTGAAGGAATCACTGCAAAAATATAGGAAAATCCTTTTGCAAGTCAGCCTCTAACTTGTTTCAGGCCTCAACTTCTTCCTTTGCTCTCTGACAGAGGTCACCGACTAGGGCGCTCACCTCCCAAAAATTTAGTTCATCTCCTTGTGTGCTCATAGTATTAGTGATTTTCTCCAACTCCTTACCTATATCCTCGAACATGTCCATTATTCATGTAATACATGGATATAGTTCCTTTAACCAGTTTTTGATTGAACCTCTTAAGGTTTCAATGGCTTCAAATTTCCTTTTGACCTCGGCAAGGATTTTATCCCTTTCTGCCCTATTTCCCTTGTTCTTCTCTTAGAACTCCTTGAGTTCTACTTCATGAGTGGCAACCAAGGTGCCTGCCACTTTGTCTCTATTTGCGCAATTTTCGTACACGGCTTCAAAGCAATCCGAGAAGCAGTCCTTACATCAACAAGAGCCTTGTTGTACATTCATGATGAACGCTACGATATTCAACTTATCCTCTTTTTCTAGGCACGTGGAAACTTCTTCTGCAGACTCCAAGGCTAGCAGCTATATTTCCATGGTGAGGATCCTCGTTAAATCCTCCAAGCATCCCAAGGCTGATCCATACTTCTGCGTGGGTGATGCTAGGTCTGGATGCTTCAATACGATAGCCTCATTGATGGATTCCACCTTCTTGTACATAGTGCATACCTTAGCCTTTTCATCCTTCAATTCACACTGCCACTAGGTGCTGATCAACCTATCTTGGCTTAGATCCTTTGTCAAAGTAAAGAACTCTTCCTCTTTCTTCTTTAACTCCCTTCCCGAGTCTCTTCCCTATCAATCCACCTGCAGATTCTAGCCTCGATCTCAATGGAGACTTTTTTAGCACATTGTATAGTTGCTCAACCGAGAGTGTTGGGTGTCCACCAGGGTTGTCTTCTCTTGGTCCAAGAAATGTTATTATTGTCCCATGGCTTACCTCAAACTCTGGCTCATCAAGGTGGGTCTTTATATCCCATGAGAGCATCTTCCTTGTCCATGGATATGCAGCCTCCTTGTTAAAATATGACATTGCTACAAGCTCCTATACGAGAATGTTAATTTCAAACCGCGTGATGAAAACTTTCTTGGGGTCATCAATATAACCCATCTCCGGCCTCTCCCCCTCTACATGCCTTCCTCTTGTGTGCATACCCTTAGGTATACTTACAATCAAAATGGGGCCTCTAGTGCTGCCATGTTCCTCTTCTGCACTCTCCTTCTTCTCTTTTTTCAACACTGGCTCAATGCTGTGTTCCAATTTGTTCTCCACCATGGTCTCAATGTTTTTATTCTTTTCTCCTTCTACTACCTTGGTTGTCTCTGTCTATATGCAGAGTAACTTATAGACTCTTACTTTTGCATACTAGCTTCCTCATCTTTTCCCATGTCCTGGGCACCTTCTCCTACCTGGCTATCCTTCCACCGTATGAACTAGAACCCTTGTTCTTCTTCTCTGCCTTCCTCCTCTGAATCATGTATATTGAAGATGGGTGGTCCTTGATCCTTCCCGGGGTCCTCTTCCCCACTTACTTCTTCTCCACTCTCATCCTCTTCACTCTCATATTTTTCTCTTATGTACTTTTCCAAACTCTCAGTCTCTTCCGAGATGGTCTCTTCTTCTACCCTTTGCTTCTTCTTAATCGGATATTCTGGTGTAGGTGATTTTATTTCTTCCTCTCCTAATGACTCCTTATCTGATGGATTTTCTAGCTCTAGAGTCTTCTCTTTTACTATGGGATTTTTCTTACATGCATACATACTGGTTCTAGCACTTGTCTCGGGGGAACCTATTGCTTGTGTCTCCACCACACTTGGTATTTTATTCTCTGGCTCTTTATCCTCCCATTTGGGTGTGGGTCTCTTCCTACCAGTTGGATCTTGAGGTATAGATACCTCGTTCTCTAGATATGTGCCCTTCTCAGACTTGGGTCTTATGCAGATGTATACACACACTGCTGCGGATCCATCTGCAATGGGCAGAGTCATGGGCCTTGTCATTTGAACTTCATGCGATACATACCGCTCCACATACGTGTGCTTGCGGGGTACACCAACCCTTTGTGCATTTCCCTATGGTCTTGGTCTAGATTACCAAGGTCCAACTTAAAATTTTTGGACTCCTTGAACCTATTTACTCTCGCTTGGAAGTATTGAGATGTGAAGGAAAAGGGGAGCTTGCACCATGGGCTCCATGTCCCATCTAACAGTTTGAATCTTCCCAAATAGAAATGCTAGTACATAGAAAATTTCACTTCTCCCATGGTGGTCTGCTTGGTAGTTATTTGAGAATTCTCCATTCTGCCCCAAATACATTCCTTAGGCACATATACCACTTTTCCAAGTGTTCCTTGTGCACTGTTGTCATAGTGTCATAAGCATATTTCTCAAACCTTTTTTCGGGTGAGGGGTCTTCAGTAGGGTACTCCCATACGAACTTATCTGATGCATCTAGTACCCTAATCTTTGAGAACATGATGGTTAGTAGCACATTTCCAAAGAGGATCCTATCACCTTCCTTCACACAGTTAATAATTTCATCCGTAATGAATGCGGACAAATTGTAGATGGTGCCCTCTGAAATATTTCTGCAGACATTCAACCATGGCTTATTGACTTGGGTCCATCTCTCCTGGCCATTTAGCTTTGACACTAGGTGCGCGGCCATCTTCATCACCGGATCCTTAATGTCTGTGACATCATAATACCTTGACCCCTTCTTGCATGTGAAAGTGGTGATAGTTTCCTTAATCACTTCTTTGTCAGTCAAATCATCCTCCAAACCGTCTCCTTCACAGATGAGGCTTGTGAAATGTGAAATGAGTTGAGGAGTTATGCACATCTTGTGCCCTGTGAAGTGGAAATAGTCCTCATGTATGTGTGACATCAGCCACTGATATAAGCACTCAGGTTTCCCAAAGTAGGGCAACTCAAAGAGTTGTAATAACCCTGCCTTCTCCAATTTGACCTTCACGTCATCATTATATATGGGCAAACCCTTTGGTGTCCTTTTGTTCATTGGGTGCACTAACTCCAACACCATTTCCTTCTCGATTGTGTTTGTCTGATGATTATAATCATTTACAGACATGTTCCTAAGATGGGACTCCCACTCCTTCCCCAACAACACTCCATCTGGGTACTACATTTCTACATACCACTCCTCATTTGTGTGTGCTTCAATTTCTTGTTGCTTGCCCTTGCCCTTTCCCTTGCCCTTCTTAGGTGTACTAGTTGGTTTCTTGGGTGCCATTATCTAGGTCTTCTTCCCACTTCAATCACTCCATGTTACTTTGTTCTTCTGGTCTCTCCAACCTTAGATCTTGAACTTGTGAAGAAAATTACTTAAACCCGTGCCCTAGTTCTTCAAACCCTAACTGGGATACTCCCTTCACAAGACGACACCTTCTCACAACTTCTCCTACACCCATGAAATCCCTTCCTCCTAGTTTACAAACCTGAACTGGTTACCCACACTTCAATCTCTCCAAATTTTTCTTCACACGGATTAGTTTTTGGAAGCCCTAGTTTGCAAAGGTGTAAAAGTGCTTCATTATTCTTATACGCAAAGTGAAAAATGAAGTGCCTCAACCCCTTTATTTATAGTTTTTTCCTTTTTAAGAATTAAGTGCTACTTCACCTACCACCATAATTTTTACATTTAATGTGTCTTTTTCAAACAAATCCCATCTTTAACACTTTCACTCACGTGCCCCAACCTACATGGACAAACCTCCAACCTTATGGTGCGTAACCAATCCAACCTGACAGGAGACTCTTATGTGCGTGTACCCAGTGCAAAGGCACTTCTTCTATCCTGATTTTTGCTCTTGCCTACCTCATGTTGCTTAATGTGCTTTCTCCTCCTTTGTACGTGGGATCTGAAAGTAGCTTTATCTTGACACCAACCATCCTTTTTCCATCTTTTCTTTTCAAGCACCTCTTTTAACAGGGCCATTCAACTGGGATTTTTAACACAACGTCCTTCGCAATTTAACCATGCACTTCTTCACATTACTCCACCCAAAACTAAAAATATGTGCGGTCCTCTGTGTGCACTCACAGATTCTCATAAAGTAGTAATATGGTTAATGGTGCCCAAGGTGCAAAAAAAAACAACAACGCGAAAGGGAAACACAAGAAAAGAAACACATAAAGGAAAATTCTAAACTAACTGGAAAAACTACCTTATTTACAAACATCGAGAAGACTTATTTATAGGAGGGCTTTAGCCTACTCCCATTAAAGTGTCCAGGAAACTTCTCATATAGTGCTTGTAACTAGCACGCTCTGAATCAAGGATGTACGAGATTGTGTAAGGACCCAACCAATGGACTTTCAACTTCCCAAGATGGTGCAGAAATTTAGAATCATAAAGTAATACCATCTACCCAACCATAAACTTCTTGTTTCTTATGTGGCAATCATGTGAAGCCTTCTACTTTGCTTTCTCGGTTGTTTTGCTCCACTTGGTGACTGATCATCTCTCATCCAGCTTCATTAACTTATCAATTCTCTCTTCCAGTGCTTGCTCATCGCCTAACCGTCTTGTGTGCGCTATTCATAGAGAAGGTAACATTTATTCAACTGGCTGAATGACTTCCACACTAAACACCAATTGAAATGGTGTGGCTTTGTTAAGCCTTTTATAAGTTGTCTTGTAAGCCCATAATAATGTTGATACCTTCTCATCCCAATCTAGTCTTCCGACATCACAAATTTTGGTCAGGGTATGACTCAATATTTTGTTGAATGCTTCCACAGTTTCATTTTCTTGTGGGTGATAGGGTGTAGTCTTGTGACAAGCCACCATAATAGGATCCTCAAGGTCTCATGCAAGAATTGTGTACCCCTATCAATGGTTAAACTCAAAGCACATCCATACCTCGTGATAATGTTCTCCCATAAGAATCTTGCCACTATGGCTGCTGTGCAGTCTTTAGTTGGTGCTACCTCTACCCACCTTGTTAGATAATCCATGCAAGTGATGAAATAACATGACCCAGTCCTATGTGTCGCTGGTGTAATAGGGCCTACAAAGTCTATTTCCCACTTCTCAAAAGGTTCCGTGCTAGGTATAGGGTGTAAAGGCATTTCATCTCTCTTTCCTAGCTTTCCAATGCGCTGACAATGGTCACACACTTTACAATAGTCTTTATGATCCTTGTATAGGGTTTCCCACCACAAACCTACCATTAATATCTTACACACGGTGGCATCACCTGCATAATTCCCACCCGCACTTCCTCCATGTGCTTCCTCCATGATGGTGAGGCACTCATGCTCTAATACACACCTGTGCAACACCTCATCATGTTCCAACTTGTATAAGTCTCCACTAATCAACATATAGGGTGCAACACGTATGGCTAGCTACTTCTTCTCTAATGCCTTCATTCCTTTTAGTGCTACACTTTCCTTTAAAAATACCGTAATTTCCTCCAAATCCAAGGGCATGCACCACAACCTAAATAGTCATGCATCGGAATTATCTCCTTAATACTCTACGCATCCTCCCCTGAATCAATTCTTGACAGATGATCAGGTCCACAATTTCTCTTCCTAGGCTTCACTACTATAGTGAACTCAAACTCTTGAAATAACAATACCCACCGACATATGTGCCCTTGTAGAACGAGATTGTTCACCAAATACTTTAATGCCATGTGGTCGGTGTAAAATACAAAGGGTGTTGCCAACAAATACTACCTGAATTTGAAAAGTGCATAGATCATTGAAAATACTTCGCGCTTAGTCATTGTGTAATTCTGCTCTACTGGTGTCAACTTCCTGCTTGCGAAACATAAAGGGTGATCAACAATACCTTCACCTAGCTATGCAAGCACTACTCTAATAGTAGTTCTGAGGCATCTACATGGACATGGAAGGGCTTGTCCCAAGAGGGAAAATGTAATATAGGTGCGGTGACAAGCCTATCCTTTAATGTATCAAACACCCTCTACTTTGCCTCTCCCCAATAGAAGGCACTTTTACCTTTGAGAAGCTCCTCTAAAGGCATGGTGATCTTGGCATACCCCATGATGAATTTCTTGTAATAACCTGTATGCCCAAAGAATCCATGCATTGCGCTCTAGCTAGTAATCTCCCATAACCCCACAATAACTACAACTTTAGCACGATTTACCAGTAAGCTCTCTTTACATATGATATGCCCCAATAACATGCTAAAGGGTGTAGAAAATACACATTTCTTAATATTGAGGGATATCCTCAACTACCTACACCTCTCAAACATTAACCTCAAATTGTCACAATGGTCTTTTACTAGACCATACACTATCCAATCATCCAAATAGACCTGAAGAAACTTATGGATGAAGTCTTGGAATGCTTGCACCACTATGCGTGAAAAATAGTAGGCACATTCTTCAACCCAAAGGGCATGACCGTATATGCAAAAATTCCCCACTCAAGTGGCAAAAGTTGTCTTCTCCTAGTCTTCCTTTGCAATCCGGACTTGGTGGTACCCCAAAAATCCATCCATAAAGGAATAAATTTCACACCCAACAAATCCTTCCAAAATTTCTTCAATGAAGGGGGTTGGAAAAGGATCAATGACACCAAATGTGTTTAACTCCCTATTATCCATGCAGATCCTAATCCACCCATCCTTCTTGATGTTAATTACCATTGGACTTATCCATGTTGATTCCTCCACTTCTTCAATGATCCCAAGAGCTATAATTTTTTCTATCTCCTCCTTAACCTTTACGCATAAATTGGGATTCATCTGGTAGGGTATCTTCCTAACTGGGTGCACACCATCCTTCACTTTTATCTTCATCTCCCCCAAGGAATGGTGAATGCCTTTGAGCTCATGGTACCCACATGGGAATAAATCCTCAAATTCACACAATAGATCAATGATCTTAGAGACTTCCTTCTCCGAACCTAGTAATCTCTAATAATAGCTTCATTAGGTTCTTCTCCTGAACTAATGTTAACCTTATTTGTCTTTAAGGGCTCATGATAGGCATGCGCGCGAGTATCAGCACTATCGACCACCTCATGTATCCCTACAGAATGGATAACATACAAGATTTCTACTTCCTCTCCATCAATCACATACACCAAATTCCCTTTCTCCTTTTCTAAACACACATGCTCAAGCTGTAACTCTTCTGTTTCCTCTACTTCTTCTTTAAAGCGCACCTCCAAACCTGGTCCACCTAGTAACTCCAATAGCCTATCCTCCACCATGGCACTATCCCCCATGGTAAGGTGCTTGATACCCTACAAGGCCTTATCAAATGATGGATTGGTACTCCGATACTCAAAGTTTTGAATGAGGTTAGCTGCACGATCTCTTACCAATTCCCTTTCTGGCGGTGTGTCTCGAATGAATGTACCATGTGCGTGTGTAACCCTGTAGTGTAGAATACAACTTGTGCACCCATAGGGATGGTGGCAAAGCTTTCACACCTTCTCTCCAGATCCTTTCACACTCCTGGATATGGAAAGAGGTGGGATCCTTCCCATGGTATTCCTTGATGGTGGTGGGCATGTTGCTCCTAGAAAATCTGATAGAGAGAGAAATTCTTACCTCGTGTCATTCCAAAAGGCCCTCCTGATGTGTAGCCCACCACCGTGCCACTGTACCAAGTAGGACATAGCTTAAAATCCCCCTCCATTCCTTCTCATTCTTCCACTGAGCTTCCATCTCCGCAGAAAGATCTCAGGGAAGGCTCCTCCTGAATACTTAGGTAGCTCCTTTCCTCCTAGTCATTGGAATATGTGCACTGTGTCACCTTGGTCATTGACCCTCTCAAGTATTGTCCCATCAATTCATAAGTTCCATGCACTAAATTGTCACATGCTAGACAGATGGTATCAATTTTTGGTGAGCATCTTCAAACTGGATAACTCCATTAGTAGGATGTATTATCTTTGGGTCCCTGATTGAGTGCACATATATCCTGTCTAGAACTTCTTCTCCTAGGGGTTCAGTATAGGGTGTCGACTTCCCATCAGCCATGGTTATAATGACCCGCTCCTCTTTATTTTTAAAGATGATTTACCCTTTGTCCAACTAAAGATCTGGATTGTTCTTGTAACACCACGGGAACCCAAGGAGTGCTGGAAAATTTCCTGCCTCGGCGAGCGCCAATACTTTAAAGTCTCCAGTAAACTTAGCTCCCTAGATAGTGATAGTTGCATCCTTTAGGACACCGATGGGCATTGCCTTAGTCTTTTTTTCCATATACAACACATTCGAAGATGGCTATAATGTAGGTCTTCCCATCTGATGCCATGCATCCAGAGTTAAAACATTGACCTCTGTGTATGTATCAATGAGGATATTACTGAGGAGCCATCAATCTAGAAATACATTCAATGTGATCTCCTTGTCATAGTCAAGGTTGTGAGGGGGAAGGTTTACATGTAAGACCTACCTCTTGTGCTCTCCTCTGGCACATGGTACATTCCCTCTCAACCATGATCCTAGAAAGGGAATGATATTCTCTTTCCTTAGCACTTTACACACCTCCTTGACCTCATCTAGGTCATCCATTGGAGCCTTGTCTCTCCTTCCTATTTCCTCTCTCCTAGATTGCTCCTTTAAACACTAGATTTCCCCTTGTAAACTCTGAATAACATACATGGTGTCTTAATATACCTCCTCTTGACGTGCGGTGGTCTAGGTACTTTCTATGACCTACTTCCTCCCTCAAAACTAGGCTCTTCTACCTTGGTATCTCTTGTGTGCACACGGCTTCTACTCTTGTTGTTACAAAAATTGGTTCCAAACCTACATCCCATGTTACATGTGGCATCCACTACATGTCTTCCTTTTTAATGTTGACCATTGCAGTGCCTTTGTCTTTCTGGTACTGTTGACTCATGTGCTCAAACAACTATGGGCACTCCTCGTACTTGTTCTTCTTTTCGCACCATGACCACTATAATGGGTCTAGGCATTCTCATTTGTAATTCTCTATAGACCCACAATTGAAACAGATTCCTCACGGGAACTCATTCCTTCCTCCCCCATGGTTACCATGACCATAGAATCCTCCTCGAAAACCCCTTCTACACATGCCTCTATCTGTGTGCTCCTTATAAGAGTGATCATCACCCTTAGAACTACTAACAATATTGGTATTGCACACCCCATGATCAATGGCCTCATGGATCGATCAATGAACATATAGTCCTTAGTATCATGCGTTGTAGAGGTACAAATATTATAGTAGTAAGACACATTCTTCGGATTGTGCGCTGTAATAAGGGGCATCTACTTACATCATGATCCCCATGAAAAATTTCACAGTCTATAGCCATAGTGTGTACTATCCTCCGGGGAAAATTATCCTTAACATGCCCCTCTAATTCATATTTTGCACACCATAAAACACTGCGAGCCTCATGGGCTAAGTTCGTAGACAAATTTTCTAGCTACTTGGCCATAATAACAATCTGAGCCTCTAAGAATGGGCTAAACCAAGATCAACACTACAAATAGCCTCAGTGTGTAGAGCAACTTCCAATGCCTCGCGCGGGTCTGTAAAAGTTTTATGAGATAAGGCCCTTCTAAAGGGTGTGATCAATCCTCCAACAAACCACTGAGCATGTTGTGAAGGGTGAATATCATATGACAACTTAGACAAGAGAGTTTTAAAGCATGCATCATACTCCTGTGCACTCTCTTCCATTCCTTGTTGAATATCCTTCAAAGTATTGATTCTCTTCTATTCAAACTCAACGATGTGGAATTTTGTCAAGAATGCATTCTTTAAAGTAGTAAAGTCCACCACTATTTGATGAGGGTCATATTTCCTATACCAGCTATGTGTGTACCCTTGTAACATGGTTGCAAACTGACTAGCCTTTCATTCTAGGTTTTTGATACCCTTTGTGCACCATAGCAGTTCATACTTGTGAACATGTTCCATAGAATCCTCAATACCTCTGTAATCTGATAAGTGCAATGACAACTTAAGAAAAACTTGAGGGGGTGGTTGGGACCCTTGTCCTCCTGAGCTAGAGCCTTGGTTTCCTCCGGTGTTTCCTCCGCTGCCGGATCCACCAGGTCCACTAGGTATTGTGCCTCCTAAGCCACCATAACCACTAGGTCCACCCAATCCTATGCCCCCTGACCCATCAAGTCCTATAGTAGTTGTGCCAAGAGTCCCCATGGTTCCACTGATTTGTGTGTCGATGGTGCGTGATAGTGCCAAACTACCACTAGTGTACCTCGTGTCACTCCCATATGTGATACCGAGGGCTTATATACTAGCTCTTTATCCAAAGACTCCTCGAATCTTTGGAATATGTGTAGCCATAGAAGTGGGAAATGAAAAATTGTACCTCCAGGCATGTGTCTGTCACTTCCACTGATATCAACTAGGTCAATGATACTCCTTCACGGTTCTGGTAAACCAAATGCCAAGGTTTGGTCACTAGGTGGGATCAGATATGTGCCAATGACTCTTCTTTATCTACATGATGAACTCTCACCAAAAGTTGAAGGGTCTCTCTTATGTGCTTGCCAAGATGGAGTAGCATAGACTGCTTAGGTTGCACATCCTCCACATGAATCTCGACTCCTTCCTATAATGCCTGTCTCCATAGATCCATCACACTTGCATCCTCGCATCATCTATCAATCTCCCTTTCATGTGTTTCACTATACTTGAGCCGTCTCTCTTCCCTTTCCTTCTCCATCGTAATATCTGTCATATTCCTCTACCCTAGCTTCATCACCCAACACTCAAAATGGTTTAGCCTACCATTGGAAATGCCTCTAAAATTATGGTAACCATCAATATCTTCATAGCTAGAGGAACAACATGTAGAAATGATCCTCTGGGCTCCCATAGAAACTCAAACTCAGCAACCTCCGTACAAGAATATGTGGAAATGGTGTATTCCAAAGTGTAGCTAGCTAGTACTCCTTTCCACCAATGATCTATAGTACGGGTCCACATTAGATATGCATCTTGTAGCCTCTGGTATTCTTCTTGGGTCCACACACATGATCCATAATGTCAACTGGATCTAGATGCATAGGATGAGAGCCATTCATATATTTCCACTGGAAAGCAACAGAAAAAAGTTTCATACAGATCATGGTAGAGGTTCTCTTCTACCCATCTACGTGTGTCAAACTCAAGTCCAGTGTTGAATCTCTAAGAAAATTCATCCTCTGTGCTCTTGAACCATAATTCAACACTTTCCAACATTAACTTCTCTATCATTACGCACTACACAAATCACGATGTATGTTATTTCCCACTACAACTTTGAAAAGAGGTCATGGCAATAGAACCAAGATGTAATCATTTTTACCCTTATCACAAAAGAAAGGTACCCCATGTGCGTCGGCCTATCACCCAAAGAGATGTTAGGAGCTCACTCAAGGCACACGCGGGTGTCAAGTCTCTCTTTTATGTGATTCAAGTGGGAAACATCATTGATGATTTGTGTCTAAGATATTTAAAGAGGATTTATGACATACAAGAACCATAGAGCTTAGAATAGCCTCTAGATCCTTGCAGCCATTCTAGACAGATAGTACTTCATAGACTATATGACTTGTATCATAATAGAAATAAGTATACAAACATCCATACCTAGCATAAACATAAATGAAAGAGAACCTATGAAAAAGATGTATGTATCAGGACCATTGATATTCATATATATAAATTGGTAACCTCATTACATCCGTAGAACCATTCCTGAATGTCACAAAGAAGCAAACTATAGTCATGCATTACAACTAGACTAATGTAGCTATGCTAACAAAAAGAAAAATTACAATCCCCATACCCAATACATCCTTTACTAAGTGCAATTACCCACTAACAGAGTTCTTGCAGTATTTTTGCAGAGCTCTACCCATTCTCTAGTTCTCTTCTATTTACTCTGTAGGTGCTAGTATTTATAGCCTCTCTAGGCTGCCAACTCATCCTCCAAAGCACCCTCATATCTGATGCTAAGTGTCTGAATGTGGTCCTCCATGTGAGCATGCTCTCCCAGGCCTGAGCTTTCCACTTTTCACCATGATGTGCTTCTAGAAGTTTCTACCACATGCATGCTCCTTCCTGGGCCAACCTATCGCCAGGCTAGCACCTTATCCACATAGCATGCGTAGTCGGGTCATGCTTTTCATGTGTTCTATCCCGAACACCCAATTTGGCTAATTCCTAGACCCTTGGTTCTATCTCGCGCATGCCACGCACACCATGCGCTTCCTTAAACCATTTTCTTACACCCTTCCATGTACGCTCTATCCTTACACACCTCTATTTAACTAGGACTAAAGTGCATACACACTTTTTGTACTTAGCCAACATTCTAGGGGCCCAACATCACCCCACACTATGCATGTTCTCCATCCACGGGAACACTTCTCAAGTGAAAGAAATAATACAATAGGATTACGCATTGGAACAAGAATAAGGTGATGAAAGAATGGGGGAAGAAGAAAGAATGGGAGAGTGAAAGAATCACTACAATAATCTAAGAAAATCTTTTTGCAATTCGGCCTCCAACTTGTTCATTGCATCGACTTCTTCCCGTGTGCTCTCGACGAGAGGTCACCGACCAGGGAACTCACCTTGAATAATCTCAAAGATTATTAATGGGTGTACACTCGTAACCAACTTGACATGATTGAAATCTAAAACATAGGAAATTTGGGTTTCTCATATTGGTCTCTTAGGAATACGGGCTCTCTCAAATTTTCTCTTAATAATTCAACCCAACCCTTTACAAGAGTATTCTTATTGCGTTTATACATTTCACTTGCTCACTTATCCCAAATTTTCCTTCCAAAAATAAGAATATTCGAGGGACCTTTGTTGTTTACCAATCTGCCCTTTGAAAGCAACGTTTAATGATTCACATATGAAAGCTGCAAGGTGGACCAACTATGAGTGATCAAATTTCTCAGACCCTTGACTAATGACTAAGATGCCATGCCACAACATTTTTGAAAATCCTTTTAATCATCCTGATTTTTTCATGTGAGAAATTTCCATTTTAATCATTTTCCAAAGGCTCTACGTAGTTTGGATCGATAGGTAATCCTTTTCACTCTCGAGGAAACACATTTTCCATCCTTTACACCTGTAACCTTCATCATTTCATCCTTTTCCCTCTTTTTCCTCTATAACTCTACCCCACATCCATCTTCTCTGGTAATTCACATTTTGCAAGTGCCCGAGCAATTCCAACTTCAAAATATCAATCTTAACAATCCTTGGACTCACAAATTAAGTTTTTAATCCACTCAATGGCACTTTGTAGAAAAAAACGACAAGGAATTTCATCAAAAAATGATGAAAAATAGTGTGTATTCACATCTCTAGGAGTCTTGGAGAAAAAATGGTGGAAAAATAGACACAATGTATAGCAACCATTGATTCTTCCCTTTCTCTACTTTATATTATATCCATCTACGAGGTTTTCTTGGTGCAACTACAACGGAGAAGTACAAGGAAATTTTCCAAATAATAGCGGGCCTTCCATGTTCTCTAGGCCCAAGAAAAATGTATTTTGGCCTTTGAAAAATTCTTAGTAAAAAAGGATCCAACGGAAGCCTCCACATGTCTCAATGGAGCACTTTAATATGGTCCCCAAAAGTGGGGACCCCAAGCAATGCTTGAGCTCACCATGTGTCTCGGTCACAGTAGAGTTGTTAAGAAATTTGAAGGATCAACAGAAGGTGCTATGTGTCTAGGGTCCGAGACAGTTTTCCTTAGTCATTGAAAATTCCAAGCAAAGGCAGAGTGAGTGGAAGCCTCCAAGTGTCCTCTTGGTGCTTCTTCAAAATAAAATTTTAGGCTGGTCCCCAAATAGGTGTGATCCTCCACATGTCCCAGGACTTAGAAAATTGTTTTGAAAGTTTAAGTATAGAGTGGGGCTGGTGGAAGCTTCCATGTGTCTCCCTGATGCAATTGTTAAGGTGGGACCCTAAGGCTGATCCTCAAATGAGTGTGGGCCCTCCACGTGTCCATGGTCTGCCAAAGCTATACCATCCACATGCAAATTTTGGCTAAGTCTCGGGAAAGGAAATAGAAACCTCCACGTGTCTCCCTGATGCAACTCTAAGGTCAAACCCAAAGGTGAATTTTCAGATGAGCGTCGAACCTCCACATGGAAAATTTTTCAGTTGAAATGAGCCTTAGAGTTTTCAAAGCTCCCCACTAAGCCACATCCAACCAGAAAGGGCCACATTTCCACATATGTTGAGATGTAAATTTGACGGGGAAAAACACACCCATCAAATTGTAAAATGTAGGAAAATCACCATTTGAGCCCAGAAATGAATCTTTCTTTCAAGAAAGAGAATTTGGAAATGATATAAGGCCCAAATATGATCTTCTGAGCCACATCCAATCACATTTCCATAGATATTGGGACAAAAATGACAGGGAAAACAAAATGTGATTTGCGAGAAAAATGGAAGGAAGGGAAAAAACTGATTTTATGCCCAAGTTATAGATCTTTCTCATGGATAGAGGAACGAAAAACAAAACTCTAGATTTAAAGTGATCCTCGACCAAAGGAAGGGACTGATCATGGAAACCAAATGGAGGATAGAGTTTTCATGCATCAATACGGGGAGATAGAAAACACGATAGAGCCCGCAGACTAAAGAATTTCAAGGACAAACAGGTTAGGTAAAATTGAGCACCAATGATTCACATCTCTCCTAAAGAGTGGTCAACTCCCTTAAGCTCATGGTACCAACGTGAAAAAAAAATCCTAAAATTCACACAAAAAAATAATGATCTTTGAAACCTTTTTCTAACCAGTAATCTTCAATAGTAGCTTCCTTAGGTTCCACCTTGAAATTGATGTTACCCTTCTTATTTGTCATGGGTTCATGGTAGGTGTGTTCTTTCTCATCAGCATTATCCATAACCTCATGTGTACCCATAGTATGGTTAGCATCCAAGTTCTCTAATTCTTCACCATCAATCACATAAACATACTTCCCTTTCTCTTTTTCCATGCAAACACGCTCAAGATGTATTCCTCTCTGGCTCTCCCTCATGGAAGTGCACTTCTAATTTAGGTTCTCCCAACAATTCTAGTATTCTATTCTCCGTCATGGCACTATCTCTCATAGTTAGGAATTTAACAATGTGTAGCACCTCATTTACAAATGGTTTAGTACTTTGATACTCAAAATATTGAAGGAGATCGTCGTCAATTCCTGTCGGTTTCGGTTTGATGGCGTAGTTATGAATGAATGTACCATGCACGCATAACCTTGTAAGTTGGAGTAAAGCTTATGCACCCATAAAGATTGTGGTAAGGCTTCTACACCTTCCATCAAGGCCTTCTCGCATTCCCTGGATGTGAAACGAGGTGGGTTCCTTCCCATGATAGTATTTTATAGCATTAGGTGTGTTACTTTGGAGAAACCTAATAAAGAATGCGATTCTCACATCATGCCACTCTATAAGGTTATCATGAAGGATCACCCACTAATGTGCTTTGTAGTCCCAAGAAAATTATAGCTAAACATTCTTATCCTTTCGATTTCACATGCCCACTGGGTTTCCATTGCTTGTAGGAAAACATTAGGGTTGGCTCCCCTAGTGTAACTTGGAAACTTGTTTCCTCCCATGCACCTGACTAAGTGCGCTTTTGTTACTCTTGTCACAGAGCCTCTTAAATTCCTTTTGAATAACTCATATGTCTTATGCGTCCAATTTTTACATGCCACACTAGTTGTATCACTTATAGATTGAGCATCTTCCCACTGAATAACACCTTCTTTTGTTGGTTGAATAACCTCAGGGTCCTTAATAGTGTGCACATAGATTCTATCTAGATATTCTTCTCCCAAGGGTTCAGTATAGGGTGTTGACTTTCCATCTATCAAAGGGATGATAACATGTTCCTCCTTGTTCTCAAAACTTATATACCCCTTATTGAAATGTAAGTCATCATTGTTCTTATAGCACCAGGGGCACCAAAGTAATGCTAAAAATTTATCTTCCTCAGCAAGTGCCAAGAATTCGAAGTCTCCAGTGAATTTCACCCCTTGGATAGTGATAGTAACATCCTTTAAAACACCAATGGGAATTTCCTTTATCTTGTTATCCATATACAACACATTTTAGGATGGTTGTAATGGGGCCTTCCCATTTTATTCCATGCATATAAATTTAGAACATTAACTTTCACACCCATGTCAATCATAATATTTCTCAAGAGCTATCCATAAACTACTGCATTCAAGGTAATATACTTATCATAGTCAATTTTGTTAGGAGGAAGGTTAGCATGTGTACATGTTCCTCGCACGCTCCTCCAACGTGTGGTACTTTCTCCCATAGCCATTATCCTAGTAAAGGGATGATATTATCTTGCCTCAGCATTTTTAATACCTCTTTGACTTCATCTAGATCCTTCTATGGAGCCTTAGTGCTTTTTTTTATCTAAGCTGTCGTGAGTTCTCCTTTAGGCATTGGATCTCTCCTTGTAAGCTTTGAATCACATCCATGGTTTCCTGATAGACTTCTTTCTAATGAGCAGGGTCTAGGTACTTCCCATGCACCACCTCTTCTCTAGTAACCAGTGGTTTCTTCTTTGGTATCTCCTTGGTGCACGCAGCCTCAGCTCATGTTTTCACTTGTACAGGTTCTAATTCTGACTCACATGTCACCCTTGGGATCCACTACAAGTCATATTTCTTCATGCTTACTATCCCAACGTGTTTTTCCTTCCATTGTTGTTGGAACATGTGTTCAAATAATTCTAGGAACTCCTCATACTTTTTATTCTTTTGACACTAAGAGAATTGTAATAGATCTAAGCATTCACACTTAGTGTTCCGTAGACCCCAAATTGTAAAAATTTCCTCACTAGAAGTTGATTCTTCTCGCCTCCATGGTTTCCATGGCCTCTAAATCCTCCACAAAATCCTCTTCCGTAACTCCCTCCATCCACGTGCCCTTCATAATGATAGCCCTCATCCTTAGAACTACTTGAAATACTAGTATGGCACACACCAGTATCAATGGCATCATGTATTTGGTCAATCAATATACAATCCTTGGTATCATGAGTAGTAGAGGTGCAAATTTTTCAATAACAAGACACATTATTATGGAACACGTGTCATAAAGATCGACACCTACTTGCATTATGATCTCCATGGAAAATCTCACAGTCTACCATCATCGTATGTACCGATATCGAGGAAAATTTTCCTTCGTATGCCCTTCTACCTCACAATCCATACACCATAACCCACTATGAGTCTCATGAGTTGAGTTCACAGACAATTTCTCTAGCTGCTTTACCATTACAGTAATTTGGGCTTCTAGGAATGGACTAACTCTTGTATCAACACTTCTTACTTCCTTAGTGTGCAAGGAAGCCTCCAAGGCCTTACACGGATATGTGAAAGTATTCTATGAAATCACCCTCCTGAATTGTGTAATTAGTCCTCTATTGAACCACTAAGCATGTTGCAAAGGGTGAACGCCACAAGATAACTTGGATGGGAAATTTTTGAACTACATGTCATACTCCCGCACAATCTCCACCATTCCTTCTTAAATCTCCTTCAATGCACTGTTGTTTTTCTTCTCAAACTCAAGTATGTGGAATTCCACAAAAAATGTGTTATGTAGTGCAATGTAATGCACCACTATCTAGTTTGGGTCATACTTCATGTACCAGTTATGCATGCATACTTGATACGTGGTTACAAACTTACTTTCCTTCCACTCGAGGGTAATGATTCCCTTCACGTGCAATAGTAACTCACACTTATGTACATGTTCTATGGCATCCTCAATGGCCTTATAATCAGGTAAGTGGAATTACATCTCAAAAAAACATGTTGATGGTGTTGTGGACCTTGTCTTCCAGATCCTCCTCTTTTCATAGGTAAGGGGCCTAATGCAGTTGTGCCCTACTGAGACCCACCTTGAGGCTAAACTATGTGTCGATAGTTTGTGATACCAAACTAATCCCAAATGTGTTTCCCATGCTACTCCCAGACCTAATATTAAAACCTTTTGATCCCACACCTTGCCTAAATGTTGTGCTAGAAAAAATACCCCTAAACACAAGAAATGACTGTGTAGCCATAGATGTACCAAATGAAAAATTATACCTCCTAGGTGTCACTCGAATACGAATACCAATACCAACTAGATTATCAAAAATTATCTAAGGAACTAGAAAACTAAGTACAAGGGTCTAGTAACCATGTGGGTTAAGATGCGCACCTATGAATCTTCTCCTTTCTTCATATGGTGATCTCTCTCTAGAAGCCGAGGGGGTTTCTCTTCTACGCTTGCCAAGATAGGGTAGCTTAGACTACTCAGGTTCCACTTCCTCCACGCAAACCTCAAATCCTTCCTGCAACGTCTACCTCCATAAATCCATCACTCTTGTATATTCACATTGTCTTTCTAACTTCCCCTCCTAAGATTCATTATACTTGAGCCGCCTCTCCTCTCTCTCCATTTCGTCGCAAGGTCTTCCATCCTTCTACCATGCCAATTTCCACGCCCGCACCTAGTAGGAGTTTAGCTAGCCATGGGAAAGGATTTCAAACTAAAATTAATGACCAAGATCTTGATAACCAAGGTAGAATATCATGCAAGAATGATCCTCTAGGATCCCTCAAGAACTTGAACTAAGCAATCTTTGGGAAAGAATACATAGAAATAATGTATTCCAGGGTATAACTAGTCAGTACTCTACTCCACCAATGATAAAAAACACATGTCCAGATGATATTGGCATCATGTAACCATTGATATTCCTCCTAGGTCCAAACACAAGGTCTATAGTACCAACTTTTCCTTGATGCATATGTTTATATCCATTCATACAACTCTACTGGGAAACAATAGAAGAATGTCTCATAGAGTTCATGATATAGGTTCTCCTCCACCCATTTTTGTGCATCAAACTCAGATCCATTACTAAACCTATGAGAAAACTCATCCTCTCGTGCTTTTAAGCTAGGTCTTAATGTTGTCCAAGGTTAGCCACTCCTTCATCACACATCATTCTCACAACACCTTTGAAAATAGGTCCCGGTAAGGGGGAAAAAATGTAGTCTCTATTTACCTATTGTTTTTCCAATCAACCCCAAGTGCACCAAAGGCACATCATCCAGACCGGTTTGGAATCTCACACGAGGCATGTGTAGGCACCAAGCCCCTCCATTTTATTTTTATGAGAATGTTCTTCCTTAATAAGGGGGTTGTACAGGATAGAGAATGACACACCCATTCTTGACAAAAATATGTAAGAACTAACTTCTAATCTAATGCACCGTAACATAGGGTAGCATGATCATATTATAATGGAAATAGAACTAAATCATGATTATCATTGAAAAACTCAAGCAATACACCCATGAACATAAAAATGGAATTTATAGATCTAGATTCATCACATAAGTGCTTCAGAATTACTTCATTATATTCATTAGCCAAAGTAAATTAGCCTGATTACATCAAAAGAGTTCCATGTATGAAGATATTTATAGTAGAAAAGCTTTGACACATTACAGAGCTTGCCATCACACATTACATATATTTACTAACTATATTCCTTTATTTCTTCCATACTAACATACACCTATCTCATAAAACCATACATATGAGGAAATCTCTAGGAATATCCTCTTAACTGCTCATCATTACATGAGAAAGCCTAAAGGAATCTTTCATGATTTCCCTACCACTACCCAAGAACATGCCAAATGTCATCATGTGTTCCCCTAATCAAGTTTCCTTAGCATGCATGTGTCAGCTAATCCATAACAAAATTGTCTCCTTATCCTTTCATGATAACCATATTAATGCCCTAGAATATCCTTTCCTTGAGTTGCAAGTCTCCATAACTTATCCATATATGTATCTGGTCACTTTTTCATTCATTCCCTAAACGCGTCCTTTCCTATTTTCCAAAACTCACTAAGTCTCGAATACATCCTATTTAGGTACAAGCCTTCGTGTAACTCCAAGAACTACCTCTGCACATGCCTTCCCTCCCTAATTCTATGCACCTGATTTTCAAGCCTTAGGTACTTATTTAAATTATGGTTCCAATAGGCTGCAAGAAGAGAAATATGCACACAAAACTAAGGGAAAATCCCACAAAAAGAGCATTCAATGACAATTAATTGTAAACAATGTAATAGATAATCATGGAAGAAAATAGTCCTACATAATAAATGCTATACATAAAGAACCCATTAGAAATGTTAGAAGGATAAAAAGTATGTCAAAGCATGTATAATCCAATAAAGTAATGTGTTATGAATATAAATGAAACAATAGCTTTTTGTAATGTATGAAATTTGATTCCCCTAGGAATATCGTGGGACTGGTAATAGGTATTGCGCCAAACATTCTGCTACATGTAATGGATTTGTAGGATCTGCGATAATGACTAAAAAGCAAGTGAACACACATTTGTGTATGAAAATATAATGACATACAAGATATCTTTCTAGCATGTATAATAAGATGAACATGTAACAAGTAAATGTAAGTAAGAGTAAATGCAACCAAGATATGCAAGTATGTTGTGGATGAGGTGGAATAAAATGTGGTGTGAATGATAGGAGCAGCGTGGCCCCATAGTGGAGGAAATATATGCAATTAAGTTCATTTATATATGCCCCTCAACAATCAATAATGAGCCACAAATGAGAGTGCATCATCGGGAAGATGTTTAAAGTGCACACTAAAATGATGTTTCTTTTAAGTTTTCGTGTAATGTGTGGGATTTAATGCAAAAAAGTAAACATGTGAAGAATATGTTAAAAATGTGGTGATGAAGCCTAAAGCATATATCATGAAATGTATTTATAATATGCTAGGAAGGGGTGATAATTTAGCCTAAGAGTGTATATAACAATATGTTTGAAGTAGGCGGTGGCTAAAAATGTCACATAGTATGATAAAAATATTAGTGAAGCCAACATGTGAGTGTGTGTAGTCATTTTTACACCCACCAAAGAACAAGGGAATCCCATGTGTGTTGGCCTATCACCTAGCGGGCGTTGGGCGCTCACCCAAGGCATGCGTAGGCACCGAGTCTCTCTTTTATGTGAGTTAAGTGGGAAACATCATCTATGATAGAAACTTAAAAAGAGTGAGTAGAAATGAGACATACATTTATCATAGAACTCAGAACGGATTCTAGAAAAATGTATTCATCCTAGACCGAATGGTACTTAATAGATTATAGATAGGAACCAATACAGAAAGAAAATGCATAAGGATTTATAGTTATTTCATAAGCATTCATGAATCAGAACTGTAAGCTATAAATATGGACTAGAATCATTAATAATCATATTCAATCAAGTTTGGTAACCTCATTACATCCATTGGATCCATTACAGACTACCACAGTTGTGTAGAATGAAGTCATACATCATAGCTAGATTTATACCCCTCAGTTCTCAAGAGAAAATTTACAATCCCAACCCCTTATTACATCCTTTTCCTATATATCTCTACCCAACCCTACAGAGTTCCTTGCAGTATATCTACAGAGCTCCGCTCTCTACTAATCTATATTTTTCTATCTATATCCCTTCTCCTTGGTGGGTGCTTGTATATATAGGCTTCTTGAATCACCAACTTGTCTTTCTATGGCTTCAGATCTGTCACCAAGTGTCAAATGTGGTCCTCCATGGGGGCATGCTCCTTCAGGCCCGAGCTCTCCACTCCTTGCAATGATGGTCTTATGGAATCTTCTATTACGAGGTATATTCCTTTCATGGGCCTCAAGTGTCCCGATGCATCAAATATGGCTAAGTCTTGAAACCTTTGTTCTACCTTGCGCACATGCCACTTGTTCTATTAAACCCTCCTAGAACCTTGTCCTACGCACTTTCACCTTACGCACCCTTCTTTAACTATGCTTTGCACACCCACATGCCTTTTTGTACTTAGCTGATATTTTAGGGGCCCAACATCACCCCATAATTCACCTATTCTCTGCCCTTAGGAACACCTCTTCAATGAATAAGGAATTACAATAGATTCTGGAAGAATTAATGATTTGGAAAAATAATAAGGGAATGAATAATTGGGAAGAATGAAAGAATGGGGAAGTGTTGTTACTGCTGCAACAAGAGGGGAAAATCTTTCTTCAAGTTGGCCTCCAACTTATTCCAGGCATTGACTTCATTTTGTGCTCTTTGGTAGAGGTCACCGACTAGGGTGCTTACCTCCTCAAAACTCAGTCTATCTCCTTGAGTATCCATCATTTCAACCACTCCTTCTAGTTGTTTGCCCACATCCTCAAGTGCATCCATCCCCCTTTTGATTTTTGGGTACACTCCTTAGGTCAGTTTTTTATTAAACCTTGTAAGGATTCAATGGCTTCGAATTCTTTTAAACCTTAGCTAAGATCCTATCCTACTCCAATTTGTTCCCTTTGTTCTTTTATTGGAATTATTTGAGCTCTACCTTATGAGTAGTGACAAAATGCTCGCCATTTATCCTTGTCTCACACGTTTTGATACGCGGCCTCAATTGTTTGGGTAAAAAAATTTATTTCAGAAAGAACCTTGATGTACTCAACTCCTTCAATTTGTCTTCCTTCTCTAGGCATGTTGATACTTCTTCCACGGATTCTAAGGCCAATGGTTTCCTTTCCATGGTGAGGATGTGTGTTAAGTCCTCTAGGAACTCCAGGGTAGATCCATACTTTTGTGTAGGTGGTGCTAGGTCTAGATGCTTCAAAATAATGGCACCTGTGATTGATTCTACCTTCTTGTATACCTCGTGCACCCTTGCCTTCTCATCCCTTAGTTCATGCTTTAGCTGAGCGCTGACTAATTATTCATGTTTTAACTCCTTAGCTCTTTCTAGGAGCTCCTCATCCTTCTTCTCTAGCTCTGCCTCTAGATCCTTCACTCTGTCATTTCTCCCAAAAAGCCTAGCTTCTACCTCAACCGAGAATTTGTTGAGTACATTGTAGATCTACTCATCGAAAGCTATTGGGTATTCACCAAGGGGTTGGATCCTTTAGACTTTGTCATTTGCATCAATGCCCCTTAGCTCACTTCCACTCTAGCTCATTGAGGTGGGACTAAAATACCCATGAAAGCGTTTTCCTTTTCTATGGTTATGCACTTTCTTCATCAAATAATGTCATTATTAGGAGTTTCTTTTTAGGACGGTGCTTTGAAACATGCACACAACACCTTGGTTGGATCATCAACATAGTTCATTCTTGGTCTTTGGATCTTCATGCACCTTCTTCCTATGCGTGTGCCCTTAGGAATACATACCATCAAATTGGGGCCTCCTCTTGTGATGTCATGATCTTTTCCCACACTTTCTTCTTTATCTTCATTCATTATTAATTCAATGCTGTGCTCCAACTCTTGTACTACCAAGGCTTCAATGATTTTTTCCACTTCTTTCTTTTCTATCTAATTTATCTACTCCTTCGTGAGGCTTGGAGTCGTATTTTTTGTACTCACTTCTTCACTTTCTCCCTTATCTTGGGAACCTTCCTCGTCTTGGCTACCCTTCCTCTACATGAAGAAAAAGTCATTTTCCTCTTCTTCGCCCTCTTCCCCTGAATCATATACCTCAAAAACTTGTGGTCCCTAGGATCCTTTGGGTTAATCTTCTTCATCATCATCCCTCTCACCTTTGTAGGCCTCTAATCTCTCCATGTCCTCCGAATCAGCCTCCTCCATCACCTTCTATTTCTTCCTAACTAGGGATTCCAGTATAGGAGATTCTACTCTTTCTTCTTCCTTCTCTGGTGACTTCTCTTTTATGTTAGGATTTTCTTATTCGGCACCTCTCTCTGACATTGGAGACCTCTTCTGCGTGTGAAATTACTAGTCCTAGTGCTTGTCTCTGGGGCACCCATTGTTGGTGTATCTTGGACACTTGGTGCCTTTTTCCCTTGCACCTCTTCTCTTCCTTTCTTTGTTGGCATGGGCTTCCTTCTACTGTGGGGTCGTCAGGTATGGAGACATCATTTTCTAGATATGTGCCCTTCTAAAAAAATTTCCTTATGCAAAGATATACACGCGCCATGGTCCTCCATACAATTGGTAGATTCAGGGGTCTCATCATTTGAACTTCATGTGACACGTAGTTTTCTATATATGTCAACTTCTTGGGGTAGACCAGCTTCCTGCGCATCTCCCTGTGGTCTTGATCCACTTTGCTAAGGTCAAACCTTAGTTTCTTAGATTCCTTGAATCTATTTACTCCCACTTGGAAGTATTGAGCGGTGAAGGAAAAGGGGAGTTTACACCATGGGCTCATGGTTTCATCTACCAACTTGAACCTGCTAATGCAGAAGTGTTGGTATATTGTGAATTCAGCTTCTCCCTCTCTAACTATTGGCGTTATTCTAGAGATCCTCCACTCTACCTTGAATGCATCCCTTAAGTGCTTAGACCATTTCTCTAGGCGTGCCTTATGAGTTGTAACATTCCCATTTTAAGACATTAGAACAAGGGGAAAAAATAAAATTGATAACGTTCTCTGCTCTAAATTACGTAATTCAAAACACATGTTCAAGTTTTAATAATTGTTCTTTGTTCTAAATGACGTAATTTAGAACACACAATGCTTTTAAAACCAATGTTCTCTATTCACATATTCATTATATGGAACACACATTCATTGTCATTCAATCATATAACAGGTAACCATATACTACTGTAATGACTTGAAGAACTACGATCTCCCATTTAAAGGCTTAGAGTTTCATCGATCTCTCATTTCATGACTCAGCTAATTACCGATCCTTCATGTTAATCCATGCATTATAGACTAAGTATATTGGGATCCCTTTTCCTTTTCAGTTATTGAAGTTCTCTATTTAAGAGGCCTATATGAATATCTGTTACTGATATTCATCTGAAATCTTGCTTCTTAAACTAGGTGATTTAGGACAACGCAACCAGCATCTTGCGATACTTTGGCCAAAGTTTTTCACATGCTTAGCATGATCATATTCCTAGACAAAGCACACTCATCAATGGGAATACGTCCTTCGCCCCACTTCATCTATTACCTAGAATGGTCTTTTCTAACTTCACATCGAGTCCTCTTGTCCAAGGTTGAACTTTAACCCAAGATAGTAATATGAAAGAATATAGAAAGGAACTCATGATGATTAAAGGTATGCAAACATACCTCGTCAACCCTAGTTGACTTCATGTGTCTAGTTACCTTTAGTCTTCGCGAGTCACTCCATATACAAGGTCACATTCCTAACTTGGTCCAAAGTAAAACTGAGGCCAAGTCCAAGCTTATGTAAACCTCGATGATTTGATTCGGAAGGGTTTTGTAACATGTCAATCTGTAATATTGTTTCATCATGAAGGCCTAGCCTTCATGAAGACACCTTATTGTAGCTGGCGTGTGCCAACATCCTATGAAATCCTCCCATCTAGGGTTACACATCCAGCTAAAATTTTGATTAGATTCTTATCTTAAATATTTTAAGAATAATTTTTAGCAACCTTGTTGATCCTCTAACCTCATAGTTCATTACAGTTGCATAACTAGGAATGAATTGAATTGTCTCATAGTTTAATATACATTCACTCCTCCATACCGAAGGATTGCATATTCCTTTCTTAGTTCATGAATTTAAGCTCTGGACTTACAATCCACTACAACTTAATGTAGTAAGATTAACTCACTAATCTCAATCAAGTTCATTCACAATTGATTTTAAATTCAGGTTTTCATTTACGATAGACATCATTTGAATGAGGTCTATTTCCCAAATGAATGTATTCATTTATTTACAATTACCTTTCTTTAGCTTAAGGTTTGTTAAGAGGGGATATGATTCCTCCTTCCGAATATCCTTTGGGTAAGACACCCCAAGGAGTATTAATGAACCTGAATACAAAATTCATTTGTCCTTTCCTTAATATTCATTAGTTTAGAATCTAATTCTGAATATTATTTATACAAGAGTTCATATGTATCTTACTCTTTTACTAATGTCAATTTAAAAGTCCATATTGACCTAAGTATTAATCAATTGCACATTCCAACTTAAAAGTTGTATTCAAGTGAAGAATAGACGTTATGTCCTTTTAAATCAAACAACCATCATTTGAATAAGTACAAATTCAACGAATAAGAATATGTTCTCGATTATATTTCAACAATTCAATAATGGTACAACATTTAAAATAACACACCATTCCCTTCTCTCATTCCTCAAGGTAAAATATATACATTTTACAAGTCCAAATAGCCGGACTTCAATCATGCCAATCAGCATTGATAACTCAAAAAGAAAGAAGAATACAACTTTTCCTTTTCCATTTCCTTCGAGAAGAATAATAAAAATATCAGAAAAGATCCATCCTTTAGTTAATTAGAAGAAGCATCATAAAACAACATGTCTTCATTATTACTCACGGAATCCATCTATAAAATTTACTAGCACGGGTCAGTTCATCGAACTGAGCATGTTAAGCACTTATCATTAAAATGAAGTGCTCTTGACTAACTGTCTCAATAAAAGAACTCTGCTTTTATGAAATGTCCCATAATTGAGATGGATAGCACATAGGATTTAAGTACCGACAAGGATGAACAAATTAAATAACCATGTCAATAAGTAGCATCAAAATCAAACAAGATTTATAAACTAACAACTCTTCGGATAATTACAACAACACATAATGCTACATGCCCATTTTCATCTTGTTTCCTTCCAAAATGAAAAGAGTTCATTCCAGATTTAGATAAATATTACAAGGAATATTTTCTCTAATTAATCTCGATTAGAAGCATTTGTAAGAAATAAATATAAATATTCTTTCATTGAATGCAATCACTGTCAATTCCACTCCATTATTGAAAATGGGATTCATATAATTAGTTGACTAGAAGGTTAATCAAAACTCCTTCATCTTTTTACAACTCCGTTGAGTTTTACCAATGCAAATGCAAAAGAGAAAGGCAATCATACACCATGACAAAAACCTATGTCACAATTCAGAATTAACCCAACAGCATAGTACTCATTCATTCAGAGAGAGGAAACATAACATAAAATTCTTTTGCACACTCTTGAAGGCAATCACATGCAGCTTCGATATCTCTTTAACAAAATTTTAGATAAGATATGAAGGAAAAGAAAATACTACTCCCAGTTACCTATTCATTAATCCCTTTTATTTAAATGCAATCGACTGCACAGTCGATCTTATACAAGAAGAGATAATAACTAGAGATAACTTGATCAAGGAGAGAGTGTTTAAAAGTCATATTTGAATGAAAGAAGCAAGATTCACCTTACTTCTTTGTAATATATAGCTGAATATCAAACTATGATGTGTAGACCTGCTATCAATAGGATAATTCTTCCCACGCCAGACTGAGTCTTAATAGCTTACTAACTACCATTCAAGGTGAATATTCAAGAATTCATCTTCACAACTAAACCAAAAATATCAACAACAACTAAACTTCCAATTACAACCAACATTAATGATTGTATACACAAACAACAAACATATTTCATCTAAATATAAATCGATTTAGAGTTACAACCAAGTATTCATGTCCTAAATCTTCCAGGATGAAAAACCGTTTTCAATCACAAGAGTAAGGAGTCTACTCAGGTTTAGTTTTACTGAAAACAACGAAGAATTTTAAATCCACAATATATATAAATATTCATCATTGAGTTTTAGAGAAGAGTAAAAACTATACACTCTACCCTAAACCTTCAAATAGACAGATTATTCTGTTCCAAGTTTGATGAAAATATTTTTCCAAACAGTCATTCCTGGGTACCGAGAACAAAATAAGAGGAACATCGTATCATTTTAAAACGAGCAAATGTAAAGATGATACGATAAACCTATTATTCCTAAAATAACCCACTTCACAATTTAAACTGCATTACAAACAAGGAAGAATAGTTCACAAAGTTTTGTCATAGAGTTCTCACAAAATCCCTAATCTTTGAGTATATAAATCTTAGAAAATAGTATATGTATCACTGTCATCTTTAGCAAGTTCAAACCCACAAAGAACAACAAAACCAAATACCCATTACTTTCAAAATCAAAACAAGCAGAGATGAAATTCATTTCATTTACTTTTCCAATAAGGGAACACCCATTACTTATGTATGCATCAAGAAAATACCCAAATCACATTTTTTTTCAGACGACAACTCAAGAAAAATATTGCATCTAAACATATCAACATATCTTTACAAGAACACAAACATTTATAAGAGCAGAGTTTTTTTAATGAAGAAACTTAATAAAGAGAAAAACTATTTAAGGAAAAGAGCCTAACATGCATGTATATTTTCTTGTTAGTTCATGGAAGGTCACAACCAAGCTTCTCACAAGTTCTTCCCTCCAACAATGTTATTCAGCATTTCTCTCAACTGCTTCCTTGTTTACACAGGTCCAAAAACCACTTGAAGGTGGTCAAAACAACAAAGGTTGGAAAACAAACTTGCAAGTTTGAAAGAGAAACAAAATGCAGAGCAAAAACCCGAAAACCGAATGACAACAATAACCCATGAAAAATCCTCTTTCCTCTTTCCTAGGTGGGCTGCTTACCAAAACCAAGGAAAATAAATGCATTGAATGCATTTTCTTCCTCTTTCTCCATGCCACCACCGACTTAGATTTGGTGAATTCTAATTTATATTTTGCACGTAATTCAAATTTAGTTATGTAGCTAGTTAGATGCCTCTAACTTTCTTGTTCCCGCAAAACTTGGTGTTTAAAACTCCAAGGACTGCAGTTAAAGTCCTTCATTAAGTTTAAACCTTCCCCCTTATCCTCCCACTTGACGTGTATCCATACGTCCTTTTAGGACTAGCAATAGTTTAGGTCTCAATTTAAATAGTTAGGTTTCCTTCTAGGTCGTAGGTCCTTAGGGTCCACCTTAGGTTAGTTTATAACCTTTTAAATTAAAGTCCATATAGGATATAATTTTATTTCATAGGTTAACACAAAACCCTTATCCATTCCAACAACAGTTCTAGTAGATTTAACCACCTTCGGCATAAAACTCGATATAGTGCGGGACATTCCATCCAAGGACAAATATATGTCTTAATATCCTAGTAACAACCCTTTTTCTATCTTACGCTTTCCTAGCGTCACAACTCATATGTGTCCAAGAAATCAAACCTTACCATTGGCAGCATGGTGCCAAGCAAGTATACCTGTAACTAGGTTCTTTAACAATTTAAAGCAATCTCATTTCAGCCCAGACTTTATTTTATTTGGAAAGTCAACTAACTAGATGACAATAAACAAGGCTGAAGCATACCTTGGATCAATGGAATTGATTCAAGGTGTGTTTTCACATAATTATGAGTTCATCAAGTACAAAACCAATTGAGTAGGTTCACAACTTTGTAAACACAAGTTATAATGACATCAGTCCCAAGTAAACAGAGTTACATTATGCAAGAATTCAGGACAGTAATACTTACTCATTGCAAACATGACTTTCAAGGTCAAGGAATACACCTTCACATGAAAATTCTCATTTCCACATTTGTAGCATCACAAATAGAAGTTATCGTAGTAACTGCCAAGATCAAGATGTTACATACCTCCCTTCTTAAAAGAATCATCGTCCCGATGATCAAATTAGTCAAATCATAGAGTTTTAGGACAAAATTTAGTTATCATCCTTCCATTCATATGTTCATAACAGAACAAAATTTAAGTCTTCAAAATAGTATTAATAATAACCATCAAATAGTTTAGTAACTGCCCAAGTTTGGTAGAATTATCATTTTTTTGAACTTAATTTCGATCAAACAAGTATGGAAAAGTAGATCTCATTTCTTTGAGGTTCTCCCAAGTTACACTTTCTTTGCTAAACTGGTCCCACTGGACCTTACATTGATCCACTTCACGATTTCTTAAGTGCAACTAGCGAGTTCCCAACACTCGAATGGGCTTAACCATGATTATTCCGGGGTCTTGGACCTGCAAGGAATCCCAATTCAGCACATGTGATAAATCTGACACGTATTTCTTAAGCAAGGAAATATGGAAAACATCATGCATTCGTGATAAAGCAGGAGGTAAAACTAAATGATAAGCTACAGGGTTGATTATTTTAACAATTTCAAAAGGTCCCACATAACGAGGTGACAACTTAGTAGCCTTGCCAAAAGTTATAGAACTCTTTTTTGTCTTAACCTGAAGAAAGACCTTCTCACCAAGTTTATAATTCCTATCAACATGCCTTATGTCTGTATAACTCTTTTACCTATTGGTAACCTCCTTTAAGTAGTCACAAATCATTTTAATTTGTTTTTCCATTTTCGTAAGGATTTCTGGCCCAATTATCTCTCTATCCTCTATGTTGTCCCAACTAACAGGGGTTCTGCATTTCCTTCCATACAATGCTTTGAAAGGTGTCATCTTTAAAGAGGTGTGGTATGTATTATTATAAGAAAATTCAACCAACGGGAGGTAATCCTCCCACTTATACTGCTGGTCCATGCAATACATCCTTAACATATCCTCTAAAACTTGATTGACTCTTTCAGTCTGTCCATCCATTTCAAATGATATGCAGAACTAAAATTTAGTTTAGTTCCCAAGTTCGCATTAATTGTTTACTAGAATATTGATGTCATTCTTGGATCTCTTTCCGATATGATCAATTCGGGTATTCCATGTAACCTGAAAATCTCATGTACAAACCTTCTTACTAATCTTTGGTGAATCGTCTTTTAGATTACTAGTAATAAAGTGTGCCACTTTGGTTAGTTTGTCAACAACAACTAGGATGATATCATGTTTATTCCTAGACATAGGCAATCCTTGAATGAAATCCATAGTTATCACTTACCATTTGTACTGTGGAATGTTATGGGGGTACAGTAATCTAGTGGGATGCATATGTTCTACCTTAACATGCTGACATTCTAAGCAGTGTGTCACAAATTCCATCACATCCTTTTTCATTCCCTTCCAGAAATATTGTTGCTTTATATCAGCAAGCATTTTCGTAATGCTAGGGTGTCCAGAAAAAGGTGAATTATGAAATTCAGCTAATAATTTCTTTCTTAAATCATTTGCCAAGGGTATATATACCTTATTTTCAAACCTTAAAATTCCTTCATTGTCAAAACGAAAACCTTTATACTTTACATATTTTGGATTTGCAACAAGTGTTGTTTTAACTTGTTGAAAATAAGAGTTAGATTCCATGACACTTTTCACCTCATCTTTAAACTGAGTTCTTAATGTTATAAGAGTAGAAATGTGCTTCCTATAGATCAAATCATCTGCTACCCTATTTTCCTTGCCTTTAATATAGCTTATATCAAAATCATATTGAGATAGGAATTCTAACCATCTTCGCTACCTTGCATTCAGGTTTTGTTGAGTAAAAATATACTTCAATCCCGGATGGTCGGGCTTTTAGCTCAAAAGGCTTACCAAGAAGGTAGTGCCTCCACATTTGAAGTGCATGAATGATGGCAATGAGCTCTAGGTCATGTGGAGCATAATTTTGTTCATGTAACTTGAGTTTTCTTCTTTCATATGCTATGACATGATCATTTTACAACAGAATACCTCCGAGACCCTCTCCAGATGCATCCGTTACGACTGTAAAATCTCCATTTGGGTTAGGTATAGTTAAAATAGGTGTTGTAGTTAACTGATCCTTTAGAATCTTAAAGGCAGATTCACATTTGTCATTCCAAACAAATTTCTTATCTTTCTTTTGTAATGAAGTGATTGGTGTAGCAATCTTAGAAAATTCCTTAACGAACTTTCTATAGTACCCTACTAGGCCCATGAAGCTTCTAACTTCATGCATGTTCTTGGGCACATGACACTCAGTTATAGCTACGATCTTTGAAGGATCTACAGCTATCCCATTCTTGCTTATAACATGTCCCAAATAATGCACTTTTGCATCATAAAAGGAACATTTAGAAAACTTACCATACAACTTTCTCTTCCTCAAGATTTCCAATACTATCTTTGAATGCTCCTGATGCTCTTCGAAATTTTTGGAGTATATAAGAATTTCATCCAAGAATACAAGCACAAACTTGTCCAAGTATTCTTCAAAAATATTATTCATCAAATTCATGAAGGCGGCAGGTGCATTCGTCAACCCAAAAGGAAACACTGTGAATTCATAATGTTCGTACCTTATTCTAAAAGTTGTTTTATGAATGTCTTCCTCTTTTATTCTCAGTTGATGATATCCAGATCAAAGATATATTTTTTAATAAACTGATGCTCCATGCATCTGATTGAACAGATCATCAATCCTAGGAAGTGGATATCGATTCTTAATGGTTTCCTTATTCAACATTTTGTAATCAATGCATAATTTAAGTGTGCCATCCTTCTTATTTACAAAAATTACCGACACTCCACATGGTGAGACACTCAGTCTTATTAACCCTTTGGTCAAAAGTTCCTGTAACTAAGCCTTAAGTTCTACCAACTCAATGGTGGTCATTCTATAGGGTGCCTTGGATATGGGCTTGGTTTTTGGTTTGATCTCAATTGCAAAGTCAAACTCCCGTTTAGGCGGAAGACCCGGTAATTCTTCCGGAAATACATCACTAAAATCTCTTAACAGTGGATATTTTTCCATAAAATCATTATCTTCCTCAGCAATTTCTACCATTTTTACTTCATGCAACATGTAGCCTCTATTTTTAGCCCTTTTTAGTTGTATAGTTGTTAGTTTCCTAACTGCAATCCCACGTTTTACACCCTGAATGACTGTTGTTTTCTATAGGTCATCAAAACAACAAATCTATTTTTCATAGAAGTCAACCTTCGCCTTATGTTCTTCCAACCAATTAACACCTATAATTACATCATATGACCCCAAAGGGGTAACATACAGGTCAACTTCTGTGGAGAAACTAGGCAAGTCAAGGACTACCCCAAAAAGACACATATCAACTATATGGACAACATTATTTCCATAATGTACCATCCATGTCTTATCCATTCGTTCAGCTTTCCTTTTTAATTTCAATGCTAACTTAGTAGATATAAAACATTCAGTAGCTCCAGGATCAAAAAATATAACCACAAGTATACCGAATAACTTACCGGAACTTCTATGGGTGTGACTTGCTTTTTAGCTTGTTTTTAGCCACCGTAGTGTGTATCCTGTGCTTATGGTCATGATCGTCCTTCTTCAAACGACAAAGTGACTTGCGTAATGGTATTTTCCACAGTTGAAACAACCTCCAACAGGCCCCTTCCTAGATTCAAATTTATTTCCAGCCCGAAGTTATCATTCGGCCTCCATAGGACTTTTGTCCATTACCACTATTTTTGGTAAAGTCATTCCGCATACTAGTAACAGGTTTGTTCATTCCTGTTTTCTTATTGTTATCTGCAACAATTTTGTTTTTCATGCCAAACCTCTTCTAGGGTCCCTTTTTAGGTGCGAGAGATGAAGAAGAGTTGGGAATATTCTTCCTAATCTCCTCCCTATGAGCAGAGATTGCTCTCAATTTTTGTTCTTGCCTTATTGCCTTTTCGACAACTCCTTCCATAGTGGTCGGACCGTGGACATCCACCTCACCACCAATGATGGGATTCAATCCCATTATGAACTTTTGTATCCTGAACTTCTCGTCAGCTTGGTACTATGGTACATACTTAAGGAGTTTAGTAAACCCTTCCCAGTATTCTATCACCGTCAGCTTTCCTTGAGACAAGTTCTGAAATTCAGTCCGTTTCTAATCAAAAAAGAGTTGAGGCAGCCATCATTGATCCCAAGTTATGTCTGTTTCGACAATGTTTAACTCAACCTTACGATTGTCCCACCATGATGATGCTTCATGAGAAAGATGATATGCTCCCATATCACTTTTGTCTCCTCGGAGAAGTTTCTTATTGTAAAGTACTTCTCCATTTCACTAAGCCAATTCTCAACCATGTCCCCAAGTGTAGTTCCATCAAACTTTTGAGGACTTATCCTTATTATATCATTTGTGAGTTCAGCCGCTAATCTTGCCCTTTTATTTTCAGGATGATTAGGAACACCCACATTACTATTATCAACACCCGTGTTTCCCCATTGGTGTTGTCCATGGGAGGTGGCTGATCATTTATATCAGCATCTTCTTCCTCCTCCTCATTACCTATTTCTTTTTGTTCCAAAACAAATGTGACGATCTCTCGTGTCTAGCAGGAGGAAAGGATATCATCTAGTTTTTGGGTAGTATTTGCTTCCCCACCTAGTAACGGGTTGTTCCCGACATTCCTCTTGTTCTAACCATTTTCTGTTCAACAAGAAAATGTAAACCTTATCAAATTGTGGACTCATTAAGTCCAAGAGCTTCAACCTTCAACTCGATACCAAGATGTAACATTCCCATTTTAAGACATTAGAACAAGGGAATTTTTTTGATAACGTTTCTGTTCTAAATTATGTAATTCGTAACACACATTCAAGATTTAATAATTGTTCTCTATTCTAAATGACGTAATTTAGAACACACAATGCTTTTAAAACTAGTGGTATATGTTTGCATATTCATTATATGGAACACACATTCATTTCCATTCAATCATATAACAAGTAACCATATCTTGTTGTAATGACTCGAAGAACTACCGATCTCCCATTTAATGGCTCGAGTTTCATCGATCTCTCATTTCATGACTCAGCTACTTACCGATCCTTCACGTTAATCCATGCTTTATAGACTAAGTATACTAGGATCCCTTTTCCTTTTCAGTTATTGAAGTGCTCCATTTAAGAGGCCTATATGAATATCATTACTAATATTCATCTAAAATCCTACTTCTTAAACTAGGTGATTTAGGACAACCCAACCAGCAGCTTGCAATACTCGGCCAATTTTTTTCACATGCTTAGCATGATCATATTCCTAGATGTCATACTCGACAATGGGAATATGTCCTTCACCCCATTTCATCTGTTACCTAGATTGGTCTTTTCTGACTTCTTTAAGTCCTCTTGTCCAAGGTTGAACTTTAACCCAAGATAGTAATATGAAAGAATATAGAAAGGAACTCGTTATGATTAAAGGTACACAGACATACCTCGTCGACCCTAGTCGACTGCGTGTGTCTAGTTACCTTTAGTATTTTCGAGTCACTCCATATATAAGGTCACATTCCTAACTTGGTCCAAAGTAAAACTGAGGCCAAGTCCAAGCTTATGTAAACCTTGATAATTTGATTTGGAAGCGTGTTATATCATGTCACCTGTAATATTGTGTCATCATGAAGGCCTACCCTTCATGAAGACACTTTATTACACCGGCATGTGCCAACATCCTATGGAATCCTCCCATCTAGGGTTACATATCCAGCTAAAATTTTGTTTATATTCTTATCTTAAATATTTTAAGAATAAGTTTCAGCAACCTTGCTGATCCTCTAACCTCATAGTTCATTACAGTTGCATAACTAGGAATGACTTGAATTGTCTTGTAGTTTAATATACATTCACTCCTCCATACCGAAGGATTGCATATTCCTTTCTTAGTTCATGAATTTAAGCTCCAGACTTACAGTCCACTACAGCTTAACGTAGTAAGATTAACTCACTAAGCTCAATCAAGTTCATTTGCAACTGATTTTAAATTCAAGTTTCCATTTACGATAGATGTCATTTGAATGAGCTATATTTCCCAAATGAATTTTCTCATTTATTCACAATTACCTTTCTTTAGCTTAAGGTTTGTTAAGAGGTGATATGATTCCTCCTTTCGAATATCCTTTGGGTAAGACACCCCAAGGAGTATTAACGATCTGAATACAGAATTTCATTTGTCCTTTCCTTAATATTCATTAGTTTATAATATAATTCTGAATATTATTTATACAAGAATTCATATGTATATTAATCTTTTACTAATGTCAATTTAAAAGTCCATATTGACCTAAGTATTAAGCAATTGCACATTCCAACTTAAAAGTTGTATTCAAGTGAAGAATAGACGTTATGTCCTTTTAAATCTAACAACCATCATTTGAATAAGTACAAATTCAATGAATAAGAATATGTTCTCGATTATATTTCAACAATTCAATAATGGTACAACAATTAAAATAACACACCATTCCCTTCTCTCATTCCTCAAGATAAAATTTATACATTTTACAAGTCCAAACAACCAGACTTCATTCATGCCAATCAGCATTGATAACTCAAAAAGAAAGAAAAATACAACCTTTCCTTTTCCATTTCCTTCGACAAGATTAATAAAAATCTCTTAAAAGATCCATCCTTTAGTTAATTAGAAGAAGTATCATAAAACAACATGTCTTCATTATTACTCACGGAATCCATCTCGCAAAATTTACTAACACGGGTCACCCATCGAATCGACCATGTTAAGCACTTATCATTAAAATGAAGTGTTCTTAACTCTCAATAAAAGAACTCGATTTTATGAAACATCCTACAATTGAGATGGACAGCACATAGGATTTAAGTACCAATAAGGATGAACAAATTAAATAACCATGTCTCAATAAGTAGCATCAAAATAAGACAATACTATTAACTAACAACTCTTCAATAATTACAACAACACACAATGATACATGCCCATTTTCATACTGTTTCCTTCCAAAAACAAAAAGAGTTCATTCTAGATTTAGATAAATATTACAAGGAATATTTTCTCTAATTAATCTCATATTAGAAGCATTTGTAAGAACTAAATATAAATATTACTGTTTGAATGTAATCATTGTCAATTCCACTCCATTATTGAAAATGGGATTCATATAATGAGTTGACTAGAAGGTTAAACAAAACTCCATCTTTTTATGACTCCATTGACTTTTACCAATGCAAATGCGAAGAGAAAGGCAATCATACACCATGACAACAACCTATGTCACCATTCAAAATTCAACCAATAGCATCGTACTCATTCATTCAATGAGAGGAAACAAAACGTAAAATGCTTTTGCACACTCCCGAAGGCAGTCACATATGGTTTTAATATCTCTTTAACAAAATTTTAGATAGGATACGAAGGAAAAGAAAATACTACTCCCAGTTACCTATTCATTAATCCCTTTTATTTAAATGCAACCGAACTGGTTGATCTTATACAAGAAGAGATAACAACTAGAGATAACAGTCAAGGAGAGATTTGTTTAAAAGTCAATAATTGAATGAAAGAAAGGAGATTCACATTACTTCTTTCCAATATATAGCTGAATATCAAACTATGACATGCAGACCTACTATCAATAGGATAATTCTTCCCACGCCAGACTATTACAGTCTTAATATCTTACTAACTACCATTCAAGGTGAATATTCAAGAATTTATCTTCACAACTAAACCAAAAATATCAACAACAACTGAACTTCCAATTACAACCAACATTAATGATTGTATACACAAATAGTAAACATATTTCATCTAAATATAAATTGATTTAGAGTTACAACCAAGTATTCATGTCCCAAATCTTCCAGGATGAAAAACCATTTTTCAATCACAAGAGTAAGGAGTCTACTCAAGTTTAGTTTTACTGAAAACAATAAAGAAGTATAAATCCACAAAATATATAAATATTCATCATTGAGTTTAAAAGAAGAGTAAAAACTATACACTCTACCCCAAACCTTCAAATAGACAGATTATTCTGTTCCAAGTTCGATGAAAATCTATTTCCAAATAGTCATTCCTGGGTACCGAGAACAAAATAAGAGGAACATCGTATCGTTTTAAAACGAGCAAATGTAAGGATGATACGATAAACCTATTATTCCTAAAATAACCCACTTCACAATTTAAACTGCATTACGAACAAGGAAGAACAGTTCACAAAGTTCTGTCATAGCATTCTCATGAAATCCCTAATCTTTGAGTATATAAATCTCATAAAATAGTATATGTATCACTGTCGTCTTCAGCAAGTTCAAACCCACAAAGAACAACAAAACCGAATACCCATTACTTTCGAAATCAAAACAACAGAGATGAAATTCATTTCATTTACTTTCCAATAAGGGAACACCCATTACTTATGTATGCATCAAGAAAATACCCAAATCGCATTTGTTTTCAGACGACAACTCAAGAAAAATATCACATCTAAACATATCAACATATTTTCACAAGAACACACACATTTATAAGAGCAGAGTTCTTTTAATGAAGACACTTAATAAAGAGCAAAACTGTTTAAGGAAAAGAGCCTAACATGCCTGTATATTTTCTTGTTAGTTTGTGGAAGGTCACAACCAAGCTTCTCCTGAGTTCTTCCCTCCAAAACTTTATTCAAGTAGTTCTCTCGAACTACTTCCTTGTTTACACAGGTCCAGAAACCACTCAAAGGTAGTCAAAACAACAATGGCTAGAAAACAAACTTGCAGGTTCGAAAGAGAAACAAAATGCAGAGAAAAACATGAAAACCAAAAGACAACAATAACCCATAAAAATCCTCTTTCCTCTTTCCCAAAGACTAGTTACCAAAACCAAGGCAAATAAATGCATTGAATGCATTTTCTTCCTCTTTCTCCATGCCACCGCTGACTCAGATTTGGTGAATTCTATTTTATATTTTGCATGTAATTCAAATTTAGTTATGTAGCTAGTTAGATGCCTCTAACTTTCTTGTTCCCGCCAAACTTGGCATTTAAAACTACAAGGACTGTAGTTAAAGTCCTTCATTAAGTTTAAACCTTCCCCTTATCCTCCCACTTGACGTGTATCCATACATCCTTTTAGGTCTAGCAATAGTTTAGGTCTCAATTTAAATAGTTAGGTTTCCTTCTAGGTCGTAGGTCCTTAGGATCCACCTTAGGTTAGTTTATAACCTTTTAAATTAAAGTCCATATAGGATATAATTTTATTTCATAGGTTAACACATAACCCTTATCCATTCCACAATAGGTTCCTAGTAGATTTTACCGCCTTCGGCATAAAACCGATATAGTGCAAGACATTCCATCCAAGGACAAATATATGCCTTAATATCCTAGTAATAACCCTTTTTCTATCTTATGCTTTCCAACGTCACAACTCATATGTGTCTAGGAAATCAAACCGTACCATTGGCGTAAAAGATGGTGCCAAGCAAGTATACATGTAACTAGGTTCTTTAAAAATTTACCACAATCTCCAAATTTCGATTCTGAGACTTTATTTTATTTGGAAATTCAACTAACCAGGATGACAATAAAGAAGGTTGAAGCATACCTTGGATCAATGGAATTTATTTAAGGTGTTTTGTCACATAATTATGAGTTCATCAAGTACAAAAGCAATTTAGCAGGTTCACAACTTTGCAAACATAAGTTATAATGACATCAGACCCAAATAAATAGAGTTACATTATGCAAGAATTCAGGACAATAATACTTACTCATTGCAAACATGACTTTCAAGGTCAAGGAATACACCTTCACATGACAATTCTCATTTCCACATTTGCAGCATCACAAATAGAAGTTATCGTAGTAACTGCCAAGATCAAGACGTTACATAAGTAGCCATCATTGTTTTGCAAGTGTGCTTTTGCGAATCTTTTCGCAGCTAGGGTCTTCTCCGAATATTCCCAGAGAAACTTATCTACCGCATCTAGCACTCATATTTCTGAAAACAAAATTTTCAGAGGACTTTTCTCGAAGAGTATCTTGTCTCCTTCCTGCGCGATGTTGATAATTTCATCTACAATGAAGGAAGAAAAGTTGTAGATGGTTCCTTCGATATTTTCTTGCACACATTTAACCAGGCCTTATTTACCTGCATCCACCTTTCTTGGTCATTTAGCTTTGTCACCAAGTGTGCAAGCATTCTCATGATAGGTTCTGGGATCTTGACAATATCAAAGTATCGTGACCCCTTCTTATAATCATATGTGGTGACGGTTGCTTTGATGGCTTCCTTGTCACTTAGGTCATCATCTATACTCTCTCCTTCACAGATGAGGCCTGTGAATTTTTAAATCAGCTGAGGATTTATGTGCATCTTTCATCCCATGAAGTAAAAGTTTTCCTCATGTACACACAACATTAACCATTGATAGAGGCACTCAGGTTTTCTAAAATATGGAAACTCATAGAGTTACAACCATACCACCTTCTCCAACTTTACTTTTACCTCGTCACTATAGATAGGTAAACCCTCTAGTGTCCTCTTGTTTGTTGGGTGCACTAACTCTAGCACCATTTCCTTTTCTATTGTGTTTGTGTGATGGTTTTAATCACTCACCATCATGTTTCTTAAGTGGGACTCCCATTCCTTCCTGAGAAAAACCTCATTCAGTGCATCGCATCTCGCATACCATTCTTCATTCATGCTTATGGGGGTTTTTGGTTGTTTGTCCTTTCCTTTCCCTTTCCCTTTAGCTTCTTAGGTGATATAGTTGGTTTCTTAGGTGTCATGGTTTAGGTTATCTTAGCACTTCAACTTCTCTTACTTGCTCTACTTTTCTACCCTCTCCAAGCTTAGACCTCAAACTTGTGAAGAAACCCTTTTCAGCTTGTGCCCTAGCTGTCAAACCCTAATTGGAATAACCTCTTTCACAAGATGGTGCTTCTCCACATTTTTTTAATTTTTTTCTATGCCCGTGAAATTATTTCCTTCTAGTTTGCAAATCAAATCTAGTCACTCATGCCTTAATTCCTCAAAATTTTCTTCACACAAATCAACTCTAGAAACCCTAGTCCACAAGAGCTCTTTTTTTTTCCTTTGTATTTGCAATGTCAATAATGAAGTTCCCAACCTCCTATTTATAGTTTTCCCTTCTTTTTAGCATTAAATGCTACTTCACCTACCACTATACTTCAACACTTATTGCAGATTTTTCCACTAAGCTAGACTCTAGTGCCCCCACTCACGCGCCCAACCTTGCGTGGACAATCCTACAACCTTCTGGTGCGCAAATAATCTATCTGAAAGAAGACTCTTATGCACATGTTACCAGCACCAAAGGTACTTCTTCCTTGTACGTGGAACCAAGATGTAGTCTTATCCTGACACCAACCATCCTCGTTCACCTTTTTCCCATGTGCTTCCTTCCATAGGGCCATTTAACCAGGCTTTCCAATGTAATCCTTCCTGGCACTTCACATCTTGCACTTTCTTTCACATTATTCCACCCCACACTAAAATGATGTGTGGTCCTTTGTGCATTCACAACCTTTAAAAAGTAATGAGGTTACCGGTGCCCAAGGCGTAACACAAAACAAAAATAAGAAAGGGAAACACAAGAAAAGAAAATGCATTAAAGGAAATCCTAAACTATCTAGAAATACTACCTTATTACAAACACCAAGAAGAATTATTTATAGTAGGGCTTCAGCCTACTCCCATTGAAGTGTCTGGAAATCTCATCCCATCCAGCGCTTGTAACTGGCACGTGCCTAAATTAAGGATGTATGAGATGATGTAGGGACCCAACTAATGGAATTTTAACTTCCTAGGATGGCACAGAAACTTGGAATCATATAGTAACACCATCTTCCCAACCTCAAACTTTTTGTTCTTAATGTGATGATCATGCCATGCCTTTTGTTTTTCTTTTTTTCGGTCTTTTGACTCTAGCTAGTAAGATAATTTGTCATCCCAATCTCATCTACCAACGTCACAAATTTTGGTTAGGGTATGACTTAGTATTTTTTAAATGTCTCTAGGGTTCCATTTGCTTATGGATCGTAAGGGGTAGTTTTGTGATGAGACACCATGAATTCCACTAATAGAATCCTTATCTTGTGTCATTTAATAAATGTGTACTGCTGTCACTAGTCCAACTCAAAGGGCACTCATACCTTGTAATAATGTTTTCCCACATAAACCTTACTGCAGTAGCTATTGTATAATCCTTAGTAGGTGTTGGTTCGACCACCTTGTCAAGTAATATGTGCAAGTGATTATATAACATGACCCAGTCCTACGTGTAGCTGGTGCAATAGGGCCTACGAAGTCTATAGCCCACTTTTTGAAGGGCTCAACGCTGTGAATAGGGAAAAATTCATTTCATCTCTTCACCCTAGTTTTCCAATGCACTGACAATGATCACACGCCTTACAATACTCCTTGCAGTCTTGATACAGGGTCTCCCACCATAATCCAACCATCAATATCTTGCGTGCAGTGGCATCACCTGCATAGTGCCCACCTGCACTACCTCTATGCACCTCTTCTATGATGGCTAGGCACTCATGTTCTAGCACACACCGGTGTAGAATCTCATCACGTCCTAATTTGTATAAATCCCCACTAATCAACATGTAGGGCACGATGTGTATAGCTAACTAATTTTTATCCAATGCCTTCATTCCTTTCGGTGCTACACTTGTCTTGAAAAATACTACAATATATTCTAAGTCTGAGGGTGCGTGCCACAACCTAAATAGTTTTACATCTGGCATGGTATCCTGAATGCTTTGTGTGTCCTCCCTTGAATCAATTCTAGATAAATGATCAGGTCTAGAATTTATTTTTCCTAGTTTGACAACCACCGTGAACTCGAATTCTTGGAACAATAGTACCCACCGACATATGCACCCTTGTAGAATTGGCTTGTTCACTAAATATTTAAATTCCATATGGTCAGTGTAAAGTATAAAAAGGGTTTCTAGCAAATACTATCTGAACTTTTGAATTATGTAGATCATTGATAATGCCTCACACTTAGTTGTAGTATAATTTTTCTCCACTAGTGTCAAATTACTACTTGTAAAGCACAAAGGATGATCAACAATCCCTTCACTAGGTTGTGCAAGTATTGCTCCAATGGCAGTTCCTGAGGCATCCACATGAACATGGAAGGGCTTATCCTAAGAGGGGAATTGTAGTATGGGTACGGTGATAATCCTATCCTTTAAAGTGTCAAATTCCTTCTATTGCACCTCTCCCTAAAGGAAGGCACTCTTGTGTCTAAGTAACTCTTCTAAAGGCATGGTGATCTTGGCGTATCCCTTGATGAACTTCCTGTAGTAACCCATGTGTCCAAGGAATCTACGCACTGCACTTTGACTAGTAGGCTCCCCTAATCCCACAATTACTGCAACCTTGGTAGGATCTACTAATAAGCCTTCTTTACATATGATATGTCCCAACAAGGTTCCAAATGGGGTAGTAAAGACACACTTCTTAATGTTGAGGGATATCCTCAATTGCTAACACCTTTCAAACATCAACCTTAAGTTGTCACAATGGTCCTTCACTAACCCATATACTATCCAATCATCTAGGTAAACTTGAAGAAATTTATGGATGAAGTCCGAAAACTTGCACCACAATGTGTAAGAACACAAAGCAGTCATATTCTTCAACCTAAAGGGTATGACCGTATAGGAAAAACTTCCCCACTCAGTGGTGAAATTTTTCTTCCTCTGGTCCTCCTTTGCAATCCTTACCTAGTGATAGCCCGAGAATCCATCTATGAAAGAGTAGACCTCATGTCTTGCCACTCCCTCTAAGATTTCTTAATTAAATGGGGTTGGGAAAGGATCATTGACACATACTGCATTTAGGTCCCTGTGATAAAAAATAGATCATTATCCTCCTATTCTTCTTGATACTAATCACCATTAGACTTATCCATTCCAAATCTTCCACAACCTCAATGATACCTGATGCTATCATTTTGTCTATTTCCTCCTTGACCTTTACACGTAAATTAGGATTCATTTGGTATGGTCTCTTCCTAATTGGGTGTGCACCTTCCTTTAGCTTTATCCTCATCTCCCCCAAGGAATGGTGGATGCCTTTAAGCTCATGGTACCTACGTGGGAACAAATCTTGGAATTTGTGTAACAAATCAATGATTTTAGAGACTTATTTCTCTCGACCAATAGTCTCCAATGATAGCCTCCTTGGGTTATGCTTCTAAGCCAATGTTAACCTTTTTCATCTTTAAAGGTTCATGGTAGGTGTGTGCCCATTCATCAACACTATCTATGACTTTGTGCATCCCTACAAAATGGTTAACATCCAATATTTCCACTTCTTCCCCATCAATAACATACACCATCTTCCCTTTTTATTTTTCCATACACACGCGCTCAAGTTGTATCTCTTCTATTTCTTCTTCCTCAAAGTGTGCCTCTAGGCCAGGTTCACCTAGCAATTCTTGTATTTTTTCCTCCGCCATAGCACTATCTCCTGTTGTAAGGCACTTGACAACTTGCAACACCTTATCCACTAATGGATTTGCACTCTGATACTCAAACACTTGAATGATATCAGCCATTAATTCTTTCCAATTACCAGTTTGATGACACATCTCCGAGTGGATATACCATGCATGCACACAACCTTGCAGGGTGGAGTACAACTTGTGAACCCATAATGAAGGTGGTAATGCTTTTGTACTTCCCATCCAAGGTTGTCTCACATGCTTGGATATGGAAGGAAGCAGATCTCTTTACCATGGTAGTATTTTATAGCCATGGGCATGTTGCTCTACAAAACCTTATAGAGAAGGAAATTCTCACCTCGCATCATTCCAAGAGGTTCTCCCGATGTGTTTCCCACTAGCGTGCAACAGTTTTGAGTAGGTTGTAGTTAAAAATTTTCCTCCTTTCCTTCTCATTTCTCTAATGGGCCTTTATTTCTCACAAGAAATCTTTTGGATTATCCCTTCCTAAGTAACTTGGTAGTTTTCTTCCTCCTAGGTTCCAAATGCATGCGCCTTTGTCACCTTGGTTACCGATCCTCTTAAATTTCTTCCGATCAACTCATAGGTCCCATGCGCCCAATTATCGCATGTTATACTGGTAGTGTCACTTATGGGTTGAGCATCCTCAAACTGGATAGCTCCCTCTATGGGATGAATTATCTCAGGATCCTTGATTGAGCACATGTATATTCTATCAAGAAATTATTCTCCCAAGGGTTTGGTATAGGGTGTTGATTTCCCATTAGCTAGGGGTATAATGGAATGTTCCTCCTTATTTTCAAAGATGATGTATCCCTTATTAAACCATAGGTTAGCATTATTTTGGTAGCACCAGGGGCGCCCAAGCAAAGCTAGAAAGTTATCCACCTTGGTGAGTGCTAAGACCTCAAAGTCCCCAAGTAAACTTAGCCCCTTGAATGGTGATAGCCACATCTTTTAAGACACCAATGGACATTGCCTATGTCTTTTTAACCATATACAACACATTTGATGATGGCTGTAATGCAGTCTTCCCATTTTATGCCATGCATCTAAGGCAAGAACATTTACCTCTACTCCCGTGTCAATGAGGATATTACTAAGAATCCATCCATTAATGACTTCATTTAAGGTGACCTACTTATCATAGTAAAGACTATGAGGGGGAAGGTTTGTATGCACGACCTTCATCTCGTGATCTTCTCTAGCACGTGGTACTTTCTCATGTAACCATGCTCTTAGCAAGGGAATAATATTCTCTTGCCTTAGCATTTTACATACTTCCTTGACTTCATCTAGGTCATATTTTGGGGCCTTGGCATTCCTCCTTTACTCCTCCTTCCTGGACTGCTCTTTTAGACACTGGATTTCTCCTTGTAAACTCTGAATGACATCCATGGTTTCTTGATATACCTCCTTCTGATGAGCAAGGTCTGGGTACTTCCCATGTACCACTTCTTCTCTTAAAACTAGTGTCATCTCGCTTTGGTATTTCTTTGGAAAATGCCATCGCTCGTGTTGTTACCAAAACAAGTTCCAACCTTGACTCACGCATTACCCATGGCATCCATTTTTTGTTAGCCTTCTTTATGCTCACCATTGTAGCACCCTTGTCTTTCCATTGCTGTTGACTCATGTGCTCAAAAACTCGGGGAACTCCTCATATTTGTGTTTCTTCCCGCACCATGAGCACTGCAATAGCTTTGACACTCACATTTGTAGAGTTTTCTATAGACCCACATTTAAAACAGAGTTCTAAACAGAACTCACTTCTTCCTCCTTGGTTACCATGACCATGAAATCCTCTATGAAAACTACTTCCATGCATGCCTCCATCTGTGTGCTCCTCATAATAGAGGTTATTTCCTTAGAATCGCTTGCAAGACTAGTCCGGCACACTCCAGATCAATAGCATCATGAATATGATCAATCAACCTATAGTATTTAGTGTCATGTGATGTAGATGTACAGATATTGCAATAGCAAGACACATTCTTATGGATTGTGCATTGTAACAAATGGCACCTACTTGCATCATGGTCCCCATGGAAAATTTCACAATCCACGGCCTACGGCGCATACCAAGTTCCGAGGGTAGTTATCCTTTGGATGCCCCTCTAGTTCATAGTTTGTACACCACATAACACTGCGAGTCTCATGGGTTGAGTTCATAGATAACTTCTCTAGCTGCTTAACCATAGCAGCAATTTGAGTTTCCATAAACTCGGCTAACACAAGATATCAACATTTGCAATAGCTTCAGTACGTAGAGTAGCTTCTAGCCTCACGCGGGTTTGTGAAAGTCTTATGAGATAATGCTATTCTAAATGGTGTTATCAACCCTCCAAAAAACCATTGAGCATGTTGTGAAGGGTGAATGTCATATGAAAATTTTCATAGGAGAGTTTTGAACCATGCATCATACTCTCGCACACTCTTTGCCATTCCCTATTGTATTTCCTTTACAACATTGATGCTCTTTTGCTTAAACTCAGTGATGTGGAATTTTGCCAAGAAGGAATTTTTAATGCAAGTATAATCCACCACCATTTGATGGGGGTCATATTTTCAAGCACTCAGCTATACGCGCGCCCTTACAACATCATTACAAACCGCTTGCCTTTCGCTCTCCGGGGTAGTGATCCCCTTTGCACATCATAATAGATCACATTTATGCACATGCTTTGCAACATCTTCTATACCTCTGTAATCTGGTAAGTGTAAATACATTTCAAAAAATACCTGAGGAGGGGGATGAGGCCCCTATTCTCCTAATCCAAATCCTTGGTTCCCTCCACCACCGGATCCACTAGATCCACCAATTCCACCTCCAGATCCTCCCACGGCCAATAATGGGCCTGAAGTGGTTACGCCTAGTGTCCCCAATGTCCCTTTGAGCTACATGCCAATGGTCTATGAGATTGTTCCACTGCCAGATGTATGTCCCGCGCCACTCCCCGACATGTTGCCCAAACCTTGTGTATTTGCACCTTGTCCAAAAATTCCTCCAAACAATGGAATAGAGTGTGCAGCCATAGAAGTCCCAAATGAGAAATTGTATCTCCTAGGCAGATCGGTCACCTCCACCAATACCAATTGGGTTAACAATACTTCTCCCTTGATCTGGAAAACCAAGTGCCAAGGTTTGGTCACTAGGTGGGTTCAGATGCATGCTAATGAATCTTCTCTCTCCGTGTAATGAAATCTCATCAAAAGCCAAAGGGGTCTCTCTCCCACGCTTGCCAAGATGGGGTAGCATAGACTTCTCAAGTTCTACATCCTCTATGTTAACTTTAACTCCTTGCAATATCTTCCTCTATAGATCCATTACACTTACAACCTCGTGTTCTCTAGAAATATCGCTTTCACGTACTTCACTATATTTGAGTGGTCTCTCCTCCCTCCCTTTCTCATTTTCAATGTCCTGTCATCTTCCTCCACCCTAGATTCCTTTCCCAACTCTTAGAAAGGTTTAGATAGCCATCATAAATGCCTCTAAACTCAAGGTAATGATCAATATTTTCATCGCCAAATGAATAACATGTAGAAATGTTTCTCTCGGGCTCTCGAAGAAACTCAAACTCAACAACTTCGGAAAATAATATGTAGAAATATCATATTCCAGAGTGTAGCTAGCAAGTAATCCTTTCCACTAATGATCCACAACATTATTCCATGTCAAATATGCATCTTGCAACTTCTCATACTCTTCTTGGTTCCACACACGTGATCTATAATATTGGCTTGACCTAGACACATATGTTGAGAGCCATTCATAAACTCTCTTTGGGAAGCAATAGAAAAATTTTCATATAACTTATCATAGAGGTTCTCTTCTACCCATCTATGTGCATAAAACTCAGGCACATGTGTTGAATCTCTAAGAAAATTCTTCCTCCATGATCTTGAACCATGATTCAAAACTTTCCATAGTTAGACATTATGTCATCACTTATTACATGTATCATGATGTATGTCATTTCCCACTAAAAATTTGAAAAGAGTCCCAAAAATAGAACCAAGATGTAGTCATTTTTACACCCACCAAATTACAAGGGAATCCCATGTGCATCGGCCTATAGCCCAAACATGCACCGGGTGCTCATGTAAGGCACGTGTAGGCGTCAAGTCTCTCTTTTATGTGAGTTAAGTGGGAAACATCATCTATGACAAGAACTTAAAAATAGAGAGTGGAAATGAGACATATATTTATCATAGAACTTAGAATGGCTTCTAGAAAAATACAGTCATCCCAGACCAAATGGTACTTAACAAATTATAGATAGGAACCAAAACAGAAAGGAAATGCATAAGGATTTATATTTATTCCATAAAAATTCATGAATCAAAATTGTAAGCTATAAATATGGACCAAAATCATTAATAATCATATTCAATCAAGTTTGGTAACCTCATTACATCCATTGGATCCATTACAGACTACCACAGTTGTGCAAACCGAAGTCATACATCATAGCTGGATTTATACCCCTCAATTCTCAAGAGAAAATTTATAATCCCAACCCCTTATTACATCCTTTTCCTATAGATCTCTACCCAACCCTACAGAGTTCCTTGCAATATATCTGTAGAGCTCCACTCTCTACTAATCTATATCTTTCTATTTATATCCCTTCTTTTTGGCGGGTTCTTGTATATATAGGCTTCTTGAATTGCCAACTTGTCTTTTGTTGCTTCAGATCCATCACCAAGTATCAAATGTGGTCCTCCATGGAGGTATGCTCCTTCAATCCCGAGCTCTCCACTCCTTGCAATGATGGTCTTCTAGAAACTTCTATTATGAGGTATATTCCTTTTATGGTCCTCAAGTTTCCTGTGCTCATACCTTATCCACTCCACATGCACATTTGGATCACGGTTTTCTTGTGTTCTTCCTGATGTGTCAAATATGGATAAGTCCTAAAACCTTTGTTCTACCTTATGTGCATGCCACTTATTCTATTAAACCCTCCTAGAACCATGTCCTATGTGCTTTCACCTTGCGCACCCTTCTTTAACTATGCTTTGTATGCCCACGTGCCTTTTTGTACTTAGCCAATATTTTAGGGGCCAACAAGCAGTGTGATGAGGTCCATTTGATTGGTAAACCCTCAAGCATTTAAATATGGACAAAGGGACTAAATTTCATCATCCTGGTAGTGAGTGTAATGCGTATAAGGAGATGTAACATGAATGTATATGGTGAGTAAGATGAAAAATGTGTGAGAGATGCTGTAATAAGAGAATATCATATGTGTAAGAGGCATGTGGTGTGAGATGTGTAAATTATATAAGTGTGGAAGTGTAAAGTGTGTGTGATGCTAAAGATGTAAAAGGTATTATAATGTAATGTGTATCCAAAGGTACGATGTATATGTATGTAAATCACAAAGTGTGGATGATGTAGAATAGATGGAATATTGTATGATGTAGAAAAGCATATGATGTATGAAGATGTGTAATTTGTAATGTTTATTGTGTAGTGTGTACAAGGTTCATGTGTATCGTATGACCTCAATAGTCAAGTGTGAACCACCATAGCACAAGAGTGCACATAGGGAAATATAGATGTAAATATACATGATGAATGTAAAATACTAGATGCAAAGTGTGTAAAATATATGGTAGTTGATAAGGTGAAAAAGGTGTGGGGGGAGTAAGTGCGATGCCCCCAAGCATGTAATAGTAAAGGTGATTAAGTGAATTCATCTAAAAGGTCATCATTTTCATGGTCAAAATTGTATGGTGAGGCATCTAATACCTGATAAGCTATATTATCAGGTTGGTTGCGTAAAGCATCATCTAAGCGTAATTTGTACATGCCCATAGCATATTCCTCACCAATGAAAGGAGGTAATGGACACCCGTGTGCATACCACCAAGTCATATTAGGTTAATAACCAAAGAATGAATCATTGTAAATGAAAATGTGACCAAATGGAATGGGAAATGATATATAAGTGTGACCAAGGTCTAACATGCTTCTTGTAGACACCTAAAATCCACCTATACGCAGGTTTTATATTAAAATTACACTAATTTTCCTCCTTCCCATAATTTCTGTTATAATTAGTTATTTCCCACTAATTAACTAGCATTCCCCTCCATTTTGGTCAATTAACAATGCTTCATTAATTAACTAGCCTTTCCCCTATTTTAGATGCTAATTAATGAAACTTCATTAGTTATAATCCTCCTATAATCAATTAATTAACTATTATGAGTTAATTAAGCCTTTATAACGCCTATTCTATTATAACTTTTTGGTTACTATTGGCTTTAATGCCTATTATGGATGTTGATCCTTTTTTATGGAAACTATTAATGTTATATCGGCTTTTAGGCCCTCTATGTAAACAGGTATAGTCCCTTCAAAACTATTTACCATTAACAAAAAAATTAAGCCTTTATAACCTTTAATTTAATTAATAAACCTTCTTATTAAATAAAACCTACCCATTTCCCTCTAAATCACCTATAAGTAGCTTTCTAATCTTATCCTAACCTATTATTTAATCCTAGTTGACTAATTAAATCATCTCCAACTCCCATGAGTTGTTAATTATACTTAATTATTTCTAATCATGCTTATCTTTTCTAATTCTATTTTATATTTTATCCCACATTCACTAGGTTTCTAGCTTCTCCTGAATTAGAAAGCTATATAAAGAACCTACCTCATTCCTTCACACCTTTACATCTTAAACACAACACATTGAATAGTGATTACTATAGGCATATTGATAGAGAATTCTCCATTGTTGGAATAACTTCTTCATCTTTGCATCCATTTCTCTCATAGTTGAGTAGTAAAGGAAGATCCAAACATGGCCTTGTAGCCATTTTGGTGAGATCCTTTCCTCACTTTGGAGACAACATACAAATTGATTGCTTATGATCTAAATAGGCTCATATTAATTAGCAATCATACATTACAAAGCACATCCAATTCCAAGGGATGGATTTGCATTAGATGTTTAAATTCATTTTGATGCATTAGAATTTATTTCCTTTAAATATTTATCATTGATGTTCTTATTAGATTAACTTTGTTTAGGAGCTACTTGGTGTTAGCTTCATTCAATTAGCTTAGTTATTTTAGTATGCATACATTTGGCACACCCAGCAGGACATACTCCATTGTCTCATGCATTTATTTACAAATTTTGTAGTTTAGTTTAATTTTTTCTTTACTAACCCTCTTTTAAGCATTTATTGATAAATCTTGTGATTCTTAACTTGTTTTGTTAAGTTTGCATGTGTTGAGTGCTCTTTGTAGGTATAAGGGAGGTGAGGTGCTACCAAATTTGAAGTTAAACAACAAATATTTAAACATTTTGACATTATTTTTATCAAAATATTATGTTTTTTAAGTTACACAAGTGCCTTGTTTTAGCATTTAAACCCCTACGTCAGCATTGAAAGGCTTGCATTACTATTAAGATGATTACACTATTACTGATCTATTATTTTGCTATAATTGCTAGGATTGCATTATAATTCTCTATATTTTTCACCTCTGTGTATCTCACATGTTACTATTGAACTATTCCTAGGTTAGTGTCTCTTTGTCTGTGTTATTGTTAAACTATTTTCCTTATTAGTTTGCAGATAGAAATAACTTGCATTGTTGTTATTTTCCCTACGTTAGCGTTGGTAGGTTTGCACTACTATTTTTCAGGCTTGTGGTATTATTTCTACTACCATTACAAGGCTTTCGCTAGTGTTTTGAGTTAAATTTTGGCTCAAATTTCAAGAAATTCTAGAATCTGATTTTTGATGTTTGTTGTCATTTTGTAGGTTTTATAACTTCTATTTTGTAAGTTTTGAGATGAATCAATTTTCTAACATGTCTAATATTTTGATGAAATGTTACATTTCTATTATTTACTTGATTTAGGTTAAAGGTTGTGTATGTATTTGCTTGCACCTTTGGTAATCTTGAGAATCAAAAGAAACCTTTCATCTTCTTTCATAATTTTGTGGATTTCTTAGAAAAATTGCTAGATTTTTTAGTGCAAGACCTAATTCACTTGTTAAAGAATCAGGATCTAAACAAATACTAGCTATAAGTGTGGTGTAGGTTGTCAATGGTGTACTAAACCACATTTTAATTGAAGATAAAAAAACACACCATTTTATTCAAAACACCGTATTTACAGGTTTAGTTAAGGTTCAAAACCCGTCTCGCTTTAAAGTTTGGGAAGTATCTTATCATAAACCATAAAAATCATTGTGAGGATTACCATGGGAACCCCAAATTATTCCACAACTTAAGGTAACGTGTGGATGAAACGGGAAGTTCCCCATTACCCACTTGACTAGAATAATAACACATGAGGAAAAGCTTAAATATTCTTGTAAGAGGCCTCGTTCATTAATTTGATTGTGGTTTGATGTTCCTTTGTCTAGGATTTATTCTATAAAAATGTACCTCTCTTAGAAAATAATTTGTGATTTTGTGAAAAAAATATTAGGCAACCATTTTTCATTGGGGCCAACTTGATTTTATCCATCATGCTCTATAGAACTTTCACAAAGCAACAAATTTCTTGAAGTAAAAACATTGATATTTGAACAAGGGGAGAGTCCATTAAATTTAGTGTCACGTAAAATTCATCATGAAACTTACTAAGAAAATTTTTCCTAGTTTCCACCTTGTCATAAGACAAGGTGAAACTCTACCAAAGTTACGCTGCATATTTTTCATCCCCATTTTATGTATCTCTGTTATTCTCGTGTTTCCATTTTTTGTCACAAGAGAACAACATACGTGGAACTTCCAAAAATAATCGTATCCACCACTTTTGTATTCACTTACATGACCATGTCATGGTAGGGATGTTAAGTGTTGAAATTTTGTTGGAATGTCCTCATATTTTGGTAATCCTTTGTCTCGGTACCCATGTCAAGACCATATCATTGTAGTTAGACTGCCTTATCATTGTTTTCCCCTTGAGTTTTTACATTGGTCGCATCATATCAATACATTTTTTATGCTTACATCTTTTTTTTATAAAACTTGATATAATTTTATTCATTGTATTGTTATGTTGTTTACATAATATCAACTCCTTGTTATACTTAGACCTTGTTTTTGACCAAACATTTCCTTAGGTTTTGGAAAGTGCCATTATTAATATGTTCGCATCATGTCAATACCATTATGATACTAACATCTCAATTTTCCTAAAATGTTGATCAAAAGTATCCAAGTAGTATATTTGTGCTACTCGCATTAGTAACCTCCATTTTCAAAATCTTGGACTTTATTTGTCTTAAAATCGTTTGGGTATACCTTGAATCAAAATCACTTCAACACCATTTTAATACTTAAGTCTTGTTTATCCCAAACTTTATTTAAGTATTGACATTGTGTTGTCATTATTAAACCAAACCATATTTGAGACATAGGGAGTAGATACTTTTGTGATTGGATCCTTGTTTAGAACTTGTTTGACTTTTCCTTGGTTCTTCTTGTAGACACTTGAAATATGCTTACACTTAGCATTTCATCCAATCCAATCAGTTAACGACACTTCATTAAATCCCCATACTTTTCTCCATTCTCAAATTCCCATTCACGACACTCTTTCGGTCGTATTCCTCCTATAATCAGCTTATTTGGCTAATATCTCTCTTATTATCTAAACATTCCTCCTTTCGACCATTTAGAACCTCCCTAGTTCTCTCTATACCACTTCTATTGGCTTTGTAGGCTATCTATCAGTCACAATTGGTTATCCAAACCCCTCCCAACTCTCAATGAGTCTCTAATCACTTGTCAATCAAGTTTAACTAGTCTAATCCTATCTTAACTAAGCCTAAAGCATGTTTATCCTAATCTAATCTAAAAGTGATTTTTGAGCTTTAGTCTCAAATGCACCCAAATTCCAAATTCTCCCAAGTGGAAAGATATAAATACAAGGCTAAGCTCACCCATTCAAACTAGAACTTTACTAACAACTTCACTCATAAGTCCTTCTCTCACACATTTGGATATATTGGCATTAGACCTCATTTGCATTAGCCAAGCTAATAGGCATTTGATCTTGGCTATCCTCCATTGGTGAAGCTCTTACATCTTGCATCCATCCATTCCAAATATAGTTAGTAGGGGAAGATCTAAATTTTGGCCATGTAGCCAACTTGGAGAGATCTTTTCACTAGTTTTGGGAGTAAACAACAAACAATTTGATTGCTTAGAATCTAACTAGGTTCACTTTCATTAAGCTTTCATGGAGTAGAGAGTAGTATATATGTTAGGGTTTGAATGTTAGTTTCAAATTTATATATGCATATATAGTTTCTTGTTTATCTCTAATCTCATGGTGCATGGCTGAGTTAGTGAAACTTTAAGGTTCTTTAGCCTCATTCCATAGCTTTTGCATCTTTCCATTACATACATTTGGCACGCCCGATGGGACACTTTGTCCATCCTCCATTAATGGAGTCACTTTGAAGCTTTTTGTTTTAGTTTCTAATTTTTTAATTTTCAATCTTTCTATATTAGTTTCAAGCTTTCTAGATTTATTTTTCAAAGTTTTTTTAGATTAGATTCAAGTTTTTTATTTCACTAACCTTTCTTGTATTAATGGCTAAAATTAGGTTTCATAACTAGTTAAGCTAGGTTTTTCTTGTTTTTGTGCTCTTTACATGATCAAAGGAGGTGAAGTGCTGTCAAAATTAAACCAAATCAATAAAATTTTGATATTTTGAGATTATTTTTGAAAAATCCTGTGTTTTTTAGCCACCTACAGGAAAGGGAGCGCACATACCATTCTGTGTGCACAGGTACAACTCTAATCTGTCTTTTTTTTTTTTTTATAGAGGCGCATTGGCACCAAATCAGTGGTCGAGGCACCAAATCAGATGCGTGAGTACACAAACAGTCGTGTGGGTACATAAATAGTGGCGCAGGTACACTAACAGTGATGCGAGGCATCATTAACAATCTTCTAGAGGCCATAACTTTTGCTCCCGAACTTGAAACGACTCCGTTTTGTTGCGTTGGAAAGGTATTGAAGTGAACTACATAATGGAATCATAAAATTGGGATTTTGACTTACTAAAAATTTATGGTTTAAATTATTAGAAAAATAGTAATTTTCTAACATATCTTAAAGTTCAAAAAAGTGTTTTCTTGGCCATTCTAACACTTTGAAATATTTTTGTAGCACTAATCAGTTATTTGCAAGGTTATTTTGGTTTTATTTTTGACTAAATTAGTTAAGTATTTAATTTCTTACCTTGAGAAAGGTTTTGTAAAGTGTGTATGCTCTCTCCTCGTGCCTTTAAAAGTGATCTTGGAGATCAAAAACACTTGCACAACTTTGTATCATATGTTAAAAACACTTGTTCTAAAAGATAAAGTAATTTTTATGTGATTTAGTAGGAATTTTCACATTGTGTATGCTCTTCCTTTGCGCCTTTTGGTGATCTTAGGAATCAAAAGCAAGGTGTAAATTCCTTTATTGATATTAGTTTGCAATGGAAAATTACTAAACTCGTTGTCTACAGGACCTAACGCTTGTAAAAGAAAGGCGTTAAAGATACAACAGAAACCGACTAATACACATTTTTCTTGCAGGTTGCCAAATGGTGTACTACGTAAAACCATATTAAGTTAAGAAAGATAAAAACACACCATATTCAAAACATTGTATTGCAGGTTTCGGAAAAGGGTACATCCCTATCCGCTCAACTGGAACATAACCCCTTTGGCATAACACCTTAAGCTACAATAATGGGGGTGGTTCCAGGAACCCCAAAGTAGTCCACGCAAGAGGGAACCTTGTGGATGAAATGGGAAGTGCTCCGCACTACCTACTTGACTAGTGATTCCTTTGTGAGATAGCATTACAAGTTGTCCCTATGCGACCCTTTTAAGTACACGATGGACACATTTATTGCCCACTGTGCTTGAAGGGGGAAAATTTGAGATAATCCCCAAATAGTCGGGACTATTTGGGTAAATCACCCCACTCGTGGATAGCTTTGTAACACCTAGGATGAGAGAACCACCTAGGAGAATATACTTTGGCTAGGAGCCCACTTTGACCAATTCAAAATAGTGTTGAGTTGTGAGCCATCTTTCATCACGAAACGTGTGACGTGTTACTTTCACTTGCCTTAAGGCGGGTCGAAACTCTACCAAGTAAAGCCAATATTTTTCATCCCCATTTTTATCTTCTTCCTTCACATTCTCTTGACACCTTTGTGTTGATCAAAACAAGGGTGACTACCTTTGTGTTACCAATCGATTACTTCTGCCACTTTTTTTCCGTTTACACCCATCCATGTTTGCGACTAGGTAAGTTAAACATCTAAAGTGTGCGGAGGCGTATTTATATCATTGGTAGCCTTTGTGATCTTGATACCCACGTCAGGATCATCATCATAGTTAAGATTGATTCATCATTTTATCTCCCTTTGACATGTTACCTCATTTGCATTGTCTTGACATAATTAAGATACTTATGTCATGTTTCTCATAAACATGATCTAAGTTTCCGCATTGTGGCGTTACAATGCCCACGTTTTAACACATCCTTAGTATACTTTAACTTAGTTTGATTTCAAACATTTTCCCAAATATTGAAAGGTGTCACTTACTTTGTTTGCATCGTTTCGATACCACTTTGACACTAATATCTCACTTCTCCACGAAGCTTGATAGACATGTCCAATTGGTGTGGTTACGTGGTTTACATTTGTAAACCTCACCCTTTAACATTTAGGTCTTGTTGGTTGTTGAAATTGTCATGGTATCCTTTGATTGGGAGTCACATCTACCCTTTGTTAATATTTATGCCTTGTTCATTTTAAGCTTGACGTAAATATTTACATTGTGTTGATCACCTTTGCATTGAACTATCACTTTGCACACGTATTTGCATAGGATGTATTTCTTTGTTGATTGGATTTTTTTCACACTTCCATGATTGTTCCTTGTGATTATTCATTTAGAAAATTTATTTCTAGGACAATCCCTTTTGATCTCATTAATATTGCATCATCACGATGTCTATTTTCCTTAGACCTTCTTCAGAAAATCATGCACACATATCAATACTTACGAAATGTCTAGTTGGTTGTCCTTATGCTACCAAAATTGACATGTCACTTCCTTCCCTTTGAAGGAGTTCCATTACACTATTTAGGTCTAGGTATTTGTATCAAACAACGCCAACAATGACTGATTATCGCAAGGTTCCTTATACATACGACAATAAGGAATCAAAGTTTCAGTGTACAAATCAAAAGATGCCCATCATGACCAAACCTCGTTTGGTTCTTCATGCTAAAGAGCCCATACGGGTAACTCATTCCCCACCTTCATCTCATAGTCGGTGGTATGATTTGGATGCTTCTGATCCAAATTATTATTCGAGTTCCCCCACTCATCTTCCGATTCTAATCCAAACATTTCTTATGATTCTAATCCAAACAGTTCTTGATTCTTTTATGATTCAGATCCAAACTACTATTCAGATTCATCTAATTTGAATCCTAAGTCATCTAATGTGACTCCTATGTCATGGTCCTCCCTATCTTTGTAAGAACCTCTTCATCATACATTTAATATGACTCCTATGTCGCGGTCCTCCCTTTCTTCGTAGGACCCCTTTTATCAGTCACCTCAATGATGTCTTCTTCCTTTAAAGATACGTGTGACTCCAAATCCCTCCAATCAAACATCTAATACAATTATTGAATTGTAGTCCTCTCTTTCTTTGCAGGACCCTTATTATTATTCATCAATGCGATTCTTGAATCACGGTCCTCCCCTTCTTCACATGACCTTCTTCATCAATCACCCCCAATAAATCTTCCTTCTTTGAAGATTCATATGACTCAAAGTCCTTCGATTCAAATGTCTAAATTGACCCATGCGTCACAATATACAGACTTTAGAATTAATCCTACTAGTTTATAGATGATATACCATCATATAGGTAGGTCCACACCACCTTCTTCTACTCCTAAGACATCTAGCTACACATCTTCTTCTATCAATCATCATCAAACATCTTCTAAGTCTTCCACACCAAGTGAACCTCTTTCATCCCGAAATCTGTGACTACCCTATCCAAAAAAAAATTTATACTTTTAAAATAATGGGTCATTTTGTGTTTTTATTGCCTAAAAGTTCTTATATTGCGTCAAGATATTCCCAAAGAGCCATATTAGCCTTTTTCGCCAAATACCCAGATGCCCAAAATTGTTATATTCTATCGTCGGGATTTGTCTATAGGAAATTTGTATTTAATTATTTTGAGCCCCGTATGAGGCTATTTGCACTCCGTTTTAACTCTGTTATGATTGAACATGTCATTATTCCTATGTACCAGAAGGGTTTTAACTTGGAATAAGTTTTGAGCTTTATTTGTGACTTTTGGCAATTTTTCTTGTTTTTGTGTTGTCCGTTTTGTGTTTCTGTGAAATTTCTCTAGAAAAATTCCTTTATTGAGTAAGCCCGATTTTTGACACTGGAGGCAGTGGAAAACATATACGCAAGTTATGCCTAGAGGAAGTCACCATTGGAGGTGGTTCAGCGGGAAAAAGTGAAGTCATGCACGGAAAATCCCCTACGGGGTTGGGCACATATTTGGAAAACAAAGGATTTAAGTTGCTGATGGGAAAAAAGAAGCGAGCGGGTAAGGTGGGAATTTTATTGCTGCCTTACAGGAGGTAATTTTTCCCCGTGATATAAAAATCACTTAAGATACGGTGGGAAAGTTAGAGGGCGCGGAAGGCATGAATTTATTACACGCTTGCAAGGTAAAAATCCCCATGATAAAATAAAAGGAAAGTGACTTAAGTGAAATCACGGGATTTTATTGCCTGCCTTGTAGGGTAAATAATCCCATTGTCAAATTCAAATCATTAAGTGAATCATGGGATTTTCGGGGCTGCCTTGCAGGATAAAAAATCCCATTGTCAGAAATTCTTAAAAATAGAATTCTATTATGCAAAAAAGTGTGACCCACCTTGGGTGAATAATAATGCATTAAATAAATATTTGTTAATATTTATTCACCCAATTTGGCACCCAGACTTGTGGAAAAGTCAACAAAGGGAAGTGGACATAAGGAATTTAAAAATAGAATTCCAAAATTAAATAAATTTAATTTATTTAATGCTGACCCCTTTTAAGAAGGAATTAATACTTTTTAAAGTATTAAATGATTTTATTAATTCCTATTTTTAAAGTGGCTATATGGTCAAAGCACACCTTTGTGAAGATTAAGTGAAGTGAAGTGTGGATGATTAAATTGAATTAATTTAACTTATTGGATGGTTGTCCTTAAACATGCTATTTTTAAAGAGAAGAGCATGATTTTTAATTAATTAATTGCCTTTAATTGTTAGGGAAATTATTGATTATAGAATTGTCAGTGTTATATAAGCATGGGTAGCCATATGGGTGAATTATTTAATTCACAAGTAAAGAATTGCAGCCAAGAGGAAAAGTGCGCCCCATTTGAAGAAGGATTTTGCTTAGGCAAGGTGGAAACAAGGCATTTGAAGAAGGATTTTGCTCAGGCAAGGTGGAAACAAGGCATTTGAAGAAGGATTTTTCTCAAGCAAGGTGGAAACAAGGCATTTGAAGAAGGATTTTCTCTGCAAGGTGGCAATAAGGCTAAAAGCTTCTAAATTTGGCACATGCTTTAAAGGAGGTTGATCTTTGTCTGCATAATTGTTTGCATAAGTGTTACAGGTGCTAAGGAATTCATTACATGTGTTTTTCAAAAGAAAAGGAACTTATATCAATGTCAATACATTGAATATTTCCTCCGAATCTAAAGGATTATCCAGATCTGCACCAGTTTTGAAGAATTCCAGTCAAATAAGAAGAAAAAGAATTGTTGGACAAATATAGAAAAATCTATGGCAAAGAAAGATGAAAAAGAAAGCACAACAGAGTCATGCATCACTTCTAAATTTACAGATATTGGAGACACGGATCTAGGCTCGGAACCTCTTGATAAATTGATAGACAAATCCAGAGCAAGAAAGACTTCACTCATGCATGCGGGGGAAAAATCACTCATGTGTGCAGATTAAAAGCGGTGGAATTATTCGAGTCACTCATTTTTCCATCCATAGCCCGATTTGCAGGAGTTTGTTATGCAAGTGTAGATCCATATCTAGATGCGAGATGCAGATGCGATACAAATCCAAATGCGCAGAACTAGATCTAGATCCGAGATCTCATAGTTGCAAAATCTTTCTACATAAAGGCTTCATCCTCTTGTTTCAAATGCATCCCGTGAAGAAGTCAGTGTGTGGAAAATTCCTTCCAAGATCTTGTGCAAATGCTCCCATCTTCCAGTTGAAGCCTTCATTGAATTTTCATTCATCCGGAGTGCTTTTCAGAATTTTTAATTGCTCATATGCAATTAAAAATAAGGATGATGAATTATTTACGGCAAACATTGTACTGATGCATGTACTGGAGAAGAAGCTGTAAAATCTTGAGGATAAGAGAGAAGAAAATGCAAAGGAAAAATTTCAGCTTACTTCCAATTCCAACTTGCTTAATTTGCAATTTAAGCGTTTTTTCAGATCGATTTGAATCAACTTCATGCGAGACATGAAAAAGGACAAAGTCAGATTTCCTCTTCCTTCTTCTTTCCTCTGACAAAGTTAGCTTTCCTCTTCCTTCTTCTTTCCTCCGACAAAGTAATTGAGCGATCAATTAAATTATACAACTTAAGTGATTGGTTTAAAATCCATTACTTGAAGAAGTCAACTACTTGGAGATAGGTAGCACATGCAAAATAGAAGGTTCTATTTTCGAGTTGAAAATCATACATGTCACAAAGAGGAATTCGGGAGGAAGATTGCTAGTTGTTTCTTTTCCGACTTCCACATGTGTCGGTTCAACTAAAAGCTTCCAAATTTTAATTACCCCTCTACATTTTATAAGTAGAGGAAGAACCTCCAGGTTAATAATCAAAATTTGTAAGCAGCAATCTTGTGTTCTAGACTTTGTGCTGAACCCTTGAGAGTAACTTGGAGCAAAGGAATACAAAGGAGCAGGTTTCTAGAGAACTTTGTGTCACAGTGTATTGTGTTTCTTGCTTTTAATCTTAGATCTCTTAATAAACTTTATGTTATTTTAAATCTGGATCTAAAGCTGCCTTTGTTTTATAATTATGTGTGTTCATATCTATTAAGTTTCTTCTATGTGCATGCAATTAGCTCTACTATCTACTAATTGGGATGCACATCTTCCCCATTTCTTCTCTGTATTTCCTTTACTTCCTTCTTCTATAAAATACTTCCTTTCTTGAATAGCTACTTACTTGCTGCAGAACTTCTTAGTTATGGTTCATGAACTAAGTGGTTAAAGTAAAACCCCTGATAGATAATAACACATTTTTATTGACAAATCTGACATGGGAGCCTCACCGGTTAAATGAGGGAGATTTATCTCATGACTGCCTAGGTTTTGTGCTATGCAGAAAATCTAGCCAACAGTTTTTGGCGACTCCGCTAGGGAAACAACTCTTTTTGCATATCAAAGCTTATCTATTGAAGATTGGAGTGTTTTCCATACAAATCTCAACCTAGATGAATGTCCATTCCCCCAATCCATGAAGGCACAAGGAAGGACTGATCATTTCTTTTGATTACAGGAGCAATTCAATTTCAATCATCCTCCACAAGTCAGAAGCCGCAGATATAGTCTCTCACCGGGAAGGAGAGTGAAACCCATCTAGATTCATATCCCCTTGAGCATAATCCGGTGGCTGGAATTATTCATCAAGTCTACTCTTAGAGAAGACATGCTCCTTTCATGATGCAGAATTAGCCACTTGCCCCTGCAGCGCCTGTTCCATGGGGTGCAGCCTTTGGACCTTTGAATTTGACTCCTCTATGCATGATCTACCTAAAGGGATGAGAAATAATTTTCCAAAATTCTTTGGAGATGGAAAGTAGAATCCAGATGACCACTTGGCTGCATTTTTCATATCCTGTGGAGTGCTTGCAGTCGAACATGAAGATGTATCTGTTAGACTCTTCATAGAGACTCTGCATGAATTTGGTGGAGAATGGCTCTACCGGCTAGCTCCTGGTACCATAACCAACTGGGCTACTATGCGGGATGCATTCTTGAAAATATTTAAACCAGATGAAGATTCTAGTACATTGATTACTCAGCTCACTCAGTTGAAGAAGGAGCCACATGAGCACATGCAAGATTTTATTGCAAAATTCCAAAGATTACTATACAAAATTCCAACTTGTGCTTCTCTAAATGATGAGAATCAAAAGGTGTTCTTCATCAATGCTTTGCTTCCTGAAGTAAGCTATCAACTGTGAAGACCACGTCCTGGTGACTTGTTAGCAGCCCAAAACATGGTGGTTGAAATTGAATATGACCTCATCATGGCTGGAAAGATAAAGAGCAACACTTCTAGAGCTGAAATTTCATCCTCTGCTACTACTACTTCGATTCACTTTGCTATAAAAGTTAGCAAATGAGATGATGCATATGAAGAAACAAATGGCTCAAGGAAACAATACTGCCCCTTCTCAGAATTTCAACAACAACCGGAACCGCATTGTTGGTTCCCAAAGATTAGCAATTGAATTTTTCCAGAAACAACGTGGAGATGAATGAAGAAGACCAGGAAGTTGATGTTGATCAGCTCGAGGATGATGATTTTATAGGACCTACTGGAGAATCCAACATTAATTACCTAAACTACAAATTTGAACATGACGATGAGAAACTTCATGAAGATGATCATGGTCATGCATATGCAGTACTTACAAGATCACAAACTCGCCAAGCTGAGGCATTAGCTGATGAACAAAGAAGGGGCATCCCTTTACCTTCTTCTTTAGCTCCTAGAGATAAGAATGCGAGTTCTTCATCTCAACCACAGAAAGTGGCTCAGGTATCTGAATCTATTTCTTCTTTTGACATTATTGATCATGTTAAGAAAACTAAAGTTCAAATATCGGAAAAGTGAATACTTGAGAGCTTTTCTGAGCGATTAAATAGGCTAGTCAAAATATGATAATCATAGACAATCCAATACATCAAAAGGCCTTTTGCCTAAGCCCAAAGATACTCCTCCACAAAATAAAACTGCAGTTGTTAGACCCTCACCATCTTCTCGAGAGGGTGGAACCTTTCTATGTCTCCTTATTGCTTAATAAGTTAAGAAACTGCATTCTAGATTCGGGTGCTTTTGATAATGTCATGCTAGCTAAAGTTGCAGATGCTCTTGGGCTTACCTTGACAAAGACCATAAAAAGGTGTTACTCCATCGAGAGACAAGTCCCTTTAATTGGACAAATCAAAGATGCACAAGTTGTTCTGGCAGCTTTTCCTGACAAAAGATTAAAGATGACAATTCTAGTTGTAGATATTCCTGTCTCCTATGGGATGTTGAGAGAGACACTTTTGCAAAGAACTGGGAGGAGAAGTAAAGATGGATTGGTCCTGTGTGCATATTCCTATCAAAGGATTTAACCATAAGCTGGAGTCGGAAAAGAAGTTCAGGTACACAGTTACAAAATTTGAGGATCCTAGATCTCAGATTCTTTTTCAGGAATCTGACCATGGGGTCTATTTCTTGGAAATGGATAAAGACATTCCAAAGCTAGAACTTCGACCAGAGCCAGAGCCAGCAAAAGAAGAAGAAAAAGTTTGGACTTTGGAGTTTAAAGGCACATGTTGTTCTTTTGGATCAGGAGCTGGCGCTCTACTAATATCTCCAGATCATGAGATATTTCCATACTCCCACAAGCTAATGTTCGAGAACACCAATAATATGGTGGAGTACGAAGCCTTGTTGTTAGGAATGGAGCAAGCTAAAAAGAAAGGAGTAAAACTCCTCAAAGCCCAAGGAGATGTTGAACTTCTAGTAAAGTAGGTTCGAGGGCAAAATCAAGTCAAAAGAGATAAGCTGGAGCATTACAAAGATAGAGTACTATCTGCCACATTTGATTTTGTAGCCTTCTCTATTGACTTCATTCCAATAAATCAAAACTCCAAGGAAGACTCTTTGGTAGTCACGGTTGTACTATTGAATCCGGATAGACCACCGTCCATATTTAGTCAAGGAAACTACGAAGTGGAGATGGTCTACCACCCCAGAGTCCCGGGAAACTACAAAGTGGAGATGGTCTACTGCCCTAGTGTCCCTAAAAAACATCTACATGTCTACATGTTAAAGGGAGTGAATCACCACCATGACAAACAGTCACAGGAAAAACTAATACAGGTTATGATGACAGTAGTGGAGTAGTCCAACCAAAAGGTAACAAAATCCCCATGGGTTTAGTTTCCTTAGTAGAGGTTTTCAACAAGCATGATCAGTACCTGAAGAAGAACAAAGAATATGGTAATAGTTCTTCCCCAACAATGCAGCAAATAAATCTGGGAACGGAGTAAGTTGATGCAAACTTACCCGCCATGGAGAGAGAAAAGATGAGCCACCACCGGATGAAGTTGATAAAGACTTTCCCAGAGTCCTTGACAAGACGACCAAAGAAAGGAAGTTCAAAATCAAAGATTGGGTACTCTGGTGGGACAAGAGATATGAACCGAAGGGCATACACGAAAAATTTGATCCACTCTGGAAAGGGCCCTTCATGATCAAAAGAGCTGCAGGAATGGATACTTTCTTCCTTGCCTACCGGGATGGAATTGAGTTACCATTACCTTTCAACGGGCAACATCTAAAGCTATTCAGGAACTAAAAAAGCAGGTTAAAACTTGTATGTATATAAATAAAACTTTGTTTGTTTTTCCTTGTTTTGTTTTTGTTTTGTTTGTGTTTGTTTGCCTGACCCCGTGCCCAAAAGACAAGACACGAAACCAGAGATGTTGGGATCTCATATTTTCCCTTGTCATTCTGACAGAGAAAAAGATGTCCACAGACGGAGCCAACTGGTGTCCCAGATTTCATCTTGAAATATGTGACTACCCTATCCAAAAAAAAATCATACTTTTAAAATAATGGGTTGTTTTGTGTTTTTATTGCCTAAAAGTTCTTGTATTGCGTCAAGATATTCCCAAAGAGCCATATTAGCCTTTTTCACCAAATACCCAGATGCCCAAAATTGTTATATTCTGTCGTCGGGATTTGTCTACGGGAAATTTGTATTTAATTATTTTGAGTCCTATATGAGGCTATTTGCACTCCGTTTTAACTCTGTTATGATTGAACATGCCATTATTCCTATGTACCAGAAGGGTTTTAACTTGGAATAAGTTTTGAGCTTTATTTGTGACTTTTGGCAATTTTTCGTGTTTTTGTGTTGTCCCGTTTCGTTTTCTGTGAAATTTCTCTAGAACAATTCCTTTGTCGGGTAAGCCCAATTTTTGGCCTGGAGCAGCTAGAAAACATATACGCATGTTATTCCCCAGAGGAAGTCACCATTGGAGGTTTGGTTCATTAGGAAAAAGTGAATTCATGCACGGAAAAGCCCCTGCAGGTTGGGCACATTTTGGAAAGCAAAGGATTTAAGTTTCAGAATGGGAAAAATAGAAGCGCAGCGGGTAAGGTGGGAATTTATTGCCTACCTGCAGGGTACTTTTTCCTGTGATATAAAATTCACTTAAGCTGCAGTGGGAAATTTAGAGGCCGCAGGCAGGCGGGAATTTATTACCTACCTTGCAGGGTGAAAATTCCCATGATAAAATAAAAGGAAAGTGACTTAAGTGAAATCACAGGATTTAATTGTCTGCCTTGTAGGGTAAATAATCCCATTGTCAAAGTCAAATCACTTAAGTGGATCATGGGATTTCGGGGCTGCCTTGCAGGGTAAAAAATCCCATTGTTAGAAATTCTTAAAAATAGAATTCTATTATGCAAAAAAGTGCAACCCACCTTGGGTGAATAATAATGCATTAAATAAATATTTATTAGTATTTATTCACCCAATTTTGGCACCTAGACTTGTGGAAAATTCAACAAAGGGAAGTGGACATAAGGAATTTAAAAATAGAATTCCAAAATTAAATAAATTTAATTTATTTAATGCAGCCCCTTTTGAGAAGGAATTAATACTTTTTAAAGTATTAAATGATTATATTAATTCCTATTTTTAGTGGCTATGGTCAAAGCACCTTTGTGAAGCTTAAGTGAAGTGAAGTGTGGATGAATAATTGAATTAATTTAATTTATTGGATGGCTTTCCTTAAACATGCTATTTTAAAGAGAAGAGCATGATTTTTAATTAATTAATTGCCTTTAATTGTTAGGGCAATTATTAATTATAGAATTGTGAGGGTTATATAAGCATGGGCAGCCATATGGGTGAATTATTTAATTCACAGGTAAAGAATTGCAGCCAAGAGGAAAAGTGCACCCCATTTGAAGAAGGATTTTGCTCAGGCAAGGTGGAAACAAGGCATTTGAAAGAAGGATTTTCAGGCAAGGTGGAAACAAGGCATTTGAAGAAGGATTTTTCTCAGGAAAGGTGGCAACAAGGCTAAAAGCTTCCAAATTTGGTGCGCATGCTTTGAAGGAGGTTGATCTTTGTCTGCATAATTGTTTGCATAAGTGTTACAGGTGCTAAGGAATTCATTACAGGTGTTTTTCAAAAGAAAAGGAACTTATATCAATGTCCAATACATTGAATATTTCCTCCGAATCTGAAGGATTATCCAGATCTGCACCAATTTTGAAGAATTCCAATCAAATAAGAAGAAAAAGAATTGTTCAGATAAATATAGACAAAGCTATGGCTAAGAAAGATGAAAAAGAAAGCACAACAGAGTCATTCATCACTTCTAAATTTACAAATATTGGAGACATGGATCATGGATCGGAACCTTTCTTTGAATTGATAGACAGATCCCGAGTAGGAAATACTTCACTCATGCATTCAAGAGAAAATTTACTCATGCATACAAATTAAAAGCAAAGTGGAATTATTCGAGTTGCATCTTTTCCATCCATAGCTTGATTGCTTAGAGAGTTTGTTATGCAGGTGCAGATCCATATCCAAATGTAGATGCAAATGCAGATACAAATCCATATGCAAATCTAGATACAGATCCAGATCTCATAGTTGCAAAAGCTTCCGGCACAAAGGCTTCATCCTCTTGTTTGAATGCTTCCTATGAAGAAGTCAGTGCGTGGAAAATTCCTTCCAAGATCTTGTGTATATGCTCCCATCTTCGGTTTAAGCCTTCATTGATTTTCATTCATCCGGAGTGCTTTTTAATTTTTAATTGCTCATATGCAATTAAAAATAAGGATGATGATTTATTTATGGAAAACATTGCATTGGTGCATGTACTTGGAGAAGAACTATAAAAGCTTCAAGGATAAGAGAGAAGAAAATGTGAAGGCAAAATTATAGCTTGCTTTAAATTCCAGTGCTAGAAATTTTAGCTTGTTTCGGATCTATTTGCTTCTAGATCTAGTTTGAATCAAAAGAATCATGCGAGACATGAAAAAGGACAAAGTTAGATTTTATCTTCCTTCTTCTTTCCTCCGACAAAGTAATTGAGTGATCAATTAAATTATACAACTTAAGTGATTGGTTTAAAATCCATTACTTGAAGAAGTCAACTACTTGGAGATAGGTGGCACGTAAAAGTAGAAGGTTCTATTTTCCATTGCAAATCATACATGTCAAGAAAAGAGGAATTCCAGGAGGAAGATTGCCAGTTGTTTCTTTTTGACTTCCACATGTGCAGTTCAACTAAAAGCTTTCAACTTGTAATTTCCCCTCTACATTCTATAAGTAGAGGAAGAACCTTCGGGTTAATAATCAGAATTTGTAAGCAGCAATCTTGTGTTCTAGACTTTGTCTGAACCATTGAGAGTAACTTGGATCAAAGGAATACAAAGGAGCAGGTTTTCGGAGAACTTTGTGTCACGGTGTACTTTGTTTCTTTCTTTTAATCTTAGATCTCTTAATAAAATTTATGTTATTTTAGATCTAGATCTAAAGCTGCCTTTTTTATAACTCTATGTGTTCATATCTATTAAGTTTCTTCTATGTGCATGTAATTACTCGTGCTATCTACTAATCGGGATGCACATATTCCCCATTTTATCTCTGTATTTCCTTTACTTCCTTCTTCTATAAAATACTTCCTTTCTTGAACAGTTGCTTACTTGCTTTGTAGAACTTCTTAGTTATGGTTCATGAACTAAGTGGTTAAATTAAAACCCATGATATATAATAACACATTTTTATTGACAAATTTGACATGGGAGCCTCACCGATTAAATGAGGGAGATTTATCTCATGACTTCCTAGGTTTTGTGCTATGCGAGAAAATCTAGCCCAATCAAACATCTTCTAAGTCTTCCACACCAAGTGAACCTCTTTCTTCCAATCAACCTCTGGTGGTCGATCAACAACTCATACCAATTAATCTCTTTGAGAATGAAGAAACAATCGGGGCATTTATAGGAGCATATGAAGATATTCTATTATCGATTATGAGAAAGGATTCTATTTATACTTTGATGCGTCTCGCAAATCATGAGCAAAATGTTGATTCCTTATCAAGAAATGGAGTAAGAGCCTCGAGATCATACAACTTGACCCTCCTCTTATTCTCCCATCTTCACATTCTTCATTATGTGATAAAACTCCTTAGTCTTGCATTGATCCATGGCCTATCTTCTCATCACCCAATAACTCTTTGTCTATCATAATTCCTCAATCACAATCTCTTATGGGGTCAACACCAAGTAGCCCTTCATCTTCATCTAGATGTGGGTCATATTCTAGTAGCCTTCCCTCTGCTATTTGTGGGGCATTTTCGAGTAGTCCACTATCTTCTATTCTTGGGGCATTCTCAACTAGCCCCTTGTCTTATAGGTATGGATCACCCTGGGTAGTCCATCATCTTCAGCTCTTGGGCCACATCCTAGTAGCCCATCATCTTGCATCTATGGGTCACGTCCTAGTATCCTTTCTTCTTCTATTCTTGGGCCACATCCTAGTATCCCTTCATCTTCTATCTATGGGTCACATTCTAGTAGCCTTTCTTTTTCTATTCTTGGGCCACATCCTAACATCCCTTCATCTTTTATCTATGGATCACCCCAAAGAGCCCATATTCTTCAATCCTTGGACTATATCTTTTTCATCTATCACATTATTCTTCTACCAAAGACAATGGCAAGCCCATAATCATTTCTTGCATCAGTTCTAAACATCCACGTTCACTTTCTTCTCCTTCTCGGGATCAGAAAAGTCATACGTTAGCTTATAAGAAACCCAAACAGTTTCTTAATCAAGCTCAGATCAAAACTGTAAAGAGCTCTATAGCTCCCAACAAATTAAACAATCTCAAAGTTTTAAATCAAGCACAATTCAAGAATGCACATCAACATAACCATCAAGTATGGCGCAAAGTGCATAAACCTCTAGATGGGGAATTAAATCTCCCACATATGAAATCCATGTTTCAGAACAAATCATGGTCATTTATTAAGTGTGAACTCACCTCAATCATCGAGATCGGGGATAATATCACTCTTGATAAACAAACATGCCTAATATCCCTTATCAAGGAAGTCGCAAACATTATTGTTGGATCTTATCACAAAGAGTGACTTTGTTAGTCCCAACCTCTTAAAACTGTCAAAAATGTAAAAATTCAAAACAATTCAAAAATACAAAAACATTGAGAAAACACAACAAAAATCAAAGGTACAAAGATCAAACATTGTAATCAAGTATTGTGTACACATGGATGTTTCTTTCTTCCCTTCCTTGCTTTTTTCTTGCAAGTCTCCCTACCATTTTCATCCCTTCAGTGATGTTTTGGTTAGCTTATTCGCATGCATTTTGTGACATTTATCTTTATGGTATATGTTTTACCCTGGTCCTTCATCACCTTAGTAAATTAAAGAACGACTGACCTCTTAGAGATCCTATCACATTCAACATCTAATAAACTTGTTGCGAAGATCTTTTGGACATATTTGTTGACACTAGCCAATGTCATCATCATAATCACTTCCACCTCCTTCCATTAAGGCATCTATGGTTTTTAACCCCTTGCCAAGCTAGAGAGCTTAAATAATCTTTCAAAAAGAAAAAGAATCAAAATCAATCAAAAATCAAAAGCTAAAAGCTAAAAGCAAAAGAAAATTGATATATAACTCTCTCTTGGGGTATTTCCAATAATCTCTATCAGGGCTATGGATGCCTGACTGGCAGTAGAGAAATGTTGTGATTAGAATAAAATACATCTCCATTGGGCTATAGACGCCTAGCTGGCAGCAGAGCAATGTATTCCACCATCCATTCACAAAATCACCTTTCAAAATAAATCATTCCTACACATTGGCTAGGGTGTCTTCACTTTTTTCTTTTAAATCTTCCCTTCAAGAGGTAATAAATTCCACATGCACACACCGGATCTCTATGAATAAACAAGATTAGTATGTTACCAAGTTTCTTTTTTTTTGGACCTTGTTCAAACTCTTACTCTAGTCTATATTTTGTCTCACGATTTGTGCCTTTGGCTAATCACATCTTCATCGTGAGGCTTCTAAGCTACATTAATATCATTCACATCATTCTTCTACTTTTTTCAGAACATCCATGTTTATAAGATTACTTTTTTTCCATTTTTTTGGACACCTTTGTCCCCTTTCACAAAAAAAAATCTCCTCCTTCCTTTCTATCATGTGCTTTTGGGCCAACTTATGTTGGGGCATCCTTGCTTCTTCCCAAAGCACTTCATTGGTTTATGTTTACCATCATGTTGAACCTATACATAATGGTCTTGGGTCCCTCTTCTACCTATAAAGAGTTTACCTTTGCATACTCCCACCTAATCACCGGGAATTTTTGCATCTTCACCATTCTCATACACACGTGGCCTTATGCCATTGTACATCCCATCTATCGCTAGGGGCATCCATGCTTCCTCATTTTCCTATACATAGTTTCAAAAAGTTTCTAAAAATAAAAAACATTCAAATATGTTAGAAAAATCAAAACATTCAAATATGTTAGAAAAATCATAAAAAACATTCAAATATGTTAGAAAAATCACAAAAACATTCAAATATGTTTCAGAAAACTTCTAAAAATTGAAAATCATCCTAAAAAACGTCACTCTTTGGTTCTCACTTGTTCATGCATGTGACTTATGGATCATCTTGATCTACCTCCATCAACAAAAGTTAGGCTGCTTACTTCATCTGTACTCTGAGGCACAACGAGTTTCCTAGTACTATTTCATAGTGTACATTGCTTTTTTATCAGATCGAAGTGTCCTCTGTTTTCCCTTTGCATGTATCCTTGCTTGGGGCACCATCATTAACCAATGTCGTTAATTCACATAGGTCGAGAAATGAAGTGTGATAACCAAAAACATTACATCTTGTTTCTCTGTTAGGTTAGCTTGTTTACTTTCTCGTATTGCATGCCATTTTGTATGTTGCATGGAGTTAGGCATCTTTTAATTTCTCGTATTGCATTGCATTTTTTATGTTGCATGGAGTTTGTGTTTTTAGCAATGGACATTTGTTCATATATGGATTTTCATGTCATACTACATTTTTTTTCATTCTTTTTAATAAGGACCGATGATGAAGATCTCTAGCAATATGATGAAAATAAAGTTTTTAAAAGAAACTAGATGGATGTTAGCTCATTCCCCTTTCTCATACTCCTTTTCTTTTATATCCCTTTTCTTGTATTCTTATTCACATTATCATTTCTTCTATTATCCTTCTATCATATTTTCGATCATTGATCAAGTTCTTCTATCACCCCATTAACAATCGAGGGGCATCCTCCATTCTACTCTTTTTTTTTCTATCCCTTCAAAATTTTCTACTTGTTTATGCTTGTCTACTTTCTTTGAAGTGACATTACTTACGTCACCTCAAAGAGGGTCAAATGTAGACACCGAAATATGCTTACACTTAGCATTTCATCCAATCCAATAAATTATTGACACTTCATTAAATCCCCATACTTCGCTCCATTCTCGAATGCCCATTCATGACACTCTTTCGGTCATATTCCTCCTATAATCATCTTATTTGGCTAATATCTCTCTTATTAGCTAAAAATTCCTCCTTTCAACCATTCAGAACCTCCCTAGTTCTCTCTATACCACTTTTATTGGCTTCGTAGGCTATTTATCAGTCACAATTGGTTATCCAGACCCCTCCCAACTCTCAATGAGTCTCTAATCACTTGCTAATCAAGTTTAACTAACCTAATCCTAGCTTAACTAAGCCTAAAGCATGTTTATCCTAATCTAATTTAAAAGTGATTTTTGAGCTTTAGTCCCACATGCACCCAAATTCCAAATTCTCCCAAGTGGAAAACTATAAATACAAGGCTAAGCTTACCCATTCAAACTACAACTTTACTAACAACTTCACTCACAAGTCCTTCTCTCTCACATTTGGATATATTGGCATTAGACCTCATTTACATTAGCCAAGCTAATAGGCATTTGATCTTGGCTATCCTCCATTGGTGAAGCTCTTCCATCTTGCATTCATCCATTCCAAATATAGTTAGTAGGGGAAGATCTAAAGTTTTTCCATGTAGCCAACTTGGAGAGATATCTTCACTATTTTTAGGAGTAAACAACAAACAACTTGATTGCTTAGAATATAACTAGGTTCGCTTTCATTAATCTTTCATGGAGTAGAGAGTAGTATATATGCTAGGGTTTGAATGTTAGTTTCAAATTTATATATGCATAGATAGTTTCTTGTTTAGATCTAATCTCATGGTGCATGGATGAGTTAGCGAAGCTTTGAGGTTCTTTAGCCTCATTCCATAGCTTTTGCATCTTTCCATTGCATACACTTCTCGTCATACAGTTTCGTATTCTTTAATTTTTTATTCATTAATTCCTTGATTCAATTTACCTTGATTATTTAGGATTCTTCGACTTTATTATTTAACATTCATTGAGACATTTATAGCCATCACATTGCTTGATTTTTCTTGTGGTCCTTGTAGTCTTTGTACAAATTTTTCAAACCCTAGCTAAACACTTCCCATTATGCCTCCTATTACAAGAATGGGGCATAGAAAATTAGGGTCAAATACTTTCATCAATGATAAATTAAACCCCTTATTTGAAGAAGACAACATGGTTGACCATAGTGGCAATGAGGGGAACTCTCCTTGAGATAACTTTGAATTTAACCCCACCCACATGGATAAATTTCTATTCCAAAACAGAAACGAAGTCTTAGTCTCGTGTCATATAATTAGGGACTAAAATGCCACCTAAATTTTACCATACTCTCCTCACGAACATGGTTCATGGGGAAGAAGAGGAAGAATGAACCCTTCGATCTATAGATGACATACTAAATCGAGACATGTGTCCTCTTCCATCTACAAAATGAGGAAGATGCACCTTCTAAAAACATTGGTAGTTATTGTATACCCATTGTTCGCATTAACCGTGATGGAAATGTGGAAAATAAAGAACACAAATATTGTGAACAACCACCTCCACATGAAACTCATGAAGAAACCCAAAATGATGAGGTTACAATTCAACAACAATTACAAACTCTTAGTTGTCAATTGGCGAGTTTGACTTCCCATGTCTTTAAAGACCTAAGAATAATTGTTAAGAATCCATTTTTAGACAAACCCAAGGCTACATATCATAATTTTTACACTAAGACTCCATGTCAAGAAAAACCTAAGGTGGCGTATCAAGATCTATAGACTAATAATAAAAGCGGTGAAACATCCAAATCTAACTATGCATATATTCCTTCCTCACCTACACATGGACAAATATTTGATCATGAATATTAGTATATGAAAAATTACCTCACCAATATGCAAGAAATAAATGTAGGACATAGTAAAAGTACCAATTCAAAGATCTATGACCTTATCATTTTGATAGAGCTATGTTAAGAATGCCCTTTCCACCTCATTTTTACTGGCCTAAATTTGATAAATATAGGGGTAAAGGTGACCCACGTGATCATGTTAAATACTTTGTCATGTCTTGCCAAGAAGTTTCCTATAGCTAAAATTATCTCATTTTCCTATTCCCATAGAGTCTTGGGGGCCAAGCACTTGAATGGTTCCTCCATATACCTAAAGGGTCAATCTTCACATGGGCTGAATTGGTGGAAAAGTTTATGTGCCAATTTTCATTCAATATGGAAAGTGACATTACCATGTTATACTTTATGCAATGCCAAATAACAAAACAATGAAAACTTTGTTGGTTTCTTATAAATATGGCAAGGGTTAGCTAGTCGCTTCCCTTGCTCAATACCAGAGAAACAAATTGTTAGCATTTTTGTACCAAATTTACATCCCAAAATTGATTTCCACTTGTAAATGCATTGTGGTAATACTTCAAAGAGGTCATAGAAAAAGGAATCCATATCGAAAAGGATTTATTAGCTAAAGGGACATTGAAACCCTTTTCAAGAGAAAATCATGAAACCAAACCTGCTAGACAAACCTAAATTATTTCAAAACAAGAACAAAAATGTTGTAGGTGATGGTATAAATAATTCAAAATGTGTCCAGTAGTCTAAAATAGAGTTCTGTGAAGCTTACCAAGGACTAGCTACACGAGAATTCAAACAACGGTTGTTCACTCCTCTTATGGATTATTTTTCATTTAAATTTAAATAATTAGATGAACTAAACATGATCAAATTTCCTAACACTATGTCATATGAAGATGATGTACCTAAACCATCATGGTATAAAGACCATGAATATTGTGAATATCATCATGTTAAGGGCCATATCACTGACAATTTTTTGAAGTTGAAGCACTTCATTCAAGACCTTATTGATAGCGGAGAGGTTGAAATGGACTCACCTAGACCCAAAAAATATTCTAATCAAAAGTTGGGAATTTACAAAGATCCATTTCCTAAACATAAACAAGTGGATAAAAATTTGGATCAAGGTCAGTCTTCTCAAACTAAAAGTTCCAATCATGTTGTTGAATCTACTAATCCCTTTGATTCCCTTATTGGTTGTGTTGATCCATATATTGATCATGTAAAAACTATTAGGATCAAAGCACAAGATTGCTTGTCAATGTAATGATGTGCTCGACTTGTTATCCCAGAACCTCCTTTTTCTACCCTTAGGATAGTCACTATGATATTTTAGAACAGCTTGAGAATACCACTGCTAAGATTTCAATCTTAGATCTTCTTAAAATATCCAATGTTCATAAGGACATCCTTTGCAAAATACTTTAGGGGTTAGGAGTGTCCACAGATATTAATCCTATGTTCTTACAAGCCTTGGTCACATAGATTTCTCCCTCTAAAAACATTACCTTTAGCTAGCATGATTCATAGCAATGATCATAAACACAACCTACCCTTATACATAGAGGTCATTGTTAATCGAAAAAGATAAAAAAGGGTGCTTGTGGATGGAGTATTTATCCTAAATATATGTAATTTAAAAATTGTCATATATCTAGGGTGCATCAATAAAAATTTAGAGCTTAAAACCATCATGATCAAGGCTTATGATAACGTAAATAGACAATCAGCTGGTATGATCACTTTGCCTATGGAATTTGGGCCTATTAGTCATGACACCTAGCTCCATATCTTGGACTTAGACCTTCCCTATAGTATGATTCTCAAGCACCCATGGATACATGCCATGCAAGATCGTGCCTTCCATGTTCCATCAATGCATTAAATTGTACCATTAAGGACAAAGTTTTACCATTCTAGGGGACCCCAACCCTTCACCTATTACATAACATTATTGGGTTATTTCCTACTTCTTATGAATTTCCTTCAACTGAATTTTCTACCAGTTTCATTCAAAGGATCTTGCTTCCCACATTTATCCAAATACCTTGTGTTCTCATACGGATGGTACTTCTACATCCATTTCTCCCTTTCCTTCAAGGGAGATGGAATTTCTTGCAAATGGATGTGGAGAATATAACCTCCAATAATCCCTATTAATTTCCAAACTCCCTGGTCACGGAGAACAAGTGGTAGGCCTTACTATAAATATCAACAGCCTCGGGAACATTGTAAAATTAAAACTTTTACACCCGGTGGCCTTTTCGCACATGATAAACTACTTGAAACTTTAATATCCCAATCTCCTGATGATAAGATGACATCATGTTATCAAGCACCAAAGTATGCCATCCTAAATAAAATGATGTATGCCATTGGTATGAAGGATATGGATGTGGCATAGACAACAAAGGTTTATAGGAACATTTCCTGACACCACATCAAAAATTAGAAAAATATGGTATTGTTATCTGACCATATGGGTCACTATAAGAAATATAATCAACATGCAACCTTATTCATACTTGACTTCTACGAGGTCATGCTTTGAGATAAGTGATGTAGAATAGAATGGATGTGTATGTGTGATGATGATGGATAAGCTAATGAGGAAACCTTATAACTTTAACACATAATAATGGGATCTACAAATATAAGGCAAAAAATGTTCTCCTCACCTTAAGTTGCATGATGGATCGATCGATATGATAGTTTCTTGAAGACTTTAGTCAATATCGAGCTCTACTGAGATTCTATTCACTAGTTGTTGAACATGTGGAAAGTGACATTTGGTTGCCTCTTATAGATATCCATACAAGTTCATGGAAGTAAGAGCGAGATGTGTAATGAAGCCACAGTACTATTGATGATTTTTGGTCTATTCTAGTAAGTATTAGCATGATCGGATGTTATGTTCAATAATTAAAGTTATGTAATGATATCAGTGGAAGTGGTGATGATCTAAATACTGATGCATGTAAACCAGTGTCGATATCTAATTGGTTAGTAGGCTTGTTGGGTTGTGGGACCTAAGGATCATAACCAAAAACTCGTGGAGGTTGTGGTCCTATTATGGTCATGCATGTAATCAAACCCTGCTGCTAAGAGCATTCCAATAATCATAGGCTTGATTAGTTACGATGTTTAACATGTTTAGTTATTCTATTTTCTCAAAGAATGTAGCAGGTGTGCATAATATTGTCAAATATAAACTTGTATCAATGTTTGTTATCAACTCCAACCCATTGGGTTGTGGGACCAAAGGATCACAATTGTATGTCTTTTCTTGTTGTGGCTCATTTTTCATCATGTAGAATGAATTGAAATGATCTTGGTAAAAAAAACTAACTATCAAAGGAAATCTAATCTATGTTTTTGGCGTTTTCACAATATATCAGAGAAAAACAATGGAAGCAAACTAATCTAACAAAAGTAAATTTTTTTTATCTTTTCTAATTAGTAAGCAATATCTTATAATCAAATAAACAAACTAAATACAATTAATCAGCCGTATGTATCCAGTTTCTTGTGTGAATATGTGAATCTAAATCTAAAACAAATAACCTAATTTAATCAAAACCCTTCAAACCCTACATCAAAGGTGAAGAAAAATTATGACCCTAAAAGAGATATTGTTCCCCACAACTTCCTGGTAATATCAAAGAGAAAATTTTCTAATGATTTGATCTAATTGTAATTTCCTAATCAATTGAAATGAATAGTTTTACTACTCTAATTGATATACAATTAAAACTAATGATTCAAAATTGAAAATTTGGGAAATGAAGCAAACAAACAAGTAATTCCAACCTGGATAAGCAAGATCTTTGGCAAATCCGGTTGTATTTGTGTATGTTCCCGAGTTTTTTCCTTTCTTTCTTTGTGTGTTCATATGAGTCTAAGGAATTGGGAATGCAAGAACAGCAACAGAAGAAGACACTTGAGAAATTGTAGCTTGAAGGAAGATTGGTTGTAATGCAAGTAGAACAGAGATAAAACAAGAGATCTTAGCTTGGCTATACAATTCCTAGCAAGATTGTGGCAACAATACTATGCAAGATACACAAAATTCTCATGCCTTTTACTTGAACAAAAACATGGAATATATAAGAATTGGGGATGGGATGTACCTTCATGCACAAGGAAAGAAGAGGTAGTTCTAACTAACTAAAGCACATGAAAAAATAGAAGAGGGAAGGAGAACCAAGAAATCAAAACTATTTTTAGACAAATCGGTTCACAAACGCATCCTAAAAGTGAAGTTAAGTGAATCATCACATGTTAAAAACATGCATGACAAAATTTGGAAAAATCACACAGACCGCCACCTTGCTTAGGGTGGTAGTTGTAGGGATCGCCACCATTCTGGGTGGCGAGTTTGTAACCGCCACCTAGGAAGGGCATCGTTCCTAGCACTAAAGTCCAAAGCATGCACAAAATGAAGCAAGAAGCGTGAAAAAGCATAGAAAAGCCAAGGACGTCTAGGCTACAAGTATACACGCATGTGGGTTTAGGAGCTCAAACATCTTCTGGAAGGACATGAATCATCATTGGGGACTTTTGTAACCATTTTTCCCACAATGTAGCACATGTAATTTTGGGTGCGTACATATTTTCCCCTCAAATAAGTGTCTTAGCCATGAAAAGGCATAAAATGTAGAGTCTAAATATGGCATTCCCAAAATGGGGAGTTAGAATCTATACCTGACATGCTCGTGTGTCGAAACATCATCGTCCAAGCTCCCAATACCTACAAGAGGGAAAAAAGACTCAAGTGCAAATAGATAAAATATCAAAAAATAAACACTAAATCAAAACAACAAGAGGAATTACCATTTATGTGGGTATAGAGATATACCTACACTAACGCCCCAAATTTCTATGAACACATACACTCAAAATGAGGTACAAAAAAATATATATATATATATATATAGATCAGAACAAACTCATTTTCTCGATTCATTTACGCTTATTCAATTTGGTGATTTTGGAGCTCTTGACCTTGTGAGAATTTTTGACGAGATTATAGCCAAAATGACCATTACGAGATTGTGATCATGCCTCCACAAGGGAGATCGACTAGCACATTCTAAGGTTTTTTTTTACTTTTACGTTTTCAAAGGTCTAAAATATAATTTTTTTGAAAATTTGACTTAAGGGAGATCATTTTAAAATTTTATTGTCTTAAATGAGTCTTTAGGGAGCACCCATGGGGCATTTTTTTATTTTGTTCAAAATTGTCTTTTTGTGTTTTTGAGCATTTTCTTGAGTTAAAAACGTATTTGGGAAATTGGTATAGGACCTCCGCCCTAAGAAAGGTGGTGATTTCGAACAAAATGACCAAAATTTATGATATCTTGATTTTTTTGGATTTTTATGATTTGTCATGTTTTAGGTGAGCTTATCCTTTGATATATGTTACTAACTTTCTCTTTTTTCGTATTTTGGTGAATGTAGAAGGAGGAGGAGTACATCCGTTAAAGTCACAAGAGGGAGTGTGATTGACTCCCAAGGATTTTGGATCAGCTGACTCGAGGTTGATATGGACACTCTATAGAGGGCAAGTATTTGGAGGATTTCACGATCGCCACATGTCACTCCTTCTAGTCACATAATGTGTGACTTTTTTTCTTACTAGGACATAGACCGGAAAACTTTCTTGTTTCAGTGCTAGAGGTGAGTGGACCATCACCCTAGAGGATGTATACTGCATTCTTGGACTCCCGATACTTGGGAGGAGATTGACCCTAAAGACAGTAGGGTCCATATTTGAGATCACTCAGTGGGCCACATACATGAGAGATGTAGTTGTTTCATTTGGGTAGAAGAAGGAAATTAAGGTCTGATTTATTGCCATTGATCCTATTCTTATCATTCACATAGCCATCATTTGATTCTTTTCCTCTCGATTGATCAAGGACAAGGGAGGTGACATAATCCTTTACTATTGGGATCCTATTATTGCATAGATCTAGGGGCATGGCCACATATATTCCTAGGGAGTAGACATCTTAGGGACTACCTATCATGACCTCGTAAAAGGCATTCAAGCTACAAGGGCAATCACTAAGCCATCCCATGATGGTTATGAGCTGGTTTCATGAGCACATCACCCCTTATGGAAGGGGAATACCAAAGTGTTAGATTCAAGGGTTGTTCAAAAAGTGAGGTTGGCATAAATGATGTCGATTCTGCAGATGCCACATCATCTAATGGCCTCTTTGACTATGGTAGACATGGTTTCCACACCCTACCAGGACATGGCAGGGTTATGGGGGCAAGAGGTAACCACAATAGTAGCTTATTCTACCATAGGATAGTTAGTTGATAGGGCGGGGAGAGTCGAGATTCATCCATTCGATTGGGTTCCTCAATAGTTCATCCTCCCTTATGTTGATATACTTCCTCCAGTGGTACTAGTATATAGAACTATTCAATAGGCCTAGAAGGGCCCTAGAGGAGATACTAGATGGACATTTATTACCCCAAGTGTGCATATTGCGTTAGGCATATGGTACACACCCAACAAGAAGCTAGTCATCATTGAGAACCTTTACCCCAGATTGTGGCCACTCCCACTCATTGAGGAAAGGAGGATGAGCCAATTGATGTAGAATCCAACTATTAGGATTACAAAGGAGATGGGACCGAGGAGGAGTCAATTGGAGAGGAGACAGAGGATGAGGGGTTTGGTGGTGAGGAAGCTAGTGCGAGTCCATATAGAGGAGGAAGAGAGTGATCCTGAGTGGCATGACACCTAGGATATGCTAAGGGCGGCACGAGAGGAGGAGGGTGTGGAGAGGGATACCTTGGTCTTAGAGGGACCACTTCCTCAAGATGAAGATGAAGATGATGACTTTGTGATGGGATGTGTCTTGCCTCTGGCTTTAGGGAGGCCCCACAGCCACCAGCAGTAGCCACAACAACTACTGACCCTACTTAGATGCCTAGAGATCCAAGTACATTGATACCCTTTCCTTGACTTTGTTAGTTGGAAATGTTAGTTGATATTTTTTTTTTTTTTTTTTGTAATTTTCTAACTCGTTGTTTCTTCTTCTTTTCTTTCTTGTAGTGACTACACAAGAGTGGCGGGAGCTTATTCGATGGGTGTGTGTGGATACCCTTTTGATCCCCTTAGGGAAGACCTAAGTCAAGATTACTGAGGATTAAGGTCAGCCGCTAGCAAAGCGGATAGACATACCGATGTGTTTGCATATGTCTAAAGAGTAGCAAAGGTGATGACCTCCCTTTGTACTCAGGTGGCTGGGTATGAGGTAGTCAAGAGATTGATGATATGGATTCACTTTCATAGTGATACCATGGCCAACAATAGCTACCATGAGCACTAACACCATTTGGTTCATTCCCATCGTCATCATACCTACACTAGGATTCTTGAACATAGTTTTTCACCATTGGAGGGATCCCATAGTGATTGACAAGCCTTTGGGACTTTTCTTAATTTGTTACAATTTTTTCGAGCATTATATGATTCTTTTTGTATATTTTGGACTCATTGAGAGCATTTTGACCACACCTAGTGTGTGATGGAATTGTATACAAACTTGACTCACTATGATATATACAAACTCTTATTTTTGGTTCGGTAATCCGTTGTATCTGAGTTGACTTACTTTTGGCTCATCTCACATGTGTACTCTAGATGTTTAGAATTTCTACTTTTCTATGCTTTTCAGAATGTATGTAGTGGATGTAAATGATAACAAAATGATTTCTTTTTTGTATTTTATAATGTTGATATATGATAATGCAAACACATTGTAATGTTGAACTTTAGTTTCTTTAAACAATATTTGGTACTTCTTATTGTTTTGGAAAGACTTGGTTATACAGTGATATGATAAGTGAATGAAATTTCCCCACTCCTAACCCCACAAAACCAATAAGATGTGAGGGCCCAACACCAAGAGCCGAAAGGGCATAATTTATGAAATTTGTTGAATTGTAATGATGAGAGAAAGACAAGGTTTTGAAAAAACCAAATTGGGGCACTACAACCTCAATCTACTCAAGTTTGCTTCATTGTTTAGAATGTGAATTGCTTTCTAGTTTATCTAGACTTAGATCCACAGATGGCCACTTGGTTGAAAAAATCTTGTTTTGAGGTTTTAAGCTCTCTTGGAATTTTGGACATCTAACTCACTTTGTTTTGATTTATGATTTCACAATATTTGAATGAACTATTTCTAACTTTCAAGTTTGTTAAAGAGACCCCCTACAAATTGCCCCATGCTACCAATAGGAAGTATGGGCTTATCACCATGGATAAGGCATAGGTGAGTAAGGGAATTTCTCTCCTTTCCCAACCTTGCATCACTAGTAAGATATGCGGGCTCAACACCAAAGGTTGGTAGGGCGAGAGAAATGTGTAAAATAAAAATTTTCTTTGGATTTACATTAACTTATTTATCTTAGAAAAATGGCTAGAATGCTCTTATTTCCAAAGAGATGTTTATGGTATTGATGTGACACCATGAAGCTTCTATAGAAGACTATAGGAAAGGACACCTAACCTAGAACAAACTATAAGAAGAACCAAGTATACGAGCCTTTGTAATACTATCAAAGCTTTGTCTTATCTTATTTGAACTGATGCAATGATTCAAACATAATTGATGACACTTTGTGGAGATTTATAGAGGTATGATTTGAATGTTTTGCCAATGTTTTTAGAAGTTTTAAAGAATTTCTATAAGAATAAGTCCCTTGATCAAAAATTTTACAGAATGAATTGGAAAATGAAAATGCAATGTAGATGTATTAATGTACATATGAAAATTCTAATGGATCATGCATAATACCTCTTCGGTGAAGATATTTCTGATTCGCTAAAATCCTCACCCTCTAATGTACACGAAGAAATGCCCCATTTCATAGTCTTCTATTACTTGATATGGACCCAACCACTGGGTCTTGTTATCCCGTAAAATTGACAAGGGAAATTTTACCGATAACCATACCGAAAATTTTGTTTCGATCCCTCGTTAGGGATCCCTTGCGTTCGGAACATTGCAAAATCCCTTTCGGGAAAATCTGGTTTTCCGAACTTAGTCATTTTTGGTCTTTTTGCTGGGCGCATGGAATTACTATGTAACACCAACTTTTGGTGCGCCCCCTTTAAAGCCTTTGGCACATATTTTCCTGTGTCAACACACCTTTTGGTGTGCCTTGTATGTTGAGTCTTCCCTGCGTGCGCCAAGGCGCATGTGCCTTCATGTTGGAAAAACTTTTGTTGCGCCACCTTTTGGTGCGCCAAAGGCACACATAATCTCATGGCGACACAACTTTTGGTGCGCCAAAGGCGCGCTTAGTTCCATGCTGGTGAATGCTTTGGTGCGCCAAAGGGTGCATGCTTTCCTATGTCGACAAAGCAACTTTCATGCGCCCTTTGCAAAGTTGGTGGCACATTTATGACTTGCTCACCTATATATATATGCATTTGCGCGCCCACAAATGTCATTTTCACCAGACACAAAGCACGTGATTTTTATTCTCTGAGCCTGTCAGCCCCTGCCTCGTCATTTTCAACGCGTTGTGGACCCGTTGCACGTTTCTCACTATTTATCCGGGTAAGAGGTTCTTCTCTCTCTCGTGCGCTTTACGTTTTTTGTTCTTGGTGTGCTTGGTGGTCTGGTTTTAGTTTGGCAGTATTGAAATTTTGATCTAGCCTCCCCCTTTGCTGTCTTTCCATATCCCTCCCCCTCTTTCCAGATCTGCTGGTAGAGGAAGTTATTCTAAAAGCATGGTCTGAAACCCTTTGGATTAAACCATTTTATTTCCCAAACAAATCTTGGAAAAGAAAGGATTGAGGAGAGGCTAAGCCATGTAAAAACTCTGTTTTTCCCTTTGGCGCATCTGTCTCCCTCGCAGCATGAATAAAAATCATGCCAATGGCACACCCATCATGCTTGTTGCATCAAATGTTTTTGTGCCCTCAAGGTGCTCCTCCTTCACATGATGCAAGTGCTAGCCTTGCGCCCACCTTGGCGCACCAACCTTCCTTTCTGCATCGCATTAACATGCGCCCCTCAAGGCGCACCCCGCAACTACGCAACACCGGCTTAATCTACGCCAAGTATGAAGTTATAAAGGCGCAGGCACTTTCCTCATCGCAAAAACATTCATGTTGTGCAAACCCTCCGTGTGCCACGCCATGTTCCCTTTGGCGCACAAAAAGTTCTTGTTACACAAACCATACATGCGCCAAAGGGCGCACCAAATCCCAATGCAACATGAAAAATCTATGCGCCTTTGGCACATCCTGTCTCTATGTAACACAATGTTTTCATGCGCCCTTTACAAAATGCACCCTGCACTTTCATGTGCCATGCGCTCTGCACCCAGTTTAACCCTTGCAACACCATTTTCCTATGCGCCTTACCTATTTAGCCCTGTAAGCTGCAGCTTTCATGTGCCATGCATCGTGAGCCTCAAAATAACTAACTCTTTCTTACTTGGTAACACTTCAATGGAAAATCAAATGGCTAATATAACCTTTTTGGATTGGGTCTCGCTTTTTCTTCATGCAAAGATCAACAAATAAACTTGGAAGAACATATGTCAACATCCAACAAAAGACCTACCAAATCCAAAGGAAAGGCCAAACTTACAGAAGAAGAGATGAAAAATAAATATCAGAGGGTCAGAATGCCCGAGTCCTAGGCCGAGTGTAGCTTGGACGTCAGAGACTCATAATTAGGGCATATTGATATGGAGGAATTCTGGGCCAGAACTCAGAAAGTCACAAGGAGTCCATGGATGGACAAATTGATAGGCAAAGTGCCCTGCACTTCACCGGAGGAATCCCGGTCAACACTGTCAACAACGAATTCATGATGGTGATTGCCCAATGTTAGAACAAAGACACAAGGTGTGTCTTAAACAGCAAGGGTGAGGTAGTCATTAACCTCACTACTCCACTTTGAAGTAATACTCGGCATACCTCACCACCAGCACTTTGTGGCCGTCAGTCAACCAGATTGCATTAAGGCCTGGGATGACAATGCGAGATCGGTGTGTATGCAACTGATGAATGAGGTTTACTTGAAAAACAAAAAGGTAGTAACCCGGTGGCCCCAAATCATCCACCGCAGCGACTTCTCAGAGGAGCTCAGCGACACCATTACGTTCCTGAGCAGGGTCTTCGGGCTTTCTGACGCCCATTATTTCCATAAATGGATGTTGCGGTACTTAGAGACCATGAACAAGAATATGCCTGATCAGCGCTTTTGCTGGGGAGAAATTATAAGCAGCACAATCTCTGAGCAGCTACAACAATTTAGCACAATGGGGACATTCCATATGAACTCCTATGTGGTCTACGCTGCAGCATCAGAGAGGGACTATCCAGGCCTGACGCGGAGTGGAGTTTGGCCTCAGGTCAAGATATACGAGTACTACCCGGAATTGAGGCTGGAGAATAGCATCTCCCAATTCACAAAAATTAACGATGTGTTTTTCTATCACATCATCTGCCTATTGAGGCCGAATATGACTTATGGTCGCACGACCAAAAGCATAGTAGCAGCCACTGAGAAATGGGGGGCCCTGTTCACCCAGTTTCCCACATTCACCTATCTAAGGGCTGCCAACTTTTTAGGAGAGCCAACCAGGCTACCGAGGTATGCTGGACCTAAACTGATTCTGCTGGAGCTATCAAGGCAGCTGATCACATACCACGAGAAATGCCTGAAAAGAAAGAAGGGTGGAACTCCTTTCCCCCTCACAGTGGGCCGATATACATGCTCTACCCACCACAAGGTGAAGGAAATGTTCGCAGAGCTGGAGCTGCTCAATTTAAGACATGATTTCCCAGCCAGGCCTACCTTCGACCCAAGGAGCTATCTGCCAAGGGTGAAACTTGATCCAATCCACATCCCTCAGATCGAGGACATTTACATTGACGTCATCCATGAGGTGGAGCTCAGGAGAAAGGATCATTCTCACCTAGCCTTGGCAGAAATCATCCAATATGGGATAGCCATTGTCCCCAAAGGCTTCCAAACTACGGAAGATGAAATAGACAAGGTATATACTGACACAGATGGGGACAATTGGCCCTTTCCGGCCATTGATAGAACTAAGGCCCCTCAGACAATTGAGGAGAAGGTCAAGGAGACTCTACGTAGGATGAGCATTGGTGCCGGATGAATGGACTAATCTACCTTGGGGTTGATTTCACAACCTCCCCATTGGGTAACACACCTCCACGATCCAAACAGCAGCCTAAAGGCAAGGGCAAAGGTGTAGAAGGTGAACCCAGCACCATTCAGGAAGAAGCCCCTGAGAGTCCTCCTTCCGCGGCACCCGAGCAGGTAATAACTCTGGTTACACCAGAGAAAGAAGCAGAAGAGGATATTCCCATTGGCCCATCCACTCAGGATGTCGGCATTGCTGCAACAACCGAGGTCCCTTATTTTCCTTCTTCTTCTCTTCCTTCCCTCCTCGAGTGACTCAGGAAACCATCCCTTTGGTCGTGTCCTCTCCCCTTCTTCTTCTATTGTTCCCCTCGCCTCTTCGTCTATCTTCTCTTCCCTCGCTGATCTGTCCTCCTCCATTTCTTCCCTCATCTCCGAGCTCCCTTCCCTTCCTATGTCTTCCGCTGCTGCAGTTTCCCTTCCTTCCGTGGGCACTTCTTCGGCTATTCTCTCAATGCCACCACCACGTGTCTCCACGTTTTTCCCCTCTACTACTGCAGCTGCCCCCTCCTCTGTTTCTGGTCCTTCTACCATAGGTCCAGCCTGGATCTCTCAGCAGCTAAGTCAGCAAAAGAGGAAAGTTCCCATCGCTCCGATGGACTTTTCCGTGATCCCATCTAAGGGGGCAAAGAAGCAGAAGCCTGTCACACGCTTCTCTAAAAGTGTTGTAGGAGAGAGAGTTATGGAAATCACATACCCCATTCCCCTCAAAGAGAAAAAGGATCTATCTCTGACAGATTTTACTGTGACCCAAGTCACAATGAGGACATCTTCCGAAAGTCTTCAGGGGGAGGCTCTTTCTGCAGTTGACACCCTCAGTAAGAAGCTTAAAGAGATAAAGGAAGAGAAAAGGCAACTGAAGGAGCAAAACAAATATCTGCTCTAAGCCTTACAGAAGATGGGTAGTACGCCTCCCACAACTGCCGCCGAAACTTCTGAGCTTCTCAGCCAAGAGAAAATTAATGAGTATGCCAAGATCGGAAAGGTGGTATGGCCATTTCCGCTTGGAGGAGCCAAATCCTCAAAGATAGTGAAAAAGTGATCGCCGAGTTCTCCGACTTATACCTGAACATCGATAAGGTGAATATAGAGCTCCAAGCGTTAGCAGGGCCCATATCAGAAGAGCTGGAACATGCTAGACTGCAGCACGAGACCTTCCAACAAATGTTCGACTGTTCAGTCGAAGATCTAGTCAAGTTCGGCATCTTCGGCCATCCAAGGGCCCTCAACAAAATCATGTCCACTCTAGACTACCAGGTGGATCAGCTAGAATTTATTCTAGAAAAGATTGACAAAGTCAAGGAAGAAGCCCTGGATGCGATGCACCAAATGGAACGGATTGTTCTTAATATGTTACCAGGGTTACTTACTCCTTCCTTCACTTTAAGGAAAGCTGATGAAACCACCGGATCTTCGAGGAGATCGCTTCTCAAGGAACGGGGCCAGAGGTCACATTTGACACAGAGTCTATCAACAACCTGCTGGCCTGTAGGGACTTCATCGGGTTCCTCATTGAGGTAGAAAAGGACTATTCCAAACTCCTGAGAAGCTCATAGATGAGCGGGAGACTTGTGAGGCGATCGGTGAGTGGCACATGGATCCTTCCGGGATCAACTAGGGCCAATAATCAACAAGTTCATTGAATACCGCTCTCGGTTCCATATCTCGTCACGAGCAAAGAACAAAAGTAGTCCACCCCCTTTCGGCCGCAAGATGACGATGACGAATAGCTGCTTCTTCTTCTTCTTCTTCTTCTTCTTCTTCTCTTTCTCTTCTTCATCTTTCTTTTTGGAAATATCTGGAGTATGTTGATACAAATGATGACATCATCCATGTTGCATCATGGGATGATGTCATCCATCAAGTTGTAAAAAGTCAACATGACTTTTAGATATTTTGTAAATAGTTGTTGGCTCCTTTTTGCCTTCTTTTCTCTTCTTCTTCTATAAATACTCCAATACTTGTTGTATTGTGGGATGGATGAATATCTTTCAGATGAGAAATAGAAGTGAAGAAAAAAGACTTTGAGCTTTTTGTAACAGAAGAAAAATATTAATACAATATTTAGACTTTGTGTTGAATACATGTGTTATGTGCATTAGATCTTTCTTACATTAGATCTGTGTGTTTATTCTGTTGGATCTGCTTCTGTTTTATTATCATTTATTTATCATCAGTATTGCTTTTCTCATTTATGCAAGTAGGTTTGGCTCTGTTTACTACCAATCCCAAAACATAAACCTTCTGACCTTTCTTCTTTGGAATTCATTTCTTTTCTTCCTTCGGACCTGCTCTTTCTTCATCCCCTCTTCCTTTCCTTTCTTTTCGCAGTCAGAAACACCCCTACTGGGATGAGATCCCAAACCCCCGAAGGCAGAATCTATGAGACTTGCATAGATTCCTACTAGTAGAATAGCAATAAACCAGTTTCGCTTTGCTGACTCAAAGAGGGGCTATGCCCTGCACACTGTTGGCTCGTCTATCCATAGATCTACCCAAGCGACAGATTTTCGGACCAACAGTCTGAATTTACTTCCTTCACGGGTCTTTATGTCTATTCAACTGTTAAGTCTCAAAACCAAATCTCCCTCATATTTCCACGCTCATAGAAATTCTTGTTGTATTTCCATGCCATATGGTCGCATAAATGTTATGTCATTGTTTAGTTAAGTCTAGCCTCATCAATACTTTCTAGCTGAGGTAGTTGTGCTTCTCGATAGCCTTCTTGTCCTAGAATTCCTTGTAATGAGATACAGAGACTAGGTATTTCAACTTTGAGTGGTAAAACCACTTCTAAACCAAATACCAAAGAAAAGGGGGTTTCCCTATCAACATTCTTACTGATGTCCGATAGGCCCACAAGGCCATAAAAATCTTTAAATTCCAATCTTGTTTGTTCTCCTTAACATTCTTAAAGAGAATAGATTTCAATGTCTTATTTGTAGCCTCATCATGCCCATTGGCCTGAGGGTAATAGAGAGAAGTCATGTGGTGACTTATTTTGAATTTTTCACACAGTTCACATACCTCATCATTTTCGAAGGATGTGCCATTATTCGAGATAATGACTTGTGGGACCCTCTACTTACAAATTATTTTTTTCAAAATGAATTTTACAATTATTGATCCAGGCATGATGATAAGAGACATGGCTTCTACCCACTTAGTAAAGTACTCTATGGCCATGATTATGAAGTTATGGGCATCTGTTGATGAGGGAGATAATTTCCCTATCTAATCAAGGCACCATGTGGAAAACAACCACGGTGTTACAATTGGTTGTAGAACCTATGCCGGTATGTAGATCTCATGGGAGAACTCTTGACATTTATGGCATTTACGCACAAACTCTACCACGTCATCTTCTAGCATGGGATATAAATAGCCCATATTATGTATCTTACGAGAAGCGGCGTGGCCACCAAAGTGACCTCCACATACTCGGTTATGTGATTCAAAAATAATATTTTCAGATTCTTCTTCGTCAATGCATCTGAGAAACATTCCATCAAAGGCACTACGATAGAGCACTTGTTCTAAGATGACATACTTGGTGGTTATAATACACAACCATCTTATTTTCTATGAGATTTTCCCTTCGGATATGTATGGTACACTATGAAATTAATGATGTCAGTGTATCATGGACATGAAGAAATGGGAGGCTTCATTTTAACAAAATACACACACTCGTCGGGAAATTCTAATTTTACTAGATTGCCTTCAACCAATGGGTTGTCACTAACCATTCCGTAATGATTTGTCCTTTGATGGATTTATGATTAAAAATGTTAACTCAAACTCACTCATCGAGTTATGAAGTGTCCAAATTTCTTCGACAAGGACCCTTGTGTGAGAAATGTCCGCAGTGATCTGATTTAATGATAATCCTTGTTTCTTGGTTTAACATGTAATGTCTTAAGAACATTTCCACAAATACTATAGAAAGTAATTCCTTCTTTGCTTGTGTATAATGTGTCTCATAATCAAGAAATATTCAGCTAATGAAATAGACCACATGCTCTCATTTATCATCATCTTCTTGAGCCAACATGCAGGCTAATTAGACATATGTAGCTCGTGAATACATAATCAAGGGCGATCTAACCTAGGTGGCATGAGTGTGTGAGGAGACAATAAAAACCATTTAACCAACTCAAATGCCTTATTGTATTCTTTCATCCAATCAATGCAGCAATCCTTTTTCAACAAATTTTTATTGGGTGAATAGCAAAGGTCAAGTCAAGGATAAACCTTCGATTAAGCTTGAGTTTCCCAAGGAAAGATATGATGCCAAACTTGTCTGATGGTGGAGTTATTTCCATTACATCTCATATTTATCTTTGGGTCTACATCAATCCCTCATGAAGATATGATGTATCCCAAATGATTTCCTCCTGTTACACTGAACACGCATTTTTCTGGATTCAATGTGACGTCGTATTCAATTAAGCGAGAAAGGATGATACAAAGAACCTCTAGGTGATCGCAACATTTTTTGGCCTTAGCCAAAAGGTCATCTACGTAGGATTCAATAATCGTATGTATAAGATCATGAAATATATAAGTCATCACCCGTTGGTACATGGCACCAATGTTCTTAAGCCCGAATGACATGACAACATAACAATAGGTTCCCAAGGAGTTATGAATGTAGTTTTAGCCTAATCCTCCTTAGAGATTCTGATTTGATTGTACCCAGAAAACCCATCCATGAGATACAAAAACTCAAAACCAGTTGTTGTGTCGACAATAACATCGATGGATGGTAATGGGAAATCATCTTTGGGACAATCCTTGTTTATATCCCAAAAGTCTATGTAAATTTGGATCTTTTCATTCTTCTTGAGAACAAGGATGATATTAGACACCCACTGTGAGTAGTCAACTAGCTTGATGAACCCTACTTGTAGGAGTTTCATCACTTCTTCCTTCACCATGAGGGACACCTTTGGCTTCATGGGCCTTGAATTTTTCTTAATTGGCTTAGCATCTGGCTTGGTGATGAGGTTGTGAACTGCAATGTGTGGTGTCATTCTGTCATTTTATTGTAGCTAAACGTGAAATATTTTTATGCTCCTTGAGGATACATGTATGTATTTCAACCTCCTCAGGAATTAGAGAGGATCCCAGTTTCAATATTTTTTGTTCCTCCTCTATCTAAATGTTTATATCAATTGTTCCATCAATTAAGGAGGAATTTCCTTCCTCAAACTCAGGTAGGGATGGAGGTAACTCTAAATCCCCCTCTTCTCCTACCTCATAAATTTTGAGTTCCTTCCCAGGGGAAGATTCTATCATGGAATTTCCAAAATAGGAAGAAGAGTGTGGGATTAGGGAAATATCAACCTCATAATGAGTAAGATGCAATTCTACAAAAGTGTTTAGATATCCTAGAGTTTCTTTATCAATGTCAATGTGATCTAAAATGACATAATCTCTCTAAGTTTATATGTAGGTCAACATTGGGGTTATCAGTGTTTTACGAACCAAAGGTTCAACACAAATTGAGACCATGAAGTATGTATCTTCCAAATCACTACTTGGAGTGAAGAAAGAAGTGAAACTTGCTATAGAGTCTATGAGGAGGTTTTGTTCTCGTGGAATTTCTTCAATCGATATGAAGTCAAACCCCTTTGTTAGATTTAGACTTGTTATTTTGTAGAGATGTAGATGCTCAGCTCTAGTCTCATATACCTCAAATATCTTATTTGTAACCAATTTTGAATCTCCCAAAGCATCCTAATATTAAGAGCATCCATTGTTTTAGACATAATGAGACCAAGTAGAAGGGCTTCGTATTCAGCCCCATTATTTGTAGATTCAAATTTTAACTTGAAGGAAAAATAAAAATTCCTTCCCTCATGAGAGGTAAGAATTACACCTTCCCCAATGCCAAAATGACACTTGGCTCCATCAAAATGGAGAGTTTAACAATTACTTAGAAAAATGGATGTTGGATCATCTTGTGTCCTCTTCTTTTACCTCATTTACTTCAACCATACAAACTTCATCAGTTGGAAGAGATCCAAGTCCCAAGGTATGTCCCTTACCCATAGAATCAAATAGAAGGAGAATACGTAAATAATTCTCCAATAGCCTGAAAATATTCATTGTGGTTCTTAATGACATCATCTCTACGATGACGGTTTCATCTTTAGCTGCTGAAATGCCTTGATCAAACCCGTGACTTCTAATTCCGTTATAGCAACCAAATTTTCCCCTAACATTGAGCTTGTAGATTTATTTAACTTATTTTTAGGAAGATCAAATTCAGAGTGGACACCTAGCCTCTTTTTCAAGTTAGCTATATGTATGTTGAAGGATTTTGGGTCACCTTGTGCCATAAAGACCTTCCCTAAATATAGGAACCTCGACTTTCGAAACAAAGTAGAGGGAATCACCTTCATGCAATGAATCCAATGATGGTTAAGGATCATATTATAGTTGGTTTCTGATCTATAGTATAAAACTCGGTTAGAACCTTCGTAGGCCTAATGGTGACTAGAAACACTATATGTCCGATCGATGTTTCCTTAAGGCTATCAAATCCTCTCGGTGTATTTCACATTAAAGTGAAATTGGTCTCTCCATAACCTAAATTTTTAAGGAAAGAGAAGGGGACTATGTTAACCACTTCCCGATCATCAATCATCGCATGCTTTACATATTTTTGTAAATACTACTTGGCTTGTAAAAACAACGTCAAATCACCTCTATGAGCTATTTCAACATCTGTGGGAATATTATTGATGTCAAATATGAATCCAACATCTATTTCATGCTCTCATGGAGGATAGACATCAAATTCCACGTGGTTTATCCACACCTCTAGAGGAGGGGTGATGTTAATAAAATGGCCAATACCTAGTTCATCTAATAGATTGGCTCTGTGAGTAGGGGAATTCTTTAATAGATCCAAGAAGTAAATTTGAGAGAAGGTCTTGGTTAGATCACTTATCATGCCATAATATCCTACTAGCTTGCCAAGTGTATCACAAATTTCACATGATATACTTGGGTAGATTGGGATTGGTTGTGAATTATAATCTTTGGTTCTAGTGGTAGCATTAATTTGAGCTTGGTTTCCAACTTACTAATCGCATAATTTTCGTTTGTTGGCGGCCATCTAAAGGAGGTGCCGCTTATGGGTTTGACAAATTTGAGGCTTCGTAGTCATGGTTCCCTATTACAATACCTTTGTTTGAACCATTGGGATCTATTTTACCATCCTTTGGGTACATGGGGGGAGGATCATTAAAAATTCCAAGTGGTGTGTTATGTGGGGATACTGGTCCTATGTAGGTGTTTTGAGTTGGTGTTGTTGGGTTTTCCAAAAACATGTCAACAAATAACTATCTTGGATCCTCGAAAATTTTTGTAGAAAATTGTTTCAATCGTGACATGTTCTTGTGTCATGCCTACGAACCCTATGGAAATCGTAATATAAATCAAAATCATAATCTCAAGGCCTTTATTTTTCACCTTCTTGTGGTCGAAATTATGATTATTTTCCAACTTCTAATTGTTATAATTAAAATTTGGTAACCCTTTCCCTTGTTTTTGGAATTGATTCGGATATCCGCCTAGGTATTGATTGGGTCCTTGGGTTTGTGTCTGTCTCATTTGCTTTGAGGTTGTTGTTTTTATTGACGATGATTAAAATATAGAGTGTTGACATGAGAGGGTGAGAAGTTATTGTTTTTCTAATTACTGGAATTTTTGTTGTTATTGGTAGTATTTGTATTGGAAGGACTAACAACATTAGGCTTCTTAGGTTGGTCAGTAACACCATCCATCTTGACCCCATGATTCTTATTAAGGACCTTTGGCCCTTGATTAGTGCTTGTGTTGTTGGAGTAACCGAGGTTATTTTTGTTAGGAGTGACTAACCTTCCATTTTCTCCATAAGTCTTATGACCACTATCAATGGATGCTTGGTCAATTTGAAGAGCACCCTCTAGCACCTCTTCATAGCTCCTTATCGGGAACTTTTAAACTTATTCCTTTGTCTCCCTATTGAGGGAATGGAGGAAAAAATCACAAAGCTCTATCTGATCCATATTTGGAGTGCTTGCGAGAGAAATAGAGCCTGTCTCCACCTTTTAATGAAGTGGGTTGCCGACTCATTGTGATGTTGTTTGATATGAAGGAATTATCTGATTCTTGTTCTCAAAATTTTGTTCATATCAAAAGCCTTAATAAATTATGATATGATTTTCTTGAAGGAGTGTATTGAAGCCTTTGGTATCCTATAGTACCAATCGAGAGAAATACCCTCTAGTGTCTTAGGGAGAATATTCATAACAACTACATCCCATTGGAGCAGCTCTTGAATGGCCATTGTGTAAGCTTTTATGTGAGTGTTAGGATCGCCCTCCCCTTTGAACTTTGAAATATTTGGGAAAGGGTCTTGGAGCATGATTTTCTAGATGGACAAGTCCAGATGATCCTTAAGATATTTAGAATAGGTCCCCATTGTGTATGTTTCAACCATTGAAGATCCCTGTTGAGGAGGTGGAGGTTGCATCGTTGTTGAAACGTCACATTGTAAACATTGGTTCAAGCATACGGTATCCCTTTTGGCTGACCATATGGACCCAAGTAAGTGTACATATCCCCTTGTGGTGATTTAGAATACATGTGTACATAGGGGGTTTGACTGCTTTAATATGGAGTTGAAGGCACAAAACCAAGGAACGTTACATTTCTTACCGGTATGGCATTTGAGAACACACTTCCAACTAGTGCCTATTGTAAATATCCATATGTGGCATGAGGGGGCATACCCAAGGTGCTCGTCCTAGTTAGAAAATCTCCGGGCTTGGAGTGACCATATAAATTGGAGAGTTCTATGTAGTAGATACTTGTCCATAATTCGTGGATAGGGATAATTTCTTACTTGCCATATGTACAAACTCTTAGCATTTTGGGAAAGCTTTAACTCTTTGAATTTGTCAAATAATGCTGAAATGACGTCCCCCATTGATGGGATGGTATTTTTTTTTGGTGTTTGTTGTTAAAATTTTTGAGGTTATTGAGGAGTGTGGTATCCTGCTATGAATTGTTCACTAAGTTGTCACCCCTCATTGGCAATATTTTCAATTAGTAGAGGGTAGTGTTATTTTTTTGGAGCAGAACATCACCTTATCCTTACAAACTATCAAAATCTCGGTTCATATTCGAAGTGTTGTTCACTCTTGGCATATCATGATAATTACTCCTCATCTAAATGTGTGAGCTAGTCTGATTGCATGATAATGGGTTGTCAAAACAATACCCGATGAGATAAAATTACTTCCCCAGTTGATATTCATGTTGTTTGAACTTTATTTTTCATGAGGATATGTCTCGTGTGCTCTAGTCAAGTTCCTCGATATGCATTGAGGAACCAACATTGGTTCCACGAAGAAGAGCATGTTGAGAAGTTGAGAGGTTATCTCGCCCATGTTGAGAGTGAAGGTGATTGTTGTGGTATACCGTTAATTATACATGTCATAACCGGGATGGATCGATTGTACTCATCATATCCTCGACATGATTCAAGGGGTATAAGAATACCAACATAATAAAATATGGATGAAGAAATTGGAAACACTTATAGACTAGCTCTTCACATCAAGTTCACCAATTTGTATGAAAAAATCAACATGTGACCTTCTTTGCACCCGACTTCCCGAGGTCGTGCCGAGATAGCTAGTGTAGAATATAAATGGATGTGTATGTGTGATGATGATGGATAAGCTAATGAGGTAACCTTATATCTTTGACACATAATAATGGGATCTATGAATCTAAGGAAAAGAATTCTCTCCTAACCTGAAGTGGTGTGATGGATTGATCTGATATGATAGCTTCTCAGAGACTCCAGTCAATATCGAGCTCTGCCGAGATTCTATTCACTAGTTTTTAAACATGTGGAAAGTGACCTACGGGTACCTCGTATATATTTATAGACAAGGTCATGAAAGTAATAGTGAGAGGCGTAATGAAGCCACAAGGGCTATGGACGATTTTTTGGTCTAGTCTATAAAGTATTAGCCTAATCGGCTACTATGTTCAATAATGAAATTTGTGCAATGATATCAGGTAGAAGTGGTGATGATCTAAATATTGATGCACATAAACCAGTGTCAATATCTAATTGGTTAGCGAGGCCCATTGGGTTGTGGGACCTGAGGATCACAACCAAAAACTCATGGAGGCTGTGGTCCTATTATGGTCATCTACACAATCAAACCTTGTTTCTAGGAGGAGTCCAATAATCATACACTTGATTATCTGTGATGTTTAACGTGTTTATTTTTTCTATTTTCTCAAAGAATTTAGTAAGTGTGCATAATATTTTAAAACATAAACTTGTATCAATTTCTATTATTAACTCCAGCCTGTTGGGTTGTAGGACCAAAGGATCGCAACCGTACATATTTTCTTTTTGTGGGTCATTGATGGTCATGCAAAATAAATTGAAATGATCTTGGTAAAACAAACGAACTATCAAAATAAATCTAATTACGAAAAAACAAATTGAAACATCGATGGATATAAAAAGTGACCACTCTAATGGTGAAAATCTCATTGATATGCCCTTTTATGAATATTTTGATCTCCTCCTTGATCCTATGTGTATGGAAGATGAATCAAAACTACTCATGGAGGAGACTATAGATGTGAATATTAGAACAAAGGATCAACCTATAATTGTTAAGCTAGGAGCTTCCCTCTCAACACAAGAATAGAAGACCTTTGTCATGATTTTAAGAGATTTTTAGACATATTTTCTTGGTCCTATGTAGACATGTTAGGCTTATATCCATCATTATTAGTGCATAACCTAGTTGTGCATGAAGAAGCAAATCCAATCAAGAAAAATATTATAAAGATGCATCCTCGTGTTGCCCTTTTGGTTAAAGAAGAGTTGGAAAAACTATTGGAAGTAGGATTCATTAGGCCTCTTGATTATTCATAATGGATTTCCAACATAGTACCTATGAAAAATAAACCCATTGGCATCAAAATATGTACATACTTTAGAGAAATCAATAATTCATTTCCAAAAGACAATTTTCCTCTTCTTAACATCGACATTATTGTCGATTCAACTACAAAGTTACGAAATTATATCTCTCAAGGATGATTTTTTAGGCTATAATCAAATTAAATTGTAGAAGAGGATCAATATAAAATTTCCTTCACAACCCTTGGGGGACATTCTATTATTAGGTCATGCCCTTCGGTCTTAAGAATGTAGATGAAACCTATCAAAGGGCCATGAAGGTCATCTTCCATGACATGCTTAATGATATAATGGAAGATTATGTTGATGACATCCTAGGAAAATCTAGGACTAGAGTAGAACATCCTAAGATATTACAAATGCGGATCTTCCAAAGATCTTAGAGATTACAAGGTTAGACTGAATCCAAAGAAATGTGTCTTTGGTGTTCTATCTACAGAAATTTTAGGTTTCATTATGTCAAGAAGAGGAATTGAAGTTGACCCAACAAAGGTCACAAGTTATTACTTAAATTCCTCCTCCAAAGAACCTTAAACATCTTCATAGTTTACAAGGGAAAATCCAATCAATCCAAATATTCATTTCCCAACTCACAAACAAGTGTCACTCCATCACTCCTATACACATATTCTCAAGAAATATGTTGATTTCCATTAGGGTCCTGAACAACAACAATCATTTTCTTTACTCAAGGATTATTTGGCCAAACCACCTATTTTTATGCCACCTACCCGGTGAGCCCCTTCTATTGTATATTTTAGCCACTCAATTTGCAATCGGTGTGTTTCTAGCTCATTATGATATAAATCAAAAAAAAAATTACTATCTTAGTCGCACTTTGATTTCTTATGAGCTTAACTACCCAAAAATTGAGAAAGCTTACTTAGCTATTATTTTTTATTTCCAAAATTTGTGCCACTATCTATTGAATAAAAAGATCAATCTCATATCCAGAATTGATCCACTCAAGTACTTATTTTCTAAACCAGCACTTACTAGGAGGATGGATAATTGGATCATCTTACTTAGTGATTTTGATATTGAGTATGTTAATCAAAAATCAGTTAAGGGAAAGTACTTGTGGATCAACTAGTTGAAGAACATTGTTAGGAATATAACCATTAAGTATGGATTTGTCATATGCTTCTATGATGTATATTGAGGAATCCATCACATGGAAAATATACTTTGATGGATCATTTACCTTTCATGGTTTAGGAGCAGGAGTTGTGCTTATCACTCCTACGGGTGATCTAATTCCTCAGGCATTCAGACTTGGCTTCCCATGCACTAATAACATAGCCAAATATGAATCCATGATTATAGAATTAAAAATTGATAGAAAATTATACATCAGACAAGTTAATGTTATAGGTGATTCTCAATTAATCATCAAGCAAGTAAACGATGAATATAAGGTTAAGGATGAGAAGCTCCTCCCTTACAAGAAAATAGTAGATACATTGAAGTGATTCTTTGTACAAATAACATTCCAACAAATACCTAAAGGCCGAGAATAGCTCAGTAGATGCCATGGCTACAGTTGGATCTATGTTATACATCCCACCTACAAAAAATGACATATCATTCTTTATGGAACATCTAAGAGTACCAGCGTATGACATGAAAGAATCTTGTTTTGTGTGATAAGTCCTTGGTCCCTTATCCCCCGGTATGATGTAATCTATAACTAGCTACATGATGGATCCTTTCCTCCAAACATTTTCCATTCGAGAAATGAAACCTAATCTAGTGCATAGCCCGTTATACCCTCCTTAGAGGTATGCTCTATCGTAGAGGCTATAATGGGAATCTATTATATTTCCTTAATTCGAAAGAATCTATCTTAGTGATAAAAGAGGTACATGATGAAATATTTGGGGCCCACACAAGTAGAATGTTTCTTTCTAAAAAATTATTAAGAGTAGGTTATTATTGGCCTACCATGGAAACTGATTGTTTTCAATATGTCAAGAAATGCTTGATGTGTCAAAAATATGGAAATTTGATACATGCTCCGGAAAAGTCATTATAACCCATTACAACACCATGACATTTTTCAAAGTGGGGACTCGATCTCATTAGGAAACTTATGCCCACTTCCTCTAATGGCCACAACCACATCATAATTACCACTGAGTATTTCACAAAATGGGTAGAGGTTTTTCCTCTTACTTATGTCATCGGTGTAAAAATTTCCAAATTCATAATGAACCACATTATCTGTCAATACGGCATTCCCACTGCCATTGTATCTAATAATGGTAAGTATTTTAAGAATAAGAAAGTGAAGGCATTGTGCCAACACTTCCAAATCAAACAAAAAGGTCAACTCCATATTACCCTCAAGATAATTAACGGAGTTAAAGCCTCGAACAAGAATCTTGTTCGCATCATGGAAAATATGGTTAATAAAAATGGCCATAATTGGCATTTACAAATTCATCCCACCCTCTGGGCTTATCAAACATCCATTTGCACCCCTACTGGTGCTACTCCATATTCACTTATTTTCGGCACAGAGGCTATCTTTCCCCTTGAGATTGAGCTCCCATATTTGCGCATATCTTTGCAAGACTATCTAGACAAAGAGGAGGACTATAGAGTGGTCGACTTGCAGAACTAGAGTTACTAGATGAAAAACACCTTCACACACTGGATCATTTAAAAGTGTATCAAAATCAAGTGCACCAAAGCTACAACAAATGGATCATACCTCACACCTTTAAGGTAGGATACCTTTTGTTAAAATAGAATCATTTCAACATAACCAAATATTGAGAAAGGAAACACAAATTTTAGCCTAACTGGTTGGGACCATATGTTGTCATTGCTAAATTTGGTTTATTCGATTCTGATGGTGATGAACTTAGAGAGCCTATGAATTCCATACATATCGATTGTTTTTATGCCTAATCATGGGGTCCTTCAAATATCAAAAAGTATAAAAATCATAAAAATAAAAAAAGTAAAGAGAAATAAATCTGTCCAAGTGTGAAAACCACACAATTGTGGTACTTTCGATAATTATTTTAGTGAAAAAATGTTTTTGGCACCATCGAGAGGGTCTGTTGTTCACAAGAATATCACACATGGGGGTACAATGGATTTATCCTAAGCTAGTTTTCTCCTGTGTCTGATTTTATTTTGAGTCTATCCTTTGTGGCCTTGATTTGGATGATCCTACACTAGTATGCATGCCTTTGTACATTCCCATCTAATTCTAGGGAAATCCTTTACATCTTCACTTTCTTGTACATATACGTGATGTTTTTCCTTGTACATTTTCCATCTAATGTTGGGGGCATCCACGCATCTTTTTCAAAGCTTTGGAAAAATATTTGAAAAGCATAAACATTTGAAATAAGTTTTTTCAAAAATCAACCCAAAAATAATGATATTGTGCGAAAAATATAAAAACAACGCAAAACGTTTCAAAATTGTCCCAAAAAAACAATAGTGTGTTTTACTTAGTTGTTTGTTTATGCATAGTTTTCTTGGCTTATTGTTTGTTTTCTTACATGTTTTTCTATATTAGTGTGTTCTTTTCTTACTTAGATTAAGTATTTATTTAATTTTTTTGTGGGGTTCATTAGATTAATTTTGTTTGCATGTTTTTTTATGCTTGTACATACTTGTTTTGTTGTTATTTAGCATGTGTACATGTTAGATTTGATTAACTTTTTCTTGTGCTTGTGTTGTTTGCTTGTACATTGTTTGTTATCATTTCATCATCCACATCTATATAATCACATATAAACATCATATATCATCAATAAAAATGTTAAGCTACATCATCAAAACCTGAATATCAAACATGTATTCTAAGCTAACATCATATAATATCATCATTGGGGAAATAGGGATTATTTTTTCCCCCATCATAGACAATAATAAAAACATGGGCTAAACTTGTTATCTCATAAAACAAAATGTGATAAATATCAAAGTCCATCATCACTATATCCATATAAAACATGTCAATATCCATATAACAAAAAATTTCTTGATATACATCAGATAAAAAGAAAACCACTATGGTCATGGATCAAAAATGTGTTCCTTCATCTCGAGGCATAATAAAAAACAATACATATCCATTGAGTCAAAATTGTGCCTTCATCATGAGGCATACATAAAAAATAATACATGAATAAAGAGTCATGGATGACTCTTGCCAACACTAGGAATTCCTGGGTGGTGACTCAAGCTACCTCGGCCTTTGACCAGTGGTGGCATCTCGTACTTATATAGAAAACCTAGAGGGCCTATGTGATCTAGATCTCAAATAAATGCCTATAATATGACTATATGGGGCTACCCTTTGTGCCTCAAGTACTAAAACATTGTATAGATCCCTATAATGTGTTTCCTCACCCGAGGTTTCTGCAAAATCATACACTAGATCCTTGGATCCATCATCTGTATCGTTGCACAATAAAGAGCATCATGCTCCTTGTAATGTGGGCTATGTCAACCCCCAATTGTGTCTTGATCTTCTCTCGTATAGCTATGGCATGATCTCTCTCTATTGTGACATGTTCTTTCTATATGATGACCTACTCTAAATGCCAATGTAAGGTCTAAATAGTAATGAAATCCATGTTGCCACATTGCAAGGCCATATCTCTCTCAAGATGTAAAATGGCCACCGAAGGCCCACCCGCTCCTGGAAGCACATTGTAACTCTAGACTAGTATGTATAGCTATGGTGGTCCCTTTACGGCCCCCACTCCATCCCCATCACCCCCACCTACTACAATATGTGGGATAAATGCTCTAGGAGGTGATGGTGGACCCTATATTGGACCCTCCTAAATGGAAATCATATGAACATCCTAGTGTACAAACTATTATAATACATGCAATTGGACATGTGGTTGTATAAATGGACCCTATTGTGCGGGAGGCACCTATATCATTGTTGTAGAGGATCCTACTATGTTTTGCGGCTGATGTGGAGGAGGTTGTATATCGGAACCTATTGTGCCGACCCATGTGGATATTTTGGTCTATTCCTATTCTTGGTCTCCTTGTAATTTTTCCTTAACCTATGGCTTCCATAATTTGGCCTATCTCTTAGGGCCTAACCCTAAAATCCTACATCTATACTAGTAACTATGGTGGCCTATGGAATAGTGATGCATATAGGAACTACTTTAGCATACCAAGGCTCGTAATCTAGAGTGGTTCATGTGTCCACTATCTATCGGTGTTCATCCCATCTATGTGGAATGACACCCTGAAAACTATCAAGTTCCCTCTATGGTCTAATGTGAGGCCCAACATCGAAAGTATCTTGTGCTTTGTGCACATACCACATCTTGTCCCTATGTATGCCTTGGATGAGGTTGAAATGTTGTTGAACAATTTTAATTTGGTACCACTCCAAAATGTGTCGGTGACTACCAATCATAAATTTGTTTACCTAGGTAATGCTAATCTTTGTGGCATCCTCGTGCCACTGATATAGATGGTATGGTTGTCAGGTCACTATCTATAGCTATAAATCATAAAATTCTCATCTATAGTATTTGGTGTCTCCTAGATGATATTTGACACCCTCTCTAAATGACTCCCATCCCCTATAAGATGGCTCTTCTGGTGCTCTAACTCATAACACTCCAAGTGGGTGCCCAATAGAAATATGGTCCCATGACCAAATATGTAAAAGTGTAGCACAATCCAAGCTCCTCACGCCTCTATATGTGATCAAATGCAAATATCAATTCAAATGCGACAAGTATGCACCGACCCTTAAAAATACATCTCCATCCATAAGTATGTGCACCACTCTTATCAGAAAAGTGGAAAATGAGTCCCATTTTTTTCGGACTATAGAGAGCTGCTAAAATAGATATAAGATACATTAGTAGGTGTACAATCCTCCAGTCCTTAAAGAACCTCGTACAAGTGCATTGTCATGACACGTCAAGGAATATCCTCTAGCTGAAAAAGATCCCATATATGATCTAAAATCTAGCCGTGACACCCATTGTATGTCATTAAGCTACCTAGGATGGAAACTCTAAGGATACAATGTACATCCTATAATATCATAGTCATCTACATCATAGGAAGTCTAAAAGTTTGGCTCTCGATATGCCACCTCTCTCGCTAAGGCAAGTAAGGGGGCTATTGTCAACATGATGTGTAGAGGTTGTATAATATGTGATAATCTCATCACCTCCAAAATGACAATAAATATATGTTTCTCTCATCATGATAAATTTTACTCATATGCTTGAGGACATCCATGATGCTCACGTACATCTAAATCGACTAATCTCACTGCAAGATTACCTAAAACAAAACCAATTACCATAATTTCTTCATAAAACATCTCTTCTTAAGGTGTTCTAATCACTCCTAGTTTCTTCTGAACATCTCCTACATTCTTCTAAGGCCTTCTCAAAGGATGAACTCTCTACTAACACATGCCTTTTAACACTAGCACATGCCTTTACACACTAGCATGGGAATTTCAACGCTCTTACTCTCATTTTAACGTTGGTGCCCCCTTTTCATGCTCATGTTTTCATTCCTATGCTAGTGTGTGCTCTATTCTACCTAACTAACAATCTAATGTCCATGTTTGTGTTTTAAATGCTAGCACATTACCCTCCACGCTAGCACATGTGAGGATACACTAGCATGCTTTGAAAGGCATGTGCTATCATTAACCCATTAACTTCCCTAGATAAAACAAGCAATAAAAATTTGAATTTTTTTGTTACATACTAGGATACCATCTATTGGAACCCTCCTGAACTCTCGAACTTGATCAGCATGATGTCTCGTAGTTTATAATTCATGTCATATCTCTCAAAACTTAGAGAAAAATCTCTCACAACAATAGCAGAGTATAATAGCAAATAATGGTTCATGGTGGATTTTACCCTCCCACCCTGCTATTTATACCCTCCAAGCCCTAATTCTTCATTTTTATTTCCCCTAGGGGCTAGATGACTAATGTGTTCTTCTTTTTCTTTCGATCACATGTTAGCATTTTGTTGCGATGATTATTTTTATTAAATGGTCATTTTTCTAACGTTTTTTCCTCATTGGGGCCTAGTTTTACTTCCCAACAACCTTTTCTTCTACATGGAGCATATTTTTGCTTCTCATGGATTTTTTTAGATACCCCACATACATCCCCATTCTTATTTATCAAAATCTTCCAAAATTTTCAAAAAATTAAAAAAATCACCAAAAATCATTAAAAATACAAAAAAAGGTCAAATTAAAAAAATTAAACAATTGGTAAAATATCCAAAAATCCCATCAAAAATGGTAAAAATCATTCACACGGTGGAATCATTTACTGGAAACAATGTCCTCAAACATTGAAAATTATCCTTAAAAACATCTTTCTTCGGTCCTCACTTGTTCTTGCGCATGACTTATGGATCATTTGGATCTACCTCCATTAACAAAGCTAGTTTTCCTACTATGTCTTCCCTTCCTTGCACATCCATTGCTTGGAGAAATTTTATAAAGCATGAATGCTTTTTCATAGGACCCTTGTGTATTTTGTGTATTCACCTTGCATGTATCCTTGCTTGGGGTGGAATTTTTAATCCTTGTTGTTAACTCAAAAAATTGCAAACTACGGTTAGATAGCAAAAACATTGGTGCAATTGTCTTGAATGTTGTTTATTTGTGTACATTTTTTTCCTTTTTTATTTGTTGGTTTTCTTATTTACTTTATCATATTACATTGCATTATGTATGTTGTTTTGAGTTATTCCTTTTGCAGTGTACAAATGTTAGTATTATGTATTTTCAGGTTATTTTGTATTTTGCTTCATGCTTATATATAATAAAGAGCTAATGACATAGATCATAGAAAAATGATGAGATAAAGTTGTTTCTAATCTAGCTGATATTTTGTAATCTCCATATATGAGTTTTCTTCATCTCCACTTTTCTTCATCACCATTTTCTTCTATCACAATTTTTTCTTCAATACCACCTTAGGGAAATAGGGATTATATTTATCCCCCTTCCTCCATTCTTCTTGCACACTCTTGTCCTATACTTCGGACATCTCTTTATTTCCTTCTTATTTTTTATCATTGATCGACCTCTTCCATCACCCCATCAACACTCGAGGGGGCATCCTTCATTCTACTCTTTTTCTTCAAAATTTTAATTATTTGCAATTGTCTACTATCTTTGAAGTTTCATCGCTTACACCATCCCAAAAAGGGGAAATTATAGACACCTAAAATCTACCTACATAGTTTTAATACTAAAATTGTACTAATTATCCTCTTTCCCATCATTTCCATTATAATTATTTATTTCCTACTAATTAACTAACATTCCCCTCCATTTCGGTCAATTAACATCACTTCGTTAGTTATAATCCTCCTATAATCAATTAATTAACTATTATTAGTTAATTAAGCCTTTATAACCTTGTATTTAATTAATAAACCTTCTTATTAATTAAATCCCCCTCTTAAATCATCTAAATCCTACCTATTTCCTCTAAATCACCTCTAAATATATTTCTAAGCTTATCCTAGCCTATTAATTAATCCTAGTTGATTAATTAAATCATCTCCAACTCCCATGAGTTGCTAATTCTACTTAATTCTTTCTAATCATGTTTATCTCTTCTAATTATACTTTATCTTTTATCCCACATTCACTAGGTTTTTAGCTTCTCCCAAATTGAAAAGCTATATAAAGAACCTACCTCCTCACTTCACACATTTACATCCTAAAAACCACAATTTGAATATTGATTACTATAGGAATATTGATAGAGAATTATCCACTTTGTTGGAATAGCTTCTTCATCGTTGCATCCATTTCTCTCATAGTTGATTAGTAAAGGAAAATACAAACATGGCCTTGTAGTGATTTTGGTGAGATCCTTTCCTCACTTTGGAGAAAACATAAAAATTGATTTCTTATGATCTAAATAGGCTCATATCAATTAGAAATCATACATTACAAATAAAATTCAATTCCAAGGGATGGCTTTGTATTAGATGTTTAAATTCATTTTGATGCATTAGAAGTTATTTCCTTTGAATATTTATCAATGATGTTCTTATTAGATAAAAATTAGGACTTACTTGGTGTTATATTCATTCAATTAGCTTAGTTAGTTTAGTATGCATATAATTCCCTCAATGTAAGCAAGCCAATATTTTCCTAAAGTAAGTGTAGAAGAGTGAGGGGCTTGTACAAGGTAGATGCTTTGAGATGGAAAACACGTATAACATAAGCGACAGTGATATTGATGAATCCATAATAGAGATGAGGGTCATGAGTTGAAGGATAAATATCCTTGAAAGAAAATCATAGCCGATTCAAACCATCATGTGAACATATAGTGACATCACAAGTAGGATCAAATGGAATGTTCTCCTAATAAGAATCATTCATGAAAAGTGTACATGTAAATGGAGGTGGTGTAGACATTGATTGTGTATGAGAAGGTAAAGAATGTTATATGATGTTTAATGTAGGAACGGGCCCCCGATAAATAACCGTAGTAGTAGTAGTAGGGGAGGTAGACATGTAGTTGGGATTGAATCTATCATGAAATTGGCACCTTCAAGTGGTGGTAAATGTGGTAGCTCATCTATGGGTTGTGGGTCATCAGTAGTGTTAGTTCTTGGAATAGTAAGTGTAGTCTTTGGATCATGGTTGCAATATTTGTATGGATGACGGTCATGAAGAACAATATACTTGACACTCTCAAGTATAAATTTTATATAATGATGCACTATAGAGGTAACAGCTTACATAGCATGAATCCATGGCCAACCAAGTAAACAATTATATGAAACCAGAAATTCAATGAAAAAGAAGAATGTGTTGAGATTTTTTTACCTACAAGTGATAGGTAAAACAATGTGACATACACATGGATGAACATAACCATCATATGCACAAATGGAAAGAGGCAATGGACTAATATTAGTAGTAGAAAGACCTATCTTTTCAAGGAATGACATAGAACATAGATTGATTTTAGATCCATTATCGATTAAATTATGTTTGATACCCATATTGTAAATGTGAATCATGATATGAAAAGGTAGTGCATAATCAAAAATAGAAATATAGGCATAAGGATTAGATGGGAAAGCTATATGTTGGGAAAATACATGGATAAATGAGCGTGCAGACTCAATTTGGATGCATATAAGCGGGAATGTGAGTAGTAGTGAGGAGATGTTGGACTTTATGTCTTAATTTAGGATTGGAAAGAAATAAATCATTAATTGAGATACTCATGTTGATAAACCAATATATATCCTAATAGCATGTAGATCGATTTGGGTTATCCAAAATTATTAAACTAACATGTAAATACACAAGCCTAATCTGATGATATAGTAGCAGTAAATAAATGTAATAATGAAATACAAAAATATACCAAAGCAAGTTAATTAATAAATAGAAAAAACATAATGTGAAAATAAGGGTAAGATGTTTAAGTTGATTTGCAAGTAGTTATCAAGGTTTACAGGACTAGAAATTGAAGAAAGATGAAGCACCGACCGTCACACTTGAGCATAGGAAAATGTAGCTTTGGATATATAAGATGGTCCGGGGTGCTTAGAGAGGCATAAGGGCACCTATAGGTACCAGTGGTACTGATTTTGGGCACATGGGTCTATGAAAATTCTTAGAAATATGAATTCTTGAGATCACAAGATGTTTGATGATGCTCATATTTTATCATTATGGATTTGCACAAATATCTTTGAGGTCGTAATAAATCTACAATGAATAATGAACCTGCAAAACCCTTAAGTAGACATAAAATACTAAAAAAGAAAGATGCAGAATGAGGGATCAAACTTTTCTCAGCCACCACAATGGTGGACTTACAACTGATCGATGCATTACATCTTAGACCTAATGTATTCTTTTGTGTGTGTGTGTGGAATCATGCCCTAGGTTTCTCTTGTTCCAGTTGCACTTGGATAGTGAGAAAGTAGCTAGATGTAAAGAAATGTAGTAAATGTGTGCATGGAATAAAATGAACTTCCCTCCTATGAAGTGTATGTATAAAACCATCCATTGTGTCCCTTATGATGGAGCTAGATGAATGCAATGGAGCTCTTAGATGCCTTGATGGATGCAACCTTAGGTGGAGATAGTATATGTTTAGTGTTTGGTCCCTTATTATGATCACATAACTTTATATTTATATGATTCCCTTGTTGGGATTTCATAACTAACTTGAGAAAAGGCCGACTACCAAAAATATAAGAAGCTCAAATGGCTAGAAAGACATAAAAAGTGTGAGTAAAGAATAAAGATGATGGGGTATCTAGATTGGATGAGGGTGTGTGACACTCGATGTCTTGGTCTTTGTGCTAGTGTTCGGGATGAAAAATATTGAAGAATGAAATGGTAGATTGAGCAAGTAAGGGTGTAATATTGAAAGTAACTACAAAAAGAAAAGAAAGGTGGCCAAACACATAGGTTAATTAATATTGTTCTTAATTAGGAATCATATGAGTAGTAGTATGTAATCGGGACTAGATAATTACCCAAAGTGCATGATTTGGTGTCTACAACATTGAAAAACCCTAAAAAAGTGTAGAAGTAGAGAATCTACTAGGACACTAGTGCCCACATAGGAAACTAGAATTTTGGGCTATCATATTCCCTTTGGTTAGTTCTATCTATAGAAGTTCCAGAATTTGGTTTCTCAAATAGATCCTAAGTAGTTTAGATCCAACCTTCTCATCTTATTTCATACTCTAGAATCAGTCAAAATGTATTGATAAAACCTAAGTCACTCTTATCTCCTATCTTGCACACTTTTTTGTACTTTACATACTATATATTTCTTGTCACTATTTATTACTATTGTGATCATTTTATCTCAATCCTCTAATAAATATTTAAATTTCTTTAAATCATTTTGTGAACATGTTTATTTATCAAACCCTATCCTACGCTAGGATCCATTATATTGTATTTTCCTAATGTCTTATCAAAAAGTGTTGTGAAATTTTCATCCCAACCCTCCTTCTCATAAGTATGAACCCATTCCTATGAATGTGTTTAGCCTTTTTTTTGTAAATTCCAAAGAGGAAACATCCTTCTATCACAAGTCACATATTACTATTACATGTCATCCCAAAATTCCTCGTGTCTTTATAAAGCTTTTCAATCCTATTATTGTTGTTTTACTCCTACCCCCTATTGAATCCCCTAACTCTCATGAATTTGATAGTGATTTTGCTTCTATTTCTACAAATGATACACGTTTTGAATATTTTGTTAAGTTTTCAGATGAGGAATGTCTTTCTAATGATGTTTTTGATACTCATAATTATTTTGATGTCGTAGATGCTATCAAAAATAGTCCTCACCCTACTACTCCCACACTTACATATGTACAAATCATTAAAGATAATCATATTATTATTGTTAATGTTATTCTTGTCCCCATTTTTTCTTCTCAAATAATTTCTTCTTCATTGAATATCATGAAACTCAAAATTCATATCTTTCTTCTTCCACCTCTTGTGTTCTTCCTAATGATGTTAGTACTCATTTTTCTTCTCACGATGTGTTAAAATCTACAAATGTACATGATGCATGTGTTTCTACTTTTTTAAAATATAGTTTATATAATGATGATCTTAATAATAATATGTATATTTCTTGTGTTCCTTCTATCTTTGACCTTGTTGATAAAAGTTTAAAAACTTATTTTCATATAAATTCTCCTTTTGATGTTCCTACTCTTAGTTTTCGACTTATTAATCCAAAAGTTAACTTACAACCCAATAATGTATCTATGGCTACTTGTAATGGAAATATTTAACAACTTAATGTTTATTCCATTCTTCCATAAGAATTACTTTCTCTTATGCATGTTTTAGGTGATTTAAATAATAAGATACACACCTTTATCATTGATAATAGGGCTTATTATGCTAGCAATGATAATAACGCTCTTCAAGAAAATCCTATTCCTAAAATTATTTACAATTCAGATTTTACTTTTTGTTTACTTTATCTACTTCTAAAATTTTTAATAGACCAACTAATCCTTATATGCACCTTTAGTATTTTAGATTAGATATGGCTTCACATTATAATGATAGATTGCTTGAAAGAATTTCCTAGTATTCTTATGGATATTGCTTCTCATTGGTTTCAACATTTTCTTAGTGGATTTATTAGTACTTATATTGATATGGAAGAGGCATTTCTTAGACATTTTATTTCTAATATTGGTCCTAAATTTTCATTTGAGTATTTTCCTTCTTTACGTCAAGGAAAAAATGAACATGTTAATGATTATATCTTACATTTCAAATCATGCATGTATCATTTACTTTATTAGCATATTGATCTAGAAATGCAATATATCTTTTGCCATGGCTTGATTCTTACTTTGAAAGAAAATTTATTGTATGATACATGTAAAAATATTACACTTCTTTGCTTTAAGGTTATATATTTAGAACAAGAGATGCTTAATGAACATATTATTTCCCATGCTTCTAGTTCTTCTACCACTTCTCTACCTACTACATCTCTTCCTCCTATTACACCACCCTCACGTTCTCCATCTCCTACTAGACATACTCATGATCATCTACTACATCCTCATATACCTCCACCATGTTCCATTCGCCTTTAAGTGGCAGCCATTATACTTATCACATTCTATTAGGCCTCAGGATATTTTACACATGTTCATTGATGAGTGGTTGACAAAATTACCTTCTAATGAGAATCACCCTCCGCATTGGTTATGATGAGATTGTAACCGGACATTATGTAATTTCCATAGGATCAATGGTCATAGAGATAATGATTTTTATGCACTCCATGATAGGCTTTAGTTTCTTGAGGAAAAGGGTTTCATTACTTTTCATACATGTCATGTTGATAGATCACAATATTCCATGTCATAATGTTGCACACCAACTTTTGTTACTTTGACTATGCATGATCTGATTCCCTCACTTATCATACACCCTATACCAAATTGAGTATAAAAGGAGCACCACTCACCATTATATGATTCACATCTTCCTAGTGTTTTTATGATCACTTTAGGATTATCATTCGGTACATATGCTCATGACATTACATCATTTGAGCTACTTGTGCATATTCATCACCTTATTTATTGTTAGATGTTATATGTTATCTAATATACGTGATTTTAAGCCTATTCTCTAAATATATGACACTATTTTATCTCACTCGGTGAGGTCTATTATCCTGGTTTGCTTTACCATCATTAGCATTTTTACTACATTCCCTATTTAACGATCATCTTACAATATATGCCTAATATCATTCTACTATCAACACGATATTATCTACACTATCAAAATATATACCTACTCTAAAACATCAATTTACATAATTACATCATCACCATTGTGACAAAATAAATTATTAAATCATATCAGATAATCAACAACTCATATAACAAACATAATTACACATCATCAATAAAAAATGACCTCATCATATATACATGTCTCAAAAAATTTGTAATATAAAATCAAATGGAAATACCCACTACAATATATATCATACATCCTCTTCACTACTATTAGAGGCTACTATCATGTCTCTTGAATGTGAAGCCTGTTCACTAAATCTCTTCCTTTGTGCTTGGGATCTCCGATCCTCTAACTGGTCCAGTAGTGACATTGGCTCGGCTACCACATCCATATATCGGCCATGGAGCTCAATATATCTCTTGAACATGCTCTAAGATAGGTCACCTCCTACACATTCCTCTCTCACCCTTCTTATCTCCGTCCTAGTCTCATATTTCTCTAACTACAACATTATACATTTAAATGCTACAACCACCAAAAAATCAAACAAATATACATATTCTCTAACAATGCGGTCTAATATCTCTAACATCTCATCCCCTACAAGGACATTTGGGGGCACATTATGATTTAATATATGTGTTAACGTATCTATAATCAGTGTCTAATACTCATCACCTACAACACATGACCTATATTAGTATATCATCATTTAAATTTTTAAAATGCATGTATCAATTAACAATAATACGATCACTTATACTCATTTTGTGTAAATGCTACCACTATGCATTCTCCTCAAGGAAAAATTTCTATAATATTTCCACCTTTAATCCTCTGGCATGACCACTTATTAGATCTCCTACTACATCTAACACCATTATGAACTATAGAAACCATTAATCCTCTACCCACCACTATGTGTAATCCGAGTACATCCTACATCATCTACTCAACTGGACACTATCTCCACATCCACCTCATCTACACCTAGAGGATAAAACTTGACCCTTTTAGGACCTAGCCTACCTCCTACTCCTCTAGCCACTAGTATATATGTATTCCATACATATGGATCTCAAGGAACATGTTGCGCAATGCCAAACCTGTCATGACACTTACTCATACCGAAAGAGGTCAACCACCAATAGAAACATGTCCTCCAACCACATAGTACGTAAAATGCATCGTAGATCCATGTGATCCTAAAACCATCCCTCGTAGTTCTTATATGGCCTCCAAATCACTACATTGGGACGCATCATATCCAACACCAACATGTAGGTTATAGTGTCTAACCCACAACTCCTCGAGCTAACCCATCTAGTTGTAAAAATATTGGGTCGAGCCCAATCTACTCATGGACCATTGAATGGCCTTAGTATAGATATGTGATCATATTCCCACACATGCAATAATGAAGTAACACCAATCCCACCGCCATGGTCCTCATGTGTAAATCTATACAAATCTCTATACAAATGAGCCAACACGCAATGGATCCAAGCATATAGAGTCCAAGGGCATTCAATACTCATATAGATCTCATACATCTTATAGGATATCGACACCCATCCACCATAAAAATATACAAACAAGTCCAAAACTAGTGTAATATACTTATGAAACCATGGAACACCCAGTCTCACTATGTTATCCATGGTAATTGATGACTCTACATGTGTCTATGACCCTATAAAGTACTACCTCACAAATATTTGATGTCATCATGTATCACCTTTGGTCATCACTGTAACCTCTCTCCAATAACTAGAAATTATAGTATCCTATATACATCCTCAAGGGTCATCGCCATCTCTCCAATAGGTAACCAAAAGGTATAAGTTTATGCACACCATGTATCGCAGAGTGTAGTCATAATATGCATATTTTGAGGCACCTCCCCAATATAATAATGTGTCACAACCTGGAATGGCCTAGTATATCCCACTCATCCTCCTATAAGCCCAATTCAAAGCAGACAAATAAAGACACACACGAAACTCCCATGAATGTATGTCTCTCTGCACAACATAGAAAATCACAAAATTCCATAGTTATCATCTCAAACTACATAAAAACATACTAATAAGTTCCTACACACCCCTAAATGGAAAATACCAACACCCTAGATGGTACCAACTAGAACTTGGACACTATCACCTAAAACAAGATGATATCATTCATGGAAGAAAACCAATCCTATCAGTACTGTTTTGGACAGAAATGCCAAAATTTTCAAAAACATGAAAAAATGTTAATTTACTCAAAATTCACTAGATATTTCCCTGATGTACTTCAAAAATATGTTACTTACCATTTGATCCATAGTCTATGGTGACACTACCTCTATAACCCTCTCAAATCTAGTCGATATTGTCTCTCATGCATGCTGCATCATCACACTCGAGTTCAAAATCACAATACTCAAATTTAAAAATGATGATCCTATTGAATTTTATAACCTTACTATTTATAGTAAAATCTTATTGTCACTCCAATCACTATAGTCATTATGTTATTTTTTAAGGAAACTAATTCATTATTGATGATTTTTCCATATTGTGAGATTCATTTATCTATTTTTAGAGTCATTAGTAGTATTAGAACCATATTTGCACCATCCACCATACTAATTATTCACTCGCATACCTAATTAGGCCATGTTACATGATATTCCCATGTTTCTATCCTTACTATACTATTATATACTCATTCAATCTTGCTCCAAACCATATATCTTTTTTTTTCTTTCATCTCATGGTTTGACGCTCTCCTCACATGATGCTAGGTGAGGACTTGCTACTCATGGTGGTAAAAGTGGAACCTATACCTCGAGAACCTATTGTGCATGCACTGTACACCCTATATAAGAACCTATTGTATAATGGGCACCTACTTTTCCCGTACTGTATATATTGTTATAATGACTATTTTGGGGTAGGACCCTATGGAGGTACCTATATATGTGGACCCTAACCCTAGGCCTTTAAAGCTACCTCACCTCAAGCTACCCTAGTCCGGCTCGATCTCTCAAATCATGACCCCAGTAAACCATGTGTTCTACATGTGCCTATACTTGCCTCTATCACATTTCGAGGGATTGTAATACACAAAATAAGTATTGTGGCATATCGGGCCCCATAATATGGTGTGGTCCTAGGGTTTACCACTTTTGGTTATTCAATTGATCGCTACAGGATGATATAACCTGAATCTATCGTATCTCATCACGAGTCTAATCCATGGCCCAAAATTAAATATCTCGCATGTCCTACACATGTACCACAAATCATCTTCTTGTATTCTCTCGGATGTGGGCAAGCTTTCACCGCACTGCTGGTTAAAACAAGATTTACTCTCGATGTGACTTTGATTACCATAATAAAGTGATCAACCTCTACAATGTTGATCTCTAAACCGTCACCATGCCACCGATACAATTAGTAGAGCCACCAAGTGATCATACAAAGCTGGAGTTCATGAAATGATCTCCTATAGTATTAGGTATCCCCATGTGTGATCGAGTATCCTCTCCCACTAGCTCTCATCCCATACAGAGGGCTCATTTAGAGCCCTAACTCATAGTACTCCTAGTGGGTGCCCTATCATAATGTGGTCCCACCCCCATATTTTTAGTAGTGGGACTATTCCTATGCTCCTATGGCCTCGGTAGGAAATCAAATGTAGATCCCAATACAAGTGGGCTAATATAAATTGACCCCAGAAGAACACCTCTCCATCCATCATATTTTGCACTACTCCTGTCAAACCAAGTGAGAAGTGTATTTTAGTCTTGTTAGGCAATAAGTATCCACTGACAATATCCATTAAGTAAATTGGTATCCATGCAATATTTTGATACTCAAAGTAGTTGTATAAGAGCACCACCATCCCCTTTCATGGTTTGTCCCATCGAATAAATATGTCCCAAATTCTAGCTAGGATCTGGCTACGATCATCCTCATAAGTCACTAAGTTGCATTGAATCGACACTCTGAGGATCTTTCATACATCCTCTAAGGTCACAGTTATCTCATCGATTAGAAATTGGAATGGATGGATCTCGCTCTACCACCTCTCTACTAATTTAATCAAGAGGGTGTGACCTAATATAATGTGGGGAAGTTGTGCAATATAAGAGAGGCATGTAGCCTCCAGATTCATAGTGATAAATATTTTTTCTCGATGTGAAAACATATGCGCGTAGGATCATAAGCACCCATGTCACTCGCGCACATCCATATTGTATAATTTCACCTAAAAATTACAAAAACTTTAATTAACATCATTTATTATAATAAACATCTTCCTAAGGTGTTCTAATTGATTCTACATTCTTCTATTCATTCCTAAGTTCTTCTACAAATCTTCAAATTTCTTCTAGAATTTTCCTAAGGCACAAAAAGTTGCACTAATAGAAGCATGTTTACTCTAGCACATTACTTTTGGCCCTAGAAAAAGCTTGCACTAGTGCACGCATTTTCACGCTAACTCACCCATTTTTCACAATAGTGCAATCATGCGCTAGTGCACCCATTTTCTCACTAACTTTCCCATTTTTCACTAGTGCACGCCTAACCTAGCCTAAACTCTAGTTTTGTGCTAATGCACAACCCTCTATGCCATCACACAACCCATTTTTGCCAACACACACCCTTCACACTAGCATGCCCTAAGGCTTATGCTATTGGGAACCCGTATTTTTTCTAGCTAAAAAGCATCATAAATTCACTCAAAACTTGAAAATTTTGGTTTACATACTTGGTCTAGGGTCCATATGAGGCCTCCCAAACTCTGTAACTTGATCAATGAGATATTTATATTTTTGAATCTGAGCCACTTCCTTCCAAATTTAGAGAAAAACCTTGGGTTTACCTCTTTTAGTTATGTAATTAATCGTTGTAGCATGATATAACCGAATCTATTATAGCTCATCACAGTCTAATCCATGGCCCAAAATTAAATGCCTCGCATGTCCTACACACATACCACAAATCATCTTCTTGTATTCCTTAGATGTGGCCAAGCTTTCACTGTACCTGGTGAAAATAGTACCACTCTCTAATGTGACTTCAATTACCAAAAATAAAGTGATCAAACTCGTAATGTTGAGCTATATACCATCATCACGCCACCGATATAATTGGTAGGGCCACCAAGTCATCATACAAAGTTGTAGGTCATCAAATACTCTCCTATAGTATAAATTATCCCCCATGTGTGATTGATTATCCTCGCCCACTGGCTCTCATCCCATACAGTAGGGCTCCTCTAGATCCCTAATTCATAGTACTCCAAGTAGGTCCCCTGTCGTAATGTGGTCCCACCCCTAGATTTTTAGTAGTGTGGCTATTCCTATGTTCCTATGGCTTCAGTAGGAAATCAAATGTAGATCCCAACACAAGTGGGATAATATACACTGACCCTAGAAGAACACCTCTCCATCCATCATCTTTGCACTACTCCCATCAAACCAAGTGGGAAGTGTGTTTCATTCTTGTCAGGAAGCAAGTAGCCGCTGACAATATCCATCAATTAAATTGGTATCCATGTAATATGTCAATACTCAAAGTAGTTTTATAGGAGCATCACCATCCCCTTTCATGGTATGTCCCTCAAATAAATATGTCCCAAATGCTAGCCGGGATCGGCCACAATCCCCCTCATAAGTCACTAAGTTGAACTGAATCAACACTCTGAGGATCTTCCATACATCCTCTAAGGTCACAGTTATCTCATCAGTCAGAAGTTGGAATAGATGGCTCTCACTCCGCCACCTCTCTGATAAGTTATTCAAGAGGGTGTGATCTAATATAATGTGGAGAAGTTTTGCAATATAAGAGAGGCTCATAGCCTCCAGAGTCATAGTGAGAAATATTTCTTCTCGACGTGAAAACATATCCGCGTAGGATCATAAGCACCCATCACTCATGTACATCCATATTGTGTAATTTCACCTAAAAAGTTACACTTTAATTTACATCATTTCTTCTAATAAAGATCTTCTTAAGGTGTTCTAATTTATTCTACGTTCTTCTATTAATTCCTAAGTTCTTCTACTAATTCCTAAGTTCTTCTACAAATCTTCAAATTTCTTCTAGAATTTTCCTAAGGCACAAAATTTACACTAGCGGAAGCTTGTTTGCTCTAGCACACCCCTTTTGGCCCTAGTGCAAGCTTGTAGTAGTGCATGCATTTGCAAGCTAACTCGCCCATTTTTCGCACTAGCGCAATCATGTGCTAGTGCACCCATTTTCTCACTAACTTTCCCATTTTTCACCATTACACACCTAACCTAGCCTAAACTCTTGTTTTGTGCTAACACATAACCCCTTTATGTCAAAGCACGCAACCCATTTGTGCCAGCGCACACCCTTCACACTAGCATGCCCTAGGGCATGCACTATCAAGAACCCACATTTTTTCCCTAGCTAAAAAGTGTCATAAATTCACTCAAAACTTGAAAAATTTGCTTATGTACCGGTCTAGGGTCCATACGAGGCCTCCCACACTCTCTAACTTGATCAATGAGATATTTATATTTTTTAATTTGAGCCACTCCCTCCAAATTTATAGAAAAAAGCTCTCAAAAATCTCAAAAGTGTAAGGAAAAATAACTCATCACGATGGGATTTCACCCTCCGACTTGCTATTTATAGCCGTTTCGATCTAATTCTTCATTTTTATTACCCTCAAGGGGATACATGACTGCTCTAATTCTTCTATATTCTTATATAGCTAGTCACAATGATTATTTTTATAAAATAGTCATTTTTTGGTTGTTTTCCGCTACATTGGGGCATTTTTGCTTCTCGAAAACCCTTTCGCTACCTAGGGAATATTTTTGCTTCCCAATGCTTGTTAGCAATTTCTACACACATTTTTATTCTTCTAGATCATTTTCTTCCTACAAATTCAAAAAATCCAAAAAATATTGGTAAAAAATCCAAAAAAATGGTAAAAATCATTAAAAAAATCCAAAAAAATGTAAAATTCAAAAAATTGGTACAAATCATACACATAGTTAAAGCTTTTATCGAATGGATTGTTCTCAAAAGATGACATTTTTCCTACATAATTTTTTTCTTTGGTCCTCACTTGTTCTCACAAATGACTTGTGGATCATTTGGATCTATCTCCATTAACAAAGTTGGTTTTCTTATTATGTTTGTAGTCCCTTGTACAAATGAGCTGTTTGGTATTGTTTCATATTGCACAATTTCTTTTTCATCGGACCCCTACATCCTCTATTTATTCACCTTACATGTATCCTTTCTTGGGGTGTCATTTTTAACCCTTGTCATTAACTTGAACATTTGGGAACAAGCTTGATAACAAAAACATTGGTGCAACTATCTTGAACATTGTTTGTTTAAGTATGTGTGTTTGTACTTATTTCCCTATCAAGTTAGCTTGTTTACTTTCTCGTATTGTATTACATTATGTATGTTGTATTGATTTAGTGTTTTAGTAATGAACAAATGTTAGTATTATAGATTTTCATGTTATTTTACACTTTTGTTGTATGTGTATATTTTAATAAGAGTCGATGATGTTGATCATATGAGCAAAGTGATGAAAAAAAGTTGTTTATTGAATTATCTATATGTAAAATCTATTTCCATATTCTTCACAATCATGTCTTATCACTCTCAATTTTTCTTCCAAAACACCTGAGGCAATAGGGATCATTTTTATCCCCCTCCCCCACCTTTTTCTTCTATTTGTTTCCTTCATATTTTTATCATTGATTGACCTCTTCTATCACCCCATCAACACTCGAGGGGGCACCCTTCATTCTACTAATTTATCTTCAAAATTTACTTGTTTATACTTTTATACTATCTTTGAAGTGGCGTCGTTTACACCACCCCAAAGAGGGTAAATGTAGACTCATAAAATCCTCTTACATGGTTTTGTTGCTGAAATGGTACTAATTATCCTCTTTTCTATCATTTCCATTATAATTAGTAATTTCTCACTAATTAACTAATGTTTCCTTGTATTTTGGTCAATAAACGACGTTTTGTTAATTAACTATCCTTTATCACATTACGGATGTCAATTAACGACCCTTCGTTAGTTATAATCCTATTTGAGTTGATCAATTAACTATTATGAGTTAATTAAGCCTTTTTAGCAATGTATTTAATCAATAAACCCTTTTATTGGATAAATCCCTCTTTAAAATTTTTCAAATTATATCAAATTCCTCCTAAATCACCTCCTAATAGCTTAAAAGCTTATTCTATCCTATTAATTAATCCTATTTGATTAATTAAAGCACCCCAAATCCCATGAGTTGTTAATCACTTGTTAATTCCTCTAATCAAGCTTAACAATCCTAAATCTACTTTATCCTTTATCCCACATTCATTAGGATTCAAACTTTTCCCAAATAGGAAAGCTATCTAAAGGACCCTCCTACATCCTTTACACCTTTACAAACACCATACTTTTGCTAGTATTCTCATACAAGACATATGATTAATCACCTTCTCCAATATTTGTAATAGATAATTCATCTTGTGCATCCATTATACCATTGTTGAGTAGAAAGTGTTGGTGTCCATTTTGATCATCTATTATTATGCCCTAAATTTTCCTTTCACTCTACATCTCCTAAAACATTTTCTACAGTTTTAACAGTGAAATGAAGTTGATGCCTCTGTTTCCATGCCTTAATCCATTTGAAAATAATTTTCCATGCCTAATTCGTGAAGAAGCACCCATTCATGCCTTGTTTATGCCCTAATTATTTCAAATTTGTGGGCTATGTCATGTTCTCCCTTTTGGCTGATTGTGAAAAAATGAAAATTGGTCGTTTTATACCAATATGCCTTCAAAAATACCTCCTCATGGTCGTAACTTGCATAAAATCAACTTCCCCTTGTTTTTTGAGCAAAAAATCCATCGCCCACAAAGAAAAAATCAAATTTGGGCATCTCTGGTAAATTCTGTGTTTTTTGACGGTTAAATGCGGTTTGTCATTTGAGCATCAAAATTAATCTCAAACAATGTCTCCTACGTGTCCGATTTCTTTGGAAAACTTAGCCATTTTCAGCTTTGGGAAAATTTTCAAAATTCCCCCCGCAACCCTGTGAGGGGACATGTGTCATGTTCTTAAGGCGAAGGAATGGGCTGGTGGGGAACTTAGGCATTTTTTGCCTTTTTGGAAAATGGGAAAAAAGGTGAGGGAAGGCCCACGGGTCCACAAAGGAGCCACAGTTTGACACGTGGCGGATGTAGAAAGAAGTGCAGGCCGCGGAGGAAAAAGGGGAATTTTTCCCTTTTTTACAAAAGAGTTTAGAATGAAATTTTTTTAGCGTGCCCCCATGACAAATAACAAGGAAACATGTGGCGAGGGAGAAATTAGAGGTGTGGGCCCATGGGGCAAAAAGTGAAAATTTTCCAATTTTCCAAAAAAGGTCAAAATTTGTAGAATTGAAGCGTGATCCCAATGGGACCCATTATGTGTCAACTCCAAAATTCAAAGGTGGAGGGGCATGGGAAAAATTCAAATTTTTCCATTTTTCCAAAAAGTTGAAAAGTCAAAAAATGAGCCCAAATTTGTTCCCAATCATAGTTTGACACGTCAAGGGCCCAGATTGAAGGACAAAGAGAATATCAAGGGCAGTTTGTGCACTTTCATTTTTGCCCACCATTTTTCCTCCAGGAAGCTTGGATTCATGAATTTTGCATCAAATTTCATCAAAATTTTGGTGATTCCATGTTGTTTTGGCCTTCTAGGATCATTGGAATCGGTTAATTGACTCAATTTGCAGATTTGAGGTGTTTTTGTAATAAATTTTTACTCAGCCCGAGCAAGCACATGGAATGTCAAATTGAAAGTTGCAGAGGTAGTTTTAATAGGTGAAAAGGTGAAATTATGAGAGGAAAGGCATCTTCATACCTTGATGATGAAAAATGTGCCTCAGAAAGGATAATGATCTAAATTTTTGTAATGATTCGCCATTTTAGAAACACCTGGCAACTCTCGTTGCAAATTTGTTAAATGCCATTTTTAGTGAATCATGAGAAATGGTTGTAACATAATTGATCCCTTGGAATATTATTTTCTTTGGAAAGAAGGATCCAAGATGGAAAGAGATATATAATGCATGTTTTGAGACATACAAGGGTCAAGAAAAATTGAAAATCATGAGAAAATTCTGAGAGAAAGCTCATCTTCTGAGAAACCCACCAAAGAACCAGGATAATTTCTTTTGTGTTGGATCTTCATGTATGTGAGTTGGTTACAAGTGTATAGCCATCACATAGCTCTGAGATTGTTCATGAAACGCTCCTCTACTTGATGAATCTAACAAGCTTTTGAGTTAATCTGTGTTTTTCTAGGTAATATGGTGTCTATTATCATTTTTAAATGCCTGCAAATAGTTTTCATTTTTCTTGTTACAATCTTGCATTGAAATTGTTTAGAAATCACACAAGATCTCCATTTCTGGTTGATAGTTTAGTGGCATTTGCAATCTCATATTCAGAAGAGCCTTCATCTGATAAGGAGATAAACAAATTTAAAATCACTTTACCTTCCTTAACTGCAGATATTTCTTGTACGCCTTTGGGGAACCTTAGGCGTAGTTTGATCAAGGATTTTTGTGTTTAATTGAGTTCTTTACTTCAATATGTTTTGGTAAGTTCTCAAATATTGTGTGAAGAGTGCTACAGGCTTCCATTTGTGCCTCTTCTAGTTGAAATAATGTCCGATTATTTGAAGCATTTTATCTAATAGTTGTTTCAAGTATTGTAGAGGTTGTCAAAGATATGATATATCCTAGTTTATCTCATCAATAACCCACCAAAAATCATTCTAAACAACCCATACTACCCTTGCATCTACATTGTGTGTCAAAAAAAAGAATACAATCCATTTACAAAAATGCACAAAGCAAATCGGGATCATACCATGTCTCTGTGAGCCTCAACCTTGTCTTGAAAGTATTTCCATCATTTAGTAGTGACAACTCTGTTGATTTTGAATAATGAAAGATTGATCATGTTTTCCCAAGGCCATCTCCATACAATATGCATAGTATAAGGATATCTCCACCTCCTTCATAAAACAGAGGCTGCAATATAGGTTCTCTTACCTTGGTTAAAAGGCACAACCTAAAATAGTGAGGGTTAGATCAAAATCCTTTCAAGGTGCTACCCACTCCTTCAGAGCCTAAGTGCCAACAAGTCAGATAGATTGCTCCTCGGCTACAAAACGACATATAAATCATCTATTTGCCTCTGAGTGTCTTGAAAAATCCATGATGCTTGCTCAAGTTGTGAAGGAGATTAAATTTGGGTACCAACACCCTAAATGGCACCTTTGGGAATATTATTTTTATTTCAGTGCTTCAGATCCCTGGTAATACTTCTTCTATGCTTTGGCCCATCAAACAACATTTCTGGCAACTCTCTCTTGGGAACTTGTTGAGAATATTTGAGATATCTGAATGCATATCAAACCCTAGTAATGTCCTTTGCAAATTTTGCATGCAAATACATTGTTGAAGCATCATTTTATAATCATATTTGTAAGGATTAAATGAAGGTTACAAGTTTTGCCTGCAATTTTATCAGTTTTTCCAGGAGTGGTTGCACCTTATTTGCATTTGTGGTTGATTGGTTCAAGAAAGGAAGGTCGATCTATCTAGCAAGATTTTTATTCTTTGATAAGTATTTGATAGAGTATTTTAGTGCATTTACACAACTAGGGTGAAAATCCTTAGTGGCGACTCCATGCTATTCTAATATTGATAAATACCAGTGTCTTACCTTTCTGTCATTTAATTTTGTGTTGTTAATCCCTGTAAAACTAGAAGGAAGAAGATCTCTCTTCCTTAGAGACTCTATTTAGGAAGTTGTTTACAAATTCAAGGAATTCAGAGTTGGAAGGGAGAAGAGTTTGGAAATTTGTTAAAGGTCAGACATCAGGAAAAGATATATCCATCGGTGAGAGAGATCAGCCTTTGGTAGAGGATTATCACTCTTCTTCCAATGATTCTGATTCAAGCAATCCTCTCATAAACTTTTTTTTCCTCGGCTTGTGAAGGTCTTTCTAATGTACCGGGTGATTTCCTTCTCTAAGCTGCACCTCTATGTTTTAATCCAAATAAAACTTTCCAAGAAATTCAACACTTAGAGAATACCAGTCTTGTGAATCACATTCTTGAGTCCCAAAGACCTTTCACTCCTCATCAGCTTGTTTCACCTCCAAGATCACCTCCACCAAAAAATATGGCTCAGCCTAGACCTCCATTTGTTATTAACACCTTTGGTCCTATAGATTTTAGAGGAATGAATGGTTACCCAAATGCTGTCCCACAAGATGTCAAAAATAGGTTTCCAAAATTCTAGGGTAACAATGTTATTACTAGTGATCAGCATCTCAAACTTTTTGATAATATGATGGAAGATTTTGAGATAGAGTTTGAGGATGTGTATGTAAAATTGTTTATTCATACACTAGAAGAGGATTATAGGGATTGGTACAAGGCTCTACCTGATAATTCTATTGACTCTTGAACTGAAATGAAAAATGCATTTAGGTTGTAATATGGTGATAGGACTGATCCTAGATTTCTCTTTTCTGAATTTGAGAGTATCAAGAAGAACCCTAATGAGTTAGTTCATGACTTCAACACAAGGTTTAACAAAACTTTGAGAAGAATGTCGAGTTAATCTCGAGGCCTTGTGATGAATCTTGTTTAATCAAGTATGTAGATGCATTTGACAAGAAATCAGCCTATTACCTAATAGATAAGAACCCTACCAATTTAAGGCTAGCTTTCACCATGGCACTTCAAATTGAAAATAAAATTAAGGCCATTGGGAAACCTCTCAAGAGAGATGGTGTAAAATTGATAGACCGACAAACCTCAAGTTAGCAAGGTAGCTGATTTGGAGGAGGTTGTGAAAACTTTGTGAGGGGGTTGTCAAAGAAATCTCATAAAAGTTGGAAAGAGCTGAGAAAAGAATTGGGAAAATTCACAAGGTCAGCCAAGAGCACAAAACCATGATAGATTTTCCAATCATCCTAGAGGTGATCAAAGGGCAGATGATAGAGGGAAAGGATGTATGGGGTCTACAAATAGACATCCTTAAGCACGTGAAGGAAGAGTGTTACTCGATCCCTTAAGCTGCTAGGGTTCTTTCTTTGTTGAAGAGGTTACTTGATATTGATTGGTGTAATAGGTATTTTCTTCCCCATCCTCCATGTGAAGTGGACCAAAAATAAGGTGAATCTAATAATGATAATGGTGCGATGAGGATATTTTCATGGTGGGTTGTTCTTCAAGCTCACAAGGAGGAGCAACATCTACTGAAGTAATAAGTGCTAGGACTGCTACTACCTTTTTGGATTGCATCAAATGGGTATAATTATTTCTCCCCCTCACGCTCTTGAATTTGATGTAGTGCAAGCTTTTGAAATTCCTAACAATGACTTTTAATACTTAAGAGATTTGATTATTAAGAAGTATGATGGTGGTATCCCTTCGGAGGAAGATAGAAAATTGTTCATGAATGTTGTTGTAGCTCAAGAGAAATATTATAACACTAGAAGCAAGGTCGTTAAGGGAGTTGGGCCTTAAGCTAGACCTAAAACACCCTTACCCACAATCATTCCCAAAGAATCTCCTAGGAAAGAAACACTTGTAAAAAGCTCTGCTGCCCCAAGCAAAAATTGCAGCCCTCCTCATGCCCAAGCTGCCAAGAATCCTTTGCCATCAAATGAATCTTCTTGTCTCCCTTCTAATGCTTCTTTGCCAAAGAGTATTCCAGGTGACATAGCCCAAGGATTGAGCCATATCAAAGTGATTGTTCCAATCATTGAGTTGCTTAGAATTCCTAAGCATAAGAAGAGAGCATTTGAGTACTTGGGGTTAAAAGAAGAGAAGAATATTCCAGGAAGAAATGTAAATGTTGTTGAAAATCCTCCTCAGATCATTACTGGACCTTGGAACACCACCAATAATAGAGGATTTTAGAGAGACACCTAAGGTATATTTGGGGACATATTTGGTTGATTCCCAATTGAATGTTGATCCATTTTTCACAACTTTGATTATAAAGGATAGGCTACTTCACAATTGTATGTTTGATTCTAGTGCATCATGTAATGTCATGCCTCTAGAAGTCATGAATGAATTAGATATAAAAGTGACAGTAGCCTATGGAAAGTGTACTACCATGGACTCAAGATAAGTGTCGGTAGTTGGTTGTGTGAAAGGTTTGGTAGTGCAGCTCGCATCTTATCCTGGGAGGAATTCAAAACTTGATGTTGTGATTGTTTATTGCCCTGCCAAGTGGGGTATGTTATTGTCAAGAAAGTGGACTAAAAGTGTCAGAGGGAGTTTCCAAATGGACATGTCTTTTTCTACTATTCCCATTGAGGGCATCCTTTTCAAGCTCTATGGAGAAAAGAAAATGTTACATCTAATTGAGAATCCAAATAATGCTTCCTATGAGGTGTTGTTTGTTGAGGTTAATACTGATAATTTTATTGGTTTTGATGATGGAAAAGAACACAAAATTGATCATTCAAAGTGTCTTGAGTAGGTATGATCTCCTTGGACCTTGCTCCAAATTTGGAAATGGTGCTTTGGTGTAATTTTGATTTCTCCTAGATTGGAAGAATTTGTTTTTTCTTTCAAGCTTAATTTTGAATGTACTAACAACCTTGTTGAGTATGAAGCCTTGTTATTGGGTCTGAGAATTGCATGGAAGTATGGTGTCAAGGACATCATTGTAAAGGGAGATTCGAGTTAGTTTTCAAACAAATAAGAAAATTGTATGCTACAAAAAATTAGCAGATGAAGCAATATAAGCATGTAGTTTGGGATCTAATTAAAATGTTTGATTCTTTCAATATTGTGCATCATGATAGAAGAATGAATGTTGTTGCTGACAAGTTGGCAGTGTTGGGGTCAAGATTTGGAGATTACATTGTTTCACCTTATTGTGAGTATAATGTGGAAGTGTTAACTAGACCAGTTATCACGATAATATCAAACATTGACAAGTGTTTGATGATGATGCTCAAGTGCAAAGGTTCTTGAAAAATTAAGGTGAGTTTGTAGATCAGCATATTTTTGGGAACCAATGGTGTGTGTTACTTGAAGGAAGAGAGACTTTGTTTGGAAAAGATATTATCCAATTGAAAACTAACACAATTCCTAGAGGTCTTGTTGCTCTTGAGTCAAATTTTAGCACTACTGATTGCATCATCAATATAAACATGTATGCCTCAATGGATGTGGAAGAAAATTAATTGGGAACAAAGTATAAACCAAGAAAATTTTGGTTGGGAAGTAGTCTAAACAAAGAGGAGAAACAGTCTTATGTTCAGCTGTTAAAGAAATATCAGGATTGTCTTGCATGGTCATATTCAGAGTTGAAAGCATATAGAGAAGAATTATTTCAGCATGAGATCCCTCTTGAAACAAATGTCAAACCATTTAGACAAAATAAAAGGCCAATTAATCCACTCCTCTCCATGAAAATTCAAGATGAATTGAAGAAACTGAAGGAGGGAGGGATCATTCAGCCCACAAGGTATTCATCATGGGTTGCAAACCTTGTGCTAGTCAAAAAGAAGAATGGAGATATTAGACTTTGTGTAGACTTCAGAAATATGAATAGAGCTTCATTGAAGGACAATTATCCTTTTCCAAACATGGAGAACAAGCTGCAGTTAGTATCGATCTGAATTTTTGTCCACCTTGGATGGTTTCTCGGCTCAATCGGGTTGTTGTCAAGGGGTTAGAAAGGTTTAAAACTACCTTTACCATTCCTTGGGAACATATGTTTATGTGAGAATGACTTTTGGTCTCATGAATGCTGGAGCTACTTTCCAAAGAGCAATGGATGTTGATTTTTTGGTTATATAAATGACTTCATTGTAGTTTATCAGGATGATGTGACTATGTTTTCAAGAAGTAGAAAGGACCACTTGCAGCACTTGGAAAGAATGTTAATCAAATGTAGAGAGTTTGGAATTTCTCTCAATCCAAAGAAGTGTTACTTTGGAGTGCAGAAGGCCAAGCTGCTTGGTCATATTGTTTCAAAATCTGGTGTCATGATTGACCCTGAGAGAATAGAAGCAATCAGCAAGGTGCCAATTCCAAGGACAAAGAAGGGCATCCAATATTTCTTTGGGAAAATCAATATATTTAGAAGGCTTGTGTACAATTTTACTGAGTTGACTCTTCCTATCACATGCATGTTAAAGAAAGATCAAGTTATCAAATGGGAGGAGGCTACTATTCAAGCTTTTGAAGGAATCAAGGAAGCACTTAAACATGCACCTATCTTGGCAGCTCCAAATTACAAAAATCCTTTCCAAATTTTCTCCTTTGCTTCTAAAAATACTATTGCATTTGTTTTTCTCCAAAAGGATGAAGATGGGGCTGAGAGGCCTATTGCTTTCTTTAGCAAGGCTTTACAAGCTGCTGAGTTGAAATATACAATCATGGAAAAACAAGCATTTTCCTTGGTGAAAGCAAAAAAATTTTAGGCCTTATATCTTAAGTTCAAAAGTTGTTGCTTATGTTCCCCACACAATGGTAAAAGATGTCCTATTAGAGATGGAGATTTCAAGCAAGAGATGTAGGTGGGTTAATAAACTACAGGAGTATGATATGGACATCCAAACCACAAAGTTAGTAATAGGTTTGGGTCTTGCCAAGCTCATGGTTGAGAGCAACTTGCAAACTATGGAAGTAAATGAAGTAGAGGAAGAAAGGGAAGATGTTCTTAAAAATTTGGTAATATCTGAGTGGTACAAGGATATAATCTTGTACCTCAGATACTTATGTTGTCTTGATCATTTAAATGAAAATCAGAAAAGATCCCTCAAGTTGGCTTCTCAAAAAGACATCATCACTGAATTTGGGCTAGCTTGGAAGAACCTTGAAGGTATCCTCTTGAAATGTATAACTGAAGAGGAAGCTCCCAAAATAATTGTTGATTTCCATGGGGGATTTTTTGGAGGACACTTTGCTGGAAGGGTTACAACACACAAAGTTTTGAGAGATGGTTATTGGTGTCCTACTCTCTTCAAAGATGCAACCATGCTGGTTAGAAAATGTGAGAGCTGTCAGCATTTCTCGGAAGAATGAAAGCTTCAGGCTCCCTTCCTTTGTAGCATGTATCAATTGAAGCTCCTTTCAAACAGTGGGGGATGGAATTCATTGGTGATATTTCAGACCCTTCTAGTGTTGGCCATAAGTGGATTCTTCTAGCCACTGATTATTTTACAAAGTGGGTAGAGGCAATCCCCACCAAGAAAGCAACACACCAAGTTGTTATGGACTTCTTTTTGAATAATATCATATGTAGATTTGTTGTGCTAGTCAAGATTGTGGCTATAATGCCATGTGTTTTAGAGCTAATCCTTTGATGTAAATTTGCAAAGAATATGGAACCAATCTGACTTATTCTTCAAACTATAATCCCCAAGGAAATGGACAAGCTGAGTCCAACAATAAGGACTTGTTGAAGATCATTAGGAGAACATTGGAGTTAAACAAGAGAAAGTGGGGTGAACAACTAAAATTTGTAGTTTGGGCTGATAGAATAACTACCAAAAGATTTACTAGAAAGATCCCCTTTGAGTTGGTATTTGGAACTCAAGCTCTGCTACCCTTACATCTATAGTTATCTTCATTTCATTTTGCTCAAAAACTTGAGGATCAAGAAGTCGAGTCCATGTGAAGCAAGGATCAATCAAATTGTGGAGCTAGATGAAGAGAGAAGAGCATATCACCAGAGGCATGTCAGGTTTAGAGAGAAGTTGAAAAGATTGTTTGACAAGAAGGTCACTCCTAGGGCCTTCAATATTGGAGATCTGGTTTTGTTATGGGACAGCAGAAATGAGGATAAGGGCAAACATGGAAAATTTGATGCATTATGGATGGGCCGATACTCCATTGATATCGAATTGGTAAGCATACCTTTTTCTCAAAGATTTAAATAGGGAATTTTTGGAATTACCTATCAATGGCAGGAAATTGAAGCATTTCTTGGATTAAACTCCAAATTTGAGGTATGAACCAGCTTGTATAGTGTATAGTGTTTGGTTTTTCACTCTGTTTTTGGTGTTTTGTCGGTTTTTGGTTTGCCTTGCTGTGTGGTAGCCATTTTTGTCAAGTTCTCAGTTGGTTTTTGGTGATTTTGGCTCGTGACTCCTTTTCCCAATGGATTATTTTGGCACTTGGTCTATGTTGTTCTTGTGGCACTCACTGGGAGTGCCCATCCCCAGCTAGAGCTGATGTTGGTGTCCATTTTGATCCTCTATTATTTTGCCCTAATTTTCCTTTCACTCTGCATCTCCTGAAACATTTTCTACAATTTTAACAGTGAAATGAATCTATTGCCTCTGTTTCCATGCCTTAATCCATTTGAAAATCTTTTTCCATGCCTCATTCGTGAAGAAGCACCCATGCATGCCTTGTTTGTGCCTTAATTCTTCCAAATTTGTGGGCTATGTCATGTTCTCCCTTTTCGCAATTCTAGAAAAAATCAAAATTGGTCATTTTATATCAATATGCCTTCAAAAATACCTCCCCATAGTCGAAACTTGCATAAAATCAACTTCTCCTTGTTTTTGAGCAAAACATCCATCATCGATGAATAAAAATTGAATTCGGGCATCTCAGTAAATTCTACATTTTTGTGATCATACAATTGTCATTTGACCATCAAAATTAAGCTTAAACAATGTCTCTTACGTGGCTACTTCTGGTTGGACACGGATCGGCGGATTTCTTTGAAAAACTTAGCCGTTTTTGGCTTTGGGAAAATTTTCAAAATTCCCCCCGCAACCCCGTGAGGGGACACGTGCCATGTTCTTATGCGAAGGCAGAGAAGCGGGATGGCAGGGAACTTAGGCATTTTTTTCCTTTTGGAAAAGGGGAAAAAAAGTGAGAGGAAGGCCCACGGGTCCATAAAAGAGCCATAGTTTGACACGTGGCGAGATGTAGAAAGCACAGTGAGCCACGGGGTAAAAGGGGAATTTTTCCCTTTTTCCCAAAATATTTCAGAATGAATTTTTTTAGCGTTCCCCACGATGAATCACAAGGAGACACGTGGTGAGGGAGAAATCAGAGGTGCAGGCCCGTGGGGCAAAAAGTGAAAATTTTCCAATTTTCCAAAAAGGTCAAAATGCGTAGAATTGAAGCGCGATCCCAATGGGACCCACCATGTGCCACGTGTCAGCTCCAAAATTCAAAGGCGGAGGGGCATGGGAAAAATTCAAATTTTTCATTTTTCCAAAAAGTTGAAAAGTCAAAAAATGAGCCTGAATTTGTTCCCAATCATAGTTTGACATGTGGAGGGGCCAGATTGAAGGAGAAAGAGAAGATCAAAAAGGTATCTGTGTATTTTCATTTTTGCCCACCATTTTTCCTCCGGGAAGCTTGGAATCACAAATTTTTATCAAATATTTGGTGATTCCATGTCGTTTTTGGCCTTCAGGATCATTGGAATAAGTTAATTGACTCAATTTGCAGATTTGAGGTGTTTTTGTAATAAATTTTTACTCAGGCCAAGCAAGCACATGGAATGTCAAATTGAAAGTTGTAGAGGTAGTTTTAAAAGGTGAAAAGGTGAAATGATGAGAGGAAAGGAATCTGCATGCCTTGATGATGAAAAACATGCCTCTAAGAAGGATAATGATCTGAATATTTGTAATGATTCACCATTTTAGAAACACCTGACAACTCTCGTTACAAATTTGTTAAATGTCATTTTTAGTGAATCATGAGAAATGGTTGTAACAGAATTGATCCCTTAGCATATTATTTTCTTGGGAAAGAAGGCTCCAAGGTGGAAAGAGATATATAATGCATGTTTTGAGACATGCAAGGGGTCGGGAAAAATTGAAAATCATGAGAAAATTTTGAGAGAAAGCTCATCTTCTGAGAAACCCACCAAAGAACCAAGATAATTTCTTCTATTTTGGATCTTCATGTATGTGAGTTGGTTACAAGTGTACAGCCATCACACAACTCGATATTGTTCATGAAACACTCCCTACTTGATGAATCTAACAAGCTTTTGAGTTAATCTATGTTTTTAAGGCAATATGGTGTCTCATTATCATTTTTAAATGCCTGTAAATAGTTTTCATTGTTCTTGTTGCAATCTTGCATTGAAATTCTTTAGAAATCACACAGGATCTCCATTTCTAGTTGATAGTTTAGTGGCATTTGCAATCTCATATTCAGAAGAGCCTTCATCTAATAAGGAGATAAACAAATTTAAAATCACTTTACCTTCCTTAACTACAGAGATTGCTTGTAAGCCTTTGGGGGCACCTTAGGCATGGTTTGATCAAGGATTTTTGTGTTTACTTCAATATTTTGTGGTAAGTTCTCAAATATTGTGTGAAGAGTGTTGCATGGGCTTCCATTTGTGCCTCTTCTGATTGAAAGAATGTCCTGATTATTTGAAGCATTTTATCTAATAGTTGTTTCAAGTATTGTAGAGGTTGTCAAAGATCTGATATATCCTAGTTTTTCTCATCAATACCCCACCAAAAAATCATTCTAAATAACCCATCCTACCCATACTACCCCTACATCTGCATTGTGTGTCAACAAAAGAATACAGTCCATTTATAAAATGCACCAAGCAAATTAGGATCATACCGTGTCTCTCAACCTCAACCTTGTCTTGAAAGCATTTCCATCATTTAGTAGTGATGAGATCTATTGAGTTTGAATAATGGAAGATTGATCATGTTTTCCCAAGGCCATCTTCATACAATACACAAGTATAAGGATATCTCCACCTCCTTCATAAAACAGAGGCTACAATATAGGTTCTCTTACCTTGGTTGAAAGGCACAACCTAAAATAGTAAGGGTTAGATCAAAATACTTTCAAGGTGCTACCCACTCCTTGAGCACGAGTGCCAACAAGTTAGATAGATTTCTCCCCTAGCTACAAAATGATATATAAATCATCTATCTTCCTCGAGTGTCTTGCAAAATCTATGATGTTTCTCAAGTTATGAAGGAGATTAAATCCAGTACCAATGGAAAGGAAGATCCAAGCTTGGCCTTGTAGCCATTTCTTGGTGATATCCTTCCCTCTCTTTGGTAATCAAACACACAAATTTGATTACTCATGATCTAAAGAGGCTCATGTTGTAGAGTAATCATACATTTTAGTAGGAATGGTTAGCAATTAGATGATTTCCTTCATGTTCTTGAATTTATTAGCTAGTTTCCATTAATCTTTAATCATGATGTACTTATTAATTTAGTTTAGTTCGAAGCTATTTGGTGTTATCTTATTTTGATATTGCTTAGTTAATTTAATATGAACACACACATAGTGTAATCTTGAAAACTTCTATGAAATAATTTAGCTAGTAATGTAATATCATTTGCATAGTCAAGACATGCCACATGAAAGGATTAGAGATTCTCTTGAGGGTTGTCGTGGCCATTAAAGGTTGGCGAGTTTGGTTACAATGAAGTTATGAGGAAGTTGATAAGACGAAATGACGGGTGCAAAGGGGTATGAAGGAGAAGTCGGGAATCAAGGGATGGAAATGAATGCAAAGTAGCTTGTTGTAATTGGTGGATTTGGATTTGTAGATCTTGGTATAAAGAAGCT